>CM017443.1:16321390-16921390 GCA_007726485.1 Eragrostis curvula | reverse complement strand
ACGTTTTTTTTGTTCCTGCATTTTTCCAATTCTGCATTCCAAAGAGCTCTAAACTTGCCGTCCTTTTTCTTAGGAGGAGGCTCTTCTCTACGTAAAACCGAACGAGTCTGGTCCTGAATTTGCTTTTCCTTTTCTTCTTAGAAACAGAATGGATACGGCTGACTTGATAGCTACTCCGACTATTTTCTCTTGCTCTAATGAAACGGCAGAGCACGAGCACCTGCCTCTTTTCGTCCAAAAAAAAAAAACATTGGGCACGACATACTTCGTCCAAAACTCGGGGGACAGAGTCGATGACAAAGAAACATTGCTCGTCAATTTTTGAGGAGCAATCATTAGTCAAAGGTCCCTGTGGACACAGAGATTAAAAGTTGAAACGGAGCATTAGCCAACACTTTTTTTCCCCAAATGATCGAAGAGAGCGATGTCATGCGATCTGACGTGTCCTCAAGTCGATTGTCCGAAAGAACTCGATCGAGACTATGAAAAACCCACAGATGTTCGCGTGCCCACGTATGCACGAAGCTGTCATCACTCAATGTTTTCTTAACGGTTCAGTAGCAAAACACATCATATTTGCCACCATGAACACCGAAAGGTGATGGAGTTGTTGCAATCAACGCGTGTTTCCGAAATTAGCTATCAGCCCGACCCGTCTTTGAGCATGGTGAAGCTTGTTTTGTCAGTTGGCATGGATTGTCAGACCGGAGCTGAGAAGTGTTCGGAACCTTCCATTGTCGTCGTCGTCGCCGCCCCGTGGTGATGCCACGCCGATAAACAAGCTGATGGCTGCTGGGTCGGTCGTTGGTAGTTAGAACAAACATGACCTCACCATGAAAGAGTTCACGTGTAATGAACTATGATAATCCATTAATCGCGTGCTGCATATGAAGATTCGTGACTATAGGCGGTTCGATTTTTTTTTTAAAAAGAAAGAGGTAATATCATGTGTACTTGTGAAGATTACCCGTTCCACCAAGGACGCGAGGTTGACCCATCTTGCATGTGATTACCCGTTCCAAGAGAATAACAAGTACCCCGGCATCAAAACGAAAAGAGGAAAAGATGGCACGTGCCGAACAACCGTGAGCCACAAGTTTGGAGCTCGGAAAGGTGATGGGCATGGAGGAAGGAAGAAGAAGGTCGGTGTGTCAGGGGACGCCACGGCCCATTACCTCGTGATCTCCTTTCCCATATCCACGTACTAATAAACACCGCAACGTGCATCGCGCAACGGTTTTGAGAGAGACAGGAATATAAAACCAGACAGCTGGGCCTTGCTCATGCTAGCTTGCTGGACATGCTTTTCTCCTGGAGAAGATTCGGCGGAAGTTATTTGGTCGCCTCCGTTACCATCTGTTGAAATCAGAGTTGAAACTGCAACGGGGTAATCTCTCTTGTCTATATTTCATAATGGTCCGCTTATAAATTTGTAGAGAATGAGCCAGCTGCTTCGTTCAAAACTCACGGCCATAAACCTTCGTAGTCGTATGAGATACACAAAAACTGAATTAGAATTGTGAAATAGTAAATGTCTTAAAATCAGATTTCTAGAGATAATTTCCAACCGTTTTTATGTCTCTATGGGAACATTAAAATTCCTTCTCTTTTTTATTTTTCAGTCCACGGCTGTCACGCCCATTATCGTGACTCGTTCCGAATCCTGATCCAGAACGAGTCCACGTCCTCTGCTGCTCGATCCAAAACCACAAACACCAACTCTTACAGTTAGTTCCTTTCCGGCACAAAAATCTCAACAAGACAAGAACAAAACCTCACGATCGTCTCGACGGAAAAAGTGATGGAACATCGTCTACCCGTCCAAACACTGCCCACACGATTCACCACCTTTCAAGGCGTGGGCCAAATTTCAACACGAACCAATACAAATACCCTCCCTTTTTTGTATTTCATTTGAATTCTGAGATAAACCGTGAAGGGAGATTCTTTTTGAAAGAAATATACAAATATCAAATTCCAACTGATTTCTCCATCCGGATGGAGCCGCAGCCTAAACTTTGTTGTCTGTCTCCTCATCGAGGCGCGGGCCCCACCCTTGGGAGAAGCGGGGAAGGAGACGAAAACGCCCACCACATCATCGTCACCAAACTCCTCTGTCGCGCCGATTCCAAGTCCCCCCAAATCCAAACAACGCCGCGCCGTGCTTCGCTTCGATTTGATTCGGTTGCCCCAAACCCTCGCTCCCCCGCCGCCGCTCGCCGTCATGGACGAGGACCGCGACCAGGACCCTGACGCCCCGTCGCCGGCCGCCGGCGGGCGGTGCCCGTGCTGCTCCTCCTCGCCGTCGGGGCGGCGGCGGCGTGGCGGAGGTCCGTGAAGCGGAAGCTTGACGCGGAGAAGGGGTTGGCGGGCGACGGGGAAGGGGAGGGGGAGGATGGGGCGGGGTCCACGGCGCGGGTGGAGGCGGAGGAGGAGTGCGCTGCGCTGCGGGAGGCGGTGGCGGCAGCGCAGGGCGCGGCGACGCTGCTGCGGGCGGAGGTCGAGGAGGAGCGCCTCGCCGCGGCCAGCGCCGCCAGCGAGACCATGGCCATGATGCTCCGCCTGCAGCGCGAGAAGGCCGAGGTCCAGATGGAGCTCCGCCAGTTCCGCCGCTTCGCCGACGAGAAGATGGCGCTCGACGCCGCCGAGATCGACCACCTCCGCGGGCTCCTCGCCCGCCGCGCGCGCCGCCTCATCCGCCTCCGCGCCAGTCTCCGCGAGTACCGGCGCCAGTTCATCCACCTCGGCATCCCGCTGCCCGAGGGCGAGGACCTCCTCGATAAGAACGGCGACGAGGAGGAAGAGGATTTCCTTCTGCTCGACGGCGAGGGCGAGGACGGCGATGGGGGCTACTACCCAGAGCTACGCTGCTACGACGGGGAGTACTATTACGTCGACGAGAAGGAGGAGGAGGATGCTGTGGCCGTTGATCTGGAGCGCCGGATCTGCCGCCTCGAAAGCGATCATGAAACCAACCTACTTGAGCCGGCCTTGGAGGAGGAGGAAGGCACTCACCTTTTCACAGAGGATGTGCTGCCGGAGTCGTCTGCGCCGGAAGGGGGCATCCTTTATGCCAATCAGATGTTGCCTGATGTGTCTGTGGAAGAACAGAATCACCTCTATAATGATGAGGAGGAGGAGCTACCAGAGTCTCCGGATGCTGATTGTGGTAGTGAGGAGGAGGGGGTGAGTGAGAGTGATGGTGCTGGCAGTGCAAGCGGCAGCGATAGGGTATACACGATTGACAAGGTGCATCAAGGGGTGTCTGCGCCTATAGCCAGGGTTCCGGAAAAGTACCGGGATGAGGCGGTGGAGCCAGACATTAAGAAGCTTTATATGAGGCTGGAAGCGCTTGAAGCTGACCGGGAGTCGATGCGGCAGGCCCTTGTTGCGATGCGCACCGAGAAGGCGCAGCTTGTGCTTCTCCGTGAGATTGCTCAGCAGCTTACCAAGGATTCAGCTCCAGCTGGGGCAGGAACTGGGGTGGTGCCAGGTGTACGCCATTCACCTGGAAAACGTGTTGCGGGCATTGGGGAAAGGAGGTTTACGGAGGACAAGAAGGTGGAACTCGTTAAAGCATACTCCATGGTTGCCTTATTTAAGGTATGATGCTCCTTTCTTCTGGTAGAATACTCTTGTAATGGTGGTAAATTGCACGGATCAATTGATATCTCACAATACACTGTAGTTGTTGGCTGTGCCTTCATCTAGTATATCTTATGTAGTGGGAGTTACTAAGCATTTAAGAGATTCCAGTTTTGTGCTGATTTAAAATTTAAATGATTCCTAGCTCCATTCATTTGATCTAGTAGGGTACAACTACGTAATGTCTAGGAGCACTTTTATTGTTTCGGTAAAGATTCGATCATATTTGATCCAAATCGTGCTGTGGAACTGCCTTAAAATAGGTTATGTTATATGTTCTGGCCAATTCTGCTAACTGCTCTTGTTAACTAACTAACCGGTTCTTAATTTAGTTATCTATGTGCAGTCACTTCCAATTTTTGAGTTATTAAGAACCAAAACACGAGAGAACCTTTTTTTTTTTGGCTGGAACTTAATTTTTAATTTGTACGTTGTCACTGAACACAAGAAAACTTACAGAGTGGAAGCCATAGCGGATTTATGGTACAGTTTATGTAGAGCATCTGCACAGATGCATTCATTTGTAGTTCCAGCAAGGCATATAGAGACGTATTTCATATTTTCATTATTCCAGCCGAGTTTCAGAAATGATTTGTAGCAAGTTGATGTATCGAGTGTTTGCGTTAACGTCGTGTCCGATCGCTACTTTTTAAATTTATACTTTTAAGCCCTAAATATAGTAAGTTCTCTATTTTGGTAACCAGCGAGCAGCTTCGCTTGCTTAATTTGATATCTATGTCCAGTTATTATCCGTGTTTCCAGCTATTACGAACCAAAACAGGATAAAATCTTTATTTGCTGGACTTTATTTTCGTCATTGAAGTTGAAGCTGTCGTAATATCATATTTAATGTAGAGCAGTTGTGCAAATTCATTCGTAAGTAGATTAAGAAAGACAAATTTGAGAGAACCGACAGTGTTCTGATTGCCTTTTATTTTAAGCGGGTGTCTAATTGTAGGATGAGTTTTTTCTTCTTCATAAACATAATTATCCATTTAATAAACACTAATTAAACAGCGCGTCGGTCTATCTACATATCCAGCGACCATAGAAGTCTACTCAAATTTAAGAATAAAATTGGTGACATAATTTAAGAGAGAAAGCAATTTAATTGCTATCCTGCGCTCCACATGAGTTCTTTAGTAGTGATACTCGCGAGATTTCCTGAAGCTTGCAATACTTGTTTTTTAAGTTGGTGCTTGTAAAACTTTACTTAGGAATATAATTGGTGCCATAATTAAGAGTAAAAGTAATTTAATCGCTATTGTGCGCTCCACATGAGTTCCTTAGTAGTGATACTCGTGAGATTCCTGAAGCTTTGCAATACTTGTTTTTAAGTTGGTGCTTGTAAAACTTGACTGTCCCTGTGGATGTTAAAGTAGTTATTCACGTTTCCCAAACTTAAACATTCATTTTATCTCTTGCAGTGGATCCTCACTTTTTTCCGGAAGAAAAAGAAGCCACGTCAAAGCAGGTTAGTGACTTCAACTGGAATTCATGAACTTTTATCTGTAAAGCATGGTGATATTGACTGGTTTCCTACTTGATTGACAGGTATACTTTTGGCTTGTCAAGTAACAATGTCGGTCTGCTCCTACTCTTGGATAAGTGCCCGCGAATTCAGAAAACCCTCACGAGAACGAAGTAAAACTTGCCAAAAGCAAGCAACTGTTGCTCAATGTACATAAATAGCCGTCAGTTGGGATGTTCACATCCTGTTGCATTCTTTAGTGAAGGTTGGATGGAGCTGGAGTTGTTTTAATTCTTTAGTTATTGATTTTGGTTTTGGTCCCATCTCAAGGGATGTGGAAGGTTAAGCGTTGATCTTGCAATTGCTTATGTTATGGAAACGCTTTTGCTTATTTCACATCAGCAAAAGCTATATTCATGTATAGTGCGATTGAAAGACACGGTGGTGGTGGTTGGTTGGTTTGCTTGCTTCCAGATTGCTGGCTGAATGTTGACAAGCTTGAATTTTTGCGGCTATTTTCTGAAATGTTGGCAAGTCTGTTTGTTGGTCCTGTGTACAAAATCGTTGCTGTTCTCATTTCTTTTCAGTATAACGTGTTGACATTGTCAATTTGTCATGGAACAGCAGTTTCTGTAGGTCATGTTCCTTTTCTTAACGGCAGGCTCTCTTGTAATCATTGTCCCTGGTAAACAAGAGGGTCAAATTACATCTCGAGAAGATTTGATATCTTTCCATATATCTTATTGAACGAGAGAAGTAGGTTAAATCCAGTATTTTGAGAAGCAAGTCGAGTTCAATCACAGCACGGCCAAACACACCAACCTTTTTTTTTTTATTCCATCAAGAACACACAAACTTCCGTTCATTAAAAAAAAAAAGCACACACAAACTTGCAGGACAGATCCAAACCTATTATACTGCAGAAGTTGAAACAATGTGCGGAATATTACACTTGGTAAGGGTAGTGTACGGCTGAAAGGTAAGCATTTTCACGTGTTTTTTCTCCGAATCTATTTTTTTCATCGTCTTAAAATAGTGTTTTTTTTTTCTGATTACAGCTCAAACACTCACAATGCACGACACTCACCCCTATGAACACACGTACGTAAGCCTTACCCCTTTGAGTGTCTTCTCCTTAAAATGATCTTTTTTCGGTTTAACAGGGGCTTAATTATGATCGGTTATGATATTTGGGCGGGAGGTCTCTATCCTGTCTCGTTATGTAACTGGAGGTTACAAAAGTAACGTATTTTTTACTGCAATGCAAATGAGCTGCAGACAAAAACGACAGGACACACAATAGTTGCACGTCTACGTGTTTGTTTGTCATTTCATTGGTAAAAAGAAAATCGATTGCTACACATAACAACGAAATGAAAGTGAGAAAAAAAACGAAAACAAAGAAACGGACCTGGGCTCACTTCGGCTTCATTGGGCCGAGTCTCTCCTAAAACCCCAACGCCGCACAACCCTAACGCCGCCCCGCTCTTTCACCGACGTCCTGCACCGCCGCCTCCCGTTGCTAGGCTTCTCCTCCTCTCCGTCCCCTCCCGACAGCGGCTGCGGCAAGGGAAGGCGGCGTCTGGAAAGATGGTGAAGAAGAGCAAGAAGAGCAAGAGCAAGCGGGTGACGCTGAAGCAGAAGCACAAGGTGCTCCGCAAGGTGAAGGAGCACCACCGCAAGAAGCGCAAGGAGGCCAAGAAGGAAAGCAGGGCGGGCGGCCGCAAGAAGGTCGAGAAGGACCCCGGCATCCCCAACGAGTGGCCTTTCAAGGAGCAGGAGCTCAAGGCGCTCGAGACGCGCCGCGCGCAGGCGCTGCAGGAGCTCGAGGCCAAGAAGGAAGCGCGCAAGGAGAGGGTGAGTGCCTGTCGATGGTGCTATGCTGTTAGTGTATGGAGTAGAACCTATCTTCAGCTTGATCCGGCCTTTGTTTTCTTAATTTCATTGCCTAAAATACTCTTGCCTGTCTGCCTCACTAGATATGTACGATGTCATCACATATGGAGATGGAGATGCTGCCTGTACATCGATAGCGTGTCATTGCATATAATCCGCTTTGTAGTTTGGGAGCCGGACACACGTACGCATAATATGCTCTAGATGGCTGTACCGTTGGTTCCAGCTTTGCGAGTTGTTTATAAAAATCGTTGATGTCTGTTACACCTGACCGAGGGGTGCTAAGTGTACCACTCTTTGCTAGGCTATATGCAGATGAACTATTCCCTGGTCGAGTGGTGGTAACTGGGTGGGAATGGGATTGATACAATTTGTTAGTAAAAGAAAATTGCATCCCCACAGTCATTCTAACTTAGGCCTCAACTCCCTACTCATAAACCTATGAAAGAAACAGTAGAATAGCATTCTCTGTCGAACTCATCCGTCAACTCCCATGACAATCAGTAGAGATTGGGACTCAAGTCAAGTCCCAACTCCCGCCTTCAATTATCTCCTTCAACTTCCTTTCCCCTTCCCATACACACCGAATGTCGAATTAGCCTGGAAGGTTCATTTGTTTTCTTTATTTAGTTTTATGTGTACTTCTATTTTCTTTGTTCTTCTGTTAGTTGAACACGGATTCATGAAGGGACTAACTCTCAGACAGCTAATTGAATCAATTGACTTCACACTCCACAAGTTAGGTGCGATTGATTCCTTTTGAATGATCATGTTGCTTGTTCCTAACTTCCAGTCACGGGCTGTGTAATGATCAAACGGCAGCAAGCCATCATGAAGGCAATTTTCAACCGACTGCACTGTAGCAAAACTACTTTATTGATACGCCTTCTTTTTTACAGGCTCGGAAGAGGAAGCTTGGATTGCTTGAAGATGAGGACATTGCGAATCTGGCCTCTGCAGCTTCTGCACAGGGCACTCAGTTTGCAGAGAAAGATGCAGCAAAGGAGAATGCTCCTTTAGCAGTGGCAAAGAGCCATGGTAAATTTCTCCTCTCTTGTTCATGATTTATTTGCTCCACTGAATACTGCTCCTTTACTGTGCAAGTACGCTGAATGTGTATGCAGATCATTCAGAGAGGTCGTTCTACAAGGAGCTTGTTAAAGTAATTGAAGCTTCCGATGTGATTCTCGAGGTTCTTGATGCAAGGGACCCACTGGGCACCCGTTGCGTTGACATGGAGAAGATGGTCAGGAAGGCTGATCCAAGTAAACGGATTGTCCTACTTCTCAACAAAATAGGTATAGTGCCATTGTGTTTAGAGAGTTACTGTTATGATGTTTTATGTCTTTCTTCTACGTCCCAGTTTTAATTTGTAAATTCTAGATCTTGTTCGCAAGGTAAGCTATTAGTTCTGCTGACCATTTTAATACAGCTGTATTGTCTATTCTTTTGTTTATGCTTTCCTTTTCTTTCTTTTTAACTTTCCTTGCTAATTCTTGTGGGTTTCATCTTTAGATGACTCCAACTTGCATGAGACTAATAGGATTTGTTGTTGTAGATCTTGTTCCCAAGGAGTCTGTAGAAAAGTGGCTTACTTATCTAAGGGAAGAAATGCCAACTGTTGCATTTAAGTGCAATACGCAAGAGCAGAGGACCAAGCTGGGATGGAAGTCATCAAAACTTGATAAAACAAGCAATATCCCACAAAGCAGTGATTGTCTTGGTGCTGAGAACCTGATCAAATTGCTCAAGAACTATTCCAGAAGTCATGAGGTGATTGATCCTAATGTTTATAGATAGTTTTAGCTTCTCCTGTTACACTAGTTGATTTTTGTTAGGGCACGTTCATTGAAGTGACATCCTTATTCAACTATCCTGTGTGCTTCATAATCCGACTCCATTCTGATCGAATCTTTGCTTCCATTTTTTTTGCTTATTGTGCTTTTTGATAACCATATCACCATTCATGTAAAAGATTAATGGAATCCTTTTTATTTTGAAGAGTGTATTTCCTACATTTTCTACCTGCATCTAGTGACTATGTTTGTTGTTATTTTAATTGTATATTACCATGACAGTAATTTACTTGTTTCTGTTTTTTTTTCCTGTCTTCAGTTCCTAGTTTCTCGCGCTTTAATGTCGCCGTTTTTGCAACGCTTTTGCAGCCATCTATTTTTGCACATGAGGTTTTCTTTTATATGTTTCCTGGTGGGGCCTTATAATTTTAATTTTGTTAATGATGTACTTGCAGCTCAAACTGGCAATTACAGTGGGTATTGTTGGTCTTCCTAATGTTGGCAAGAGCAGTCTGATCAATAGCTTGAAGAGGTCCCGAGTGGTTAATGTTGGTTCCACTCCAGGGGTCACTAGATCTATGCAAGAAGTTCATTTAGACAAGAAGGTGAAGTTGTTGGATTGTCCTGGTGTTGTTATGCTCAAATCTTCTGACAGTGGTGTGTCTGTTGCCCTTCGCAATTGCAAAAGAGTTGAGAAAATGGATGATCTAATCAGTCCTGGTAAGCAATATTTTTACATTTTTTCTGGGCCACTTCTATTAGCCCTGTCAAGGCTTTTTGTTCATTCTGGTTCTAATGTGACTTGAAGTGCAACATGACATGTTCCATTTTTCTCCGCCTTTCTTAATGCTAACAGTTAAGGAGATCCTAAGTCTTTGCCCGCATGAGAAGTTGCTGTCTCTGTACAAGTTGCCAAGCTTTAGTTCAGTTGATGATTTCCTCCAGAAAGTTGCCACTCTCCGGGGAAAGTTGAAAAAGGGTGGTATAGTGGATGTTGAAGCTGCTGCAAGAATTGTGCTTCATGACTGGAATGAAGGTAGGAGCGACCATTCCTGTCATGAACTTGTCCATTAATTTCGTTTTCAGTGACATGACCCTCTTGTTTATAGGTAAAATACCGTATTATACACTGCCACCTAAAAGGGATGCTGTGGAGGAGTCAGATGCAGTAATTATTTTAGAAGCTGGGAAAGAATTTAATATTGAAGAAATTTACAAAGCTGAGTCTTCATATATTGGTGGTCTAAAGTCAATTGAAGATTTCCATCATATTGAGATTCCACCTAATGCCCCACCAGAGATTGATGAAGAGATGATAGAGGTAATAGTTCTTGGTTTTCCTGAATTCGGATGATAATCTAAACTATGCTTACCAGTTACCACTGTAGTTTTGTGTCATATTTAAAGCTTCCTATTAATTCTACAGTTCTGTTCCTTATGAATTGTGATGGCCAGATGTATTGCATCATTTTGATTGGTGTTTGTATGTCTACTACATGGTCTCAACTCTGTACAATCTGTTCCATGCACAGAATTTTAAAGCAGTATATTACCTTTTGATTTGATAGATAATCATTGTAAGATCATGAACTATCAGTATGTCAAAAATTTCCTGCAAAGATTTATTCTGATATATAATTCACATGCAAATATTCCATGCAACATGCTTTGTTTTGCAAACAAACATTTTATTTGCATCAGGTTCACTGCACTTGCCCTTATTATATGAACCTTTGCCTTGCATTGACCAGGATGGCAAGAAGCCAAGCGAACCTGTTGAGGCAAGCCGTGAGGAGTCAATGTCTGACGTAAATGACCATGAAGGAAGCAAGGCAACTGGTGGCAGCACACAAAATGACAAGCTGTACACTGCTGAGGGTATACTGGATCCTCGCAAGAGAAAAGCAGAGAACAAACGGCGCAAAGCAAACAAGTTCAGCGTGCTGAATGACATGGATGAAGACTATGATTTCAAGGTGGATTACCAGATGAAGGATGCCCCAGCTGATGATGAAGACGAGAACAGAGTCGGAGTTGCGCCCGAGGATAATGATCCTATGACTGGTTGATATGAAATAATTTGCTCACTTTATGATTGTAAAAAGAGCCAAGATAAAGCAGGTAGGAGATATTTCAGCAGGAATTCATGAACTTCTTTTATCTGTATGTAAAGCTTGGTGATATTGACTGTTTTCCTACTTGATTGACAGATACATTTGGCTTATCAAGTAGGCAACGTATCCTATGAGAACCAGGTTCGTGTGAGAACTATGAGAACTCCAATCTGAGTCACATGATCTTGATTCAAGGGGGACGCATAGGGAGAGGTGGGAGGGGGAATTTGCAAAAGTATGATTAAGTGGACGGTGATTTTTTAAATCCCCCCTCCCACCTGAATTCAAGCGCACCATTGGATCAAGATCATGTGACTCAGATTAGAGTTCTCATAGTTCTCACACGAACTTGGTTCTCATAGGATACGCTGCCTATCAAGTAACAGTGTCGGTTTGCTTAGCTTTTGGATAAGTGTCCGCAAATTGAGATCCCCCTTCCGAGAAAAAAGTAAAACTTTCCGGGAGAAGCAAGCAGCTGCTTTCAATGTAAATTAACAGTAGCCATCAAATGGGGATGTTCATATCCCGTTGCATTCTTTAGTTGTTTTTTTCCTTTTGGTCGCATCACAAGGGATGCAGATGGTTACTCGTTGATCTTGCAATTGTTCATGTCATGGAAACACTTTTGCTTATTTTGCATCAGCAAAGGCTGTATGCATGTATAGTTTGCTTGGAATTCAACACGGTGGTTGGTTGTTTCGCTTGCTTACAGATTGTTGAGTCAATATTGAAGAATTGAGTTTGACATGTGTTCTGCCAATGCAAGTCTGCTTGTTTAGTCTGGGCATGCTTTATGTACAATATTTGTTGTTGTTTTCATTTTTGTTTTCAGATTACTCGTTGCCATTGTCATGGACGGCAGCCTTTTTGGGGTATAATATTCTTTTTCTAAAAGCCCTCCTGAGCTGGTAGAAAACATGCACGAATCCGTAACAGGTAAGGATACAGGATTACAGGGGGTACGAATCCGAAAACATGCACGAATTCTGTTTTACTAGACAATGGGTGGTGCCTGGCTTAGCAATCTGGCCTTCCACATAGTTGGGCATTTATATGGCTTAGGAATCTGGCCATTTGGATGCCATGTTAGCAAATCCATTCCACATGGACAGCATGTCTGCATGTGTCCTTTATTTGTTTGCTTGCAGACATGGAACATTTGATTCAAGTTTTTTTTTTTTTTAAAAAAAAACTTGACAAATCAGTGACCACATTCAACATTTATTCCACTTAACAACGAAAGGAACAAAGGAGAATTCGTGAAATCTGGTCAATTTATTTGTCCAAATCTGCACCAGGTTCAGAACAACATACATTTCTTTCAGCCCTCAATGAAATAACCATTAGCTTATGTCAATCTCTGTAGTGTAAAGGTAGTTCCTTACACCTGTTTCTGGTTAACAATTGTAGCATGCCATCTTGATGATTATTGACAAATGGCAGTTAACACATTAATCGGTAAGGTTTGCAACTTCAGATTCCCATTGATAACATCGCCTGTGAGTCCCAGTATTCTTTGGATTGCTTCACCATCTCAGTTCGTTCTTCACGCAGTCTCTGCCTCCAGTAATCTTTGTCCCTGAATAAACAAGCGAGGCAAATCACATCTTAATAATATTCTATATCTTGTTGACACAAGAGAAGTAGGTTAAATCCAATTACCTTGTTTTGAGAAGCAAATCAAGTTCGGTCATATGCACAGCACGGCTAAACACACCAACCTGAAGGAAATAGGATTCAAAACTATTATTGTGGACGTTGAAACAGGGTGAGCATGAGTACCACTTAGGCAAGTATAAAAAGATGAGTAGGCTGAAAGGTAAGCGATTTTACTGGAGTTGTTAACAAAGGTTATCAGAAAGAAATTTCATGGAAAAGGATATTGCACAGAAATAATAATTTGACGTAATCAGGATTTCTCACATACCGCTCGGCATACAGGGCACTTGGCCTCGGGAGGTGCAGACTTGACACCTTGGAAGATGTAGACAGAAGCAGCACTACATGCACAAGCTTTGCAGAAGAGGTGCCCACAACTAAGAGCATATGGATTGAACAAAGTGTCCTGCACAAATGGTATGTCATAGTTTAGAAATAATCAGCATAAAAGGATTGAACAAAGTGTACTTCTTTCATTTATGTGCAACTTTTTTTACTAACCTAACCTTACTTTGGATTTACTAAAACAATAATGAACTGCAGAATGGACCACACTCACTTTAAAAAAATTGAAGAAAAAAAATCCCATGCTGTACATATGCAGACAGCAGAAAAAACTGTTCTAAAACTACGCTTATGCCAACTGCCAATATAGCCATATTATAACATGAGGATGCAGTGTCTATAAAATACTGTCTATTCAAGAATTTACGGCACAAATAAAGCATGCAACATAGCTACTACCAAATTCAAATGTCTAAATCTTACCAATTCTACTAGGGTGTAACTAGGCTACGTTTTCAGCTCCAACAACAAGTATGAAACATAGAAAATGAAGCTTAAAGACATCTCACCAAGCAAATTGGACAAGTTAGGCTGTACTCATATTTCATAGCATCAGAGATGGCCATTGTCAGTATTGGCTGCGCTCCTGTCAGGTCACAGGAAAAATTCTTGAAGAATTCATTCTTAAAGAACCCTACAGGTTCATCAGCATCTGAATCGTTGCAGTTTAGATGGAAAGCACCTAACTCTATCAGCCAAGGTGATTGCAGCAGTTCAATATGCTCAGTTTGCATTTTGCTCTTGAAATCTCTGCCACTCACAGATCCATGTATCTGCAGGATTAACGACACAAATAAGCTCAAAGACCTTCAAAGTGTATTTTTATGATCAGAAAAATATTCACCTTATCATATTTCTTGAGAATTTTGCGAATAGCAATAGCATTCATGGTCACATAGTTGAGAAGCATTCTTCCTTCTTGAGCCATGAGTTGTTGATCATCTGTGAAGCACTGTCTAACACGCCATATGTAGCGTTGCAATCCTGAAGGGACATGAAGATGGAGGAGACGCTGTACTCTCGAGCTGAAACAGCCAGCAATTTCTGATGCCTCCTTGTTGAGTTCTGTAAAGAACATCTGATCACATACTGAAGAAGAAACATACTAATAGTTAGGATCAGAGAAGTGCAGGTTGTGAAATTACAAGAAAAAAAATGGAGGAAAGTAGCAGACTGTAATGTAAATGGCTAAAGAAAAGCATGTGATTCAAATCACACAATGTAGTTCCATGCTTCCAGCTATGAAACGAAATAGTTAGACCAAAATACTTGACAGTTTTTTTTTTTTTGAAAGAAACAATACTTCACAGTTACATCAAACAGAACTCACGAATTGCCTCCCATCTAAAACTAAACACACTTGTACAAAGTGAAATAATACTTACAAATTATTTCGCTGAAAAGAATAATGACTATCATCATGTTATTTGGTTTAAATGTATTTATTTATCTGGACATTTTCAAATTAACTCATTTATTTATCGTAAAAATTATGATTGTTACCTCAGAACTTTATGAGCTGTAAAGAAAATTACATGTTGTATCGGACAAATAGGTAAATGCAAAAGGGGTATGATTGTTAGACATGAAGCTACCATGTAATGCTACAGCAAGAAAGATGAGTGAACTATGCATGATCAAACTTATCAGACTAAAGATTGGACATACATGCGCACGAGTTGCATTCGCATACATCTGAAGACTCAGTGTTCCCCTGCTGCTGCTTGTTACCATTTGTGCCCTCTTCTTGGAATGACCGACCAACTCGACATTTCTTCAGAACCTTCTTGAGGCGTTTGTATTCTACATGGGAGCATTTTGCTAAGTACTTGTGCTGCTCTGCCCGGAGATACTCTTCATATATCGCACCGAACTTCATCTTGGCTACAGAAAGAAAAAACTGATAGTTCAGATATGTCCTTACAATCTCGAAAAGATTAGGCACTCTGTTATGAAGTTATAGCAAGAGAACCAACAAAACATAAATTACTAGCATTATGCCATGCATGGAACATTAATCACGATATTATGAATATGATTTGTTGAAAGAATCTTTCAGCTGTAATTTTTCCAATGCAATAACTATCAATTTATTTTCCAAATCCAAATTCAGAATCTTCAGCAATAAGGAAAACATATTCTATTCAGAAACAACTTCAATTTGACCAAAATAAGCCTTGCACATTTATTAACTGTACATTAAATCAAGCCTTATAACTGTGGAATACGAAAAATTGCAACACATTAAAACAAGAATAAAGAAGGAATATACATTACATAAACGTGTAAAAGTATGCTTCCCCCAAAAATAAAAAAATAAACCACCTGGCACACTGGTGCCAAATGTAGAGCTTTCGCCTTTCAGTTGCAGCCGCTGATAACATAGTATTATAAAGTAGTATTATAAGGCAACGTATCCTATGAGAACCAGATTCGTGTGAGAACTATGAGAACTCCAATCTGGACCACATGATCTTGATCCAAAGGGGCACATAGGGAAAGGTGGGAGGTGGGATTTGCAAAATCAACGTCACTTTTGCAAATCCCCCCTCCCACCTGAATTCATGTGCCCCCCTTGGATCAAGATCATGTGGCGCAGATTGAAGTTCTCATAGTTCTCATACGAACTTGGTTCTCATAGCATACGTTGCCTATAAAGTAACCCTTGCTGAAACTGTTATAGATGAAAAAATCTTGAAAATCAAATCCTTACGGATTTTATATGAATAATTTGACCTTCGAGATTTCATCTAAGGGTATGTGATCATAAATTTGAATTAAATATCCTTTCATGCAGGTTTTATTTATTCATTTAAAAAAGAAACAATTAATTATCTATCAGATTGTTCAACACTGTAGTGGTGTAAAATGATGGGACGGCTGACTTTGAATCCAAACGGAAAAGATTTGATCTTGACGATCCTATAAAACATTTTAGAATTAGAAAGTAGAAACAACAGAGTGCCGTATTCAGGACGAATGTCAGCATCACTGCACAAGCAATGGATTAACTAGATAAAGCATTTGACTTTTCTTCGGGGTGCAGCTCTGAATCCGCACATAGTAAACTGTGTATTGACAGTTGGCTCGAGAACAACATATTGGCAGAAATAGCCACACCAAAAGAAAAAAAAAGTTGATTGATGACGTAGCGATAAATCAGCGGATCAGAACAACACTAAAATCGATATTTTAAGTTAACACAGGATAGAGCTAGAGTTTGCGTAGCCTTTAAACCCCCACATAAACCGTATCAACTGACAACCACCAATTCAAGTGTTAAAAATGATCGTTGACGTTACATTTGATTGGCTGTTAAAAGGGAAAAAAAGAAGTGATTGCCAGCAAAGATGCAAAGATAGGAAGACGTAAGCTGAAAAGACAAGGAACGAGTAAAATCGTGACGTCCACCAACCAAAGAGTATCTATTCCCGCAAGAATCCGATCGACGAGGTAGCTAGAAGAAGAAAAAGAAAGGTTTGAAACTCCCTCCGCCAACCAGCTACCCGTTCCTCTTCCATACGCATGGATTTGGTTGGATTGGGCAACGGAAGGTCCAAACTGGAACAAACGTGGAACGAAACTACCCCCGAGTCCCTGAATCTTTGATCGCCGCGATGGCCGCCAGCGCGGCCAGATCACGGCGGGCGCGACGGACCCAAAAATGGCGCATGCAGAGAGAAGGAATCACACGAAACTACCGAGAGACAAGAAGGAAGAAGCCATTGCAATTCCCACGCGGACGCGCGGCTGTGCTTGCGGGGTTTACCTGCATGGACCGGAGGATCGAGCGCGGCGGGGCAAGAACCGAGACCGCCGTGCGGGTTCCCCGGAGGATGACCGGAGCTCTCAACAATCCCAGGCCAGGGGAACAGCGGCGGCGGCGGGCGACGCGTTTGCTTGCTTGGGAAAAGCTGCGTGTTTTTTGGGTGGCCGCCTCGGCTCCTTTAATGTTTGCAATGGAAACGGGAAGCGCGAGGGGGCTCTGCCTTTGAGGCCGTCCGACCTGGAGAGCTGGAGGCGGTAGGGGCCCACGCACGCGGGGTCGGTGGAGGGTCCCACCTGTAAGCGAATGTTTGGGCTTGGAGGCAACGGTTGCGTTGCGTAGTTGGCCTTGTCCTCTCTTTCTTTGCCCGAGAATTCCGACGGAAGTGGAGCGCGTAGGTGAAGAAGAAGGCCAGCCTTTTACGCCGGCGGCGGCAGACAAGAGTAGCCGTGTAGGCACTCTGGACGGGTTAGCCGCGCCCTGGGCCCACGTGTCGGCCTTGGGGGGATTCTTCTTACCGTTCGCTAAATGGTCATTAGCGGCGGGCCAGAGGCCACAGCAAGACCATGATTAGCAGCGTCGGCGAGGTTGGATGGCCAGCAGGACATTCTTGTTCTTTTTTTTGGAAGTGATGAATGCTTTGGCACTAGACGCTGCAAGCTTATTATTGGCTGCTATATGAATTGACCAAATTAAAAAAATCAAGTTGTATATAGGGCCATCATGCATCTCGGGTAGAGTAGCCCGGGTCTCGTGACTCTCTTGAATCGTGATTTTTTTTTATTTTTAATCATTTTTAATTATATTTTTATTAATAGTCGCACGTTTTAGAAAATTGCAAGACTAGACGTCTAATCGCCCGCACCTAATCGCCCTTTTGAAGGGAGATTACGCCATAAATCGCTCCCTGATCGGGCGACAAGCTTTAGGGACGGGCGATTAGGCGTCTAGTCTTGTAATTTTCTAAAACGTGCGACTATTAATAAAAATATAATTAAAAATGATTAAAAATAAAAAAAATTCCTTGAATCGTGATCTATGAATCGTTCTTCGCTTGACGCTTCGTACAAATTTGACGGCCCAGACCATCGTGCATGTCATCCAGCCCAAAAGCTGTGGCACTGGGCTGGCTGAGCCGCGCAGATAGCCCACACTCATTGCTCATTCATTCCCTCGGCTCGTCCACTGGCCCGCCCACTCGTCACCTTGCAAGTTCCAACCCAATCCTTTGTTTTGCTCAAAAAAAAAAAAAAAAACCCAATCCTTTGTTAGCCGGAGGCGGCAGCATGCTCGCCGCCGCCGCGTCCGCCGTCCCCCGGCTCCGCCTGGCGGCGCCTCCGCCGCCGCTGAGGCAAGCTCCCGGGAGGATCAAGTGGTTGCTGCCGCGGCGTCGTTCCCTCTCGTCCTCCGTTCCCAATGTAACGCCGGCGGCGGGGGCGGGAGCGCTGGAGCCGCCGGACCTGCCCCGCCTCGCCAACGCCGCGCGCATCTCGCTTTCCCCTCAGGAGGTCCGTCGCCGCTCCTCTTTCTCTCCCTATCTCTCTCTTGCGGTATGAACACTCGTGGACACTCTAGCTGAGATGCTGATGCTGGCTTGTGTTTGTGTGCCCGCTCGCCAGGCCGAGGAGTTTGCCCCCAAGATTCGGCAAGTGGTGGAGTGGTAATTTATGCTTCCCTTTCTCTCTTGACATTCCAATTCACCCAGTTTTGTCTTATGTCATCTGGAATTGGAGTTGCTGCGGTCATTTGTGAAAAATGGTGTGGATCATCTCTCTAAAAAAAATGTTGTGGATCTGTAGAGTGTAGACTGCTGTGAATCCCACGTCCAGGCGCCTGTAAGGCCGTTGGGATTTTAGAACTTCCGAAATTTGATTGCTTATACAACCGTGCAACAATTTCACCATTAGATGCATATGTGAGCAGATTTTGGTATTCTATTTTCAACACTAAGGTTGTTTTAGGCATTCGAATAGGAAAATCTAGCTATATTTACGTATTTCATACAGTTTCCTGAATTATGGACTCACAAGGTGCTCAATGGTCAATGGTAAAAAGACAATGCAAATCCTGATGAAAATGACCTGGCGATTCAAGACAGACACCAATGGTAGATCAAATGTTGCTGAACGAATGCTTTGCATAGATGCTAGTCAATATAACTATTATGGGAGCTTGTTTGCTGATGCACCTATAGTGCCTAATTCTTTAAATTGGGAATTAACAGCATATTCCACATGCCTCGATTGTTGGGTACTTTATTCCATCATTTCACCAATATGACCAACAACCTTTGAAACATGCCAATATAAGCCCTTCCTATTTACTCCAAGAAAAATGGATACCACTAACTCAATAAATTTTTCCAAACAATTCAACATGCAGAGTGTAAAATATGTGTTACTGCGGTAGCGCTCAATGTATAAACCTCACCATGAGAAGGACCAATGTTTTTTTCTGCAGTAGCCCTTAACATGCCCTCTACCTCTAATTAGGAGCACCGTCATCACAATTCACTGAACAGGATCAATGATTTTCCACTGTTAAAAATGATGGAGCAAAATCATCACACTGTAGACATATAATGGGTAGGGAAATATAAAAATCATAAAAGGAAACATACAGTTTGTTGTAGAATAATGCCACGAGAGCAGGAGATGCATACTATGAGGTCTATGTTGGTGCTACCTGTCTGGATGGGATAATATGGTCGTGATGTATGAAGAGCTATGGGCATGTGGTTTATGGAAGGGGACATTTCCATCCTTGCCACGTGGCATTATAACTTGATCAGATTATTTGACTTTTTGAATAGTGAAGATAAAATAGGTATGATGATGATTGATGATTCTTGCTGGTGCTAACTGGAACACGTGTTTTGTAGTCAAGAAAGACTTTCGTATTGATGTTTGTATGGCTTATTGTGGGGTAAAATTTTGCTGCCCAGCCACTCATATTTTTCTATTTCTTTTCAGGTTTGGGCAACTTCAAGCAGTTGATCTTGAATCCATTGAGCCTTCACTTAGAGCTGGTATGCATCTTAGCCGTCACATCATCATTGGTTATCGCTTGTCTGCATATAATGATTTAAAATAATTTGAAAAGCTTGCACTGCTTTTTGTAAATGTGATACTAATGCTTATCTTACGATTTAGCAAGTTCCTTTTGAATAAGGCCAAGTACTCACGGCTCACTAGATGGCTTTTTGTTCAAATGTTAATTAGCCATTTACTTTACACTTAGTTCAGTGCTGTTTTCTGCAATGGTCAGGGTCTAATATTTTATCCATGTTAGCTTGATGTTTGAGAATAAATATGTTGTTAGTAGTTAGCAAGACAACTAATGGTTGGTTTTACATATAGTTTTGTATCTTTTATATTGATGGATGCACATTCTGTAAAATGAAATACTGCATTTAGCAGCACACATGCGGTGAAAGGATCATGGGAGGATTATACAGTCATAATTAGTTTTGTGCTATAATATGCAACAGATCATTAGTCGCAAAGCATTCTGCAAGAGAAATAAATATGATTTAGCTTTACTATGCATGCTTTAATCCAAATATTTTAATTGCCCCCCAAAAATGTTATATTATGATGATGCTGTTCTTAGTGCTGCAAGTTAGTGATTTTGGCTTTTTACATGCTAGTTCTGTTATCTCGGTAGCGTGTAATCCCTGTTCATGTTCCACTATCTCTTTCGTAGGTACGGCAGCCGGTAGTTCCTTGAGAGAAGATAAGCCTGAAACATTTGCTAAGAGGTAAGAAAACAACGGCGTCCATGCTTTTCCATTGAAGCATTGAAATGCTTTGCGGCGAGAAGCTGAGTGTCTATTTTTTATTGTTTTGCTCAAAATGCAGAGATGCCATAGTCGACGCCATTCCGAGTTATGATGATCCATACATCAAAGTGCCGAGAGTTCTGAACAAAGAGTGACATGTAGTTTGTATATCCGAATTTTTAGAATGCTGAATTGAATGGCATTGTACAACGAAGTGTTGTTAACCAAAGTGCAGAAAAGAACAGAGCAACAACTAGCTGAGTAATTTTAGTGTCATTTCGATTTGATGATATGGTTCGAGTTGTCGGGAGAGGACAGATATGTATGTCTGCTTCGGAATATCATTTTTCCCTTTTGTGTTGACTAGCAATCTGCCCGTGCGTTGCAACGGGCAGCCATTATGCTAGCAACACCACTCGCTTTCCAAATGCACATGCAGCTTCACAGTTAAATACAACAACTAAGCAAACCTTCCGGATCCACCTTTGTTTTACATTCCTTGATGAAAGCACAATTAAGAGCCAGCAAAATGATCCATTAGTTTTCAAATGATCATCTCCGCACCAAGCATACAATAGATTTAAGTTGTAACAAAGGATTCCACCACAAAGCATACAATAGATTTAAATGTTCATAAGATATAACTTTTCCATGGACGCCTATTACCAGCAGCTAGCCCAGCAACCAAAAAAGGAAAAAAAAATAAATCCAAAGGCACAAGCTATGAAACAGTGAAGACTTACGATAGCCAGCAACTCCTGCTCGAAATAGACGTTGATGGCGCCATAGACGCTAATGAGATGGAGGAACCATGCGGCAAAGCATCGCAATCTGCACAGGTTGCTCAGGCTTTTGAAATTCTAGATACACGGAAGAGAGCCACCATGCATGCACCAACTACCTAGCTTAAACCTAAGCTCTTGTCGTGTGTAGCCTAAAGTTATAACCTAAATAATTTTTAACACCATACGGCTGGCTACAGAAGATGATTAGGTTCTCGCATACACCCGAGGGACCTCGTTGGTCGTGTGCTCCAGACGACGATGGCATGATCTGTTCCCCCCTTTCGCCTTGTCGTCTCGTCGACGTTGGTCGTGCCGGGCAGCGCGGCAACCTTGCAACCAGATCGACCTGGCGATGGGGAACAGGGCCGCGTCTACTCGATGCCGGCACAGTTGTTTTCGTCGAAGAAGATCGAGTCTGTGACGTGCTATTTATCTGGGTTGCGGAGTCGTGTGGAATCTTTTATTTTAGGAAACTAGGTTGAGGGGTCGTGTGGCATTTGGAAACGGAACAATTTTTTTCCGGATTTGCACAGATGGGCAGGGCATATATATGCGATTGGGTTACGTAGTCGGGCGATTTCACATTGGCAGGGCGATTAACGAAAATCATGTTTGACGGTCCCTTTGAATGCACATGTACTATGCTCTCTGACACATGACTATGCTTTTATCGGGTTTCTAACCCTGTTTAACGAAAATTTCTCCAAAAAAAAAACCCTGTTTAACGAAAATCATGTTTGACGGTCCCTTTGAATGTTCGACATTTCACATTCGCTGAACCAGATCGTTTTTAACCTTTTATCGGGTTTCTAACCCTCTTTTGCTGACGTGGACCAGGATTAAGGTGGTTTCGCCCCTAAGCCTGACACGTGAGATTTATGACATGGCTCAGATTAAAAATGGGCCACATATAACCCCCTCCCTGGACTGACCCAACCTGTGCGCCCCCTGTTCATCATCCTCTCGTCTCCCTTCCTTTCCGTTCCATTGGCGGCGGATCGTGTTGTGACGATCGTTGGGTGAAGGCGCTGATCGACGCGCATTGGCTAGATCGTTCAGGTGAGTTAGACATCCTGAAGCCTATACCTCAGCAATTGTGTTGATTGTGGTTAAGGATTAGGCGGTTCTTAGGGCTAATCGTTGATCATGGATTCGTTTGCGCAGTCTCTATTGGTAGATTTTAGTCGATGAATCCGTCAACTTTTTATGGTGAAAACTTTTATTCTTGTCAGCAGCCTGTTAGGCGATCTCATATCTGCTACTGTTCCATCATGATCATGCCCTATACGATAGTTGGATTCTGAAATTTTGTGTGACAAATATTGATCCACAGACCGAATTAGTGAACGAGTTTATGTGAAATGCATGATTTTTCTGTTCTGAATCTTACGGTTTTGTAATTCTGAATGGTTGTTGTTGTGCATGGTTGCAGGGCAATGGATCCATTTGAGATGCTTCCGGTTAGATTTCACTTTGGAGGTGAAATTGATTATGATGGTTACTCTCTGAACTACAATGGTGGCCGAACCAAGATGTGTCACATAGAAAGGGATAAGTTGTCATTGTCAGAGTTGAGAGGTTATTTGGCTGATCATGTAGCAATTACTACTGAAGACAATGTTGAATTCTATTGGCTGTTTCTTGGAGCTGACATGAACAATGGGCTGAGAAAGCTTGGTAGTGACAAGGACTGCATGTCTATGTCTCAATGCATAAATGAAGGTGTAGTGGCAGAAGTTTTTGTGGAGATATATAAGCTACAAGGAGGCGATATTGTTATGTGCTCTGCTGGAGAGGCATCACTTGCGCGTAGTCCTAGAAAGGAGAAGACAAATAAGGACTTTCAGCTACTAAAGAATACAGACAAGCCACCAAATAGTGGAGATGCCTGGTAGGCCAAGGGAAGAGAGGAGAAGAGAACCTGGTGAGACAAAAAAAGCCACAAAGGTGTCAAAGGTGGGCACAAAGGGCAAGTGTAGCAAGTGTGATCAGACAGGTCATAATGTTAGGACTTGTACAACAATAGTTTCTGTAAGTGCCAGAATGAGGAGAGTTATGGAAAAAGGCAAGGAGGCAAGTAGCATTCTATTCTAGTTTCTTCCTTCTGTTTCCTATTTCTTGTTGTGTTTCAATATTTTTTGTGTCGTTAAATACTTTGTGAGTTACAGGTGTTTGAGTCAAATGGGTCACAAAAAGCTCAAATCAAGAAGAAAGCTACAAGGAAGAAAAGTAGCACCCAAGCATGTGCATCTGACATGCCTTCACAAAGCAGCTTGAACACTCCTGTGAAGAGGAAGCAACCAGCCAAAATAAAGCCACGAAAATCTCCCAGGACCTAAAGACGATGCTGCTAAGAGGAGGAAAGCATCAAGATCCCAGTGAAAAATAAAGCCAATTTCACTTATTTTCATGTTCACAGTTACGAAAGTTTGCCTTTAGTTATATCTGGTTAAACATGGTGTTTTTTTGTCTTCCATTAATGAACCTGTAATTGCAGGGTTATGTTCGTCTCGTTGCTTTGCAGCAGTTATAGTGTTCGCAGTTATTTCTTCAGCAGCAGCTACAGTGTTTTCAGCCGCAGCTACAGTGTTCACAGTTATTTTTCTGCAACCGCAGCTGCAGCGAAACGAACAGGCTCACTTGGTTACAGATTCCTATTCAGAACTTGTTCGACATATATCAATGTTAGCTATGCACTTGTGTCAGTAATAATGTTAACTAAATGTTTATTATGTCAGTGTCGTCACAATTGTGCTGCTACAAAGTCCAATCACATGTGTATGCAAAACTGGAGCTTATATTCTCATTTCACTATGAAAACTGCAGGTAACACAACAAAAAAGAACCAGATACGGTTCAGGACATTTGTGATTCTTCTTTGTTTCGACAGTCTGACACTACAAGAACCAAAATGCTTCTGTTACAAAGTGTTGTATCCATTACATTATGATGCTGCTCTGTTTCGAAAGCACACCACTACAGATACGCCATTTAGCCAATTTCTAGCACTTCTTCTTCTAGCCATCCAGCAAAGTTGCCAAAGACATGTTCTTTCTCCCTCCTTCACACGCCAACTGTAGAGGTTTCTGTAAACCAAACCAAAATCGACTGAAATTAGTCATTGAATCTAGCAGTCCGCCCAGAAATTGACCAAAATCAATCAAACTTGCAATTACATTCGTGAAACTCCATCTGTAACAAAAAATTGGTCACTTGAAGATAGATGAGCCAGTTGCGTGCCCCGGAGCCGAAGCCTCTCTGTAGTTCGTAACCAGGCGGGATCCCGTCCAAGCACACTGTAACGACACAATAAACACCATGAATAACCAACGCTGAGGAAAAAAATGAGTAAATTTCACAAAACTATAACTATTTACGTCGTTGTTGCACAAAACTACAACTTTTTTGACCAATTTCATAAAACTACAACTATTCTGATATCTTGTTTCACAAAGCTACAACTATTAAGTTTGGTCTCACATGTCATCCATACATGTGCCATGTGATATGGACCCACCCGTCAGTGTCACATGTCATCCATACATGTGCCATGTGATATGGACCCGCCCGTCAGTGACACATGTGCAAAGAAGTTGTAGCTTTGTGAAACAAAGGGTCATAATAGTTGTAGTTTTGTGAAACTGGTCAAAAAAGTTATAGTTTTGTGCAACAACAACACAAATAGTTGTAGTTTTGTGAAATTTACTCGAAAAAAAAAGATAGAGAAGAGATTCTGTAAACCAAATCGACGTTCACAGTCGGCGGTGAGTAGGGAAAAGCGGCAGCAGTAAAATCAATGTTTGCTACCCCGCGGAACTCGCCTCCTCCTTCACCTACCTGTCTCCCCTCTCACAGCTCGCATGCCTCTGCAGCCACCCCAACACCCTAGCTCCCGCCGCCACTGCCATGCGAGAGGGAGGCGAGAAGATGACGAACAAGGCTCACACGGGTTGGGTCCGCCCAGGAAGGGGATGTGCGGCCCAATTTTGATCTGAGCCACGTCACATATCTCACGTGTCGGGCTTGAGGAGCCAAACCACCTTAATCCTGGTTCATGTCAGCAAAACAGGATTAGCAACCCGATGAAAGGTTAAAAACAACCTGGTTCAGCGAAACCGAGGGGTTAAACAAACCAAAGCTTAGTTGAAGGGGTTATTTGAACTCCGGCGACACTTGAGGATAGTAAATTGGACTTTTTCCTTTTAGTTTACCATTTACAGAGAATTATTGACATGAGAGGGAAGCCTTGACATATGTCAAAATTCACATGCCCTGCATCAATTTACGGAAAGTACAAACTGAGGGAACATGGATTGACACTATAAAAATAACGCCATTTGGTGGGCTCTTTCCCCACCTGCCATAAATGTTTCGCTTAATTATCAACTTATTACGGAAAGTCTAAGGCGCAGCCGTACGCGCCTCGCGCGTTAGCACGCGTACGCTGCGGCCCGGCCCAATTGAAAGCGCGGCAGAGCGTAGGGGCGGTGCGGGCGGCGCGACGCGGCGGCGTCCTAGCGCGTGCGGCGGAGCGCGTGGGCGAGGTGGTGGCGGAGCGCGGGTGGGTGCGGGCGGCGCGATGCGGCGGCGAGGGCGCCGCCGCGTCGCCGGTGGTGGATTAGCACCGGCGGTGAAGCTCGGAGCGAGGCGGCGGCGGAGCGCGGGTGGGTGCGGGCGGTGCGACGCGGCGGCGAGGGCGCCGCCGAGTCGCCGGTCAGCGGTTATTGCCGGCGGGAGCGTCGAGCATTGCAGCTGTGTTGGTTCGGGAGGGCGGTGGCGGAGCGCGGGTGGAGTGCGGGCGGTGCGATGCGGCGGCGAGGGCGCCGCCGCGTCGCCGGTCGGCGGTTTAGTGCGGGCTGCTTAGAGGGTTCGGGTTGTCGGGGGCAGCTGTGGGATCGACGGCCATAGAAGGTTTGGGGGCGATGGCCGGTACGGCGGCGGGTGACGGTGCGGCGGTGCGGCCAGGCGGCGCTGGCGCCGCCGGAGCCGCGGGCTGCCAGAGGGGCGGGGGAGCGAGTTGGGGAAGAAAGTGGCGAGGCGGCGGCGCTCTGACAGCTGCGTTCCGACCGGCGGTCGGACGCGTGGCGGACGGGGGGAGGGGACGCGCGCTCCGCAAACGCGCGTACGGACGCGCGTTAACCTCCCCCAACTTATCACCCCTTAATCAAAATAAGAAATCCCCTTCATGTTGTTTCAAGCTTGATCATCGTGCATGTTCAGGTTTGCAATGAGATATTTTGCTTTACTCAGCCCTCAACAACTTTTTTGAAGGTGGGTATATTGTCGCATACCCTTTTTTTTTTACGAATGATATTGTCGCATACCAATCTGCTTGAGCAGAAGCATTTGATTGAATAAGTTTAAATTTAATTTTTATTTGTTGAGACCTAAAGGATATATGTGCTAAAGGTATAAAAAGAGTACAAAGTGTATTAATTTGCCTAAACTATATAAGGAGACTATTAGTGATTGTTCACATAATTTGTCGAGTATGCAACTGTTTTTAGAATTACGAAATGCTACAAGTTTGTTTGAATTTTAACTTTAAATCCACCGATCCTTTTTAAGTGAATTACAGATTTAGCAAAAGTTTTGGTATAATTTTACTAAATCTCTAATGGTAAAGTCATTTCGTCCGGCCAAGTGCGGCTGAATTAAAGAGCCTGGGCGGCCACCGAAGATTGACGAGTTAAGACTGAGCTTACCCTTCCCTTTGCCTTCGCTAACACATTACCGCAATCTTTGGCTGATGGGGGCAGATGAGATAAGCCACCGTCTAATGACTGGGCTTGCTAGGAGAAATTCCACCAGATATACCTTTTTTTAGACCACTAGATATACCTTATTCAGTTGCTCTTCCCAGCCGAGAGCACAGCAGCGGCCGCATGCCCCGCCGGCGAGGAATTCTATTTGGTGACCATAATCTGGAAGTGAGAGGCAACGCATGATTGCGGATCTTACTGGCACCCGAGGCTAGTGGCTGCTAGCCCGCTGCAAGCCTGCAACTACTCCAGCGCGTTGGCGTCCATCTCCAATATGGTGGTGCTGCCGTCCTTCGCCACTTTCGGATGCGCGCGGCATCACGACAGGTCCTCTGCTCGGCAACTTCCTCCCGCATCGGTAGCTTGGTGGCGGCCTCGCGACACCGGCCGATTCGGTCCCGACCCTGGCGGCGCGATGAATTGACAATATCTGACTGATGATTACCACTTGGCCCGCCTGCCTGTGATTTTTTTATTTAAACCTTTTTTAATAATATTTTAAAAAAAGACCTGTCAAAATTTTTATTTCCAAATTCTAGACCCTTTAGTCACGCCATTTTACGTGCCACGATAAGTAACTGAGTCGCGTCGATTTTATTGGCGTTTCTTGTATCCACATTTCCGTTGACTACCACGGCGGCAAGGCGAAGACCAGACAGTGCTGGTCGCCTCAATTGAAGTGGCGCGACTAAGAGCACAACCGCGCTGATCGGATAGGCGCGGTTAAAGCCCTGTCGCGCCGTTTCATTTGGCGCGATTATCTGGGCGATTACATTGTCCCCGAGGACGGCTATCTTCTTTGCCCGTCATTGTTCCTCCCCTCTGTTCGTCGTCTCCGGCGCCGTCCTCACCCTAGTTCCTCGATTCCGGCGACAAGAGGAGTTTGTACCCGGCCCAATTTGTGGGAAGGTCATCCCCAAAGGTACCTCTCCCATTCTCTCCAACTAAAATTTCTTGTTTTGTTGTGGTTTGGTTTAGTTGAAGGTGGTTAGGGTTAGAGGTAGGGATGGACTTAATTTTCGTGTTAGCAAAGGTTGTTACCATTATTCATGGATTAGATGGTACGTATCGTTTAAGGTTCACATAAAAATGTTAACAATTTTTCATTGCATGGTGTTATGTGGAATATGGCTAAGTCATTTTTCCGATGTTTCTACCTTAATTAGTTTAAATTTTGTTTTAATGAAGGGATGTCGTATCCTCGTGATAAGTATGGATGCCGTATAAGGGTTCAATATCCTCGTGTGTCATCGGTTGATGGTGCCGTTCCTCCAGCCCTTCCGGTGCCAAATTGTGAGTGTGGTCACCCGGCGGTTGTGCAGCAATCTAGACATCGGTTGACGGCTGCGCGTGCTTTCTACGAATGCCGTAGTGACGAAGTAAGTCTCTAGAATGATTACAAATGATTGAAATTGTTTGCTGCCTTAATACATTGTTGTATTGTTGTATGTAGTGTTTCTTGTTCCAATGGATTGATGGGCAGGAAATGTATGATCCAAGGATCCTTTTGTTCCCTTGGAATCGAAAATCATTTGAGTATAAAAATTTCAAGCGGTGGGTGCCGCCTCCTCCTAACCCACCCCCTATGAATAATGATGAGAAGGTCGCAGCTGCTCGACTGCGAGTCTGGAACCCTCCTTTATGTCATTGCGAGTACCGTTTTGAGCTTGAGACGCCACCAGTCGGGTTGGATTACACCCCGTTTTTTCGTTGTGCGTTGGTGAGAAGTGTAAGTGACCTGCATTTCACTTGATGATTCGAACAAGTATTTACGGTTATGATATGGCTGTTTTGATTCTTGTTTTGCAGACCGGACGACGTTTGTGTGGCTTCCAAGAGTACATATATGGGCCAAAGTCGCATTGGCCTGTGGACGGGGACTTGGAAGACCTCCTGCAGCAGTATATAAATGGGAACCAACCACTACCATGTGATGAGTACCCTCCAATATCTTGTGTCCTTGTGGTGTTCCCGCTCGGGAAAGCGTGGTGCCATCTGAGTTGGGTGATGGTTATTTTTGTGAGAACACAGTTGGTGACAACGACGGATGGGTGTGTGATCGTAACTCCAACAATCGAATTGTTACAATGCATTAATTACATACTTTAGTTAACCTTTTTTGCCTATCTTGTTGTGCAGCATACACGGAGGTGTGACTGGGAGATATTTAGAGGCCGTACAAAGTTGCTTGATCAGATTCGGAGGACCGTGCCACCGGGGGACAAGCGGCTATTGGAGGAGACAAGGAGTAGAGTTCGGAGGGAAAATGCACTGAGAGTGGACTTGTCTAATGTGGGATGTGTCACATGTGTGAGGTTGCTTCACGTTTGTTACCTTCCAACGCCGACCGTCAGATTTGATTAAACGAGCCCAAATACCCCATGAACATGTGTGCCTCTGACGCTTGATACAATACCGCTCAGACTTGTTCGAATTTAACACGTAGTACGGCCTATGGTGCCGCACCGCATAATCCTAAAAAAAATGCTTCATGTCTGACATTGTATCAAATATCATGCCCTTCTTTGTCACAACATCTTCGCTGTTTGGTGCCGCATCGGCTGACATTAAACAATTGTCACTAACCGCATGATTTGTTATACTCATGTCAACATGAGAGGGGGCCTTCGGCAAATTCACATTCATCACATTCAATGCACGCAACTCATCTTTAGAGTATATTGAACTCCAATTGATCTCCATATTTCCACTCCCGCCCTCCACCCGTCTTCTTTCAGTACTTAGTCTTTCCCCTGGTAACATGCGTTGAAAATCAGCTCTTGCACCATCAGCACCCCCCGCCTCTAGCCCAGCATCATCCACACCATTTTCATTACCAAGGTCACTACTCTCCCGGCGTCCTTCTTCGTCATTTCCCTGGCCATCCACCTCTTCAGGTTCACTTTTGCTATCCGATAATGAACCAACATTACGTTCCACATTAGCCTCTTCTTCTCGTTCTCTATCCTCTTCCTCGTATGTGTTCTCCTCAAAGTCATTGTCCACCACCGCCATGGCCAACAACTCCAACGAGTCAGTCATCCCACCCGGTATAGGAGCGGAAACATTTTGAACTTTGTCCACCGTAACCGGTGAGCCACGAATTATATCGTCTGCCACATAGGTTGCATCTTGTGTCAAACCCTCAATCGGCTCATCATCCAACGTGACACCCTCTGGAACAACCACAACACCCACTCCCATATTGTCTTCGGCATTGCCAATAACATCAACGATGACTTCGGCAATTCTTACTTGAGCATCCCTCAAGCATTGCTTATAAAGAAACCAAGTTTCCTCCGTCGACAAATCCAACAAAACATAATGAGCTCGACCACCTCCCCCCGCATCAAACCGCCCACGAAATTTCAAAGTACCTCCACCACTAACAATTGACTTAGCCTTTGCCTCAATCTCACTAAACATGGGCGCTTTCACAAATGTGACAACTTGTTCACACATCTCAATCAACTCACCATGTCCATTCACCGTTCCACCAAAAAATAAACGAACTACACGGTCCATCTACAAAGTTCATACACCATTTTAGTAGTTAACATGAAAAAACAACAATTGCTATACCAATATTACCACAATTATAATCTATGCAACCACATTCTAAAAACAAATGCCATTCAACCAATCCTACACGTTAATCAAACATCACAATCGGTCCATCGAGCGATACATGAACTGCGATTACTATCGATTCGTACCAAATCCACTACATTCCACAAATCAAACTACTAAACCCTAACTAACCAATGAAGCACGAAAATTGAATCTCTTGAGAAACTAATTGGGGGGAAAGACGTACCAATAGAATGAAGGAGATACCTTGGGGGAATGATAGCCCCTTGATTCGAGTGCGAATGATGCTAAAACCAGGCCGGATTTGATTGGGAGAGGAGTGGGGCGACGGAGAAGGAGAGAGAGAGCTGGAACAGAGCGACAGTGAGGAAGAAGAACAGAGCGGCGGGGACCGGGCGCGGCCGCCTTTTACTCCTCCCCTCGGTCGCATCAAATAAACTGCCGTGACTCATCGATGGGTCGCGCCCATCGGAACGACGCGTTTATTTGATGGGTCGCGCCCATCGGACGGGCGCGGCTTTACTTGGGCCCCACATCGCCATTTGTCGCGCCCATCGGACGGGCGCGGCTTTACTTGGGCCCCACATCGCCATTTGTCGCGCCCATCGGACGGGCGGAAGGCCACGACTCGCCGTGGTGCCGCGTCAATTCGACCGGCGCGACTAGTCCTCCCCTCCGGTCTTTGAAATCCAACGTGGAAGTCAAAGCCTACGTGGCAAACGATCGCAGTAATTTAATCGGCGTGACTCAGTTACTTGTCGCGGCACGTAAAATGGCGCGACTAAAGGGTCTAGAATTTGGAAATAAAAGTTTTGACGGTCTTTTTTTAAATATTATTAAAAAAAGGATTAAATAATAAAAAAAAATCCCTGCCTGTCGATGGCTATGGCTTCGAGGCAGGGGCCTGGCAGACGGCTTCGGCTTCGGGCCTCTCAGCCTGCGAGTCGGGGCAGTCGCCGATGATCGAGTAGTCCCTATGCGTTTTTTTTCTTTTCCCGTAAAGATTCACCGTACAGCTGTAGCAAAAATGTAATATATGACACTGTTGACTTTTTTCGTTACTTTGACCATTCGTCTTATTCATATAGCTAAATGTATAAGTTAATCTTAAAGTGTTTTTGATGATAGATCCAACAATATACATTTAATGTCAAGCAACTAATTATTTTCATATATATTATTGGTCAAAGTTCAATAAAAAAATCAACGGCGTTATATAATTAAAAACGGAGGGAGTACGTCTGTAAACTTTTTTGCTTACGTGGATATCATCAGCTTGAACAAACGCGACCGCGTTCAGATAGATAGAGAACGTAAACGGCATGCAAATGGTGTCGGTTTTGAATACATGACAGTATGATACAAAGTATATATCAGAATAAATTATCAGCCGAACAATGAAGAGCCTACATATTTTTGTCTACAAATAGTGATAATGAAAAATAGTTGGGTCATGGAACCAATCAGGCAAGGTGATGAAGTTACACCGTGTCAAGGAGATCGGAGTTGAACTCTTTAGGCATTTGAAGTCTGAGCTTCAAGGTGGGCCATTCACCAAAGAGGATCGTAATAATTGGCAACAAAACCGAGAGAATGCAAACTGCAGCAGCCAACCAATGGACACGAGGGCCCAGTATTGTGTATAAGCCAGTCGCAAATGCTAGAGTTGTCGACATGTATGCGAACCACATAAGCGCTTTTTGGTAATGGATCGGTAGTGAAGCAAGAACTCAAAATCCATCCACCTTGCTATAACGCATATGAAGGCAACAGCAAATGAGGAGCACATTCCTAGAGTGTCAGCTGTTATGAATGCTTGAAATGCAAGCTTCCTCGCCATGATGGGAAGCCCTTCACTTCGACGATCATTGCTGTATCCTCCTGGCATGTGAAAGCTGCGACAAAGGTAATTGTTGCGATGAGGATTGCCACTAATGATGTGTTGCTGGTGTATGTTTTTAGTCAGAGACTTCAGATCCTTCCTTGACGCATCAATTACTTTATTCTTGACTTGCTCATGAAGATTACAGATATCTATCTTTGCTCTACGATCATTTTTTCAATATAAACATGAAGATTTTATTCTGCATGAATTCATAAGAAAGGTCAACTGGATTTCATAGTAATTCAATAGTAAGGACAATAAGTTCTACACAATTTACGGAGGCATGTAACTCCCTCTATAAAGAGTCTTTCTTTTATTCTGACCCCTTTTAATATAGTATTTTATTAATTAATAACCCCAACATAACAAAATTTTCACCCTATGGCCTCTTTTGGTCACTACAGATGACTTGGCATGACCAATGACTTCTACACAGAAGTTGCATTGTTAAGAAAGGGCATGGCTATATTCATTGGTCATGCCAAGTGGTCATGGCGCTTCTATATGCATGCATATCCGGCACAATCGGAATATTTTTAAGGGCCTAATCCAAGATTGAAGTTCAAATCCAAAGAACCCGACCTTGATCGATGGGCCTTTTTTCGAGGACCAGTGACACCATAATGAGACCCAATAAATTACTTAGGGCCTGTTTGGCAACGGTAGCTTCAGCTCAGGCTTATTCTGACACAGACACTGTTTCACACTGTAGCTACAGTGAAAAAGCTGGAAATAAGCTCGAAAAACCGGCTCATCCGGCTTCTCCAATTTTATGTCAGGTGAACAGTAGAATAAGCCGGTTGAAAAGCTCTCCCAAACACGCCCTTAGTAAAGAAGGAAAATTACATAAACCACCTCATATGTCCATTGGAGTTTGTGATTCACCCTCATAACTCATTTTATTGCAAAGAGCCACGTCCCTACAAGATATATTGTTGCATAAACCACCCCAATTCGCATATGCTTAACAAATTTAATCTATTTTTATAAATTTGGAGTAACCGATGGAGTCCTTATAGAAGCTGCACAGTTTTTTTTAGGGATAGGAGTCACACAGTTACGAGAGTATAATATTCATACTTTTTGAAAAATTCAGACAACATAATAGAAAATTAGATTTTTACTATTTGTATATTTTTTTCATGAAAACATGAGGAATATGCTCTATCCAAACACTTGAATAAGATTAACTTAGTTGGCATGATCTTTCCTGCCTCTGCATCGATGAAAACGGGCAACTTAAAATCGGTTAATTATGTGCGTATTGGGGTGGTTTATGCAACAATATTTTAGAGGTGGGTGGACATCTGCAGCAAAACTGGTTAACTCCAAGTGACATATTGCGTGGTCTATGCAATTTTCTGTGATAAAAACGTTTCAGCTGTATATTGTACCCTTCTTTCCCTGCCGGTAGTGACCATGACAAATGCAAAACGTCTTCTCCTGTCTGTTATAGGTAGGGAAGTTGGGGACACAAGACCTAAGCGACCCCACATCTCCACCGTAGGAAGTAGGGTCGACCAATAGCTGAAATCTAATTACCTATGGGCTATGGCGTATGTGTACCAGTATTTTTTTTTTATGAATTATATCATCACTATTATTCAGATTATTGATACTAACCGCGCAAACACATGAACTACCAGGCTATGAAGAAGCTATATTAATCATGGATCACATGTGGAAAGAGGGCGCGGCTCGGCGAGATATAGCACGCTAGCTACATTGCAAAGTTTTGGTTGATCTCTCTAGTAAAAGAAAAATCAATTATTTGCAAAGAAAAAAAAAATCAGTTCTTGTGTGTCTGAGTCAAACTATTTAAACCTTAGCTGTCAAAATCTTGGAAGATTCAGATGAAATTTACTACTACTAATTTCATACAAGATGTGAAAGGGGTCTTGGCCTAGTGGTTAAGGCATCCGAGTAGCACCTTTGAGGTCCTGGGTTCGATTCCCGGTGGGAGCGAATTTTCTAGGATTTAACGGCATTTGTGCTTTCAGCGGTAGGCGACGTGGCCGTCGACAGCGAGGCGGGAATCTGGAGAATTTGCCGGCTCAATCTTCGAAGATGCTCATAGAGGTAGGGTTTGCGTATGTGCGTTCATAGAGGTGAGTGTGCGTACGTTGTGAGTGTCTGAGTTGTACTGTGTAATTTCTCAAAATAAAAAAAAAATCATACAAGATGATTCAAAAAAAAAAAAAATCATACAAGAGAACATACCCAGTTTATAGTCTTGGCGTCGTCGACGAGTTCATTTAATTTCCAGACTGCCGAACAACCAACGTTGTTTTTTTATAGTGGCTTCGATGCCAGAGTGACCAAGTAAAGCAGTGACCATCTTGGGATTGCACTTTTTTACAGCGAAATGAAGAGCACCGTCACCAGCATTTCGCATGTTGATAAGTTTCCAAAGCTTTGGTAAAAAAGTGACATTCAGAATGCATGTGCGCTTGCTGCAGCCTATTCAAGAGAAAGGCACAAAATTAAAGAGGAGACGAAAGGAATCTATAGCTATATTTAAGTGCAATCATACTATTAAGATTGATACTTAGCATTGGAGGGGAGGGAGTTGTTTCTTTGATGGTTTCAAATCATTTTAGATGATGTGACGTGTTGGAAACAACAAAATGAAATGAACCATTGAGACTAGCCTTAGGCTACTCCTAATGGAAGTTTTATTTTCAATAAATGATGTGTCATGTCAGCAATTTTGGTGATGTGGCAGGTTAATAATGAAGAGAGAGGAGAAACCAGTTTATCTAGATGAAACTGGGTATACACTGTTTCCAATGCACTGCACAGTTTCCAAAATATGAAATGGCATGAAACTTGCATTGAGGATATGGGTTTCATTTCATTTGAGCGTCCATTAAATGCTATGATAAGCTTAGGAAACAACAAAATGAAATTATGCATTGGAGAGGGGTGTTTCGTTTGCATTTCATATGATATGAAACAATGAAATGAAACTCCCCATTGGAAGTAGCCTTATGTCTCCTGCATCCTTCGCTACTAATTGATCTGGAGCTGGCCAAGTGACAGCTATGGGCTCATTAAAAACAATAAGCAATAGAACCGAGACTAAAAGGAGCCTCCAATTAGTTCTAGAATAGTGGGACGGTTGTGCATGTGTCTCAATCAGGATTGCAACTGGGCAAACGATAGCTATTTTCTTAAGCGAGACTTACATTTTGGATAATGCTCCTCGTGTCATTGCAAATTAAATGTGTTTGGAATCTGAAATTTGCCAGCATCAGTGAACAAGTCGGTGACACACCTATGAAAAATTTCAGATTGCAAATGATTTCAGTGGCAACTTTCATATTGTTGTATTTTGGGCAAATCCTCACAAACGGGAATCAAATCCACACTACAACCGATAAATGCTGCTGGAAAGACAACCAAATCCAAACACACTATGCATGGAACATCACACGGCAATCGTATGCATTCAGAAGAAATTAGAGAAAGAAATGATGGAATATATCGAAAACCACTACTCAAGCTCTGTCCATGCATGAAGCACTACAGAACATCGATCGATCACACGGCACGATGCATTATTTCACGGCACCGCCGCTGCCGCCTCCCCCTCCTCCCATGGTGCAACGGCCGGCCTGGTTATGCCGGTGTGTGTGCACAGTGCCCAGAGCACGGTGATGAACTCGGCGCCCAGCGCCAGGGCCTCCTTGTGGGCCTTCATGTGCAGCTCGCCGCTCGACGGCGCCAGGAACACCATCATCTCCGTCCGGAGGTCAGCCAGCATCTCCCACACCTGGTCCACCCGTCGGCCTTCTTCCGCCATGTCCATGAGCTTCTTCCCCAACTTTGCCCCCTTGCGCACTACCTTCATCTCCTCCTCCGGGCTTTCATCGATATTGTTCATCTTGTCGAAGCGGGTGCGTTGCAGTGACACATGGAACCTCCAACACCCTCCAAGCACCTCCTTCAACTCGTCCTTCATGTCGTTGTAGACACGCTTGGTCCCTTCCATGCTGTCAGGGAGAAGCTCCGAGTACGAGACCACCAAGTAAGCGGCGTAGCCGGAGAGGGTCGTCGCCACCTTACGATGATGAGCTCCCGCCGGGGTCTTCTGATCCTTCTTCTTCGTCTTCTTCTTCTTGTCCAGCGGGTACTTCACCTCCATGAGGCTGGTGGCGATGTGCCAGGTGAGGATGACCTCGGCAACGCTCTTGCTCTCACACGCCTCTAGCAGGAGCTGCTGGGAGCTGTACGGGCCGTGCTTTATTGTGGACCAGCCATTGCTGAGAGGGGCAGCGTGGCCATCGACGTAAGCCACTAGGTAATCCATGATAGACCTCTTCACTTCCATGGGCACAGCCTTCTTCTTAGGAACAGTCAAGGTGATGAATGGTAGATGGCGGTCAAACCCTAGGACAGAAAGCTGGTTGAAGCAGAGGTTGGGGTGGCTCATCATTCGCCGTACCCATAGGATGAGGCGGATGAGCCCAGTTCTGATGCGGCTATGGTGCCAGCGGGGCTTGGCGGTGTATTCACAGAGCAGTGACACCATGAGCCAATTGGAGAGGATATAGACGAGGAGCTCCCAGACTTGCTCATAGAGGAAGGTGAGCAGGAGCAGCATCGTGACGGCTAGATCAATGGCGGTGAAGAGGACGTCTGGGTGATTGACGATCCCTCTTAGGAGGCATCCGAAAATCCTCATTGTGCCTCTTGATAGGATGTAGTTGTCAGTGGTGATGCTGTGGTACGCGAACACCATGTCCCCGTTGCCACAGAGGATGAAGGTGAGGAGGCAGAAGGCCCAGACAACGATCGGGAACATGACATAGTTGGCGACGAAGAAGAAAGGGTTGGAGAGCACCACAGGCAGGACAGAATGGTAGTATTCGCAGAGGAATTGGACCTCTTCATAGAATACTTGAAACAGATCAACCGCGACCACCGTGGCTTTTAGCTCTTCCTTGCGCTCCTTCTGGTTTGACAGTAATTTCTCCGCACTTTGCTGCAGCTCCATGCGTAGGCCTCTGAAGATGAGGCATCGGCAGCTACGGGTCTCGTCGTCGATGATGGGGTGGTCCTCGAGCCTCCGACGTAGCAGCTTGTAGAGGGCGAAGGAGAGACATAGCCTTTTAAGTCTTGGATCATGTAGGAGTCGGCCTTTCATGTCCACTTTCCAGATTGTAACATCCCACCCTAATCAAGACCCAAATCTGATAATTAGTTCAATTTGATCACAAATGTTAATGATCACTTTGGAAATTTTAATTTAAAAGCAAATCAATTGAAAATAGTCAAATGTGAACTTGAACTAGAACTTCAAAATTTTGTACACAAGTGGGCCCATTTGAAAATTTCCTTGGCATCTAGGGGCAAAAATAAATTTTTGGAGAATTTTGTGGATTTTTCTACAAAAGGAAGTGGGCTCAAATAAATCAAAGTTCATTTATTCAAAATCTGTCTTAATTGAATTTTAATTCAAAATCTAGATCGAATTAGGAAAAGTTGTAATAAGGAAAAATGTTCATCTCAGCGAATCCTTTCAGAACTGATTTTATCAGATTTTTTGGAGCACATTAAAGTTTGGTTTCAATCAAATCAAGTCAGCACGTGAAAATTTATTCGAAAAATTCAAAAATTTCACTGTAGCGCCGGGTGTCGTCGCCGCCGCGCGCGCTTCTCTCTCTGCCCATTCCGCCGGGACTGTGGCCGGAGTCACCGCTGCACTGCGTCGACGACCGAGTCCACAGCCTTATCCCCTCTTCTCCGCGGTCGAGTCGTCGTCGCCACTTCTTTCTCCTCGCCGTTCTTGTCCAACCGCCCGCCATTGCCGCCTCCCGTTGAGCTCGAGCTCGCCGCCACCCCAGTCACTCCCCGAGCTCGACCCCAGCAGAGAAAACGTGCGCCACGAGTCCCTCTAGCCTACGCACAACACAAACTCCAAGTTCCCTCACTCTGCAGAAAGAATCGACGCGAATTCCGACCATGGCCGCCGGGTGAACGTCGTCGAGCTCATCGCAAAATTCAGCCATCTCGGTGAGCCACTTCGCGATTCCTCGCTCAGGGTGATGCACACCTCACTTGCGCACTCCCCAGTGCTGACCTCGTCGCATTTCACGCAGTGAAATCACCGGAATCCGCTTCTTCCCCCCGCCGTTCGCCGGACCGCGCCGCCCCCTCCGACGAACTCTACCTTCCGGACCTCCTCCTCGTGCACACGTACCCCCGGAAGCTTCCTCTCGTCGAGGTGAATCCCATGCTCCCCCTAACTCACTCCCTCGCTGCCTCCTCTCGCCGGAATGCCGCGCGCCGCCGCTCGCCGCCGCCGCCATCGCCGCCGACCTCCCTCCCGACCGCGCGCACATGCACACCAACCTGCGTTAGGGTCGCCTCGATGCCCTCTACGCGTTGCCGTTGACCGTCGCGTGAAACTCGCCGCCGTCTAGCCGGAACGGCGACCTCGCCGTCGCCCTGTCGCGCGCGCACGCCATGCCCTGGCACTGCTACAGTGCCGCGTTTTCTTTTTCCTTTTTGTTTTCTCAGAATTTTGGTCAAACTTGTAAATTTGATAGAAATTCAAATACAGCTCAGAAAAATCCAAAACAAAATTTGTTGGTTTCCTTATGCGCAGACCTATCCAGTGGTACAACATAAACATCTGAATTCGTCCTATTTAATTTTATAAAATTCAGAGAAGAGAATCAGGAAATCTTTTTTATAAAAAGATCTGTCAATGCAAAAATTCTGAATTTTGGTATACACACTCCTAATAGGTTCACTGAACATCCCACCAAGTGGTATCTTGAAATGTACCCTATTTTAGGAGTAATTTCAGTTTCCAGTTGCTATAAAAATCTTTTTTATTATTTTATTCCTGCACCTTTTTGCACCAAATTTTGGATATCTTACTGTACCTAGGATTAGGATGCTATATAAAAATGCAAATTTAATTTTAGATCTTCCAGAACCCTTTTTAAAGAATTTAGAAGAGGATCCCTTATTTGCACTTAAGGAAATTCCTAAGTTCAAAATAATTTGTGTAAATCACTTGGGACCAAAATGCAAAAACCTAATAAATGGCCCTGCCAGCATGTTTCTTTATGCATTATAAAATCACCATGTCATATTTGTCAAGGAAGTTCCATGAACTCTCTTTGATTTTGTGTATATTGTTGCATTCATTTAGGAACCGACGCCGGACTCGAGGACGTGGAGATCGAGGCCGAGGAGACCGGCGCTGACCTGAACGTGCTTGAGTGTGCTAACCACCAGCCCCAAGGCAAGCCCCAGTGCACACCTATGTTTTTGCAAAGTTTCCGTTTTCTCTCATGTATGCGGTTCGTGAAATGTGCATTACGTATAGGACTTGATTGAGAACCTAGTTGCATGTACTTCCAGCTATTCCTATGGGTTTGGTTCGGTTAAGTTCTACCACTCGTTAGTTTGCTATGCTTAATAAGGTAGTCTCGTCGGTAGAATATCGAGTGGTATGGAGACCGCTCGGTGTAAGTGGGGTCGGATTTACTTTATGTTCTCACATGATGATGATAATGAATTTGAGACCGAACGGGGAAGTTCATGTGTAGGTTGAGGTGACAAGGCTCGCCTTGTTCGCCATAGCCCCGTTTGTGTCGGTTGAGGACCGTTCGTTGTGGCCCCGCTGAGCAAGTTTGAACAATACCGGATACATGCTAGGAGAATGGGAACTAGTAAACTTAGTAGCTCGATGTTATATTGTTGGACGGGGCCCCACCTCTCTTTTGGTGATGAAGATGGTATGGTGGTTGCGGGTATGTGTTGGAAGGGAGGGTGCACGGGCTAACCACGGATAGCTAGCGCGGTCGTCGCGTGGAGGACGTGTACCCGGGAGAGGTGACACTCGGACCGGCTTTATGATGTCTTGTAAAAGGTTGCCGTGCGTGCCCCTTTTGGGTGTGCGTACGTCGTGTATTCCGGGTTTCGCCTGCAGGTGTAAATCGATTCGAATCGCCGTCCCTCGCGATTATTGAGTACCACTTGTTCACTGTGTCACATCGTAGTAAGAAGTGCACATGATGATGTTATATGCTTTTGTACTTCAATTAATTGTTTTGCAACCATGTTTTGCTTAGTTAGGTTGCTAATATTTATATTAATGCAAGAACCCTTTTAATCTGGCTAAAATATGAAAATAAGGATCAATTATTAGTGCCCTTTTTTTTGCAATTAAATTTCACCCCCTGGTCAACCCCTGCATATTAGAAGTCGGTCTTAGATGGCCATTTGGACGGGTAAGACTTGCTGAGTATTAGTTGCTCAGGGTTTCGTTGTTAAAATTTTACTGCAGGTATTCCTAATTGCAACTTCTGCGGGTGTTGTGGTAAAATAGTGTGGGAGGGTGAACCGCCCAAGGACTGGTCCATTGAGTGGGTTCCCTCTTCTCCCAGCCAGGAGCAAGGTGAGTGAGATCGTGTCTACGGGCCGAACATGATTTCATTGTAGATATGTATCGTCGTGTGTTTCGCTTCCGCTCGTTTTTATTTAATCGAATTTCGAACTCTTTTATGTAATATAAATCGAACTTCGAACTTGATATCTTATGTTAATTATGGAACCAATGTAATAACTGAACTTAATGTAAAATTATTTTACTTATGCTTATGCGTGTGGTCTATGCATACTTGCTTCGCCAAGTATCCCCCGATTAAGATCCTGGTTAGCCAAACCCCTCATTTATTTGAGGTGGGGTGCTACACAGATGTCGCCAACCATAATGACGATGTTGTTCTTCATCTCTAGATGGTAGCCTTCCTTGGGGCTAACCTTCATCTCCAGGTCTTCTTCTCCCATCACAGCGTACTTACACTTCTCCATCAGCTCTGCTCCCTCTCCTACCGCCTGCAGCTGATGTTGCTTCTCAATCTTGGCCATGTACCAGCTGAGCTGCTCGGCGTTCTTGCCATAGGCGAGGGAACGCTTGAGCAGCTCGTTGATGGCGACCCTCTGCAGCAGCTTTGCCACAGCGAGGACCCAGAAGGTGCCATAGAGTGCCTTCTTGCCGGTGCTGCTGAGGTTGTAGAAGACGAGGTAGCCAAGCCACGCGATGCGGGAAGCGCGGTCGATGGTGCTCGAGTAGGACTGCACACCCACGTTCACCAGGATGGCCTCCACCTTCTTGCGGAGGAGCTCCACAAGAAGCATCCACATGAGGATCGTTCGGGCTCGCAGCGACAGCTCAGTGGTTGCACCGCCACCAAGCTGTTTGTAGCTGGAGCTAGCAGCCAAGGCCGCAACAAAACCTTCATTCTTGGCCTCAGAGAAGAGGTAGGACATGACGGGGAGGAAGAGGGACAGCGACGACGAGAGGAAGATGCGGACAGTGGGGTTGAGAATGGCACTCATGTCGGAGTACCGGCTGAAGAGGTTGAGGTTGAAGAAGAGTGCGGCGAGCATGAACATAACGACGGAGGTGAACACCATGGTGGCCTCATTTTTCTGGTCGGCATATGAGGCTGTGAGGTTGAACACAAAGGGATGGAGTAGGGCATCGCATCCACTACCAGCATAGCTATTGTTAGTGCGATTAGCATGTGGGCTATTGGCGAGGAAGATCAACATCTTTAGATGAATGCGTGGAGTGCATTGATATGTTCATGCTACTATTGGTTGCATGAATTTATATGGACATCCTGTGTCCATCAATGGACAGAATCGCGTGAACGCCAAGCTGGTTTCATTCAAAGAAAGTGAAAGGTGCCGACCCACATCTTGGCGTTCACGCGTTCGCTGTTTGTTGGCATGCATGCATATCGTTTGATCATCATATCTTCATCCTTTGAATTTCCTTTCACTTTTTTGCAAATGTCTCTGCTTTCACTTTTTTGCAAATTTAAAGGTTTCGTATCATGTTCTATGTCAACGAATCTCTAGCTTGAATTTGCTTTTAGATTGTCTAAAATGAATCAGCAAAATGATTACTCTGTGAGCTTAATTGATCAATATCTGTTTCTTTGACGAATGTGTTTCTTCTTTTTTTTTTTTTTTTTTTGCCTCTGCTTTTCACAAATTTCAAGGAGCTCATTACACCGTGCTCTCCACCGACTTATTCTGAAGGAATTTTCTTTTTGTTCACCCACGAGAGGAATCTTTTGTGTTGGTGTAATCATTCTGTTTACTTGTATCTTTCAGGAAAGTGATGCATTGGATCAAATCGTATAGATTGTACATGACATCATCATTTGATCAATAGCTTCATAATTTGTTTTGAATCTGTGCAGTTTCGCGTTTTTCTTTTTCTTTTTCTTTTTCTTTTTCTTTTTCTTTTGCAAGTTCATGGCTTTGGATCATGTTCTGCCAACAAGTAATTCTAGCTTGAGTTTAGCTTTAGATTATCCAAAATAAAGTTGCCATTTCGAAAAATAAATAAATAGAGTTGCCATTTGATTATTTCTTATGCTTATTTGATGAATGTATATTTGTTTATGGGGGAGTCTTTCTTCTATGTTTTACCTCTAGCTTAATTTGCTTTTCACAAATTTCAAGGAGATTTATTCCATCATGCTCTCCCACATGTCATGAGTTGCTTTTTGCCACCCATGAGAGGAATATTTCTCACGTATCATGTGTGCTGGTTTAATCATTTTGTTTACTTTTATCTTTTGGGAAAGTGATCAGGGGATTGATGCGAATTTTCTGATTTAATCATTTCATGGAGTTTGCGAAAAGCTACAATGCATGAAAAGCAACAAAAGCATTGAAGGTTACACGCTATGCCACTCGATCATTTGTGCGTTATCCATATCTGATTTGTTATACGTTTCACCAACTTAACCTGCGCATAGACGAGAAAAAAGGTAGGAATAGTATTTAAGGAAACATCAACCGAAAACCTTCTGTGATTGCCCTTGTTGTATGCGTCCTCCATTTCAAAATTTAGGGTGTTGTGATTTTACTTGGTGCAGTCTCCAAGAATACACAATAAAATTATAATCATATAAAGTTACTTTTAAAAACAAACCTAGTGTGGTTCCAATTTTGTATCACGAAATCAACAAATTGACAACCAAACGCTACTACATAAAAGCCATTTTTCTTGCCAGCCGTAACTGCTCCAAATGATAATAGTGCTGCATATACTTGTTTGAAAGAAAAAAAACACTATTACTAGGATTTAATTTTATGAAGAATCTACGGTGATAATACAGATATTTGTGTTTGTTCATAATAAGAGTTATATATCACTGGCCGTTTTTAATGAACCAGAACTGTAACACCATATATGCACGGACCGTGGCTTTTAGTTTGGTTCCTCAACAAATTATGACTGCCCATCTTAGCTGCATTTTATTTCTTGGAATGAATACATATGGTTCAAAAGGTATAAACATACTCCCTCTGTTCTCAAATATATGTCGTTTAGGACAAGCCAATTAGTTCAAAAAGGAACTAATTTGCTTGTTCTAAATGATATATATTTAAGAACAGAGGGAGTATTATTCTATTATCTAGAGGGAAGGGAATAACCAAAACCTGACTTTTGTTTGGTTCACATTGCCAACACTACCAGGAGCTCCTTCCATCCTTTGATTCGGATATTACACTGGATATCGCAGTCTCAGTAGGGAAATTAAAGAAAAATAATATAACCTGGTATTATGGCAAATTGTGTAGAAATAATTTGCATGGGTGCAGTGTATGGTTTTGCTCAAGAAGGGCATTCATGGCAATTGGCTGTGCCCACTTCAAGTAGCAGAACCTCTCAAGTGCCGTGGTGTGTGGAGATTATTGTTCCCAAAATGAGGCGAGGCTTGTTTTGGTGACGACCTTGATGGACATGCTTGTTTGTTCCCTCTGATGGAGGTGCTCACTTTGGTGACTCATATATGAATGAAATGATTCATAAAAAAAAAATAAACTATCCGGAACATAAGGTATCGGGTCAAAAATAGATTTCAAAAAAACATGACAAAATAAATTGTATAGAATAAGCAGAATTGTACATTATTGGAGTTGAACAACACATTCATTAGAATCAATCAATCAATTGTTAGGCGGTTTTGACATGGAGGGATCGAGTAGGAGATATAGGGTTTAATACGTCACAATTATGATAAGTAGCTAGGCTGGGATTAACAGTTAAGCACAAAGTATGAAATTTCCAAATGTTAAACAGCTGGTTTTGGTAATACATGCATATATGGCTGAACCACACTTTCACACAGTATGCACCCGCAAGGCAATCAACAAAAAACACAATATATTTTCACACACACAGTACCATGCACGCAGGCAATCAACAATCCACGGGGGCGGTAAGTTGAAGATGGAAAAGACTTGCCGTCCGAACAATCTCCGACGATCCATCACGATGCCCGGCAATCAACTTGATCTGTGGCGAAGCTGGCTTCGTCGTCTATCAGGCCGACGGTGACCGGCTGGCACGTGTAGTTCTGCTGCTTCGTGTGCGGCTTCCCCAGCGGGAAGGAGGTGACGGTCGCGCTCACCTGCATCTTGACGCTGAACCTGACCTCGCCGCCGTAGTTGTCCCAGATGTAGGTGGTGTCCGTGATCTTGAGCCGTTGCTGCATCGTGATCGTCGTCTGTGGCAGCACGGTGAAGTTTTTCAGCGTCAGCGTCGGGCCGATCTGCTTGTACGGGGACTGCATGTCGATGAGGGACACGGTGGTGCTGCTGCAGTCGATCTTGGTGCGGCCGCTGGGGTTGCTGGAGATCAGGATGACACGAAGATTCGTCGTGCTGGCCTTGTGCAGCGTGAACTGAGTTGCAGGCTGACGATGGCCGCCCTCCCCACCGCCGGAACAGCCAAGGAAGCATTCTTTGGGGAGTGGGCCGTTCACATAGTCATAGTAGTCATCAGGACTATCAGGCCCGGCCAAATCAGGATCAGGCCGGGCGTAGTGAACGATAGCACTGGCCTTGGTTGCTCCAAATCCCCGGCTCTACCTCCTCAAGAGAGCTGCTCGGCTCTACTTCCTGCGGTACTGCTGTCCGCTCCCACAGGCTGTCGGCGCCGATGTAGCCGTTGTTGACGGAGAGGTGGACGTCTTCGGAGCGGAGCACAGCGTGGATCACCAGCATGATCACGGCGACGGTGAGCATGGTCACCGCCGCAGCCACCACGTAGCGCACCATGACGAGGCATGGGAACCTTGTGTGCTCACCATCGTCGCCTGCAATGATGTATTTTATGTCACTCATCTTTGCACCTGGCTGTGACCCGCTCCCAAACTGCATACCATCATATGAGAGTACACAACGGAGGAAGAAGATAAGTCGTGTGGTTATGGAGACAGACGCATATATTGTAAAAAGGGGTATATTAGCATATACTCTCTCCCCGATCAAAAAAAGAAGAAGCATATATACTCTCTCCGGTTTTAAATTGTTGACGCCGTTGAATTTTTTCGTTATGTTTGATTATTCATCTTATTCATTTTTTTTACAAAATTATCATATATTTTGTTATCATCAAAGAAAAAATTGAAATATAGCTTATAACTTTACATGTTTAAACTAATATTCTGGATAAGACGAATGGTCAAACGTAACGAAAAAAAATCAATGGTGTTAATATTTTAAAACCGGAGGGAGTATGTGGCTTTATCTATCGTTGAAAGAACAAAGCAATATGGTCCACATCCAGTGGTCACTTGTGCCATACTAAAATGATACTAAAAAGAAACTAAAATATGTAGACATTTCCAGCGCAAGCATGTGCACATCTTTTTAGGGTAAGAAGCATGCAATGCAAAATGGAGAGGGACGTACGGAGTACCTCTTAAGTTGAGTCAGCACCAAGCAACGGAGGATGCTGATAAAAGCCCAAAGGAATGAAGCGTCCTACTTTATTCGTATATACTTTCCAGCTGCAACGTGTTTATTTTATTATGAAGGAGATGACATTGATTGGCTACTTTGTTCGTTCCCACTGTCATCATATATAAATTGTTCTGGAACCCATTTTGTGCATGTTTCAACAGCAGCATGCATGTTGGTTGGCACTATCCCAAACATAGAATTAGCGACGCCGGTGAGTCGGTAAAGATAAATTTATAGCAACATACTATAGATCAGTAAAAGTTTAGTGATTCTTTATTTACCGAGCGACTATGAGTCGGTATATAAAACTCTCAATGAATAGCAACTAGCGGTGGGTCGGTAAATATCCCCGGTCACATCTAACGGTGAGTCGGGAAAAATGAGAGTGGGCTGCAAAATAATACCGCGCGGCCCAAGCTCAGAAAATTTCCCCCAACTCTTCTTTCCCCAATCCCCAATCCCAAATCACATGCCGCGGCCGCGGAACCGCGCCCAACCCGCCGCTGCACACGCGCCCTTCCTCGCCGCTGCCGTCGGTAAAAGTTTTACCGACGCCACTTACAACGACTCACCAGGAAGATCAGTAAAGGCCGTTTTAGCGACTTACCGTCAGTTGCCTAATATTAACGTGGTGTAGTGTGGTTTTAAGCAATGATTTATTGATTTTAAGCAATTTTTTAACAGTACATACACTCCCATGCATATCTCTGAGAGATTGGACTGCTAGATCTTATTATTAATAATATCACCACACGCGTCTCGTTGTCGAATCATTCGATAATTAAAAGAGTAAAGTTCATAAAACCCTGGGTTTTATGCCTCTTGTCTCACAAACCCTATGTATTTTGGCATGTGTCACTTAACCTCATGTTTTATAGTTATATTGTTTCACAAAATCCCACCTCATTCAAAAATAGCCATGGATATATGACATATGAACTATATCTTTGTCCTTCGATTATGCGATTTCTGTAATCAATTTGATTGAGAAATCCATTTAGTTGGATGCACGACCATGTAATCTCTAAAAATTAAATTAGAATCCATAGCTAGACTCATAGGTGTGAGGTTTTATGAAACAATTTAACCAGAATACATGGGGTTACCTGACATGAGCCAAAATGTCCGGGGGTTTTTTGCAACAAGGACCATAAAACTTGAGGGTTTATGAAATTTACTCTAATTAAAAGTATGAATGGAGAGATGTCTTGCTGGTATTACTAAAGTGTATCGAGACCATTTGATGGTAACTTTCTTAAACGTGGATCTTCCATTTTCCTGTATTATAGACCCAAATTTTCTTCTTGGAATGTGTGTGACCTGCTGGGAATGAAATCAGGAACATCCTCCTTTTTCCCTTTGAACAGGGATGTGGCATAAGTGTGGCGTTGGATTGTTGTGCAGACGGTTAATGGTATGTGTAGGCCATTTCTAGTGGTAGAATCATACGAGTTTCATGCACATTTAAAATAGTGAGACATAAGTAAATTTAATGACATGGTTAACCATTTATGAGGAGAGAGGCGGGAGAAGTTTCATCCTTGTGAAACGGTCCTCACTGTTTCCAACGCGTGAAACTCCCCTTGAGAGGGCATGTGGCAACCTAAAGTGGAGTGGCATGAATGGCCGAGATTCTAGCCGGATATTCATCACACACCCCAACAAGTTCAAACGATGGTTTACTTTCATCACCTAATATTGTTCACTTACATGCAACGTCTAAATGATATGTGCTACTCTATGAAACTGTGAAAATGAAACTTAGCATTGGGAGATAGTTTCATTTATCAACTCAAATATGTTTGGATGACATGGCACACATGGAAACCGTGTAATGTCACCGTTCACTGAGAATGGCCTTACGAATTACAACTAAACACTGATAAGTGATTGGTGGGTTATAGTTTGTTGAGCAACAAAGTCAAGCTAATTAAGACGCTTGATGCATGGTGAGCGACGTGAGTCGGTTATAAAAATTAACTGTGAGATTTTTATTTTTATTACCATGTCTGTTATTTGATTTCAGTGGGGCTTCCAAGAAGCTACCAAGTCCAACTATAGCATATATAAAGATATGTAGCCAATGCATTCCCATGGTCGTTGCATTCTCTCTAGCTCACCGGCCATGTCGATTAGTATCCCTCCTCCCAGAAAATGGAACCACAGGCACATCATCCTTGTAACCCTGATAGGATGCCTGGTGGTGAACGCCATCACGGCCGCCATCTCCATCAGCCTCTCCCCCGCACACATCTTCTTCTCCATCAAGGACGCTGCGACCTCTGGCAACAAAATCGGGGAACAAGACACCTTGAACTACACGTTCACCCTCGTGGCCAACAACACTAGCCCCCGCATGGCGGTGCACTACCGCGCCCTGAGCGCCGAGATATGGTACAGCGCCACGACATGGGTGGGTGCCGGCCGAGGTCAACCGGAGCACGATGCAGCCGCCGGGGAGCGTGGCCAACATCCGCGTGTGGGCCGAGTACTGGCAGTCCGAGCAACCGAGCATCCCGCCGCTGGCGGCGGTGGGCTCCGGCCGGAAAGATAAGACCCCGCCGCCCGCCGCCACCAACGACGATACCACGGACTGGTCGAGCTGCACGGTGCTGGTGACAGCCAGCGTGTGGTTCAAGTCCCGGTGGTGGATCGGCACAAGGGCGTACGACGTCAGGGCGAATTGCTCGCAGGTGAACTTCGACAATCATAACGCCATCGTCGAATGCAAATGATCAAGGCTCACCTGGCCATCTCCATCGGTGTCTCTTGTGACTTATGCATGCTGATGTAAGATAGGCGGATTTTTTTTTGTTCCTCCTTCTTGGGAAGAAGCAAAAAAAGATATATCTTGGCGCCTAAACAGTTCTGGATTGTTTTTTGCACAGTTGTGCATTTTGAGAGTATTTTTACTCATTGTGTGTACAATCATACATATGAATCATGCTTGCAACTTAACTTTAAGTAAATTACCAGGTGTCCTTTTATTTTTTTGAAGCTGATTGTGTGTACAATCATGCTTGCAACTAACAATCATTCATATGTACAATCATACATACATTGTGTGTATAATGATTTTGAAGCTCAATCCTCATGAAGCCACGTCACAACCAGTCGCTTCTGACGACATTTCTCTCCATATATCCATCTGAAACTGCTGCACAATAAAGTACATTTGATCACTCCCACTCTCCATGGATGTAATTTCAATCAATCCAATCGCTTCATGCTCTCTCGGTCTGTTCCCCTGTAGCGCTGAGAAACTGCCGTCTATTGTTCAATTTCGGGTAGTACCCTTGGGTACCCGAACTACCCAAACTACCCAAATTAGTATGACGATATAGGATTTAGCACGTAAACTCAAACCACGGTCACATAACATCATTTGTTACTCATTCATCATATTCATGTTTCTCCTATCATATAATGGTAACTCATTATCAAGTTGATTGCATAGTGTATTTTAGGTATAATCAAGTTTATTTCATTTTTTCTCTGAAAATTAATACTAATTTGGGTAGTTTAGGTATAACCGAAGACCGAACCGAAATTTAGGTACCCAAAGTTGTCGGGTACCCAAATTTTAGTTGTAATTTTGGGTAACATTTCTAGATAACCGAAAATTGAAAAGACCGAAAAAACCGGACTGAAACATCGGGTATGACCGAACGCCCACCCCTAGCCGTCTCTATGCCCGAGCAATATTTTCTTAATCACTCTATTGTCTAATTAGTACTAAGAGCATGTTCGTTTCCTTTAGTCCTAAAGTTTAGTCCAAAGAATCTTGCTATTTAAGGGTATTAAATAAAGTCTAATTACAAAATTTTTTTACAGATGGGTGCTAATTTACAAGATGAATCGAACGAGCCTAATTAAGCTATGTTTTACTACAGTGATACTACAGTAACCATCGTCTAATCGCAGTTTAATTACCCTCATTAGATTTGTCTCGCAAAGTAGTCCAGGTTTCTACAAAAAGTTTTGTAATTACACTTTATTTAATACCTTTAAATAGCAAGAACTTTGAACTAAACTATAGTCCTAAACGAAACGAATATGTTGCCTCTTCTTTTGTACTTCTAATTTGCTTCAAAACAGCCGGTGATGGACAGCCTAGCTACGTACATTAGGCCACCCAGAATCAACATCCATCACCCGCTATGCAGCTCTAGAATTTTCACAGGTTATAATGGCACAAGGACTTCATTCTCTCCTCGTATCATTCTCATCAGTTATCACTGCAGAGTTCAAGGATAAAGCTCTCAGCCACTGCTCGTGCTCCTTCTGTCGTGTATAATATATAATCAACTCAGCTTTTGCCTTTCTACATTGATTCCGTACTTCAGATTCGCCTGGTGAACACCTGCGCCTACCAAGGCCACACTCTCATGTGAATGTTTTGCGCTTGCTCCATCACTAATCCATGTCATTCTATATGTAAGTTGTTTATTCCTGGCCTCCATTCTAAATATATATTTAGTTTCATAGTACTTGAATTGACCACTCAATTCTATTTTATTGGCTACAACTCCGAGCCAAACGATCTCATCCGTGTAAATTTCGTCGACATTTTAGGTAGTGCGTGTAAATCACATGATCTCATCCGTGTACGGCTTAGCAATCTGGCCTTCTAGACAACACAGCTGTCTTTCTAGACAATCGTGAACCGGAGGATGGAGCGCCGCGGAGAAGGAAGAAGCCATTGCGTGCTTGCAGGCATGGACGATTGGACCGGAGGATGGAGCGCCGCGGGGCAGGAACGGGGACTGCCGTGTGGATGCCATGGGAGAACGGCGGCGGCGGGCGACGCGTTTGCTTGCTTGGGCGCAAATCAAATCCGTGTGTGCTTTTTGGGCCGCCGCCTCTGCTCCTTTCGAAAAAATTTGACGGCCCAAACTACCGTCTCAAAATGCATACATGGTCGTCCAGCCCAAAAGTGGTGGCACTGGGCTGAGTCGTGCAGATAGCCACGCTCATTGCTCATCCATTCCCCTGGCCCGCCCACTCGTCATCGACGACCCACCAAGTTCCAACCCAATCCTTTGTTAGCCGGAGGCAGCAGCATGCCCGCCGCCGCCGCGTCCGCCGTTCCCCGGCTCCGCCGCCGCTGAGGCAAGCTACCGGGAGGAGCCAGTGGTTGCTGCAGCGTCGTCGTACCCTCTCGTCCTCCGTGCCCAATGTAACGCCCACGTCGGTGGCAGGGGCGTTGGAGCCGCCGGACCTGCCCCGCCTCGCCAACGCCGCGCGCATCTCGCTCTCCCCGCAGGAGGTTCGTCGCCGCGCCTCTCTCTCTTCCTATCTCCTTTGCTCTATGTGAGCACTTGGGGACACTCTAGTTGAGATGCTGATGCTGGCTTGTGTTTATGTGCTCCAGGCGGAGTTTGCCCCCAAGATTCAGGAAGTGGTGGACTGGTAATTTATGCTTCCCCTATAAGTTTCCACTGTTGTGTCTAATACTTGAAATTGGGAATTAAGGAATTAACAGCAGATTCCATATGCGTCGAGTGCCGGGTACTTTATTCCATCACTTCAACAATATGACCAGCACCATTGAAACATGCGAATATAAGCCCTTCCTGTTCACTTCCCTCCAAGTAAAATGAATACCACTAACTCGATAATTTTTCCAAACAATTCAACCTTCAGAGTGCAAAATTTGTGTTACTGCAGTAGTGCTTAATGTAACCCTGCAAATAGGTGTATCGACATCATAACTTCACCATGAGAATGACCAATGGTTTTTGCTGCAGTAACGCTTAACCTACCCTCTAGCTCTAATTAGGTGCATGTGCATCGTCATCACAATTCACTGTGAAATGGTACTAAGGATTTTCCACTGTTTTGATGGAGCAAAGTCATGTCATCACACTGTAGACGTTTAATGGGAAAGGAAATACAAACATCATAAAAGGAAACATACAGTTTGTTGTAGAATAATGTCAGGAGAGAAGGGGATACATACTATGAGGTTTACATTGGTGCTAACTGTCTGAATGGGATAAAATGGATGTGACATATGAAGAGCTATGTCATGTAGTTAATGAAAGGGGCCATTTCTAACCTTGCCCTGTGGCATTATAACTTGATCAGATTGTTTGACTTTGCGACTTGTGGAGATGATGGTTCTTGCTGGTGCTAACTGGAATGTGTGTATTGTAGTCAACAAAGACTTTTGGGTTGATGTTTGTATGGATTTGTGGCTTATTGGGGGTAAAATTTGGCTGCCCAGCCAGCAGCCACTCATGTCTTTCTTTTTCTTTACAGGTTTGGGAAACTTCAAGCAGTTGATCTTGAATCCATCGAGCCTTCACTTAGAGCTGGTATGCATCTTAGGTGTCACATCATCATTGATTATCGCTTGTCAGCATATCATGATTTGAAATAGTTCAAAAAGCTTGCCCTGCTTTTTGTAAATGTGATACTAATGCTTGTCCTACGATTTAGCAAGTTCCTTTTGTTTAAGGCCAACTATTCTTGGCTCACTAGAGGGATTTTAGTGTTCAAATATTAATTTGCCATTTGCTTTACACTTGGTTCAGTGCTGTTTTCTGCAATGGTCAGGGTCATAATATTTTATCCAAGTTAGCTTCATGTTTGAGAATGAATTCATTGATAGTAGTTAGCAAGACAACTAATGGTTGGGTTTACATATAGTTTCAAATCTTTTATATTCATGGATGCACATTCTGTAAAATAAAATACTGCAGTTAACAGCACACATGCAGTGGAAGATTCATGGAAAGATTATACTGTCAGCATCAGTTTTGTGCTATAATGTTCAACAGAGCATCAGTCTCAAAGAATTCTGCAAGAGAAATCTATAGGTTGTAAAGCATCAATTTTGTGCTATATTATTGATTAATATTTAGTGTTACTTTGTATGCTTTCATCCAAATATTTTAATTGCCCCCAAAATGTTATACTAAGATGTACTATCTTTTTTTTTTCTTGGGCTGTTCAAGACATGAGAGTTCTTAGTGTTTTTGGCTGTTTACATGCTAGTTCTGTTCTTTATCTCGGCAGTGTGTAATCCCTTTTCATGTTCCACTATCTTTTTCGTAGGTACGGCAGCCGGTAGTTCCTTGCGAGAAGATAAGCCTGAAACATTTGCTAATTGGTAAGAAAACAATGTCGTCCATGCTTTTCCATTAAAGCATTGCAATGCTTTGCAGCGAGAAGCTGAGTTTCTATTTTTGTTTTGCTCAATGCAGAGACCCCATAGTCGAGGCCATTCCGAGTTATGATGATCCATACATCAAAGTGCTGAGAGTTCTCAACAAAGAGTGACATGTAGTTTGTATATCCGAATTTTTAGAATGCTGAAATTGTATGCCATTGTATAATGAAGTGTGGTTAACAAAACTGCAGAAAAGAACAGAGCAACAACTAGCTGAGTAACTTTGGTGTCATTTCGATTTGATGATATGGTTCGAGTCGTTGGGAGAGGACATATATGGTATATCTGCTTCGGAAGATCATTTTTTCCTTTTGTGTTGATGGCCGGAGATCCTTTTTCAATGCACCTGTACTATGCTCTCTGACACGTACAAATGATTATGAATGCATTCTTGAAGCCTCTTTTAAGTTATCCTCGCCGTATCGGTGTTTTTGAGAAAATGCCGTATCGCAGTATCACCGTATCGCGTACCGGTACCGGTATCGCCGTATCAGGGTAACATAGGTAGCGCTTAACCTACTCTCTAGCTGTAATTGGGTGCATGTGCATCGTCATCACAATTCACTGTGAAATGATACTAAGGATTTTCCACTGTTTTGATGGAGCAAAGTCATGTCATCACACTGTTAGACGTTTAATGGGCAGGGAAATATAAACATCATAAAAGGAAACATACAGTTTGTTGTAGAATAATGTCAGGAGAGAAGGAGATACATACTATGACGTTTACATTGGTGCTAACTGTCTGAATGGGATAAAATGGATGTGATATATGAAGAGCTATGGGCATGTGGTTAATGAAAGAGGGTCATTTCCAACCTTGACCTGTGGCATACTTGATCAGATTGTTTGACTTTGCGACTGGTGGAGATGATGATTCTTGCTGGTGCTAACTGGAATCTGTTTCTTGTAGTCAACAAAGACTTTTGGATTGATGTTTGTATAGATTTACGGCTTATTGGGGGTAAAATTTGGCTGCCCAGCCACTCATGTCTTTCTTTTTCTTTACAGGTTTGGGCAACTTCAAGCAGTTGATCTTGAATCCATAGAGCCTTCACTTAGAGCTGGTATGCATCTTAGGTGTCACATCATCATTGATTATCACTTGTCAGCATATCATGATTTGAAATAATTTAAAAAGCTTGCCCTGCTTTTTGTAAATGTGATACTAATGCTTATCCTACGATTTAGCAAGTTCCTTTTTTTTAAGGCCAACTATTCATGGCACACTAGAGGGCTTTTAGTGTTCAAATATTAATTAGCCATTTGCTTTACACTTGGTTCAGTGCTGTTTTCTGCAATGGTCAGGGTCATAATATTTTATCCAAGTTAGCTTGATGTTTGAGAATAAATACATTGTTTGTAGTTAGGAAGACAACTAATGGTTGGGTTTACGTATAATTTCAAATCTTTTATATTCACGGATGCACATTCTATAAAATAAATTATTGCAGTGCACACATGCGGTGAAAGGATCATGGGAGGATTATAATGTCATAATTAGTTTTGTGCTAGAATATGCAACAGATCATTAGTCACAAAGCATTCTGCAAGAGAAATAAATATGATTTAGTGTTACTATGTATGCTTTAATCCAAATATTTTAATTGCCCACAAAAAAATGTTATATTATGATGACGTAGTTTTCTTTTTCTCTTGGGCTGTTAAGACTCGAGAGTTTCTTAGTGCTGCAAGTTAGTGTTTTGGGCATTTTACATGCCAGTTCTGTTCTTTATCTCGGCAGTGTGTAATACCTTTTCATGCTCCACTCTCTTTCGTAGGTATGGCAGCCGGTAGTTCCTTGAGAGAAGATAAGCCTGAAACATTTGCTAAGAGGTAAGAAAACAATGGCGTCCATGCTTTTTCCATTAAAGCATTGCAATGCTTTGCAGCGAGAAGCTGAGTTTCTATGTTTGTTTGCTCAATGCAGAGACGCCATAGTTGAGGCCATTCCGAGTTATGATGATCCATACATCAAAGTGCCGAGAGTTCTGAACAAAGAGTGACATGTAGTTTGCATATCTGAATTTTAGAATGCTGAATTGAATGCCATTGTACAATGTAGCATTGTGGTTAACCAAACCGCAGAAAAGAACAGAGCAACAGCTAGCTGAGTAAAAACTTATTTCGATTTCCTCTCCCAAAAAAAAAAAACTTATTTCGATTTGATGATATGGTTCGAATTGATGGGAGAGGACAGAAATGGTATATGTGCTTCAGAAGATCATTTTTCCCTTTTGTGTTGATTGCCGGAGATCCTTTTTCAATGCGCCTGTACTATGCTCTCTGACACATACAAATGATTATGAATGCATTCTTGAAGCCGCTTTAAATTGTCTGTGTTTTACTTTAATCCTTCGAGTGCGAGATTATGATTTTATATATCAAATGATATTTGCAAAGTGACTGATCGGGTGAGACAGACACGTGGGGCCAGCCCAACCAATCAACCTCCGGCCATGTCCAGTTGTCCGCCGTATAATCACGCTCTTTTTTTTTTTAGGTAGTATAATCACGCTCTTGTGCCCCTCCCCTTCCGCCCGATCCCAACGATGCCGAAATCTTCCAGCGGCGGGGGCCTTGTCCGCCGCCTCCCGAGCGAGCGCTCCTTCCTCCCTTCGCTGCACCTCCTCCTGCGCCACCCCAACGTCGGCGACCTCCTCCTCACCCGCGGTCCTCATCTCTCAGGTAGCCTCGGCGTCTCGTCTTGCCTTCGCGCGTGGCGGCCGTGTCTCATCACCAGCTATTGCCTGCGCCCTGCTGATCAGGTCGCCGACAACTTCACCCTCCCCGCCGCCGCATCCGCGCTGACCCCGGAGGCCCACCTCCCGGAGCTGCTGCCTGACCACGACATCACCAGCGATGCGTGCTCCCGCTCCGCAGCGCCGGAACGGAGAGAGCGGTCCGACAAGTTCGAGCTCATCCCCGGGACCACCGCGGCCCGCTGCCTGCGCCGCGCCGCTCTCTGGCAGTATGTGCGCGTCGTCGCCATCGTCGCGCGCGTCGCGGTCCTCGCCGCCACGCTCGCCGTCGTGGTCACCGCCGACGTCGTCCTCGCCATCCACCTGTTCCCCCGCCGCGGGGCCACCTGATTCGTCCTACCCATCGCCGCCGCCGCGCTCTCCTCCGTGCGAATCACGCGCGAGACTAACTGCTTAGGGTCGCTGTCTGTCGGTGTTAACCACACTTGTAGGACTAATTACCATTTGCTTAGCTTGGCTTGATGATGTGGGTCGGTTCAGGTCAGGTGGGGTGCGAAGATGCATGCTGGTGTCAAGAGTTGAGATAGCGCCATAGAGACTTTGCAGTTGGATTCGATGATGCTACCAGCAGATCGATCGAGGTTCCTCTGATTCAATCTAGCTGCGTTGATGTGTTAGATTTGCTTGCAGTCTTCACCATACCGACAGTAGCCTCAAGGTCCCTCCACTGCTGCCTTCAGCCGTCGTGTTGCAAAATGGGGAACAATCCCGTTCTTTTACTATTTATTTGCTCTACCCTCTCTTTTCTAGTTTTGTTTTTGTGTTTTAGTTGTCTTTTCAGGATGGGAACTCCAGAACCGTCTTGTACGGTTAGGGAGCATTCACTGCCGTCCCCATAATTGATGATTCCTCAAGCCTCTAATGAGAAAGTCACGGCCTCTTCATATGTGTTCAAACCGGCGGGATCTGGCGGAGGCTGCTCCTAAACCCTAGAGGAGCGAGAGGAGTCGAGAGGCGAGAGATGTCGAGAGGCGAGACAAGGCACCGGTTAAGTTAGCGTACAGACCGACCCCTAAAAAAACAGGGGGGAAAAACAACGGCACAAAATGAAAATAGGCCGTGGCCGATGGAATCGAACACGCGACCTCGTCAACCCAGCCGAACGACTTTACCATTTGAACACATATCTGTTTCGGTAAAACGGCGGTGACGCGTAGTTTTGTCGGATACCTATCTCCAGGTATCCGCGGTTAACCTCTAGACCCCCGTAATTAAGGATAAAACGATCAGGCCCAAAGTCCCAAAACCAACCAAGGGGCCGTCCTGCACCGCCCCCGACTCCCCAACGACTAAGACACCAAAACCGCCCGCCTCACGGACCCGCATCCGACTCCCGCTCCGGATCCGACTCACAGAGGGCTCCCTCGACCCCCGGAAGGTCGGGGGAGAGCCCGCCTCGGCCGACCCCGGTCTCTCGACCCCAGCAAGGCGGAACGCGGTCGAGCGAATGAGAGCGCGCCCTGACGGTTGGGATGCATTTAATTCAAACGCAAGTGGGGAGCCTTTAGCCCATCCCTCGACGTGAGCCACCACCTCTGCACGTCCCACAGGGACGTTTGACAGTGGTCAAACTGCTGGGCACGCGGTAACAGTCCTGGGCGGCGCCAAACTGGGTCGGAACAGTGGCCAAACAGTAATCAACAGGACTCGGATGCCGCGACGCGACAGCGGCCAACGTCATCTTCCTCGCCCGCGGAAAGAGGCGGCAAGGAAGGAGGAGCTCGTCCCTGCCTGCGACCTACCTACACCCTCTCCTTTAGTTTTCTTTTTCTTTTTTCCTCCATTATAAGGCCCACTTTCCCTTGACCAGATAAAAGGGGAAGCTGGACCACGGCAAGGGGACTTCACTCATCACTCGCTCACTTTCGCTCGTTCTCGCAACGCACGACAGGACATGCTCACCCGAATTCACCAACACTTCGAGACTTGGGAGCTTCTCCCTCTCTCACTCTGGCTTGTAACCCCTAATACGAGCAATACAATCTGAACCACCGCACTGGACGTAAGGCATCGTTGCCTGAATCAGTCTAATCCCTCATGTCGATTATCTCTCTCGATCAACCAAGCGCGCAGTCTAAATTTACTCGTCGGCCAGTTTCACAACGCTGACAAGTTTTAATCAACGTCTCCAAGTTTGGAGACGCCTTTTCTTAAAACGCGTTGCCAAAAATTTGCAGAAAACGCGTCTCCAAATTTGGAGACGTGTTTTGTTACAACGCGTCTCTAAACCTAGGCATTATATTTGCAGACGCATTTAGATAAAACGAGTCTTCTATTGTACCATATCGGAGACGTGTTTTGTTGTGCGGTGCTGGGTACAAAAAGCTGGGAGACGCGTCTCGCCAATGGCGCGTCTGCAATACAAATTCGGAGACGCGTTTCATTTCCGCGTCTGCGTTGGCTGTGTCTTCTTTGTGCCTTTCTTACATAGTGATGTGCAACCAAACAATGGTGTGATCCTTCTGTGCCACTACGCTTTCATCAAAATGTCTGACTTGCAAAACTTGAATGTAACCTATCTTTCTTGGGTGTTCCTAGAAGTCCTGCAAGCCTGCAACGCCCGTTCTTCCTGCAATATTCCTTGTTCCAGCCTATCTTGGGTCCAGCTAAAATGAGTAAGTAATAAAGCATCATCTTTGTCCAAACAAACGGAATGACCTCTTCTACTAACCATTAATATGTAAGATAGCTGTTACTAGGATTTCCCTGTTGTCGCATTCACCTTGGATAAACTTATGTCTTTAATTTGTAGCAATGTGCTAACTTTTAGCTTCTTTTTTCTATGATTAATATGGTAAATTTTGTCACCCTTTGCTTAAAAGCAAATGTGATAACTTCTTTTATCGGCCAGATATAAATGTAATACATCTCTTTTTTCTAAAATGATTATTGTGGTACGGTAAACACAATTTGAATGATAAGAAAGCTGCTAGAAGTTGTGGTGAGTGCCGCCTCGGCTCTATTGACCATGCTTTCGAGCTCCTACCTGCAAATTTCAATGGCTTGTTTATATAAAGGCTAATTTGTTTGGAGAACACTGAGCAAACGTGGAATTACCAATGACAAACCGTCAAAAACAACTTCGTCCGAGACACGTTACAAATTTGTGATAATTTTCTGTGAGACTATGACGGTTTAACAATTATTTTCAATCTTTTTATCTCAATCTATAGAACACAATAAAAAACTTGAAACTTGGCATAAATATACGTACATGTTCAAACTCCTTTTCTCCTTTCCTAGGAAACATGTGTCGAAAGGTGGACTCGGTTCCTCTTGGGAAGAGCTCATTTTGATTCTGCTTTGGGCAAATCCGATCCGGCAGAGACTTAACGAAATGGATGGGAATTGAGAGATGAACTAATGGAAGCAGCGAAAAAACCGTGCACCCTCGTCCCTTATCCAGGATCAAAAAATGGAAGCCAATTAAGTCCATTTTTATCAGCGGTTGAGTATTTTGCAAGAAGTACGATGTTCGTTATTGTAAGTTGCAGAGCGATGGAGTGAAATTTGGAGAACCACCAGTGAAGTGGCAGTGCCATTCTCCATTCGCTCCAGCGTATGGTAGTGCTGCCCCGGGAAGAAAGGCAAAACATACGAGAAGATCGTCTATATATAGCACACTTTCCACGTCTGGCCCTGTATAACACAACACACACAAATCAGGCAGACAAAGGCTCAACGGTACGTACGTGCCTGTGTGATCGATCATGGTTCGCTCCGTGCTGGTTCCTCTCCTCCTCCTCGTCCTCTCCATCTCCACCGCACACGCCGCTCGCCGCTCCACCGCCGCCGCCCCCGCCCCCAACGATGCCAGCCTGTCCGTGGGCCCGCGTCAGGCGGCGCTGGCGTCGTTCGGGAACCTGGTGAAGGAGGGGCAGGCCCTCGTGGCGGAGGCCGGGCGCGAGCTGGCCGATTCCAAAGACGCGAGTGAGGCCGTCAAGGGCTGCCTCGGCAAGATGGAGGGGAACCTCAAGGGGTACGTGGAGCCCCTGTCGAAGATCGCGCCGGAGCAGGGCGGCGACGACGCCAAGTTCGGCGAGGCCAGGGACACGCTCAAGAACATGCTCAGCATCCCCTCCGACACCGGCGTCGTCTGCAGCGACGAGGCCATCAACACCAAGCCCATCGTCAAGAAGGTGTACAACTACGAGGGCATGCTGCAGGCCACGCTCGACCTCATGGAGGCCGTGCAGCCGTCTCCGCCCCCGCCGGCGGAGGAGAAGGGGGGCGATGACTCTGACGAGGACACCGATGAGGACTCCATCGAAGGCGAAGCGCCGGCATGAGGAATGATATATTTCCTGATTAATAATTATCAATCGTAATAGTGGTAATTAACGGTGTTCGGTGATGAACCAATCTCATTGGCTTACTACTCATCCTGAGCATAGGTAGGCCTGAGGGCCTGCAACTTAGACAACATGTAAAGGTACAAATTAGACAATATGCCAATAACAGAGCTCTAATATAACGCTGTGTACAGTGTATTAGAGCATTGCCATTTTCAGAATCCTATTCAAACATCTCGTCCATTCGTGCTCTGTTACCATCATCATTTCCGAAATCTGGAATTACTTTTTCACTCTTCTTTTGCTTTCCCCAAAAGAGAGCGGATTTCGTGAGCACATTGTCACGTGCACACCCATCATCCAACCGTCTATGGGGTTCTGGTGTACTAAGATTCACGCGGAGAGAGGTAACGGCGTTAGTTTAGCCGTCGGCTCCATTTCCTACCCATGGCGTCGAGCGTCACTCGCGGACCCGCAGCGGGAGCGTAAGGGGCGGCGGCGGCAGGCGTCCAGGCGTGCGAAGACGCTCCGGATGCCGGTTATGCTTCCGGGTGCCCGGGTACTCGCCATTGCGGCGCACGGCGGGGTTGTTGCCCACCATCCCGAACGAGCAGCTGAAGCACATGGCCGAGTTCCAGAAGGAAGCCGACCTTTGGGTCATCGCCCACGTCGCCGGTACCAGGATCACGCACGTTCTGGCCGGCGACCACGTGGTGGCCGCCTCCCCCGGCCCGGCAACGCCTACTTCCTCGTCCCGGCGATGCTCCACCTTCGCTCGGCCCTCTCCGCCGCCGGCCTCAACGGCCGTGTCAGGGTGTCGACCGCGCTGTCCGCGGAGGCGCTGGCCACACCGGCGTGGTCCGACGTCGCCGTGCACCTGCTGCGTTTCCTGAAGGCGACCGGCGCGCCACTGTTCCTCAAGAAGTCCCCCCGTCCGTGAACAAGAGATGAACTGAATGCAAAGATGGCTTCTTCGAGTGAAATGAAATCTGACGACAGCTTTGAGCTCATAGTTGCAGCAATGGAGCTTTTCTGTTCTGAAACTGTAGCAGCAGCGTAGCAACGCCAGTAGCAGCAGGAGCAAGCGCGACAGGACCTGGTGCTCATGGGTGCCTTCGCGTCGTGCCCTCATCCAAGCAACAGCAGCAGATGGGGTCAGCCATGTGCATGTAGAGATGCGTGGCGAAGCTCAGCAAGCAGGGAGGAAGACGAGCTGCTCTGTCTTTTTCGTATTTAATTTACAACCACCACCGAACCACGTCTGGCCCGTAGAGTGATGCCCCGCGCGCCGCGCGCTTCATTTACTCGATCCCAAGCTCACGGCGTTCATCCGCATAACGGCAACGACCGGGTGTGCAACGGGCCATATGCTCACAAAGTAATTTTCCTCCCCAAAAAGGGGGGCAGGCCTTGGCTATGTCATTCATATATTAAAAAAATTACAAAGACAGATATATCACATGCATGCTGAGAGATAACGGTGGATGTTGCTTCGGCTTGTTATATTATGAGACCAGACCACAGCTGCTATCTAGTTTTATCTAAAAGAAACCTTTCTTCGATCACTTGAATATTGTCGAAGTTTTTTTTTTTTTTCAACAATCAGTTGTGAGGGATGAAGAGTGGAGAGGCACAGAATTGGAACTGTCGACTCAAACAGGTCTCAATTCACACTCGTACCGTGATGCATGCCATCATGCCACTTCAATGATCCTGATCATGCATCTCGGACTCCTATCAGCAAAGTTTCACGGCTAGTTGTGATCCTATCAGCAAAGTTTCTCGGACTCCTATAGATGGGCGCTTTCATTTGGCACTCTATAGTCCATAAGCAGGCATGATTTATTTACATGTACAATTCTTGCACTCCACTGCTGCTGAACGCTGCCTACATACCAGATGCCACTGAAAATGGCTTGATGAGAGGTTGGAGGAAACCAATGTATGTCTTCCCGCCATTCGAGCTGTTTTTTCGTTTTACCTGCTCCTGTTCCATCATGAAAGCACTCAATTTTTATTATTTTTTTTTGCATTACACAATACACAGTCACAACACACGCACACTCATCCCTATGAAAGCACTCATTTAGTTTCGAACGTGCTCTCTCTTTTAGAAACATGGCTCTCAAATTTATTTAGTAGGGTTCGAACTAACTATCACGATCTTTCTTTGGTTAAATAGTATACGATTTCAGACGATCACATCGTCCTGCCTGATCAGACTGGTTCGGACAGGGTGCCATACCAGTGCATTCTTGTCGGCATTTCTTGTGGAGGACAGGACCGGTCGTCCATTTTGTTTAGGGGTGGCAATCTCTACCAGGTAGGTACTGGCGAAGCCAGGGTAAACCAACGTTTTAGCATTAGTTAGCTTAATTTTAATCATTTATGCACCTATTTTAGCTCATAGCTTTTATATTTGGCATTACCGTGGTTCTATTAACTCTTGCTTGGCCTGGCCTGCAGGTAGCTTTTATGAATGCCACTGGACATCTGTACACCGTAGCACCGTAGGATGCCCTTCTCCCTGGTAGCATTTCCACAGGGTTGGGAGTCGAGTATGGGGGAAGCTCATTCCAGGTGGGCACGCAATGGTTCACACAATTCCTCTAGGGAAAACCTATGTAGCACACTCCTGCCCAAGGTTGGCAAAACCGTCGGTAACCGGTCGGTTATCGCGGTAACCGGACTAACCGATCTGGTTCGGTTTCTTCGGTTTAACGGTTTTCGAGTTCGAATTTAAAATGAATTTGAAAATTTGACAAATTTCGTCTGGTTTTCAACGGTTTTGATCGGTTTGACCGGTTACCGACCGGTAACCGGCCTTACCGGTCCGGACCGGTTGGAACGGTCGGATTGGTAAGGTAAACCTTGCTCCTATCGAAACATCAGTAGATTTGACCCAGCTTCGAGCAACATAGAGCACCTGAAGACATCTTTGCTTCAGAACCATCTGATTCTGATGGATTCCGAAAGCCAGCGTTTCTTTACAATCCACAATACAGTCAGTGCCCAGGGCATGGGAGGGTCCAGGGTTCCTTTCATGGAGACAAGCTCCAACTATTCTTTCCCTACGAAAATTTGTAGGGAACCATATTCCCGATAGTTTTTAGCTATTTCCTTACGGGTTTTGACCGTAGAGAGCACGTGGTTTTCTAGTAGTGTTTGAAGCAGCAAATGAGGAGCCCCTCCAAGTTTAATCCACCTACAGCTAGCAGGAAATATAGGCCATCTGATGATACCAGATATACTGCTGGTAATCACAATGTTTCCTGAGGCAGTTCGAGTCCTTCCAATCCACGAGAAGGTCGAAGTTTGTTGGATCTATCACTTTGGGGGAAAACGGAGCATTGTAAGCAAATGTATGTTGTGTTATTGGCTAGTGGACCTTGTCATGACAAAATTATATATCTTTTGTTAAGCAACAAATTGAGGAATGAATCTCCACAAAGCCGCCAAACATAATGGATTTCAGTTTTTGTTGAGTCAATATTGATATATTTCAATGCTCAGACCACCGAATGTATTTCACCAGTTTAATGTTACTCTTTTATCATCTATTCTCCTGAAAATGCGGAAGGCTATTTTGTCATGGTTCACTCATACATCTGCTTGCATGAACAAAACACAACATACCAGTTCATTTTCTTGCTTTATGTCTTGGATGCCAAAAAAAAAATGTCCTCGGGTCAAAAGGACAACCGTTAGTGCTACCATCAGCCATGCCAACATTTTGTGACGAGGCTACTCTTGCCGTACTAATGGATTTGTATACTTATGGTTAGTGACGTACACTTGGTCAAAAATGACCTGGGTGGCAGGAAATGGATTAGATTACAGGCGTTCAGTTTCGGAGGCAACATTTTGATCCCTGTTTCAAGCCGCTTCTTGGAATCCTTGAACAAAGTGTGCAATTAAATAGAGGGAAATTCATGATTCGCTGTTGCTTTTATTTGGGCAGTTCTGGATCTCTGAGTCTGTCCAATTTCAGAAATACTCAAATGGAATTCAGCTAGAAGAGAAAAATGAGCTTTCTTCCTTCCCACGAGGGAAACGAGCTTTCTATGCAGTAGGCACACCCTTTCGACATTTCTTCAGGTAAGCATGCATTTCATGCAACTTTCACGCATACCTCAACCGGAAGCACGCATCAATCAAACCTGCTTACTCACAAGAATGCATGCTTAACAGAAATTAGCTTAGCTGCACGGAGATCTCGTGCCACTAGGAGTCACTCTTAAAGGGTCGCCCACTTTCACCCTTATTCAAAACCTGGTGATCTGGTTGATCGTGACGGGACACTTAACATGTGAGGGATAAGCACACGTGGACTTAACCTTGAGTTTGGTTCAAATGGTCGTCAGATCCAGCTATTGTCATTTAGATTTAGTTCTGCATTTTCCGTATTGTCCGTATGTCAAAGTTCATCAGGACCACCAACATTACCTTCTAATTTACATATATTCAGAATAGAGCCTTTAGAAATACAGCCGTGGCTTTGCAGTTTGCACTATAGTTCCTACATCTTGATAAGAATATGATTATGAGCACCAACTTTGCATAACCAAATCAACAAATGCCCCATTCCCAAAGTTCATCCACCAGCATCGAAGTGTAATCTTGAACCTCCACAATGAAACAAGGTGGCTCAACAATTGTGCTTGCTTGTTTGCTCTGAGTTGTGCGCGGTTAATCTCTTAACTCTGTAATTAAGACCAAAAGAACCGAACATTGTAAGAACTGAAGATTAGTCATAACCATCATCAACAAGCACGCATCAATCAAACCTGCTGACTCATAAGAATTTCAATAGCGACATTTGGATCTCCATCAGCGGCAGCAAGAGCAACTTCAGCCTGAGTCTGCAGTGAGGCATACATCAGTGAGATGCTTCACAGTGTGCCATTTGAACTCACAAATATAAACGAAGAATGAAACTAATATAAATTTTTTTATGCAGAAAACAGTAGGAGAGGCTCCAACTGCAGAGAGCTAACATAGTAGTAAGCTCCTATAAGTCTTAAAAAAACTAGTACTCCATAATCTTAATATGATTTTCAATGCAATAACTTGAATTCTGTTAACAATTCATCAATCTCACACTACCGATATTGGAAACAGACTGTTAACAGCTTCGCTTCAGATACATGGGCAGACCAGGAAGCTAGGAAAGATAAATGGGAATAGTTGAAAGTAAAACAACGTAACTGACATTCATGATAAAGTCCTGACATACCTTTTCAAAGCCCATCCCAACCAGCTTCTTAAGTTCTTCATCAAATGTATCACCCTGCATAACATATTTCAAGGTAAGTACTTACTAATCATCAGTTTTTTTTTCATTTAAACTGATAGACACATTGATGAAAAAAATCACTACAAGATAAGCAACAAAACCTGGTCAGGTGTTACTGTTGCATCAACTCTGACTGGGTTTGCAGCTGTATGCCTGTTGTAGGGGAAAGTTAGAAAATACAAATCAATTATGTCCAAATTAGGGAAAAGTGAAATAATTACTAATCCCCATGTGTTGCGTACTAACAAAAAAATAACATATCTGAATAAAGATGAAACTTAGATAGGGATAAGGCCAAAGAAAAAATATTATGATTATTCAGACCCACACATCCAAAACTGTTGCCAGATTAACAAGGCACAACTAATTAAATTGTGATAATTCAAGATTCCTAGCCCCCTCACATAAATCTCATCACTTGGGTTAGAAAACCAGACGATAAAACCTTCCCCAATTCCAACAAAACCTTTTATGTTCACAGTTGGATAGTTGAGGGAAAACATATAAGTTCTTTATTCCCAAAATTATTTGTTCTTGTTTTTAACTGCAAAATTATCTGTTCTGAATGCATACGGTATGAAATCTGTTACATCTCAGGTACGAAATCAAATAAGTACAAGGTCGTAACCGTTGAAAAACTACTTCAATGCATTGCCTCTTTTTTTATGTATCACATACTTTTTATTCAGATATGTGAAGCAGCATAACATAACCGAATTTAGATCTAAGGTACATAGTTTTGAAGTAAAAATGTTGTATAACTAAATTGGTTAACAATAGGTCCATCTGGACCAGGCGTGACTTGGTACTTCGATTCAGAACCATACGAAAACCACACAAAGTCCAACAACAATCGTTTGAATTGAACACAGCTTGTCCCCAACCAACTGGCAAACTTGTCAAAGAGAATAATATTATAAATATATCCTGTTTTAAGTTTGAGTGACATATTGGATGTGGAATTCACATACAGAAAATCAAAGGAACAAAATAAAAGCTTTATTGAGATGATTATTTGCTAGGGATAAGACGTCTGATTATGAACAGAAACCCAGAAAAATAAACAGACAATTGATCCATAATGCATTAACAAAATGTCAACTTGTCAAGTAGAAAATGCATTACTGTGATTGTGTTATGGGATCACTTGGAGTATTGTTATCCAACAACCTAGCATGCAAATTTGCATTTGCCTCCCTTGCAGTTGGTTCGCCTCCAACTGAACCAAGTGTTCGAGCTCTCCCTGGAAACCTGGCGTCTTCTTGTTCCTACATACGAATATTCAATTCTTAAGCTTATATGTACGGGGAGATAATACAGATCTATAAATGTACTGATCAAATTAATGGAATGTCTTGTGAGCTTAGAGCAGATATATTTCTCAGCTAGCATTATTCTGAAGGCTACCATATAAAACAGAACAAAAAATGTTATTAAGTTAAACTGAACTACAAAAGGATAATATTAGCACCCATAGTGACTAACCATGACAAGAACAAACACAATTCACTGCGCTGCTATCCAATATAGAGTTCATGAAGTAGCAAAGTGCTTTAAAATTGCTTGTGTGCAATTGATTTTTATGGAAAAAAAACATACTGGCAAGTGCATTATAATAATCTAAGTAATGCATGGAATGGGCTATCTCTCAGTGGGACAATCAAGTTGCATAAAATTTGCAGCAAATACAACTACAATATGATGTCTTTGATCCAAGAAACTATTTGGTTTTGGGCATAGGCACCTCATATAATCTTTTAGTTTCATGGAAAAGCTCGAATAAATTAACTCGATCTCATTTATTTGACAATAGACCCAGATCATAGCATGCAAACCTAAGATACAGATACAACTAAAGTTAGATCGTATGATACCGAACCAATTAGATCAGTAGAGGAAAAACTAATTACTAGATTGAAGAAAGTCCCAAAACCTTATACTACTTAGCATCCATGAGTCTAAACCCTAAACAGCAGATTGACATCATCAACAGAAAGCAATACTAGCAACCATGAGTACAGGAATAATAACCACAATTTTTAAGTTACCTGAGTAGTGGATGTCTGCCTGCTTGGCATCCATGAAGAGATATTTCTTAAGAAATTTCCATTAATCAGAGCGCTGTAAATTACAAAAAAGTTAGTATACTACTTCTGTAGTTGTGTTAGCACTGAATTGGCAGAAATCAGGGGGGATACCTTGGTGCAGCAGCCGTGTTAGAGTATGTTGGAAGCTGTCCATATGTGGTTCCTCCGGTACACAGAATAAATCCAGGACGCCTCACGCAAGCAGCCTGCCAACCAAATATCTCAAACAGTAAATGTGTATGAAAAGAAGTGTTTTCCTAAGGAAGGAGGATTCAGGATTGTATGGCCAGGACAACTTAAAACATTTAAACAGAGCTTCAAAATGAAGTATGGTATGACCAGTACATCTTAAAACATCTAGACAAGGCTTACTAGTACGGACTGAGCCATCAAGAGAAGAATAAAATGATAGAGTATGGTATCACCAGGACATCTTAAAACAATTTAGACAAGGCTTACTAGCACGGACGAGCCCTCAATAGAAGAATAAAATGATGGTCCAGGAAGCAGGTAGTTGAACAGCCCATAAGTGTCTGGTGGCAAACAAAGAAGATTAGCAAAGAGTATGACAATATCTAGCGTTGCTCACAAAGACTTTGTAAATAAGGATACAAGGGACAAACATGCAAACCCTGACAAGATACCACACAGGTGGCCCAGCAATGAAACATTGCTCGCGAGGAACTGAAACAGTACCAACAAAATCCATGCATACCTAGAATCATACACAGTTAAGATGTTGTTTTCCAATAGTATCTAGTAACCTAGAAGTGAGAACTACAATGGGAGGACAGAATAATACCATTTTGCAGGAACATTGAAGAGCCCGAATACACTGGCAAATAAGAGAGGGTGTCAAGCTATATGCAAAAAAAATATCATAAACTATTAAGAAAGCATATTTCTTTCAAAAAGATAGAAAAAATTATTTCTTATGGGTATAAAAATAGGAGAGCTCAGCAATTACTTTCAAAAGTCTAAAACTTTGAAATCAAGCTTTCTAGATAATATTCTGCTAGTGGTGATCTTACCTCTCGCAACAATATCTACAGCATAAAAGGAAGTAACTAACAAGAATTGGGAAGGATTTGTTGGGAATTATGATAGACCAAGGTATCTAGTTCTAAGTCATTTTTATGTAGCCGTGCATACTTTCCATATGGACCTTGAGGTGTAGGTTGATTGAGGGTGCACAACTTCTCAAGACGCACTAAATTGATCCATCTAACCCTTATCCAATGATTCACTTGGGAGTACATAAAGCATAATTGCACTTCAATTTGAGTTTGAACTAGACAGACCCCCTTGAATTAGATATTTAGATTGATTGACTATTCTGAAGGCAGTAATATCTGGTAATGAATATAAGCAATATCCATTGATTCACTTGGGAGTACATAAAGCATAATTGCACTTCAATTTGAGTTTGAACTAGACAGAACCCCTTGAATTAGATATTAAGATTGGCTATTCTCAAGGCGGCAATAGCTGGTAATGAATATAAGCAATATCCAATGATGGCGTCCACATGCCAATTAGTCTAATGTGTCATCATACAAAACGATTCCAAAGTTTAGCAAATTCAATAGCTCGCAATCTTATACTATGTATATTCAAAAGGTGGAAAGATCAAACAGAATTTCCATGTATCCATCAGCACTGAAAATTTTAGCAAGAAAACTTCTAACATAAATGCATATTGTCTTACATAGACATCTAAGCCTACTTAAAACTCAAAATACTTAACTCCAATGACATCGTATCGAAACTAGTGTAGTCAGTAGTGTGTCATCATACAACACAGAATCAATTTAAAAAATTTAAATAACAATTACAACCTTGTATTCTGAATGCATAAAGGATGGTACAGAAAACAGAACTTTTAGGCGTCCGTCTCGGGACATACAATTTGAGTATGCAAACTTTTAGCAACTTATGTATATATTCAGTTTTTATGAGACAGTTATCTACTGAAAAACTAAATCAGTCCTCAAATGTCATTAATGCACCATTAACATTAAGTATTATTCACTAGAAATCAACACACCTTCGAGATTGGACACCACTCAGACTTGTCTCAATGACAATCAATGAGAATATAACTCCAGAAAATCCAATGGCGCATTCATGCACCAGATATGGAACAGGGTACAGAGGATTATATGCCACCAAGAAAGCAATGGTGAGATGAAGAATTGCATTAGTTGTCGCAAGAAGGAACATCAAGAATAAGAGACGGACTGAGCCCATGATTCTCTCCAGCTCGGTGCCCAAGGGTACCAAGGCAAGCATGTTGAAAAGCACATGAAGCAAAGAGCCATGAAAGAGAACAGCTGTATAGAACCTGTACACTGAAGGAAAATATGAACAATATCAGGGTACATAACTGGGTATACCAAAGAAATAGAAGAAAAATACGGCATCATCTGCAGGGTAGGAAGAACCTATATCTAAAGCATGTATAAAACAAAATAGATGGGTTGGTAAACTTATAAAAAAGTGTGGCGCTCATGCAGTGATTAGATTATCACAGGAGCATATTATACCCAAGCAAGAGACTGTTGTCATTTACTAGCACATCACGTCAGTTGATCACATATAACGGTCCCCATTTTATATCCACAAGTAGCATATGAATTATTACACTCAAAAGTTGCCACAAAAAGAATTCAAATTTTCAAGCTTACTGTGGTAACGAAAAACTCAAAACACTCTGCAGATAGGATATGTTTCCTCTTTGCAGAATCAGATACTATTTTGCAAGTGTTGAAGGAACTCTTATAAAGTTGCCATAAAGGAAAGGCAAGGATGAGACAGACCTTGAAAACGTGACGCAACTGCAGAAGGCAAGAAACATATCTCGTCGTAGGAGTCATAGCCAACCAACAAACACAGCAGATAAATTGCACCACATATCAAGACAACGCCAGATGTGATGAAGGGAATGCTGCTCCACCACTGATTCAGTCTAGTTGGAATCCCAGCCTGCAACAACGAAAAAGGTCAGGTCAGGTCAGAAGGAAAACCACAGCGTGTCGAGATGTTGCCACATTTCCTGTCCTAAACCTAAATACTCCGCATCAACCCGTTCGAAGTGTTTATCCCCAACAATTTCATGCTAGCCTACATAGTTTGAGAATAGACACCACATCGAGAACAGAGGAATGAAAGCCATGTGCGGTAAAAACAGCAGTCGCAGCAGGAATTTGTTCCAGAGCATGAAAAATCTCCCCCATTCCTGGCTCGATTCACACAGCCACTCCCCCAGTAAACCCTAGCACCACAGCATCACCTCCGGCCGCAATTAATTCTGACAGAATAACATGACTCCCGCCAATCCCTAACAGCCCCTCCCCACGGGATCACGCCGGCCCGCGAGAGGGGTCAAGACCGATTCCGCAGCGACTTGAAGCGAATGCGTCCCAGATCCAAATACGCGGCACCCAAAAATTGGAACCGAGAATGGAAAATCCGCACCTCCGTGATGATGTTGGAGCGCATCTCGGACTCGCCGCCGCCGCCGCGGCGCTCGCAGGGACCCGAAGCTTCGGTGGCGAGGATAGGACACGAACCGAGATCTCGAGGGAGGGTTTTGGGGGTGGGCGCGACCAAATTGAGCCGTTGCTTGCTTCGGAGCTACGGCCGGGCTGGGGAGAAAGGGATTTGCCTGTTGCAAAATGTCGAAGCTTCCAATGGGAAAGTGGGCCCCAACTGTCAATGCCAGATAATATTGAGTGCGGGTCCCACAGTGGTGTTGGCGTGCCGGCAAGGGCCGTCGTGACATACCACGGTCGCATTTTCCGGTGGCTCTGCACTCGTGCTTGGGTTCGGGTCTGCCGCACTTTCGGCCGTTCAGAATTCGGATGAATCCCTGCTTTGGACGTCGATGGTCAATTAACGGCTGGACAGACATCCGACAAATTTGCATTGTTTTCGTAAAAAAGACATCCGATAAAATTGGAGCAACCTAAGGTCCTATAGCAAGCATATTATATAATCCAGATTATATAAGCTTAATAAACCAAAAAAGCGGAAAGCTGCCTAGGAGTAGAATGATTTTGGTTCACAAATGAGTTAAAACCTAAAACATAGCTTCCATCTTCAGGATCCGTTGTAGTCTAGCTGGTCAGGATACTCGGCTCTCACCCGAGAGACCCGGGTTCGAGTCCCGGCAACGGAATTTTTTCTTTTCCTCTTTTTATTTTTATTTTTTTTTTGCGAAAAGGAGACTCTGTCTGGTTACCCGCTCTGCGTGAATGCTCTGCGTCATTTTTGTACTATCTATGGGTGACCGCACTGCTTCCGTGGAAGATCCAGAGCTCGCGTGATGAATTTCAACATGCATACTGAAGCTAAAAGTTCTACCCAGGCCGTTCTTCTGACCGTCGATGCCGTTTCCAGCGGCTCTTGGCTCAACGTAGCCGGACGCCGGTGCCAGTGCCGACCTCGCAGCTCAGCTCGAAGGATAACCGAGCACGAAGGGCGCACTCGATCGGTCGAGCGACCACGATCGCAGATGAAACCACTTTGCCTGCCAAGAGCATCCGCCCATGGTGGCAACAGCATTTCTTTCTTCACCGGCGCAGGGCGACCTGCCAGCAGTAGGCAGGATACACATGACCATGTTCTACTTCAGTGCTCAGTAGCATCTCTCAAGAATTAAGCGCTATGAAAAAATCTCTAAAACTCGCACATTGTTAGTATCATATGCATCTACTTCTCCACAAAATTTCAGGTCAAAACTCGACGTACACATAGTGGCAAAAGAGAGAAAATTGAGTTAAAAAGTTAGATTCGCATGCCCACCTGCAAACAAGCAAAGTGCAAAGGCATAAGCATTCTTGTCGCCACAATACCTTCTCACCTGATGCATTTCAGTTACCGGGCAAACATCCAGCCAGCATCGCCCAGGCCGGAACAGACTACAGAACAGCATAAGCATCACAACTGAAGGCATGGAAACAACGTCCTGGAGAAAGAATGCATTCCAATATGTATGAATGTTTGTTCCCTTTGCTAAGCTCTTTGTACAACTATGACTATGTGCTGGAGGCGTCCTAGATCAGCTAACGTTTTTTCAGTTACCCACTTCCTCATATCTGGAGAACTATGCGAAATTTCAGTCAACATTGCAGAAATCCTGATTCAAGTAAACGCTATCATCTGCAGCAGCCGTGAACCACCATCTGTACACAACCTCAGCTCTATCTGCTGCCATGGTTTCTAAGCACCAGGGTTCTGGGGGAAAGAATGATTGAAGGAATGGAACAAACTATGAATCATCAATCTGATCAGAAAAATCAACATCTCTGGGAGATCAATCTGCCGCTAGTGATTGGAGCTCCTGCAGATGGTCCGGTATCAGTGTGCCCAACTGAGGATTCTGCGGGTTCTCTGCATATGCAACATGGTATGCTGCAACACATGCCTGTGGCCACGCGATCATCATCCGGCACTATAGTAACAAGAGGGTAAATTTTAAAATCAGAAACAAAGGATAAATATACAGCAAGCAACATCAACACTTCATAAGTCCAGGAAAACAAACAAGTAATAATGTATGTGTTGTTTTTGTTTGGACAAGAAGAGTAATTGGTGAAGAAGAAATTTTCTAGAAACTTTGAATGGATCGTGAAAGATGATATCGACCTTTTCAAATACTCTTGAACCCTTATATTAGAATAATCCAGAAAAAAAAAGTGAAGATAGAAAAGGTAGTCCAATCACATTCCACCAGCACTCCTAAAGTAATCCAAATCCAAATATTCTATGTGGTTGCTGGTGACTAACTAGTTTGAGTCTTTGGAAGGTCTTAACTAAAAACTGCCTATATGGTGGCATGCAAAATGTTGAAATAAGAAGATATACTGCTTGTCAAATAAAGATCAAACCAATTCAATAAGGTTTCACTAATGCAGCTAAATACAGAAACATAGATGGAGTGAGGTTTGAGTGAATACCATGTAATAACCGATTAGGAATGCATAGATGGCTACAGGTAGAGCTAGCTCCTTCTGTTCTTTATCCATGGCTAGTGCCCATGAGCCAGCGACCAGCGAGACCAATGCACCAGTGGCCACAGAAGAAAGGAAGCAGAACGAACCAGTGAGGTCTGAATCAACAAGATTTGCTATCCCACGGAGAACAAAAAGGGACCACACATCTCGTGAAGCTACACAGAATGCCTTCCCTCGCGCCCCCACATGAACAAAACCCCAGCGGTTAGCACGCCCCAGCATTTTCTCTGATACAGATAGGCAGCAGCCCCGGCCCGAGAAAAGGAACTCATCATTGCCTGCAGTAGCTGTTTTCATTGCTCGAGCAAATCCCCGCACTGCTGAGTTCACCGGGACAGCCATTGCCCCCATGCATATGTCCCCAAAGGCTGGTCCCATTGTCGTGCCACAGAATGCTTCAACAGCGCCACCTGGCATACGGAGCCCATAGATAAGCTGTGTGTGTGCCAGTTTTGCCACGGTTACATAGACAAAGTAGCGCAGTACTTGCATGGTCCATGCCATGCTCACCAGGAGTGCAGCCACATAAGCCAACTGATAGTTCATGAAGTGCCCTTCTGCAGCAGCAATGGAGCTTATTGCAACTGTCCAGAAGGCCATATAGCCATATGTTGCAATAAGGACAACGACAACAAGGCAAGAAGTAGATGGTGGCAAATATGCTCTGATGACAGAAGTGGAAAGCAACTCAGAGGCATGCCGAAGACGAGGACCAGTGGCCCAACAACTGTATAATGATGCTGCAACAGCAAATACAACTACAAGCACTCCAATACCAAGAGCAGCACCATTACCAACAAGCAGTATGACTACAGCGCAGGCGAGTGCAAAAACAGGGGCTGCCCAGAGAGATGTTTTAATGGCTTTTGGAGCGCTAGTGACAGAGAGGATAACCCAGAAGCAGGCAGCAATAGTGGATACTATGACAGAGGAGACAAGAGGGATGAAGTTAGAGAAGGGCTTGTAGGCAGGACTCTGGTGGGAAGAAGCTTTGACGCCAAGGAAGATTGCAAGGGCAATGAAAGCAAATAGGTGCAAGATGAATAGCACTTTTGTTACACAGGCTGTGAAACCACTGCAGCAACCACGACTGTCCTGGACAGCAATATTGCCAAATGCTGGGGAGTACATTTGCTCTTCAATTTCAAAGCCGACCTGAAAAGTTATGATTTAGAATGTTAGAAAGTGGAACCTGATTGGAACCAAATAAACAAATTCGTCAGCAGGACATGTATTATTTCGGTTCATTTCTGACGAGTGTAAGTTCAATTCAGATATGTAAAATTTCTTTTACTATGATTGTGTAAAGCAAAAGATAACCCAATACATCAACTAATCGCCAAAGCACATTGAGGGAAGAGACTTAATCATATTTGCACATCTGATAGCAGCACATTATGATCGCAACTTAAAGGCAAAACTGCCAGCAGTTTGCCCTCTTTTCAGAAAAGAAATGAAATTGAACAGTTCCTTTCCATCGTGTCACTACAATCACATAAGATTATTTGACAAAAAACATAACAACCAGTTAGTTAATTCCTTCCAAATAGACACAATCACATACGAACAATGAAATGAAATCAGTGTTTCCGAATTCAAAAGCTAACAAGTTGGTTAGCTCAAATATCATAATGAAGATAATAGGTGTTTGTTGAATCAAACTAAGTCCAGATTACACCATTGGTTGCAATTTTATGGTAGATTAGCACGCACGAATGACTGCAGCCCATGGTAGCACAAACGATTCTGGATCGATGATACCACAACACGCACAATAGTTTGGAAACACAACTGTTAATATGTTTTCATTCATGCAGTCTGATGACCCTGACAAGCAAATCAACTCATGGAACAAACAACAGTCAAAATTAAAACGTCTTGTAATCTCGACAATTATCCACTGTTAAGTGATTGCAACCCCAATCCAATCGGCCACTTGTTCAGATTCTCTCGGACTAACAAACTGCTCACCCGTCCCTGCATTTCCGTATCAGTTGTGAAAGCTACTTCACCAAAATGATTCGCTGAACCCGAAATTGCGAAAAAAGCGCAACCCCCTAGAGGTTCCAGGCAGACCAGACCAAACCCAACCAACGCCCACCGATTCGCCTCGTCCTGCTCTCAGAACAGGCAACCGAACCCCCAACGACTCCATGGAACGGTCAATTTCAGTTTCACTTGGACGTGTCAGTTTCGATTCCAGTTTGGAAACACGAGAGCGGAGAGCGTGAGAGGAAGCGAAGGAGAAAGGGAAGGGAATTCTCTGAGAAACAAGAGAAGGGGAAGGGAAGGCAAGCGTCTGCGTCACCTGGTAGGGGCTCGCCGCCGGCGTCGCGGTCGCCGACCCCGCCCCCGCCCCGGCAATGCCGCCGCCAGGGTAAACCGCCGCCATGATCTCGCCGGCGGCGCCGACGCCCTGCCTCGCCATCGCCCTCTCTCTGGAGTTAGCTTCTCCGCTTTGGTGGTCTAGTGGTGCGGCCTCATCTGCTCCCCTACTCTGCCTTTCGCTTTCCCGGCGGTCGTGGCTTTCGCTCGCTTGCTTCGCCTGCTCTGCTTCATCTGTCTCCGTCTGCCGGAGATAACGGGCGGGGGACGGAGTGGTGGGGTACGAGTAACTCGTGGGGTACTGGGGTTCGTGGGGTGTGCGCTCACTGCAGGGTAGGAAACGTGCGCTTCCACCGCGGTCGTGTTGCTGCGGTTTCGAGCGGAGGGCAGAGCATTGAGGTGGTGAGCGTACCTAACCAACGGGCGGGTGCGGTGACTGTAAAGGGTGACGGCCAAGTTCCGTGGGGTTAACTGGCGTTCGTGGGTTGGGTGACGTTGGTCTTTGTGGAGGCCGTTGCCTTGCACCGCTTCAGCGTCGACGTACTTGCTTCCGAGTGTGCAACTCTAAGATTAGAAATGAGAATTCAGTTTTGTACGCGAATTGCTGTTTCCTGCAAGTGAACATTATCAACGCTAGAGCCTAGAATGGTGAGTGGCTGGAGCCATTACCAATTTGAAAATAGTAAGTTTTAAAAAGCTACGATTGTTAGCACTAAAGTAACGCAAAGCAAAACTATGATATTTGAGTTCAATTTCAAACCAAAAAAATAAGTTTACGGTCCCTCATACTAGCTAGTATTATTTGAAAATACTAGCTAGTATTGTTGGGGGTAGTTTTGGAATTGTAGATTGATTTGATAAATTTAGTGAGTCTCCGATTGGATCTCTAAATTGGCAAGGCGGAATTGCATTTTGGGCTCCAATGTTGTATGGCGGAGTGAATTGTATTGCTCTCCGGGGCCATTTTTCTTTTGTTGATTGATTGCCAACGAAATTGGATAATGGAAACACGAAATTCCAAATCATGATTGGCTGATAATTAAAGAAGCTGGTCAGTTGGTGACTTGGTTCATCCGCTGTTGGTTCTTCACCGGTGCTAGTCATGTTAGTCCATGACGTTGTTGTTGATGAAAACGACGACTGCCATAGAGCTCATTGTTGGCACGTTCAAGAACTCGACGACCTGATTGCCTCATGTTGCCATGGAGTTTGTCTCGGCCAGCAGCCATGCATGATGGAGTTCGAGCCCGCCGGTCATGAAGCTCGTCCCAGTCACACAGCCATGGAGCTCGCCTCCGTGCATAATGGAGATTGACTCCGGCAGCAAATGGAGCTTTCACCCTGCGGCCATGGAGCACGGACTCCGCCGACACCGATGAAGACAGGGACTACCAGCTAGGCCTCACATCTTGGTTGTAGTGTACGTCATTGACAAGGGCATGAAGGTCTTCCATTGACGAGGTCGTCGGGGCACAACAAGGTCGTCGGCGACAGCTATAGCTAAGGCCATCGGGCTTGAGGAAGAAGCGGCCTCTCAGCCACCGGACCTGAGGAAGAAGGGGCTGGAGGAGGAATCTTAGCCACTGGACTTAGGAAGAATTACTAGTCTACCATGAATACGAGCTAGTATTGATGGATGAGAGTCAATCAATTTCAACCATCGGATCATGATACTAGCTAGTATCTTCAAATAATAATAGCTAGTATGGGGGACTGTAAAAGTCTTCGAAAATAAACTATGATTACTTGCACCCTTGTCACTAATATATGGCTCCAGTCGAATAGTGTTAGTTTTACGTTTGTAGCAACAGCAGTAGTTTTTGGAAAGTGGGCTCAAATATTGTATTTTTGTATGTACATATTTGTATGATTCAAAGTGGAAAGAAAAATACAAATTCGCCCGCCATTCCAAACAAACCTCCGATGGACTGTGTCACTGTTCGTCGGGCCACCAACTTCAACTAATTGTACTACGTTACTTAGCCAAACTTTCGATGATGCCAGTGCCCTCTGCTCACCCTCCCAACAGACTCGAGAATTGTTGCCAGCTCCGATATCCATCACATTCTTTTCAGTGAAGACCAAGTTCTTGGCCAATACTAGAATAGTGGAACAAATTTGTACGGTTAAATGAACAACCCATGTTTTGTTACAAACAAGTTTTGATTTCCTCGGAAGGTCCCAGACGAGATATGGAGAATCCATGTCACCCAATGATTAGACCATGTCCTTTCTCTATGGTGACAGTGGACTTGGATAGGAGCAGCCAATAAAGCATGGCAAGCATGGAATCCACAATAGTACCAGAAAGGAGGGTGCTTTTTCTTTGTTTTTGGGAAATAAAGAAACTGCAGGGTGGAAACGATATACTGTAGTTTACCAAAAGCAAGCACCACATGTTCAGAAATCAGAAGCAAAGCAAAAGGCTAAAAGGTGCTAGTAGTGATGGCCAAATGGGCCGCCCGGCACGGCACGGCCCGAGCCCGAATGGGCACGGCCCATTTAATTTTCGGGCCCACACGGCACGCAATTCGTTTCGGGTCGTGTCGTGCCAGCCCACGTGCCTACCCCTCGGCCCGTGGCCCGGCACGAAATTGATTAATCGTGCCGGGCCGGCCCGATTAGCTCGGCAGCCCGTTTTAAATTTCAGCCTATTTAGCTATTTTTTGAAGAAATTTAGTGTTAAATGATGCAAAAAATATATGCTAGTAAGGAGAATTGAACTTGAGACCTCATACTTAAGAAGAAATCTACTTACCACTAGATTAAGACTACTAGTCATACACATAAAAACTAAAAATTATATTTGATAAAACTTAATCGGGCCCTGCCGTGCCGCCCGCCGTGCCTGCCCCTTGGCTCAAGCACGGCCCGACGGTACGTGCCGGGCCGGCCCGGCCCAAAATTTGATCGTGCCGTACCGGGTTCGTGTCGGGCCAAATAATACGTGCTTTGTGCCCGCTCGATTAGCCCGGCCCATTTGGCCATCACTAGCACGGTGCTAGCATACATGAGTGGGCCTGCTCGTGCTCGGCGACATTACTGAGCATTTCTGAAGGAACCCAGTTCGGTGGTGATTGTTCCTGTGCTAGCCCATGGCGAACATGAAAGCCCATGACCAACAAGTGCCCTAAAAGCCTCTTAAAAAAAGTGCGCTAAAATGTAATCAAATTAAATAGTCGCTCGAGAATGGAGATTTGCAATCGTGCACTTTTTTTAAGAAAAAAAAAAGAAAGTAGACGCAGCTGAAAAACAATGAAAAAGACAGAGCTCCTAGAGCTTATCTTACAAAATTAAAGGAAACGGGAAAAAAAAAAGAAAAGGAAAGAGCTAATCGAACACATGAAAGTCTGAACTTTCCCTTCATATCCTGATATCCAACAATTCTCAGGAGAGGATCATTGTTCTTACATAAATATGAATATTCACAGATCAAATACGTTCAACAAAGTCCAATCATTTTGATTATCTCAAACTCAAGCGTTGCACTGATGCACAAACTTTGATTATCTCAAACCGTAGTTCATTATGGACAGACTTTGATGAATGGGGTGAGAATTAGAATTAGTACTACTTAGCACTGTCATCAAACAAAGGCGCCGAATGCACAAACACCGGTAGTTCATCGTGACGCAGTTACTGAACACTTGTTCAGTTGTTCCCTCTGAAGAGAGAAGAGTTGCATTAGATCTGAATACTGAACAATGAAGAGTAGTATACACTGCACGTTGCCGCGGGCGAGCTGCGACATTTTGGTCAGCGAGAAATTCTGCATCTGGACCTGGGAGGGGAGTTTGGTCGGCTAGTTTTTTGTGTTTTATAAAAAAAGGGACAAACTGATATGTAATGAAATACCCTCGACTATGGCCCAGGTTGAGATGGCGACCTTGTATGAGGCCTTTTCCTTTTCTTAATACCAAGATGCGCAGCTCCAACGCATTCGCGAAAAACAATAATTTCAGAACAGATCGAACAATTCACAGCCAGCCTTTCACATCAAAGCACAAAAGATACGAACCAGGACTAACCATGCAGTTCACAACACAACACGTCAGTTTGCCACTACTAGTAATGAAGGATTTTATTCTCCACCATCACACTAATTGCACAATTTAAGCCTTTCCCGGAAGAATTTCGAATCTTACTCTGGTCATCGATCAATCTTCTTCTCCACCATCCACTGCGGAGTTAAAGTCCATGTTTTGTTCTAAAGCTTTACACTCCCAGGAGGAAACGTATAGCACACAACACTCTGCACAAAAGTAAATTTCAGAGGAAGATTGGACGCCGAGGAAATAAAGCAATTGCTATTGGAAATTTTTATTCTTACTTTACTCCACAGATGAAATATTTTACAGTGTGAACAAGGAATAAGATATTAGTTTCCAAAGTTCTCACAGCAAAACCAATGCTAAAAAATCAAGTGGCAGATGGTTATTGCATTTCACCCAGGAATGGAATCCAGTCACGTGGACAAAACCCCAGGAGTGGGAGAGCATACTCACGCATCTAAAAAGAAAAAGTCCCAAAGAGAAAAAACAACAATCCAACCATTGCATTCAACAAGAAACAGCAGCCAATCACGTACCTGGACCAAAACTAGGGAGATGGGAAAGCATACTGCTTCATTAAGTTGTTGTTTTTATTCGCCAAAAAGAAGTTATTGTTACTTTTAGATCAAGTCACCACACACATGGTCATTCCCACGTGGTAAAGTCCCAAGACACGCATATGTAAAGGGCAACCCAGTTCCTTCATCCATCTCAATTCAACATAAACTCATCCCATTCCTTTCACCTTGTCTCACCACCCCTTATTCGCTAACTTCATCTTCTCATAACCCTGTTTCACGCATATGTAAAGGGCAACCCAGTTCCCTCATCCATCTCAATTCAACACACACTCAACCGATTCCTTTCTCCTTGTCTCACCATCCCTTATTTGCCAACTTCATCTTCTCATAACCCTGTTTCATACCCAGAACAAAGCGCAAAAGCAGCTCACGGAAAAGCTGTGCAAAAATTCACTCACCATGGCATACTACTATAACATCCTCGAGTCCTACAAGAATGCCATCGCCACCGCAGCATCGTTTGCGGCATCGCTGATGCTGATGCGCGGCATGCTGAACGAGCTGGTGCCACCTGAGGTGCGCAACATGCTGTTCTCTCGCATTGGCTACCTAAGGTTGCACATGTCATCGCAGCACACAATCATCATCGAGCAGAAGATTGATGCCTTCACCAACAACCATATCTATACTGCTGTGAAGACTTACCTCGCCACACACATCAACACCAGCATGCAGCAGCGCCTGCGTGTCACCAGCATGGATGAAAATGAGAAGATGCTGATTAGTATGGCAGAGGGAGAGCAGATGATTGACATGTATGATGGCACAGAATTCAAATGGTGTCTCACCTCCCATGATATCCCAACTAGGAGGAATTCTAGCTACAACGATGACGAGAGTCACCAAGAGGTCCGCTCATTTGAGGTGAGCTTCGACAAGAAGCACAAGGAGAAAGCCCTCAATTCATACATTCCATTCATTGTTTCCACAGCCAAGGCCATAAAAGATCAGGAAAGGTCTCTTCAGCTATACATGAATCAATTCTCCGAGTGGTTCCCCGTTGACCACCACCACCCATCTACATTCGATACACTTGCCATGGACCAGAAGCTGAAACAATCCATCATTGATGACCTCAATAGGTTCATCAAGAGAAAGGATTACTATAAGAGGATTGGCAAGGCCTGGAAAAGGGGGTACCTGCTGTATGGTCCACCAGGAACCGGCAAGTCTAGCCTTGTAGCAGCCATAGCCAACCATCTCAGATTTGATATATATGATCTTGAGCTGACTGAAGTTGATAGCAACTCGGACCTCAGGAGGCTTCTCATTGGCATGAGCAACCGATCCATTCTGGTGGTTGAAGACATCGACTGCACCATCGAGATGAAGCAACGGGAGGAAAGTGGGTCAAATTCTACAGATGAAGAAAAGGGAGAGCACAAGGTGAGTAAGTTTGGAGTTCGAATACATCATACTGGCAAATCCCTTCCCTTATTGTTGATTCCAGAACTACCTCGCCTATTCAGAAGCACTGATCACAATCTGTATGTTCTGCACAGGTAACATTATCCGGGCTGCTCAACTTTATTGATGGACTGTGGTCAACAAGTGGCGAAGGAAGGATCATAATCTTCACGACCAATTACAAGGAGCGGCTGGAGCCGGCACTGCTGCGACCAGGCAGGATGGACATGCACATTCACATGGGGTACTGCACGCCAGAGTCTTTCCGAATCCTTGCTAACAACTACCATTCGGTCGAGTGCCATGCCATATATCCAAAGATTGAGGAGCTCATCAAGGAGGTGATGGTGACACCAGCAGAAGTTGCTGAGGTTCTAACGAGGAATGACAACACTGATGCTGCACTCCATGATCTTGTTGATTTCCTGGAGTCAAAAATGAAAGCCAATGAGATCGATACAGAACACAACGATGAAAAACATGCAGCTATATGAAAAAAGAAACATGGCAGGGATAGTGACGAAATATGAAGCCTCAGGAAATTGTAAAAATGTGATGAAATAAATTAGCGAAGTGTGTGAAACTAACATGGCCAAATTGTGTGTGTATCTTGCAGATAAGTAAGTTCCTATAGCTCATCCATTCGCAAATATGTGCTGATATCAGTACTATTTATATTGTATCTTTGGAGCAAACAAGGTGTAATTGTAGTTAATAGCGTGACCACAGAATAGTGCAAGTGTGGCCTCAACTCTCAACATCAAGTACAATTTGCAATGTCAACATGAGACTTACTCTCAACATCAAGTACGTTTTGCAATATCAACATGAGACATTTATATGAAACTGCAAAGAAGGTCATCGCTCCACAAAAGCCAGTCTTGGAAACTAGGACTTGTCACACAACAGATATCATTCACGTGATATCATTCATGCCCGGTGAACTACCTATACTCATGCCTAAAGCAATGCCTTATCAATATCTCTTAAGTTATAAATAAAAAAAGTACAAGAATCCACCAGATGACCAGACAAAAAGACAATTCAACAGATCACATTTGACTTAATGCAAATAAGCACATTGAGGTGAGCTAGAGTTAATCTTATTATACATCTGAGAAAAGCTTAAAGCAAAAATAGTTTCATCAGTTTGCCCAGTTTGCAGAAAAGAACTGAACACTTCCATTCCATCAACTTAAAAACAAGTGATAATACAATGACATAAAATTAGTTGAGAAACATGGTCACCAACTAATTAATTCCTGACATGATCACAGAATAATTAAAACTGAAACTGTGTAATTTTATCTTTAGTTTACCCTAGAGAATGCCACAGGTGGGTTAAGCTAAACATCAAAGGGATTTTTTATGGATCAATTTAACTCCAGATTTACCCTTTTTAGGTTGCAATTTCAAGAATATTTGCATGTTCTACCCTCTGCATGTAATTTATGGCAGCACAAGCAATTCTGCATTTCTGCCACGGTAACAACACATACACACAATAAATCTGGAACTGACATGTGAGAGAGAAAAATTGCTTCACACGTTTCATATTTGAGAGTTGAGACTGACGATGCTGACATGCACAACAATTCAAGGAGCAGACAACAGTAGCGATAGGGATCAAAACTAAAATGTGTGGCCGTACCAATTGACGAAACCATTTCACACAATGATTCGCTTCCATCCAAAATTACGAATAAGTGCAACCCCATGGTCTCCAGGCAAGGCAAATAAAAGGCCAACTACACGCCTTCTCTCACGCTCAAACAGGCCACCGAATCACAAACGTATCACCGGGCCAGTTCAATTTTCACCACAACGCGTGAATTTCAATTCCAATTTCGGTTTGGAAGTACAGCACACGAGCCTGCACCCCTGCTAGGTTGCTATGCGCGGGCAGTGGGGAAGCGACAGGGAGGTGAAGGCGCTCGTCCGTCACCTGGTAGAGGCTCGCCGCCGGCGTGGAGGTCGCCGAGCCCGTCCCGCCGCCCAGCAACGGTCGCCGCCGGTGCCAACGCCCTGCGTTGCCATCGACGGCTCCACGTCCTTTCGTTGCGTCGGCTGGGAGTGAACTGGATTTTGTGGGCTGGTAAAATGTTGGTCTTCGTAGGGGCTTGTAAACAAGATTCGGCATTGTTGTGCACGACTATTTTGGGCCTTTCCCAAAGCAGTGCTAGCCCACTGAGAAATTAACGAAGCCCCGTGACCAAGAAATTCAGAGTCTATTAGATGAACGACCAACTGCTTGTCAACGTAGCCGCACGACGTTTTCCCTTACGATAACCCAAGAAACAATGATCTACTAAGATGTGTTTTTTATGGTGAAAGATCTACTAATTAAGCTGTTTGGCGCTTGATGCCACAAGACTGCAGAGCTGGACCAACCCTGAGCCGTCACGACTCCATGGCAGCGGCAGACAGATTCTGCTTCTGAAGTAATCCGCACACGACTGTAAAAGCGAGCCAAACCCACGTCCCCGCACGGCCAAAAAAGCAGGCGTTGAGCTGCACAAACGGACGAGCAGCGTAGCGCCGGGAGCTCATATGTCCGTTGGCCCAATCGCGTTCCTAGATCATACTGCCATCATTTTCAGTGCACGCACTCACCCTCACTCTGACTCGCGTCAGATGAAACAACGAGATCACTCCCAGTGCAAACGTGCGACCGTGCTCTGCTGGCGTGCCCATGGTCCCAAAACGATGATAACTTTCAGATGTGACGACGTATAACCAGTCCAAGGAATTCTGCATTCTTATCATGTCCTGCCCTGAATCCTGTCTGCCATATGAAGAAAAGGCCTGCTCACGTGGACAATTTGCCTTTTTCGTATGCGTACAATGTGAGCTTGTACGGCTGCAGATCTGATCATGTGGGGAGATTACTCTTCTCCGTCTCAACATGTCAAGATTCTCATAATCCAAGGTGAATATAGCAGTAGAAACAAAACATTATATGCATAGAGTAATTGTAGAACTGAATTCGGGCCTGCATTTTGGACAAACCTTTTACGTTTGAGACCGAGAGTGGTACGTTTAGAGTCTCCTTAGCTATTGGAATTCAATTTATCAATCAGTGGTGTCTAGTGTGACACTATGTTCATGAAAAGAAAATACATGTAGATATTAATTTCCACCTAAACAAATAAGAGGTGATGTCCATCACATTTTGAAAGCTATCAATCTCATTTATGCATTTTTTTTATTTGCAGGTTAAAAAGATTGTACAATAAGTTGTTTATGCATGTATTCATGTAGGGGTACATTTATGTTCATGAAGGAAAAACTAAGATGATGTTTAGAGGTAGATCTCTATTCTAGGAAGTGGGAGTTTATGCCCCTCCTCCATATTTATATTACAATATATTCCTTTTAATTATTATATAACATGTTTTAAATTGAATCTTTACAAGATAACCTCTTTAATTCCATGCCTTGTAGTTTTTCAAAAGAAAATAAGCTTTTAGTTTAGTTGATTATAAGAGCTCTTCATCGTTGTGAGTGCACTCCCACTCAAAGATATCCGATCAACATACTCGTGATATTTCTTGAGCGTCTTGGCTGGTGCACATGTTCATGTTGTGTCCAGATAGTTCTGTTGAACTAAGGGGCTGCTTGGTTCATGGCCTCCACTGGCCACGCCAAGCGCGCCTCCGCCACAAAGTGTGGCGAAGAAAACCACCGCCACATCCGCCAGAGTTTGTTGTGCTGAGTTTGTATAGCCTCCCCTGTTCATGGTAGTCAACCAAGCAAGAGAATGTGTCCTGTGGCTGCCTAGATTTTGCTGTAGCCAAATCTGGCAGGGAACCAAGCAGCCCCTAATTAAGTTTGAGCTAATCATTTTATCTTTATGAACAGAAAGTATTTTGCCTTCTAACAGAGTGCCAAAGCTATGGTTTGAGATTATACATTTCTGTTTTGAAATATTTTCAGGAGCTCAGGAGCTGAATCATTGCACATTCTCACCCTTCTAGTACAGTACTGAAGCGATGTTCATTTTGGCAGTAGCCAGTAAGCAACAAATTTTCCAATCCTATGATGATTTACTCGCATTGACTTAACAGATTAGCAAGGTCCTCTCGTTGCCGACAAGAATCGCAAGCATGCCTACTAACAAAAAGCTTCCTAGCTTTTTGCGCAGGCACTCACGATCGCGGCACTCAGTATCGCAAGTGCATGGCAAGTGATCTATAAACTTTGCGACCGTTTCGGTGAGCTGAACGAATCTGAACTCCAGTTTAATAGTGCGTGTTTAGGTACGTCTTGAGTCTGGCAGTTATGGGCTCATGGCGCATGTGGTTAGGAGGAATCAAAGGCCCTTGCTGATGCAAGATTCAGAGATTCTTCTGCAAGCTTTGGTTTCTCAAGTGTTTCCTATAGAAGCAAATGGATTCTCTGCAGCGTTTCTAGGCAAGTTGATTCTCTTCTAACGGCATGAAACCGGTTAATGGAGATGCTGCTTGCATAACGAGTTTTTGATGTGATGCAAAGATCCTTAATTTGTGCAAGTAAATATTTGGGACCATCGTTTGGATGCTGATAGCCTGATACCATGTACTACCATGTCTTAAATTGCAAAAAAAAAAAAAAAAAAAAAAGCGGATTAAAAACGAGAGAATGTTCTCAGGGTTCATTCAGTTGGTACTGTGAACACATACTACTGTTGTTCTACAGACAGGAAATTCAATGCACTCTTTAGGAGTACTCGATGTGTGCAGTACAACGGTCAAGTTTCATGTACTATTCACCCAACAGCATCGTGGCCGTGGAAATTGCGAAAATCGACAAACTGATCATATAAACCAATGAATACAATACGATTTATTATTGCTGTTAGCATTACCAAGCCTCCTGAACGGAGGCTTTCTGCGTGCCGCTAACAAAATATCAAAACATCTGACTATCCAAAGCAGATGACACCGAGCGATGATGAAGAATCTAGAGGACGCGGTCGGAGTGCGACGGCAGGCGGCGGAAGAAGTTGAATCCGGCGGACGGCATGTCGCCGCGGAACCTCGGGTGGCGGAGGTAGAAGAAGCCCATCCCGAGCAGCATCACCTTGAACGGCACGGCGTACAGCACCAGCGCCGAGAGCAGGCACGCCACCGCGAACAGCATGGTGGCGCGCGGGTCGCGCCACGACAGCAGCGCCTCGATGCGCTCCCCCTGCGCCGCGACGTCGCCGAGCAGCGTCTGCGCGCGCGCGGCGACGGCGCGGAGCCGGTCGTAGCGCATCCGGACCACGTCGGGCGGGCGAGCCGAGGGGATGCCGTCGAACTCCTCGTCCAGCTCGTCGGGGCTGACGCTGTCGACGTGGGAGAGGCGCGGGTCCATGCCGGTGGGGCCGCGCGGGCGGGCACGGTATCGCCAGAGCAGGACGAGGAAGAGGTAGAGGCAGACGGTGGGAGGATCATCTCCGGGCAGAGCACGACGGCGACGAGCAGCGCGTGGACGAGCACGGTGGTGGGCGGGTGCGCCCAGGTGCGCACCCGGTGCGCCCACTTGACGGCGGTGGCGACGTGCGAGAGGCAGCCGACGACGCGGAACCAGTTGGCCTTGCTCCGGCGCATGCTCCACGAGTGCGTGTCCGTGTCCAGCAGGTACTGCACCACCTCCGGCCCCAGCGGCGGCTCCGACCGCGCCAGCCGCCCCGACACGATGCGCATCGCCGTGTGCCGGAGGACGTCCTGCTGCGCGGGGCCGAGGGGCTTCACGTAGTGCATCCGCGGCAGCAGCGGGCTGCCGTACGCCTGCATCAGCGTCAGCCACGACGGGCAGGTGAAGCGGATGGCCAGCTCCAGCTCGCCCATCTTGCGCACGCCGACCGGGTGCACGGCCGTGAGCGCGAACGTGTTCTTGTACACCCGGTTGATGTCGAGCGTCGAAAGCCGGATGCGGAGCTTCCCGACGCGGGAGTCCTTGAGCGGCAGGCTGCTTCCCTGTCGCCGTCGGCGAGCTTGTAGCGGACGTTGTCGAAGACGGCAATGGTGAGGACGGTGCAGGGGTCGAACACGTCCCACGCGTACTGCTCGTTCCACCGCGGGTTGAACTGGTCCAGGATGGTGCGGGTGCGCGCCCACTTGGGCCCGTACTTGAGCACCACGTACGCGTCCGTCGACCCGCTCGCGCCGTCCTTGGCGATCTTCATCGGCACCAGGTTGGCCGCGCCGCGGACGCCCACCTCCAGCATCCCCACCGGCGGCTTCGACAGGTGCTTGGACGCCGCGCGGACGTCGCTGGCCACGTTCGCCGCCTCGTCCAGCACGTGGTACCCGCCCTCCAGGCACACGCGCACGTGCACCCGCCCGGCGTACGGCCGGGCCTCGTCGCCGCACAGGTTCAGCCACCGGGACGGCGGCTCCACGCGGTCGTCCGCGCGCCGGTGCACCGTGGACAGGGGCACCCGCGCCTGGCCTACCGGATGCCCGGAGAACACGTCCTCCACGGCGACCGTCAGGAAAGGGTCGAACGGCTCCGCGGCCACGAAGAGCAGGTCCTCGTTCCAGCTCGGGTTGGACGTGCCCGCGCCGCGCTGCCGAGCGGGACGCGCCCGGTCTTGAACACCTGCCCGCCCAGCTGCGCCTTCACGTACAGCTCCGGGAACGCGGGGCCCATCTGCTGCTTCGCCTTGGCGTCCGACGGGACGGCAACCGCAGGTCCTGCGCCTGGATGACGCTGAGGCGGAGGTACCACAGCTTCGGGGAGAGGTACGCCTTGGAGCGGGTGTGCACCAGGTACCCGCCGGAGTCGGACTGCCACGCCTCCTGGAACGCCTCGTCCACCTGCGTGCCGACCCACACGGCGAGCATGACGTCGCACGCCGCGCCCCGCGCCGTCGTGGCCCTCGAGGGTGTACCACTGCGGCGCGAGCGCGCTGTCGGGCGGCGACCGCTTGGGTACCTCGTGGAGGTCGAAGGAGACGGAACCCAGGTTGGGGTCCGGGAGAACAGGCTCCCCTTCCTTCTCCGGCTTCTTGGCCTCCTCGTGGACGGTGACCTCCAGCGAGGTGTCCGTGAGGCTGTCCTTGTGGAACGCAAACACCAGGTCCCACTCGCCGGCGCCCGTGGCGGCGCGCGTGCGCACGGCGTGGGTGCCGATGGTCAGCTGCGCGTACAGCGGCTGGGCGTCGCCGCCGCTGTGGCGCTTGGCCTTGAGGAGCCGGACGAAGAGGTACGGCACGCGGTCCACCAGGTCGTACGATGCGCTGGCGCCCGACGCCGCAATGCTCTTGTCGGCGGCGCTCTGCGGACGGATCTCCAGGTCGCCGGCCACTCCGGCGACCGCCAGCTCCTTCTTCGACGGCGAGGGAGGCACCGCCAGCTTGGACGGCGAGGGCGGCGGCGCGTCCGCGTCCTTCTTGCCTTCGTCTTTAGCTTTGCCTTCCTCCTTGGGCTTCTCCCCGTCCTTCTTCCCCTTCTCCGGCGACTTCTTCTTGTCTGCGCCCTTGTCCTCCTTCTTGTCCGCCTCTGGCTTCTTCTCCTCTGTTTTGACCTCCTCTGCTTTCTTCTCCTCAGCGGGCGCCGCCGCGTCCGCCTTCTTCTCCTCCGCCGGCTTGGCAGCAGCAGCGTCATCCGCCTTCTTCTCCTCCTTCGCCTCAGCCGCCGCCTCCTTCTTGTCAGCAGCGGCATCGGATGCGGCGCCCTTCTCCTCCGCGGGCGGCGCGGCGGGCGGCGGGGGCGGCTCGTCGACGAACCAGATCTTGAGCCCGATCTCCCCCTTGATCTGCGAAAACACGCTCCGCTTCTCGAGCGGGTAGTAGACGAGCGCCTCGTCGCCCTCTTTCGCGAAGGAGGCGCCGGCGACCTTGACCTTGCCGAGGAAGGTGCCGCTTCGCCGCCCGCTGCCCGTGGCGGCGATGGCCTTCTTGTCGTTGTAGAGGTTGAGCTCGAGCGTCTCCCCCGCCATGGCGTCGGGTCGTGGACCAGGAACTCGAGCCGCTCCCCCCACTGCGGGTTGAGGTCCCGCGGGCGCGTGGCGGTGCGGCGGCGCTGGCCGTCGAAGTCCACCACGGCGTACGCGCACGCCGTGCCCTGCCCGTCCTTAGGCATCAGGTTCCGCGCGTTGCACACCTCCACCACCACCCGACGCCGCGCCCCCTCCGCCACCATCGCTGGCGCCGCCGGGGAGCTGGATGGAAAAGGCTACTCGATCGTCGGAAGCTTCTGCTACTACGGGATGCGCGTGTGCTGAGAGGCTTGAGAGAATATGACCGTTGGAGCGGAGAGAGGAGAGAGAGAGAGTGGACTGCGGGAGAGCGGCGGAGGCGGGGGTTTAAAAGGAGGCGACGGGAGGGCGAAGTGGGGCCGGGGGACACGTCGGACAGTGGTGCGCGCAACGTGGGCCGGGAGGCGGTGCGGGCACGGAGGCTTGTCCGTAGCGGTGCCGTGCGCCTGCGCCCGCGGCGGGACAGGAAGCGGTGGCGTCGCACCCCGGTCGTCGCATCGGGGTTGGGACGGGACGGAAAAGGTTTCGACTGCGACCGACGTTAACGGCAACGGCATTGATGCGACGGGACGGGACACGAGAGGAAGCAGCGGCCCGGGCGGCGTGCGCCGGCCTCGGCGGGCGCCTGTTCGCGTTCCTGCAGCATCTCGTGCTTGCGTTGAGATCGTTTTCGGGGTTGGTGACGTGTTGTCTCTGACAGGCGGGGTCGTGGTCCCGACGGCACTACGGCAGAGCAGTATCCGGCTTGCGTACGAGTGTTCTTGTACCGTACGAGCTTGGAGTAGACTGAGAGCTCTTTACGAGCTTGGAGAATCTGTACACATCTCACACGTGAAGTTTGTATGAACCATTTTAAGGAGGGTAGTGCTTTACAAGAAACTGGTTGGCATTTCTGCATCATCGGCTTGACCATTTTACATTTCTCCGAATGAAATGAAAAAGAAAACATTATCACCACCGTAGTAGCTATTTTTTGCTTGAATTACTTTTTTTGGGGAAACTTATTTGCTTGATTTTCTTTATCAAAGTCATCAAAAACAGGTGTCATCTGACTAAAATCTTTCATTCAATCGAGTCTGACCTTCCTACTACTACCTCACATGAATTATGTGCAAGAGTGTTTGCTATGTGTCCTATCGTGCCATTCGACTCCAGTAAGACTCAATCTAGCCAATCACAAGGATTCTTTTTATCTCCAGTGAGCCCAGGTTATTAACATCATATACACAGGTCACACCCAAGTTGGATACACACGGTCATACGCATAGTCTTTCTCTGTGTGCAAAATGATCATATGAGATAGTATTATATAATGTATGCACAGGTCAGTTACAATATGTATCCACAAATTTCATGTACATCAAGGGGCAGTGAATTCAGCAAGGAGGGCAAACAATTTACAGAAAAAAAAAAAGAAACGGTAACATGAGTAATATAATTATATCCGCAGAGACGAAAATAACAATGTTGAAATGAACAGGGCTCGTCTCAAACAGAAGTTCATGCACGCAGCTGCGGATGTTCGATCATCTTCAAGATGGAAATGCACCTCGGCAGTTATTAACGGATAGTTTGTACTACAGTATGTAGGCGAGTGTGACACCGAGCGCTGGATGATTCGGGACCCGCTCGATCTAGTGGACGGCACGGATCGATCGAAGAGATGGGACGCAGCCGTTCCAAACACAGCGTACTACGCGCGGCATGACCGCCAATCGCCGAAAAAACGGTCGTATTGCTGCGCGCCTGGGTATTAAATTCCGATCCACGTCGATCCACCACCAGTAAGCACTTTCCCGGCCGGCCGGCAAGTTCGCAGTTTGGTCGGTGGCGGCTAGCAGGCAGCTAGCCCCAGCAGCACTGCTCTTTCACCTATGCAACGGCGTCTCCGACCCCACACGGCGGCCCCCTTGGCCAAAGGCGAAGGGGATGTGGCTGCATGGGCCAGACGTCTGCAGATGAGATGCTACTGTACGGACATGGTTAGCATGGAGTGCCGTCGCAACGTTCGAGTGCAAATGCTCCTTCCATCGTTCGTCGCGAGTCGCGACACGCTCTCTCGCCGGAATGGACGACGACCGCCGTAGCCGATCTCGTCGCTTCGATCGAGATCCATCGGTAGTGCATCACACTTTTGCCATACTACTACCTACGTCATGGACATTGGACATGGACCGTATATATGCTATAACGACGTCAGTGGTCAGGGTGGATCAACTTAAATTCGCTACCTTTTGTGCGCAAGTTTAACTGACGTACCTCGATCATGGAACACAACGCGCGCTGGCGTAACCAGCGTTCGTATACGTACGTAACCCTCGCTTACGCACGTCGCATCAGCCGCCACGCTTCTCCAGGTGAGCTGGAGCAGGCAAGCTTGCTGTCGCTGATCACGTGCTGCGGCCCTTCTCGCCTCGCGTAACCAACGGCACCACGTCGACGGCTCGATCTCTGCATGCAGTTTTGGATCCCACACAACTCTGCAGGTCCGGCCTCCGGCGGCGAGCATGTTCGTTTGTTTGTTCCTTCTGTGCACATGATTTCATCTGTACTTTAGTTTATAAACTTAGCTGCTATTTGCAGGCTAAAGCCCATGCCCCCTTGGCCCTTGTCCGGATTAACTAGTGCTATTCTTCCTGTGAGCATCGTACGGCCTGAACAGTGAGCGGACGGACGTGACAGACGACAACATGCTCTTTCTCAACGGCTCTCGACTTGGTAAAACGCAATTAGCAGGTTATATGTATTGTTGCGCGCTGAAGCCAACACGCTGCTGTAATGTATGTCGGGTCTGGATGATTCGTTGTTAATCTGCAGGCGGCACTGAAAACCACACGCAAGAGCCAGTAGATCACACGTTGGCGTTACCATGGTTGAATGTGGTTCTCGCCGTGATTTTCACGACGCTCTGTGCATCGGATTACTGTGTACCACACCTTAGCCCGATTTTCTTTTTACTCATGTGGCCGAAGTTCACAATATTTTTTTTAACATAATAGAAAAACATCTCAAAGGCCTGAGACTGATTATTGCTACAAAGGTTTGCAGCACATCCACACCATATCACAATAGGAATTAGTAGACTACAACAAATTCGAATGAAAAACAACATGTCTAACCTGTAAGCATGTTACTAAATCTTCATCCATAACTGAAGGAAATCTACCTCACTTTAATCTCCAACCTACAGCACGCCTACTTCATCAAATCTTTGTCTTGGTCACACTTTTGGAGATGGATCAAAATGAAACCTGCAAAGTACTGCCTGCATACACTACACCAAGGCTAGCTGTTGCCAATAGAAGACTATTATATATAATTTAATACTTACAATGTATCTCAACATAAAATAGAAGCACCAACAAGTAGTTGTGTTTTTAACTTTACTAGAATTCCCTCTAACCAATATCCAAAGACATGAGAGATATTGTTAGGTAGAGTAACAATCAGAGAAGAGGCGATGAATAGTTTCATCTTGGTTACAAAAGCCACACTAACCATTCTAATTATCCTTTATTAGTGCTAAGCCTTTATACAAGTACCACATCGAAATCATTATCTTAAGTGTCATATTTTACTTTCATGGCTTATTGGTGCCCTACTAAATATTTCCATTATTAATTAGAGCTTTATACATTGAACTAACAGAAAAATAACCATGTTGATGTAAATTCACCTAAATTAGTCATTCCTTTGCCCCCCCCTTTTTTTAGGGGGGAGAGCATGAATAATATAGTCGAACAATTGTTCTAAGAGTATCTCCAAAAGAGCCCCATAAGCCTCCTTTAAATCAAAATATTGGGATTTAATCAAAAAAAACATCTCCAACAGCACCCTAGAACCATCCCCTGTTTTTTTATAGCCCCTAAACTCTTCTTATTTGTAGCTACAAATAGGGGAAGAATTGGGGCTCCCATTCCTTCTTTTTTCAATAGAATTAATGTTTTGGTGGCCCCAAATGCTGACGTGGCCTAATTAAAAGCATTTTGATCCACTTTTAAAGGAGGACTGTTGGAAGAGGAAAGAAAAATTGCTCCTCATTTTTTTTGTTGCTCTTAAAAATAAGTTTACGGGACTAATTTTATGAGGGTCTTTTAAAGATGATCTAAAAGCTTTTCGCGTTTGGCGCAGCCCCGAATGACCGAATGGGCTTCAATACCTCGCCTGACCCAATAGGCTTGAAAAGCCTTAAGAAGATACCGGCCCACAGAAAAAGGTACCAAACTGAAACTGAAGTCACGGATCCAGCATTTCTGCAGAAAAAGGTCTCATCAACGCAGAACCGGCCGAGGAAAATCGAAACCCGTCCAAAAAATAAACTTGCCCGAGTAAAAAATTCGTCGTCGTCTCCCCCTCGCCTCCACCGCTCCCGTCTTCCGCTCGCCCCCAAATTGTAAACCCTAGCCAAGCGCGAGAGCCCCTGCTGCCATGGGCGCCAGCCGGAAGCTTCAGGGCGAGATCGACCGCGTCCTCAAGAAGGTCCAGGAGGGCGTCGACGTCTTCGACAGCATCTGGAACAAGGCACGCACCCTCGTTCGCCCTCTCCCGCCGCAGGAATTTTTGTCGCGATTTTTTGACGGGTGTTCTGGATGAGGGGCTTCTTCAGGTCTACGACACCGAGAATGCGAACCAGAAGGAGAAATTCGAGGCGGACCTCAAGAAGGAGATCAAGAAGCTGCAGCGGTACAGGGACCAGATCAAGACGTGGATCCAGTCCAGCGAGATCAAGGACAAGAAGGTGAGACCACGGGCTCCGGCCTCCTATAGCTCGCTTCCCTCTTTGTGAGTGAGGGATTAGGGAAGTGCCCGTGATGCAATGCTATGCAATGCTGCTTACTGTGACTTATGTGTCGTAAAACAGTTATGCTGATCTGCTTAGTTAATTGTGACGGTCGAGGTTTGTAGAAGAGGCTTTATTTCATCGTGCCATACTGGACCTTGCTTGAATGGACAATGGTCAGTGCATGCGTAACTACTTCTATAGTCGGTTTCTTATGTATAGTGTAGTATGGGCTAGGAACGAAGAGGTTATTATTTATAAGGCTCCCTGTTCGTTTGCATTTTTGGTGTTATAGTTGTGTCGTTGTCGATAATTTCCTGTATCAGACTGTTCTTTACTTGTCGAGCGTGCAGTTTTTGGCGTTACTCGTAGGATTTTCTGCTATCAAGTTTGTCGGCGAGTCTTAATGTTCGCTAGCTTTCATTAGATACCTGTGCTGGTAACTGATAATTTTAACATGCAGACTTGATATCCACTCTAAGCGTGGGCATTTCCGTTATTTCTCTTTTCACGGTACACATTGATATTTAGAATTAATGTGGAATGTGTATGCGTTTTGTTTGTCATTTTTGGTAAGAGTAAGAATAATAATCTATTCTTGGCAGTTTAGAGCAAACATCTGAGTTTTTGGTTTTTTCGTACGGGCTATACTGCCTGGTGTAGTCAGTTTGATGCAGCAAGATTTTGATACCAACTCTATCACAATCTTAGATAACATACTGAGTTCGTCCTACCACTTCAAGCAAGTTTGAAAATAATGCCGTTCCTTTTCAAAGCGCAAGAGTGATAGTGAGTTTTCTTTTCTGAGAGAAGGCTGATGACATGTTTTTGAGGCGGCGTCGCCTTTGTGGCGGGGGTGGGTCGCCACGGGACACCACAGGGTTTTAGTTACACCACAGCACCTAGGCGTCGCCTAGTCGCCTAGGCGCTGTGGCGGGGGTGAGTCGTCACAGGGCGTGCAACGCCTCAAAAACATGGGGCCGATGACATGTTAAGCACTACAAATATAGTTTCTATTGTGATCAAATAGATATATAGATGGTCTATTAGATAGTCTCTGCTGCGAGATATCGTGGTTTACTGGTTTATCTTCTTGGAGTCCTAGGGAATACTGGAAGAGCCTGGCCTTTGTGGAGGCTTGTTAGTATCCACCTTAATATGATGGTACTGTCCGTAGCTTTTGCCTTACGATGCAAGGCTGTTGGCTTGCATCTTACCCTGCTGGTTTCAAAGGATGTGACTGGAGTTGGACTAATAAGTTGTTGAAACCATATTTTGATACACATGAATTCCCTTCACTTAGGCCACTTTTTTATTTTCTATGATTCACTCAAACTTTACATATCGCCAACGGAATTTTAAAGTTTAAAGATTTTAAAGCCCCTTCTGATTCTTGAGACAATCTCACTATATGAGTAACGTGACGGTGAGTTGATGCAGATTGGTTATCGCTCTTATGTCATAGGACAATTCTTTTTTTTTGCTTTGCTTCCTGCTGTGTTTGCAATATTTATTTTTTCAATTCATGTTGTAGTTGGTGTGCAGCTATTCAAAATCATGCTGTGGCATATATATAATGTTTTACTTAGGTCTGAACAAGAATGATAACATTTTTATGAAATGTGTATGTTTCCTGATTTTGGAATTTACGACAATGTTGTTTCATTTTCGCATTTCACAATGTCTTTTTGTTGGTGAAATAATGCTTCTTCATATGATATATATGTCTGCACTTAAGTCGCTGTTAGCTTGTTGTTCTGGTTTTAATCCATTGCAATATATGTTGACTTAGGTTAGTGCCTCTTATGAGCAGGCTCTTATGGATGCCCGAAAGCAGATTGAACGAGAGATGGAGCGGTTTAAGGTTTGCGAGAAGGAGACAAAAACCAAGGCCTTCTCAAAAGAAGGGCTAGGTACAGCAACCCAAAACTGTAAGCCCTTTAATTCTTTCATTTGCGCTATCACACTGTCCCTATGTTGCTGTTACCTATTTAGGTTTTTATATAACGTTTTATTTCTGAAAGACTGAAGGTAACAGTTATAAGTTACTCTATATTATTTTTCTTGGAACATTGTAAAGTATTCTTTCTCTAATATTGTGGTTCAGTCTCGCATTCGTCTTAAATATTCGAACTTTTAGGCTGAAATAAAACTGAGCCTATTATTCAACGTTTGCATACGAGACACACTTATGCATTTATTTTGTAAAGACTTCCAGGAATTTTTAGAATGCTTTAGCTGAACTTTGAGTTTACTTCACGAATTAGCACAATTAATAAAGAGATAATCAATTGCTCGAGGCTGTATGAATATTTTAAGGTCCTGCCTTAGTTTATAATCAGATGTCAGCATCATTTACTTGGTCTTTCTCTAAGTTACCTGCTGATTGCTGCACATACTTGGGTCGTGGCTGATTTATTACACATGGCAGTCTAGTGCTATTTCTTGGATTGTTGTGCACCTCATTATCTTGCAGCTTCTGTGCCATCTATTTATTTCTTATTTGTTGCAGGATCCAAAAGAGAAGGCTAAAGCTGAAACGAGAGACTGGCTTAACAATGTGGTATGTTGGAAATGGTAGCACGCCGTGCCCTGTGTTCTTGTGTGTTCATATCTGCTTTGATTCTACACACGCTCAACTGAAACAAAAAACCGAATTACAACAATGCTATATCTTCTAATTCTTTCCTGAAGCAATAATCACCCTGTGATGATATACATACAGATCCATATATCAGTTTCGTTGATCCGAGTGTTGCGATTTCTAAAGATGTCGTGTTAATATTTATATGGCTCTTGTATGTCTATTGATGTTTTCTACTATGCGATTTTGTAATGAATGATGATTTCTCGTGTGGCTATTATTTCTTTCTTTTTGTAAATGCACAATTTTTCTAATAGACTTGGGCATTGCTATATTTTTACAGGTTAGTGATTTGGAAAACCAGATTGATAACTTTGAAGCAGAACTCGAAGGACTTTCAATTAAAAAGGGAAAGCAAAGGCCACCCCGTTTGGTATGATCAGTTGTATTACATTGCAAATTTATCATGCTTTACTCTTTAGCCTACATAGAACTTGTTTCAAACGATCTCTATTATAGACAAAATCATTTTGCATCATCAGGTACATTTAGAGAAATCTATTACGCGGCATAAAGCTCATATAAAGAAATTGGAGTCAATTTTGAGGCTTTTGGATAACGAGGAGTTGAGTCCTGAACAAGTTAATGATGTTAAAGATTTCCTGGAAGACTATGTTGAACGTAACCAGGTTTAGTTCTCATCTTATTTAACTTTCATTATATCCTCTTTGATATATTCGAGTGGCGCTTGTGGAGTTGTGGTAGACTACAGCCATACCATGGGCCTTATGTTCTTTCCGACTTTATTCAGGAAGACTTCGATGAATTCAGCGATGTTGAGGACCTGTATAGCACATTGCCTATGGAGAAGGTTGAAGCACTTGAAGATATGGTTTCACTTGCTGCTTCGACTCTTGTTAAGGTACGCTATAATGCTGGTTACTTATTATGATTCCTGTGATTGTGTTAAAAAGGATTAACATTATTATGTGGCTGCTATTAATATGGCTGTTTCTTTAGTAGATGTCTTTCCTCTTGTCTGTCGCCATGTTAGGCATCATTTAGTTAAGTACGCTTGTCTTTTTTTGAGCCATGTTTCGTGATTGGCAGGGTGTTGCTTCTGTTTCGACAAGTGCAGTTTTAAGCTCGAAGAGTTCGGTTGCAACTTCATCTACTCAGGTATGTACTGCCGGTTGTTATTAATTATGTTAGGTTTGGATATGATATATATCTTTATATTGAAAACACAGTTCATTTTTAGCATTTGCTATGTCAGCTTTGTTAACAACCTTGCTGTTGCTTTCATGTAAAATTTCAAGTTTAGTATTGATGTGTCCCCATTTCCTATAAAGTTACCATTTGGATTCTATGTGTTTTGTTTCTCTGTTGATATTAGGGAATTTTGTTTCAGGTTTCCTAATACCTGATTTTAGTTATTATTTATTTGTTTGCTGACATACGAATTATGTACACATTCTTTTCAGCCTACTGTATCAACAGCTGCTTCACAAGGCACATCACAAGATCAAACAGAGGAAACAGTTTCACAAGAAAGCAACCCTGAATCTGCGCCACAGACACCTCCTTCGAAAGGTGGAAATCTTGGACCGTCAGTGCCAGTTGTGCCCATTGCTGTCACTACTGGTACTGTGCCAGCTTCAGTATCCACGGATACTATTAGTTCCCCTGTACGGCCGACTGTTCCTACCACAGTAGCTGCAGTACTCTCTGGTTCTGCTACTGCACGGAGTGCTTCCGAGAGTACACCTGCTGTTACATCAACTGCGGCAAATTTATCTAGCAGCTTGAAGGATGATGACAGCATGAACTTTCCTCCACGAAGACCGTCTCCTGCTACTACTGAACTTGGAATCGGCAGGGGCATACCCCGGGGAATAACTAGTCAGACATTAGGGTCAGCTCCCATAAGTATAGGTCCACTCCCAGGAAATGGATCGGTTAGTGCTCTTCCTGCAATAAATGACTTACCTAAAATAAATCTATTGAATACTGATGAGAGGATTAACAATGGTGGTTTCTCTTAGCAGTTGGTTTCACCTCTTGGTAATAAAGTTCAACCACAGCCAGGTCTAAGGACTAATGATGCAGCTAGCTCCGAGCCTGCTAATGCAAACGAAAATACGATTCTTGGAACAAGGGTCTTTTCACCACCAGTTGTTTCTGGGGTTCAATGGAGACCTCAAACTGGTGCTGCTTTTCAAAATCAAAGTGAAACTGTATGTACATCTACTGTTGTTAATTTTAGTTTTTAGTCCACTTACCTTTTGCACATTTACACATTGTGAAATTGACTTCATGATCTATTGCTTTCTGGATCACTGTATAGGCTTGCCAGACATGTTAATATCTCAGTAGTTTCTCATACTTAAAGTACCATCAGTTACCTAAATACTATTATCAATTTGAACTTGAGCTATCAATTTCTCTGTTATTGTTTAGATTGGGCGTGTGAAATAGCACATAGATTTGAACAATGAAACTTGTCAGTCATGTCCTGGGGACCGTCTCGATGTCAATATATCAGTTTTAAGTGGATGGCATTCAAATCATTTGGACATTTATTGAGTTCATACTTATGGATTGTTATTCTTTCCTCTTGATTCAATGTGTCTATTTGGATGCATCCAAATCACTGGTGCTTTTCTGCTGATAGCTTTATCCATTATAGACTTGTGATACGTCATCACTAGGGTCAGACATAATGTTTTCATTTAGAAATATAACATTAATAGTTTTTTTCCAGGGCCAGTTTCGTGGAAGACCTGAGATTTCTGCCGATCAAAGGGAGAAATACTTGCAAAGATTGCAGCAAGCACAGCAGCAAGGCAGCCTTCTAAGCAATTCTCATATAACCGGCATAAATCAGAAGCAGTTTCCGACACAGCAGCCAAATCCGCTTCTACCCCAGGTTTATCCTGATGTTGACACAAAATTAAAATTTGTTGCATTATGCTGTGGATTAAAAGTTCTTGTATCAAGTTAAGTTGAAATCAACATACTCCCTCTGTTTTTTATATGATGTCGTTAGGACAGCATTTGTTAGTTCAAATTGAACTAGCTTTGCTTGTCTGAACGGCAAGAAAAAAAAAACGGAGGGAGTAGTTGAACATATTCAGATTTTATATTTTTGACTTGTTACTGTTCTACTTAGTATCCTATCCTATGAACTGGACATTTCCAGTGCACATCATTTATTAGTTGTATCAGCTAACCTTTGTATTATTTTCATCAAGGCATCAAATTAACCAAAAGACCATGAGAATGTTGTAGAAATACTCAATATGATTTAGCATCCTATACTCAATGTGAGAATGTTGTAGTTCGCTATTTTCATTTGTTTCTCCTTTTTATTTATGGTATGGTGTTCACTGTTTTGTTTTCAAAATATGTAGGGGAAACTTAACAAATTTTCGAGTTTAATTTATGCGTAACTAATAGGGCTAGCATGTATCGCCTTTTTTGGGAACATGTTTGCTTCTCATGAAAATTCTCAGTTATTTTATTTTCTGGCTTTCAGTACAGAAACCATTTTCTCGCTTCTGATTAGATTATTATGCAGTTTAATTCACAGAGTTCCTCTTTACCCTCCCAAGGGAGCCTTGGCATTGGAGTTCAAGGTCCAGGTATTATCCCTGTTCTTTAATGTCAACTACAACCTAACAAATTTCCAGTTTTACAGAAATGTAGCGAACATCCAGTAAGTCAGTATTTTTCAAGTAGTTGATCACTACTTATGTGCATTGAGAATTTACCCTGTCTTTGCAGATTCTGGGCATATAAAAAGTGAGGAACAACAAAGTTTGGCTGAAGATGTTGCCATGGAATCTGCTGCCACAACATGGAGCTAATAAACATACCAGTGAAGATGACACAAAGATTCCATTTCGGTATGGTCAACCTTTCGCTCATGCTCATTGAATCAGCTTCGCAGAAATGCCATTTTATCCTATATATGTTCTTGATTTTTCAACACATTCTTCTGGTTTGGTTTCCACAGAATCCGTCTGCATCCACGCCGAAAGCACTCAGCTATCTAGAGACACTGATCTATCGCCTGGGCAGCCTCTGCAACATGGAATGTCATCGTCTGGTGTGGGTGTTATTGGTCGGAGAAGTGTATCTGATCTTGGTGCAATCGGAGATAACCTCACTGGAACAGCAGCGAGCTCTAGTCATGATCATATTTATAATTTACAAATGCTTGAAGCTGCGTACCACAGGCTTCCACAACCAAAGGACTCAGAGCGTGCTAAAAACTATGTACCGGTATGGACTTCTACAGGATTCAGCTACCAATGTTCTAGTGTAATGTTCTAATTATTTACCTTCCTTTATTTTCAGCGGCACCCTGCAGTCACCCCTTCTAGTTACCCCCAAGTTCAGGCACCAATTGTATCAAATCCTAACTTTTGGGAGAGGATTGGTAGTGACACAATGGCCACAGATATGCTGTTCTTTGCATTCTACTATCAACAGGTCAACTTTTATAGCCTTTCCTGCCTCAGCCAGTGAACTTGTTTGCTCCTAACATGTTTGTCCCCCCTAATACAGAACACATACCAACAGTATCTTGCTGCTAGAGAACTAAAGAAGCAGTCATGGAGATTTCACAGGCGGTACAACACTTGGTTCCAACGGCATGTGGAGCCACAAGTTACGACTGATGAGTATGAGCGGGGATCCTATGTGTACTTCGATTTCCATGTCACAGAGGACGGCTCAGGATGGTAAGTGGGCCATAGTACAGAGTTATGGATTATTGTTCAGGCAACGATTCAGAGAGTTTCCAGATGGGTTGTCTTTTTAACTTTACATAGTTCATGCTTGTTTTGCACTGACGATCATCCTAAACATGTTAATGCTGCTTGCAGGTGTCAAAGAATCAAGAATGATTTCACATTTGAATACAACTACCTTGAGGACGAACTCTCAGTACAGACAAACTAGTGCACCCTGTTCGTAGGTCTAATTGAACCGTTCCTTTTTTAAAATTAACAATGTGGGTCTTAAGTCTTGGACAGGAGCTGTTTGAACTCGTCGTGTGAACCTTGTGAATGAATCTGTGCATTCCTTGTCTTAGGTTCTCATGCACCTTTTTAGATCATGATACTGAAATTAGTTTCAGATTGAATGAATCTGTGCATTCTTAGATTCATGCACCTTTTCAGATGATACTGAAATTAGTTTTAGATTGAATCAAACTGTCAGTTTGTCTCTCTGCTGTACATAACTTCATTCTGAACAGTATAGCATGTTGTGGAAATGGGCATGTGATCAGGAAGTCCTTAACTCGCAAAATTCTTGTTGACATAGCTTTCATAAGCTTTTTAACCATGAACACATAGTGCGGCCATATGCTATCAGCAGTGAACTGGAGGTGCAGCCCATCGAGGAATGCAAAATTTTAAACTGTTCGGCAACATTTTTATTTCAAAAATAAACTAAGTTGCTGTCCAAATGCAATTTAGAAAAAAAAGCGGCTATCTCATAAGCTTGTATACTTCTATTCTAGTTTCTGTAATATTTCAGCAACTCGTTTCCTGTGTTCAGCCATTTCAGGACAAAAGGGCTGGTTTGGCTTACACATGAATGACACAGTTTTACATGCTCCAACCAATTGGGTTGGGTTATATACACCGCACCTATGCACGTACATTACTCCAGCCGGGCCGCAATGTTAAGACTGCTTACATCTCTTCGATCTAGATCTCTGGTGGCAGTGGACTCAATACCAGCGAGCGACCAAACATACCCTGACTAGCCTTTCTGATCCGCACCCATTGAAGGCTGAAAGTGTCCTGTGAATGCAAGACTCGCTAGGAGACATAACCCGACGAAGTCCTGTATATCTCATCAGCCTGCGCCACTGGGACGTAGACGACATCCTTTAGTGAGCTGTGGGTTCGCCCATAGAAGATGTACACAAAAACACCCATCAGCAGCCATATGCCGACCCTCATCCACGTGTCGCCACTGAAGAAACAATGCAAATGGGTGGTTCAGATTATTTTCATAAGTCAGTCAAACACCAAAGTATGCATAAAATGGGTTGTTAGATCAAACACTAACCCCAGGTTTATCAACAGATATGTGTTTATGAGGATACACATAACTGGTAGCAGCGGCACAAAAGGGCACATGAATCCTGCAGAAATGAAAGCACTGAAGGTCTGAACGTACTGACACAATCAAGCGATGCTATCCTCTCTGAAAATGGAAGAAAAAGAGAGAGGAGGAAAAACTCAAGCAGCGTTGGGTATATTTCTGTTAGCAGTACCTCCAGAATGACCAAAAGAGTGCCTGCCATCATCCTGGTCGATCCATGAGAGTATGCCAAGGCCAGCCAGGAGGAGAACAGCACCGATGACACATCCAACAGTTATTGGGAGACTGACATAGGCAGAAATGTGTTTGTCAGGACAATGAATTATCGGCTATTTCCATACATCATAAATCATGAGTCACCATGACAATGACCACCAACTCTCCCTTCTGTACAGTTTAATAAAAACTTACATAGTTAGCCATGTGGCAGATACTGAAGACGTGAGGATCAGAACTCCTACACAGACCGATCCTATGCTCAAAGCGGCTATCTTTCGACGTCTCATCTCTTCCATTGTGCCTAAATAATCACCCAGAAGTTCTTAGCTAGCATAAGCAAAGTGCATCTGTTGTGGGATGATAAAAACATTAATGCAGTTATGCGTACCTCTAGGCAGTCCTTTCTCAATGAGAGGGTCCTTCATTGATTCTACTACAACAATCACATCTTTTCTGTGAGATGTGTTGCAGTTTTCATCTCCAGCAGGATCACTATCCTTCTCATCGCGTTCTTGGTTCAGACGGAATGATTCTTGCATAGAGGGTGGCAAAGGGACCTCATCTGGAGGGACATACCTAAGTATCAAGATGGAGATAGCGACTATGATGAATGCAAGGAGTGTGCCTACACTGACCTGCAGCAAACAACAATTTATTTATCTCACTTCATAGCATTTGTAATGCTTAAATGCATGTATAATTTGCATTTAGTATACAATCTACGTAAATGAGTGGATTATACAAGCGATAATAGCCAAGGTTCCTAATCCTTACCATTCCTGCCAACTGTGAGACGTCCATTGCAAAAGCCAGAGCAGCTGCCCATATGCCAGTCACAATTGTGCTCTTCACTGGAACTTGTGTCTGCTTGTTAACATCAGAGAAGAAGGATGGCAACAGTCCATCTCGTGCCATGGCCATAAGTATTCTAGGCTGCAAGAAAGTACAACCAAAAGTTTTAAATTTATGACAAACAGGCCAGTCATAAGCTGTTTTCATAGTATGCTTTTTTTATTAGTGTCTACCTGTGGAAGAAGTGAGCCCATCAAGGTTGAACAAAGTGCAAGAACAGCACCACTTGTCACAACATACCTAGATAACATAGTAAGCAAATGAGCAGTGTGCTGCAAAACTATTATACACATTGGGGGCTAGACAAAAAGACAGAACTTACATGGCCCATTGCATTCCATGTTCTGCAAAGGCAGATGAAATAGGAGTATCTGGGTCCATAGCAAAATATGGTACCAGCCCAACTATGACAATGGAAACAGCCATATACAATAAACAACAAATAGCCAACGCCAGTCCTATTCCCAATGGCAGATCTCTCTGAGGATTCTTAACCTGCAAAGGTCAAAAAAGGGGCAAAAAATGAACAATTTCGAAAGGAAGCACACAAATCCGGCAAATGGGACCTCTGTTACCTCTTCAGCTGTACTGGCAACTGTATCAAAGCCTATGTATGCAAAGAAAACAGTTGCTGATCCAGCAAGCATTCCATTTACTCCAAATGGGAAATATCTGGAAAATTCAGAGACATGTAAGCCCAGTAACAATTAATCTTATACAGGAAGGAAAATGAAATAAAAAAAATTATGCATTACCCATCAGTAACCTTATAGCCGACCCATCCTATCTTGAAGCCAATATAAGTTCCAGCTACAATAACAAATACCATCACACAAGCATTCAGAACTGTTACAAGTCCTTGTGCAAATGAACTCTGCAACAAATGCAAACAGAATGGTCATCAATCGCCCTGTTTTTGAGGAGAAAGGAACAAACGAGTTAAGAATCAACCAAAGTAGCAACCTCCTTTATTCCGACGCATAGTAAAATAGTCACAACGAAGACAAGAGCAGCAGCACAGGGATCAACAACGATACCAAACCATGGAAGCTGATGGCGTGCTAAAATCCATGGCAAACTATCTGGTCCTCCGAAAAACAAGGCCTGAAATGAAAGAAATTGCATCAGCACGGGAAGACAGGACATACATATGTTTCAAAGAATTATGAAATGGCATGGAAATTTGACTTACTAAATTGGGGGATATGCCACGTGCAACAGCAGATCCACCAATAGTATATTCCAGTACTAAAGCCCAACCAATCAACCAGGCAACACTAGAAAGATAAAAACGATTATGTGAGTTCGTTACGACCTTAAGCGGAACTTCTTAATTGGAATACTTACACAACAGCAAAATCAACCATATCTTGTCTTATAAAAAAGATAAAGTATTTCATTCGTCATAGAAGAATGCATATTGAATAATAGTATAAGCAAACATACCCTTCTCCAACGCAGATGTATGAATAATGGTAAGCACTTCCAGCAGAGGGGCAACGACTAGCAAGCTCGGCATAACAGAAAGCTGAAAGTGCAGCTGCTATTCCAGCTATCAGAAATGAAATTGTCAATGCTGGACCAGCGTGCTCCCTGGCAACTGTTCCCACAAGAACATATACTCCAGCTCCAACTGTGGAACCAACCCCTGATAGATAATATAGTGGTCCCATTAACGTAAATTCATAATATCTTAAGAAATCACATACACACAAGCTCTCTGAGAAGTGAAAGGTCAAACTGCATTACTCCAAAGTTCAATTTCAGCCCATCAGATTATCCAATAAGCACTCTATAATCCAACCCATACTTCTAGGCAGAACTGTAATAATTTATCTGCACCAGCTTACTATACTTATTTTAGAAGCCAGGACAAGTCAACTTCTGAAACTACATGCGATAGTTGCAGAATAACAAAAGCCGCCAATGAGTTGGCCTCCAACATTGACTAAGCTATCGAACTGATGAATGCAACTAGCAGTTATGCTACAACAATCAATCAATGGTAGCAGTTTTGCTACATGACACAGGAAAGTCCACGTGACGCACGTCTGAACTTATGTCACAAACAAGCATCCAAAATTACTATTTTTATATATAAAAGGAGAAATAAAAGAGTACACCAATACATTATGCTATACATCTTATCCCTTAGAAAGGAAGAAAAACTTCTTCAAAATATCACTATAGCTGCTGTTTTGAAAGGAAATACAAAATGAGAAAATTCACAATTTTGAAGAAAAATGAATTCAAAGACAAACAATTCATGCGGAAAACTGCATTAAACAAGACTAAACCAAATATTTCTTATCCCTTAAAATTGAAGAAAAACTTCTTCAAAATACTATAGTAGCTGTTTGAAAGGAAATACAAAATGAGAAAATTCACAATTTTGAAGCAAAATGAATTCAAAGACAAACAATTCATGCGGTAAACTGCATTAAACAACACCAAACCAAAATCTCAAAGTCAGCAGCTCCATTGATCCCGCACAACACATTGTACCAGCAAAATTCCCCACAAAGGTTGTGTCCTCACAGAATTCGCCAAAAGCTCTAAAAAAACAGTACTCGAAAACCAACAAAGCCCAAACCATTCCATGAAACGAAGAACCAGGAATCCCCAGTAAAGAAAAACAGAACAAACAGCACGATGCCGCACCGATCGCCACCAGTTCCGGGATTTTGAGCTCCCTGGCGAGCTGGGGTTGCCCCTCCACGCGGACCCGATCGGAGTCCACCTGCTTCCGCCGCGTCAGGCACCGGAACCCGCCGCCCCATCCCCTGCCGCCGCCGCTGCTCCCGGCTTCCAATGCCATCAAGATCGCCGAGGACCAAGAACCCGGCCGAAAAGGAGCCGGCTTTCCCGCCGGATTCGATCAGAGGACAGATGAGGGCATCGAGGTCAGCAGATGGGGCGTGGCGATGGAACTGGGGGAGAGGAGGAGAAAGCGAGAGGGAGGGACTGCGATGGTGAGAGCTCGGCCGGCGGCCGGGAGCTTCCCCCTCTCGCTTTCTTGGCTCGAGCTGTCTTTCCCTCTCGAGTATGTTCTCTCCTCTCGCTTCTCTTGTTGGAATCCGTCACGGAAGGGAGCAGTTCAGAGAATCTTTGATATATACTGGTACACGTGGACGTTTTACTTTTACCAATCAGGGCTCTGCTCCACTTGGAATAAAATGTTTTGTCCATCGAGATTCAGTCGCCGTATGCAACCGTTCACCGAGATTCTTGTTCTCATTTATTGCATTTTTATTTAGTGAAAATGGTGACCTGGAAAATAAATAATATTGTGATCTCATCATTGAGTGAGATATTCTTCTGAGAGTTTTTGGGCAGCACTTAGTCATACATTTTTACAATTCGCTAAAAATATGAACCTGGCTACAGCTTGTACCATATTTAAAAAGCATATTCTGAAACGGTTTCAAGATGAAGTTCTCTTGAATTGGTTAAAAAAGCGCACAAATTTTCTCTCAACACGTAAAAAAAATATTTTATCGGGTGAGATAGGCTGGTCTAATCAATTCCGCAATGTTCAGAGTTTATTGTGTGTGTGTGTGTGTTGAGTGTCTGAATTGTACTATAATAGCGAAAAAAAAATATGTACATGTTCATTTGCGAGCTTAATTCACCCTTCTTTGTCAAAACAAAAGGCAAGAATGATTGACCAGCGGATCCCATTCACATGTTCCACGCGCAGGATGGCTGTGGGCCTGCTGCATACATATCAAATACAGGCACACTAGTATCAATATGAAGTCTTCACCTACCATCGTTAGCTGTAATGTAGATGATACTCCTAAACGGTAATCAAGATATTATTGAAATAATTCGATCCTCCTGATAAACCACACCGCACGACTAGACGGTGGGCAGAAACCTTTTTTTCCCCTCCCTTTGCGGAACGAGATCATCTGCCGAACGGCAGCGGGCAGTGCGTCCGTCGATCCGACAACCAACGATGATGCCACTACTTGCCCTTCTTCCTGGGTTCGCACTTATAGGCCACAACGGCCCGTCGGCCCGACCGGCCCAACAGCCATCTTCTTCCTCCCCATCCGCACAAGGAAAATGGAAAAAGAAAGGACCGCCATGGATGCTCGTGGAGCTTGCATAGGTTCCTGAATAGAAGGGCATCAACACTCAAGAACAAGCAAAATCTAGCGCAGGATGCATCCTCCGCTGTTCTCCTCTATTGAATTTCAATCCTAGCACTACCTTCTCTTGTCGCATAGATTAGCAACTGGGAGCAGCGAAGAGCTATATCATTGAATCGGTGGCAATATGGCCCTCCGTAGCTCCGCCTGCTCCTGCCGGCTGCCGCCGCCATCCGCAAGCTCCTTGACCCTGTACGTTCTTGCCTCACTGCGGCAGCCAGCGGCATCTTGTACGCATACGGGCGCGGGCCGGACGGCGGCGTGGTGGCTCCGCTGGGAACGGGACTCAGCGGCGGCGTTGACCTGAGCTGGGAACACACGCGTGATGGGCCAAGATTTCATTGATGGGCCGCGCACTGCCTACCCGGGGCGGCTCGCTCCCCTATCGCAAAGCTGAGAAGAAACTGTTACCGTTAGATTGAGAATCGACGAGCGCACTGCACGCTGCCGTTCGGCAGATGATCTCGTTCCCTCTTTGCGGTAGTCGTTGTATTAGCGTCATGCATGGCGGCGGAGTAGCTCCCCAGGTAGGACCTTGCATTGTCCAATAATTGAAGAGGCTTTCTTGCTGGGCTCACTCGGCCGAGCGGAAGCGGCCGCCAAAGGAAGGCGATGAAGAAACAGTGAAGGAGGCAACCTTCTCAATTTGAACGGCCATGGACGTGTCTGCCTCGAATAATTGATGGGGGTGTGTGTTCGCTCCATGCCGCCATCCTTTTTGGCCCAGAAACATGTGGCAGTATGGCAGCGACGCAAGCCACATCAGAGTAGGCGCGTAATCTGAAGCTGCCATTTTCCCATGCAATTGTTTTTCTTCAAGTAATGATTGCCCTTCCGTTTGGAAAAAAATTCCCTGCGGCCGGTTCGCAAACCGGCACCGTGCGGCCCCGTTCTAGATTTCTGCCGCGTGGACGCTGCCGCGATCCAATGCCCGAAGTCCCTTGGCTCCCGCACCGCACGGCTTCAAGCGAACCAACACGGCTCGGCTCCATCCCAGCTCGCCTTCCTCATCCGCGTACGCAGTCGGCTGCCGCTAGTCCTTCGTTCAATTCCAACTCCGCCTCCGTCATCTGCTGCCGGGAGTGCCAAAGAACGGCGACGGTCCCCCACTGCAGCTCGCTGACAAAGTGGTTCGCACCAAGCTTCCTCGCATGCGGCAAGCCCGCGTCCTCTAGGGATTGCTCAGAGCTCGCAGTGAAAATCCACAACTGATTAACAAGACATATTCTAGTGAGCTGTGCAATTACTTGGAACCATTGAAACATTGTAGACCAGAGTACGTTGGCAAGCATTTCGTGGCATTACTTCCACCGGTGAGGGCGCCACATAAGACCAAGCCTCCGCAACCGCGGCCATGGAGCTAGCGAACATCCGTCGAGCACCTGAAGGATGAAAGTTCGCCCGTTGACGAATCTTGGATGCGAACGGGGGGTTGAGCGAGCTACAGGAGAGGCGGTCAGCTCCGCTATGTCGGACAGCGAGAGAAAGAAGAATACTGGCTTGTGCTCCCGGCGGCGGTGGCTGTGGCGGCGATTGCGGAGGGAGGCGGGGGCAAAAGCGAAACGGGCGAGGCGTTGCCTGCACTGAGCCGAGTGGAGGCGAGCTGCCGCGAGAGAGGAGCCGTGGCAATCGTCGCTAGAGCCATTTACCGCGAGGCTGTGCAGGAGCCGAGCTAGTACATGCGTCGGATGGCCCAGCTGGTGTGTACGTGGCAGCAATCGGGATCGGGGCCGCAAAGAGCAGGTTTGCGGACGGTGCGCAGGGAAAATCTCCATGTGGATTTTCTCACCCGGAGCGACCTCAGAATGGTTTTATGCTTTCAACAAACAATTTGCACTTTCAATCATAAACCAAAAATATGCTTGCGTGCACACACGATCTTCCATTGCGGACAAATAGGCCACTAGGCCTATGTCTGTATGTCAGAATAGTTTAACACTATCTGTGCGGCCGGAAAACGGACACCTTTTGGCTGCCGCGATCTCTAAACAAAATTGCCAAATCGGTGCCGCTCTGTTAAACGGGTCCCAGCAGGAGCACGTTTTTCACTTACATTCTGTGAGATATTACGAGCTCGTGGTATACACTAATAGTGAATTTTAGAGAGCATGAACGGGTGAGGTACAGCTTTCAGTCCGCCACACGGCGAACACAGACATACTATGATTTCAGTAGTCTTTAGCTTCGGAAATTGGAACGGTACCTGGTTTTCAGAATGAGAACATATACCCTTTGACTTGGCATTTCTTTCCCCTCTCCAGCGGAATCTTATGAGAACTGTTTCCATCGTAAGGGATTTGTGTAAGTTACTGGTAGCAATACAAATGAAGCAAGAGTTAACATTGGGCTACCTTGGAATACTTTAAAGAGAGCTTTTCCAAATTAGGAGTAAGATGCAAGAAGATGAATAGAATCCAGAACGAGCTGCTGCTACTGAAGAGGAACTGAATACAGATCTGTACAACCGGAAATGGGCCAAAGCAATGAAATATGGCCCAACTAGCGGGCGGTAAAAAGAAATGTAGCGCGCGCGTGGCGTATGTTCACAAGAGCCTTTTTGGCTCTTCAAATACTTATGTAGAAAAATACATAATCTTAGGGAGCATGAATGGTTGACGTAAAGCTTTTCTAGTCGGTACTCGGGAAACAAAGAAAATATGGCGAAGATATTTCTAGCCATGTATTCTTCCATGGGAAGAGATCTACAAGTTTTTTCAAGCATCATTCCTTGCGACGATAGGTTCCACATACGCTTGCATGTCAGCCTCTCTTGCCAACCTTATCTCATGGGCACTGAAGTCCAAACGCGAACACGAGAGTGCCCACCTGCGTAAGTCTGCGGCTACGCCCACGCTTACACCCATCAGAAAGGGAGCAACAAGACACTGGCCAACGGACGAATTTTGATTGGGTCTGCTCGGTCACACTGCCAGTAATACACATCAATTCTAGAGAACTACCAACACAGAATTGGATCAGCAATTTCAGATGATTGGTTAACCACCAGTCCACTACCGCCACGGAAGTGCGGAGTGAACCGGGCGAACAACAACGGAAATGATCAAGTACTACAAGCCTACTCTCTACGGCTAATCTAGTTCAATCGCCGCTTCCTAATTTACACACCGTGCACAACAGAAGGACGCACCTAATTCTTCGCACATGCACGACAGCAGCATGATTAGTTCCTTCTAACTTCTAGGTTCAGTCGACTTGCTCTCGAGACCACCAGTACAGACCAGGGGCTTTACCAGATTCGTCTCCGGTTTCTTCTGACGAGTTTGAGGAGCTCTCAATGATTTCATCCTCTGAGACATCGTCATCTTTGTCTACTTGTACGCGATGAGCATTGTCAGCAACCCACTTGGCAAACTCTGGGGTTGCTGTGAATTCCGCCAGCGCCTTCCTGGTCGATTCCTGGGTGAACTCCTCCCATTCTTTCTTTGAATATTTACGCGGTTGGATGTTGTGGAAGGTTGAGTAGTAGTCTTCATCTCGATTTGGTACCACCCGCCTTGCAAGTGTGGAACTCAATCCTGCAAAAATAGCATGTAGTCACGTCAAACACTAGAATGCATTTTCTAATGCTTTTGAATGATTGCTAAAGAGCATCACTAGGTCATATTCATAAAAAAGAGAGAATAATAGCATCACTTCAAATATATAAAGTATATTTTTATATGAAGAAATCATATGAAGTATTCACCCAAAAAAAAGAGAATGTTTGAGTTGTTATGTTACCTCCATTGGCCAAATTGTTCCAACCATACTGTGTAGCTGAACTTCTCGATGCTGTTCTTCCAATATCCATGTTAGATGTTGGGCTTAAGAACTGGACTTGGGGACTGTTGGGTGATCCTTGTGTATACCTTGGCTGAAAAGAAGCCTTTGGCTGCTTTTGTTTCCTGCAGAAGAACCGGCATACTCAGTACCTTAAGCATGTGCATAAAAGATCAATGACAACTGAAGGAACTTACGGTGTAATTGTCTTCTGAAACTTGTTTGCTGTGAACAAGGAGCAAACCCACCAGCAAGCAGCTAAAGCACCCAGCGCTAGAAGAGGATCAAGTGTGCTCTGGACAAAAAAACAGCATGTCAGAGTCAGACATGGAATGCAAGGAACTGAACAACACAGGTAATCCAATTCATGCAATAACCCGGGATTCAGTGACCACATAGGTGGTCGAGAGGAATATTAAGCTTGCAAAGGAAAAAGGAGAACAGAAACAAACCTGCATAACAAAGAATGTGGCAACAACACGCATAGCCCACTTTACAAATTGTGCTATCCCAGAATCCACACTGCCATCTTTTGAGATGATAAATCTCCTGACCATCCAATAGCCAAAACCAGCTCCAGTCAAGACAATTGCTATCAGCAGGAAGACTGAGACCTGTAATAGATCATTAACTTTTGTTAGTCGAAGAGCTTAAAAGTAGGCCTCAATGTAATTTTGATTTGTGACCTGGGAACATCAAAGTGACATAATACAATGGGTATTGCGTGCAGCAGTGCTACATACATTTGCTAATCAACAAACAGGCAACACTTAGTGGCCAATCGAGTTCAAGTTGTATTGCTCCATATAAAGGCATGAAAATACACAGTAAGCACAATATTCTTTTTTACAGTTGGAAGGTTTTATGTATGCATGAAACAAAAACTATCTCTAACCACAATAATTTGCCAGAAATGCACTGAGCAGGTAAATAAAGAAAGTTCATACACGCAAGATAGATTACTTACAGGGTTGTGCATCTCTTCACTCAAGCCAAAGTTTTCCAGAATAGTGGCGACCAATGTGGAGAAGTAGTGTACAGCATAGGAACCAACGCCTAACTGAACATAAGGAGAAGAGAAAAAACAAGTACAAAGAACATGCGTGAATTGAAGCCTGCTCAAACAAGGGTTTCAGAAAATAATAACAGAAAAATGGTGTGGGCACAAGAAACTTACCACAGATCCATATATTGTAAGGTAAAATAAACTTTTCTTGCCCATTGGTAGCAGTTTCATCCCCTATAACAATGCAAGGTCAGAGTACAATACCATATCATAGCATGATGGCCATCAATAAATAAACTGAAAGTAGATTGAAAGTTGTTCTTTATCAGCATTTCGATTGACTTGGCACTTTCACCTAATCCAAGGATCACATGACCGCATTTTTAGACTTTGAGGAGCGGGCATGGAGGGGCAAAATGCATGAACTAGAGTATGTATGAAACTTATTTAGCAAAAGTGCATACATAAGATCAGTGGCAAGATGCACATAACAAGAAACATGGACATTATCTGAGATCATTCTTGAGGTTCTGAAGAAATTATGTCCCACTGCATGGGGCAACATGTTTTCTAATGAATATGGGACGAAAAGAATGGCGGATCTCGAACAGACCAGAAACTAGATGGTGAAAAGTATCAATACAATAAAGATGTGCCATTGAGACAATAGGCCATGATTATCTAAAAGTGAATCGAATTTCTGGAAAGAAAGAATCAAAACATTTTTAGGTTCAAACTTGTAATACTCTCTGAGTAAGGTCTGTCTGTCACAACATGATTTCAGAAACAATAAAGCACTACGTTCCAATTGTTTGGATAGTGCTCATGTCTGTAAATATTGACGATGATAAATCTTGAGGAAAAATATATAAAGGTGCTAAAAAAGGTACCTGAAAAAGGACAATGAGAACAACAAGCATGATTCCAAGAGCCATAGAGCTGCTATAGTAAAAGGGTGCCCATTTGCTAACAATGGGCGACAAGAATAGTAGAACAAATCCAATACCAAGGCAGGCTAAACGCCATTTCTGAAACTCTGCATAGACACACGGAACAAGAACATGTAATTTTAGAGAACGAATAGGAATGGGTGCTAAAAGAACCAAATTCGCAAACAATCCTAACCTTCCTGAATAGAAAGAGTGAAGCTAGCAGGTTTCTTATCAGCCAGTTTCACATCAACATATTTGTTTCCATATGGAGACTTCACAGCATTCCACATGCCAGTTTGGAAAGCCTGCCATTCACCCATCTCGCATTGGCATAAACCCATAGATGCATTCCTGCAAAGGTAAACTGCTTCAACATTCCAAGCGCTAAGAGTGCCAATAATTACAGTCTGCAAGAATCAAAACATGACTTACCCATGGAAGCAAACCCCTATTTTCCAATGGAATTTCTCTGGCATTGATTGAGAAACGTTCATTCTGACATGTATCTGACTTGCGTAGCTTGCAAGATGTAACCTTGGTATTCCAGATAGGCGGACTCGTTCACAAAATTGTCCATCCATGGACGAGGGAGCAAATGTAACCTCTGGATTTTCTAGACTCACATCTGAAACAGTAAGTAGTTAATTAAGTAAAGCGTTATACAGAGGACTATCATGCACAACAGAGAACAGAAGGAAATAGACATCTGAAGTATTGACAAGTATCACATAAAACCATCAGGCATCAAAACCTAAGTGCTGAGCTGCAGCTAGCTAGCATATTACTAGACTACTATGAGTAGAAACATGCAGTAAGCACACAAAAGTGTCAAAATAAAAATGCCAGTCACTTGCTCTCAAGACATGCTCATGTTGTTATGATGGAAAAAACCATCCATCCAACATTGCATACCCATTCTTGAGAATATCTGACTGAAGGGGACCCAGTTAATCCCCAGCGATTAACACTAGAAGCATTTGCATAACTAACAGTTAATCCCCAGCGATTAACCCAGCAATGCATCAAATTAATGAATATTTATTGGCTACCTAAGCTACCACAAAATCTTAAGCACCAATCAGCTAGGGGATACAATCCTACAATCTGACGACTGAACAAACGCAAAACCCATAAACCCTAGATTACGCAATCCCCGTGTGTGAGCAAAACCGAACCAAATCAGCGCGTTCACGGAACAGGTTGCAGGCTACGATACCTCTGAGCTGCTGCGCCGCGGCGTCGTCGCCGGAGGAGAGGATGAGGAGCGCGGCGAGGGAGGCGAGGAGGAGGAGCGTGGGGGCCGCGCGCCGGGCCGACGACGGCGGCGAGGTGGAGGCCGGCGCGTCGGCGTAGGAGGACGAGGCGGAGGTGGGGTCCGTCGCCGCCGACGAGGCGGCCGCTACGAAGGGGGCCATGTCGCACGGTGGTGCTCCGGGCGTGCGCCGTGCAGGTGCTGGCGCTTCAAATTCAAGCAACTCCAATTTGTTCTTTTCGTTTCCTTTTTGATGAGGAACTGTTTTGTGGAAAGCGTGTGTAACGGGAACTGGGAAGGAACTCTTTTTTTAAGAGGACTCAGCTGCCAGCTTGTATACGTGAAGAGTCCTTCGTGGGTAAGCGATGAACACGGCAGCTGACTGGTGGGTCTTCAGCGTTGTGCACGCGTGGGAGTATATTTCGGACAGGTTTCCTACTAATTGAACTCCTGGGTATAATAGGCATGACATCATGCTTATGTTCAAAATTCAAATGGTGTCATATAAAAAAGTGTATTTTTGGGGATTTGCATCCAAACGTTCACATGCTGGGACCGAACAGTACAACATGAATTCAAATTTCAAATAGTGGAGCACTTACCGGAAGCATACACTTGCTTTTCCAACGAAATTTGAAGTACAGAAAAGCACTTACCGGAAGCATACACGTGCTTTTCCATGCTATGAGAGCAGCAGCCGAACAGCCCACTTGCAGTACAGTTACAAACATTCCCTTAACAATATGAAATACGCATATACTAGTATATGCCATAAAGTATTTGGATGCTCAATAAAGTACGCATCTTTGGCCCTACTTTACAGTTAGGAGTATTTTGCGTGAGTAGTGTCTCGAGAACATAAAAAAAGAGGACAAAGGGCGCCCTTGAGACTGGAATCACAGGCTGATACTTGCGTAGTTGGCCAAGCCATCCATGTACTCATCAACCGCAGTCTGGGGAATCTGTGAATTGAGCTCGATTAACTGCACGAACAAAGAATTAGCAGTACAAGTTATTTGCTGTGTCTCATCATAGCATAGCCATAATTTTGCTGTCATTTAACGATGAACCACCTGAATTTCAGTCATCAGCTCCTTCTCCATCGTCTATATCACATCACATTTTTAGTTTTTGACACAAGCGACATAAATATATAAACATTAGTTTTTGCTCAAAAAAAAAACATTAGCAAGAACAGTCATCATACAAAAGGTTAATTTTTCAACGAATGAAAAACAAAGAGACGTGGTCCAATGAATGAAAAAAGATCAGAAATGGATGACTTTGGTCAAAAAAGTATAGATATGATTAAAAACTGATTGTACCTGTAACTCATGCACAGAAAAATTGTTCTCCACCATCTGAAAGAGTGAAAGGTTCAGCACCCATGAGACACACAGACAAAGCACATAATACGAGTATGTAAAGAAATGATACCTCAACATCATCCATAAGAAAATCGTTCAGCTGTGTGACCACCTGCACCACATGTTCAATTCATATGACTATATTTTAAATCTGATATTGGTGGAGAGGAGTTTCCGATTTTCAGATGATGATACAAACAAAGCTATACCTCAATTTCTGCCATAACTGCATCGGTGTCCACCATCATCTCAGACATCCTGCACATAAACATGTTTCAAAACATGCAGTACAACAAGCCTCCATGCTATTGTTGGAAAAATAGGCCTGCATGCCATATGGAAAGTATAAGAATCTAATCAGGTCAAAGAGTCGCACAGGTTAAGTGCTGCCTTGCTAGGTGATGTGGTGCCTGGTACATTATCAGGGGCTCCAGCTCCTAAAGCACACTTCTCCACGTGCCTGTACTTCTGGCAGTTGAGAAGAATAACAACAGAAACAAGCAAAAGTGTGTTGAGATGACGCATATTAGAACAACAATGATCTAGGTAGCAAGATAGGGAGGCTCTGAAACAGGGAGGATATACCTGGAGGTGGCTCTTGATGTTATGCATCGTGAGGCTTGTGACTCCCATAGCTTCCATTGTTTGCTTCACTGCATTTGGTTTAGCTGCTATAGATTGCGACAATAGGACACAGTATCAGCTATAAGAAGCAAGGATTGAAGAAAAATACAAGTCTTTGCTGTCAAGGCATGCTCAACGGCTAGAATCCAAACCATGGGAACCTCCATGATACGCCACAGCTTTCACAAAGATCTTATGGAGATCATCAGTCCATAACATGCGCTTCCTTGTCGGCTGCATCGCCTGAATCATACGAGGATCCAGTATCCTTGACATGTATGAAGCAACATCGGATTGTGATGGTTTGTTGTTGGACATTATCCTGCGAATCAACCTCACATGTTTTCAGTAAAGATCAAGGAAACCAGGAAGTTTGCCTTGTGTAATAAGAGAAGGCAGCATCCATCAACATGTAAAGAAAGAAAGAAAAGGGGAGCAAAAAGAGGCCCAATGCTGCAAAAGAGAAACCAGAACTTATTCCTAACCATTACCTATACATGTGAGGAAGGAAAATGAAATGAGAGTGTATCCTTTCTTTCAGGAAGAACTTAGAAGAATGAGGGATGGTGTCTGTGTCCCGACCTGGAAAGAGTATCGCACCCCCACACCCCTCTAAATAGCTCTTCCTGTAAGAGAGTAGAGACACAACACTCCATGCCTTTGCAGCTTGCAGTCATCAGACTCAACACTGTTTGAAACATGTGAGGAAAGGTTGGCAGGGAAGTACAAGATTCTCAAAATGGTAAGAAAATAATAATTATGGTTACCTATAATAAGGATAAAACATGATGCTCTCTTTCTATAGCACATGCAACCTTATCATGAAAGAAAATGTATCATACATATAGGAGTCATGAATGGAGGTGGTACCGAAGCAATATAGCTCTACAAATGACAATTTAGGTACAGTATTGAATGCTGAGGTTAACTTATCATGCAACTTGTATGTTTGAGATGTCAGCGAAGTCATATCTTGCCAACTTATAGCAGCGACCTTGTCCTGTGATTGTACAGTCATCTGCATGATTTCCCATATAAAAACATTGATACATCAATAAATCAAATTAGGTGCTTAAATTTGACATAGCATCCACATGCAAGGGGAAAATTAGGCAAAGCATTACAGAGGTTCTGGTACATAACAAGGAAGAATGTGTTCAATCTTACGTATAGGTTCATAGATGTATCATGACCTGTTCTGAGAAAAGAAAAAATGCAAACTAATGACTGGCATTTTGGTAACCATTGAGGTCGCAAGGGCAATGAAATTGTAACATGAACAGCAAATGGTTTAGCATGGAACAGAAGCTTTATTGAGGAAATGAAATTGACAGAAGCATACAAAAGGGGGTCCATCACTATGTTTTCTCAAGATGGTATCAGCAATACATTCAATGTCTAAAACATAGAAGTGACTCAAAATAGAGAATGAAAAAATTGTTCCTATTCTCTTCAGGTTGAAAGATGATGAGGACAACTAATCCTCAATAACATATTTATTTCTTCGAGCACCAAAAGCAAGTCTCTGCAGAAGAAATCAGATAGGGTGTATAATTAAATGCAGAAGAATCGCCATTGTAGAGAATATAAAATAATACTTAAAGAAAGAACCCATGTCCAGAGAGTTATTACCGAAAAAATTCTTGAGTAGGCTTTAAAGCCTGTGAGAAAGCGAAAGTAGGTTGGCTTCATGGATTGATTGGTAGGGATTGTTCTGATGTTCGGAACAAGGTAATCCGCAACCTGTGTTATAATAGTGAGACAAGATTCATTATTTAAGTTCCCTATCAGTCTTCTAACAACTAGAAGACAAGACATTATATATGCTAGGTCTTACAATTGAGTCATCAGTAGAAATGAAGCAAAAAAGGACCCTGGACTCATATGTGGGATAAAGAATAAAAGAAACAATGCACATTGGCCATGCCTACTTATCAATTGAAGTTCAACTGAGCTAAACTGTGGCAATACGATCTTGATCATTACTTATTTTCTAAACATATGTTGTAAAAATCAATAAACTATAGTGGCATAAGAGTACTTTGAAGAAACATGTACTAGGATCATTTCTATGTGACAAATCAGCAAGTGATGGTGCAAGTTTTGGATCTTTCGCTATATTTATTCTGGGATTATTATATATTGGACCTCAGAATTTTTATCATATGGGCTACCTTTGTTTAGGCCATGTAATTGACACTAGAGAAATGCATCCTCATAATTAACGTACTGGATTCTAAATTATACGTGTCCAGTATGACGGCAGAGCAACAGATATATATGCATCATCAAACTCATTACCCACTCTCATGTTTGAACTTCATGTATTGCAAGCAAACATGGCAGGATGGTTTATCTTATCAACAATGAACTGTCTTAGAATTGATTGGACATTTCTGGGCAACAAACAGATATAGGGATACAGCAGGTAATGAATGATTGCCACTTTGGTCATACGGAACTATTGATTAAGAATCAAACCTGCATTGGGAAAAGGAAATAATGATAATGCTCTTACCACTTCAGGAGGTTCAGCCAGTATATTGATGAAAAATTTGGCCTGCCATCAGTGAAGTTCATAATTTAGTAACCCTGAATTATCTTATTAGCAACAGGGAAAAACAAAGGGTATAAACTTATCCCTCACTTGTTTTGTTGTAGCACCAGACATAAGAAGATCTGTTGTAACCATGCCAGGCTGCACAAAATATACATATCACTTGTATTTTTTTTTTTGCGAATAATACATATCACTTGTATAATTGCTCTCAGTGTTATTTATAGATTATAGAAGCAGTTCACAGTCCATTAGTTGTGCATTTATGCATGGTCCAAAGTCAGTAGAAACATACTCCATCCGTTTTTAAATATATGCCGCAATTGACTTTTTCATTAGATTGACTATTCACCTTTTCTATAAATATATGTGTAATGCAAATAGATAAATATATAAGTTAAACTTAAAGTGTTTTTGGTTTCACTTTACATTAGCTAAATACTTAAACATATACTGTTGGTCAAAGTTAAAAAAAAGAGAGTCAACAGTGCATATTTAAAAACGGAGGGAGTACTAGTTTTTCTAGATTAATGTCACTCAACAAGGAACAGATACAAACTCTAGATATTCATGGAAGAAGAAGACATGGAGTTATGTACCGATAAGTTGTGCACCATGACATTATTGACTTCGTTCATCTGCAACTCAGCCTGCAATTGTAGTCAAATTAAATTTCTGTCCATAACTCTTAATTAAATTGGAAGGTTGTGATTTTCACAAGTGCCTATTGCTATTTACATTAGAAAAATCATGCAAGCTAGAGCGATGAAGCCAATTTAATGAAAGCAGTGGGGTCATGAAGGGCTATCTTATTCCTCGAAAAATTTGAAGGGCTATCTTTACCTGCAATGATTTTGTAAGATGCACAACACTTCGCTTTGTTGCACCATATGCAGCAAACCTGGCGATTATCACCAAAATCCATGTCATATATCTGTGAGACATCTCATTCTTATATGATATATTTGATTTTATCCATAACTAATTCACTTAGTCCAAATTATTAATCCCCTCATCTGGCTTCCAAGCTTTGTATTGTCAATTACAACAGCAAAAACACGCACATGTGAAGGAGGGAAGAAGTCTCTCCTACCAACAATTAAAATCATGACCTTTTGCAACATATCAAACTCCACAATGTGGTACTATTAAGAAAACTAAGGAAGATGAAGTCATGTAATATCATATTCTAAAGCCTTGTGTCCAAATTATGCCACACAAGAGACAAATGAAAGGGCGTCCAAATTATGCCACACAAGAGACAAATGAAAGGGCATACCTCGGGGTTGGTCTTCCATCAGAACCAGCACCATCAATGTTAAATATGTGACCACCTCTAGGTTGGTTACGCATCATATTTATTGCCTAATATTGCAAGAAGATGACATTAAGGAAATGATTGTTCACTTACATCATGATAGATGCAATAAAACCAATATCGAGCGTAAGTAATACCTCGCGACAACATATCATCAATCCGAGGGTGTTAGTGGTGATGACTTCCCTAGTAAATTGGAGAAAAAGGCCATTTAGTCACTAGCAGTTGACAGAATCCATGAATAAATATGTACTTGGCTAAGCTTCAATAAATAGGAAAAATAATTACATGAGAGCCTCGTCAGAGGTCTCCACCAACGGTTTGTAAGTATACGCGTTTGATCCAGCATTGTTGATCTGCACCAAACATAAAATTGGTAATAAAGAGAAAGATTAGGTTTTTACAGACATTCAGATTTTGAAGCAAACTAATTCAGCATGTCAGATAGAGTAATCTTTAATTACATATATAATGTTGGAACAATCAAAAAGCCAAGCTGACTACACATGCGTAGGATAGAGGTATGCCAAGCACAAGCTGCAATCATATCTCGTACACAGGATTATCAAATATTTATTATCAAATATTTCGAATAATTTTTTTAGACAAATATTTTGAATAAACTATGCAGTAAGAATAAGTATCATTTTGTTACAAGCGATTGTCATATTTGTATATCGAGACAACAAGCATTAATATTTTTAAATTTGTTCACAGATATTATGTGAGGAAGGAGACGTATGTGTACCCATATATCAATATATTTAAATTTGTCACGTGCAAACTCCACAAGAGCTTTTACATCCTTTCCTTCTCGAACATCACACACAGTTCCCTGCGACAATAAAAATGTCAACAATTCAACAAATAAGAAGAAAAATGCAGCTTTGCAATATTTAAGCAGTAAAGTTTATTTGTGAAAAATCAATGAGAAAATAATAACCAAGTAGCTTAGTAGTAGATACCCACACATGTTGCTCGCCATATTCCTTTTTCAAGTCGCCGACCACAGATTCTACCTTTTGAGCTGTACAGGATAGACTGCACGTCAAGGAAAGACTGAATTGGTATCAATTGTAATTGTAGACTCTCTTTTTCTAAATAACATTAAAATTTCCCTTTATTTCACATGAGACAAAAAATCATTATGACTTTATTTCACAGACCATTGATCTAAAAGAGCTGGCACCTACATCAAGTACCCCCAGTATACAAAAAAAAAAAAAAAAAAAACAGAATAGTGCAGGAAATGGAAATGCAATAGATGGATCATAGTCAAACTAGGAGGATCAAGATACCATCCATACGAAAAAAGAAGGCAACATGCAAAACAAACTTTATTGCATCATAGGCTTCGTTAAATGCCAATTCTAGTGCAGTTTCAGTTCCTTCTATACCTGATCTTGAGCAGATAATTACATTGTCACCAGCCTCCAGAAACTTCTTTGCCAGCGCATATCCTATACCTGCGTAAAATGGAATATATGAAATATATGGAAGATACAAATTCTCTGTTAGTACTCTGTTCACTACGCAGTCTACGCTTGCTTTGGCGAAGAGTACCTAGGATTTCTTTCTGTGCAAACAGAGCATATAATTAATCGGTACTAAGCTTCAAGCACAAAGATCACTGGTAGAGTAAATAATCAAGACTGCAAGCATTCATTTAGACACATAGCTAGTACTTAGTTGCTCCCACTTTCGGATTACACGCATTATTACCTCTCGACGTAAGTATGCAGTCGGAAACCATCCTTGCTCGTTATTTAACAATTATTAAACAAGAGTAAATTCTCATAATCAATGAGGAAAAACTGAAAATTATGTAAAAAAACAGAACCACTGACCTTTCGTAGACCCGGTGATGAGGACATTGTAAGGCGGCAACATGGGCTCCCTCCGCCCCACTCCCCCTCCTGCGCTGCCGGCGCCAGCCTCCGCCCGGACGCCTACAAGTGCCCGGCCGCCTCTTGCCGCCAGCCGGCGTGGAAACCGAGCCCCGGCAGCGGCGACGGCGGGCGGACTGAACGGAGCGGCGCCCACGCGGGCGGGGTGCCTGAAGCGGGAGGTGCGCGGCGACGGTGGCAGCCATTGCGTGGCGCCCGTGCGAGCGAGCGCGCACACGTGTGCAGCGGGGGCCTGTGAATTCTGAGTTGGATGCTCGCAGGCGAGAGCGGAGTGATGTGTAGATAACGTGACAGGGTGGGTCCACTCGTCAGGGAAAGAACTCTAACAGCGCAAGGCTGCTTCCATCTGAAGACTCTGAAGAAAAAGAGCAGTTTTTCCTTCAGCTAGGCTCCAGCAAGCAAGTCCAACAAAAAGAGGCCATGAACGTGCTAGAGCTGCACGGTGGAGGAGTTTTGCAGCCAAGAAATACTTCGGTATCAGCCATGGACCGTAGCGAGCAACTCCAGCTTGCTGTGATGGTCAGATTGCGTGTTCCGGTAGAGAGACCTGGACTTGTGATGCCGTTGCTGTTGCTTGTGCGGTAGGATCTCGTTTGCGGTGACGGCGAGGGTTGCCTGATCAAACAAAGCAATTGTTCGAATAGATACAGAGTCTTTCTAGCTCAAAGCCTTCACTTCCACAACGCTGAAGAAACATGGCAGTTTTCTTTCAGCTAGTCTCCAGGAAGCAAATCCAACAAAAAGATGCCATCAACGTGCAAGAGAGCTGCACGGTTAAGGAGTTTTGCAGCTTACAAACACCTCGGCATCAGCCATGGACCGTAGCGAGCTAATCCACTTCGCTGTGATGGTCAGATTGCGTGCGTTATAAAACTCTCGTGCATCTTCTGCAACCCCTGTGATGGTCAGATTGCGGTGCCGTAAAACTCTTGTGCATCTTCTGCAACCCCTTATTATTACAGTGACATGCAAAGATCACATCTCGCATGGGTGTCAGCCGTGGTTTCCTCTCATGTTGTCTGTCTCCCAGAAAAGAAATTAGTAACCCAGTTCATAAGCACGCATTGTTGTGTCCTAGCCAGTTTTGTGATTATTGAGCTCATGAGCTGACCACCAGGAATTCTGAATTTGGACATCAAAGATTTCAGGCTTGCTATCAAGCACTTCACGCCATCTTCAGAACGGCTCTGACGTCCTTTCATGCTTCATCTCAACCCTGAATTTAGCAGCAAAGAATAGGACAAAACGAAACACTTGCACCGAGTCTAATATCAGGATGATTAGCACAACCAATAGGACAAAACGAAACACTTTCATGCTTCATCGAGACGAACAGGCTGAACCAGATCGGAAAGAGACGTACATATTTTGTTGAGGTCATACAGAATACATAACTTCTAGTTCCTTTCTGCCCAATGAATCCCTCGCAATTAATTCAAAAAAATCAAACTTAACCAGAATTAACCAAACCTAATCGTTTCGTCTTAGGCCACAACAAAACTGACCAACCAAAACCAACAGATCGACTTGCCTAACAGGCTGCAACAGAACCGACCAAAGTAAGACAAATTTATTTAAAGACAACCACAACTGCATAAGTAGCGCTGCGAAAAGAAATGCATAATCAGAACATGCTTTACTTGAACGACACATCCAGAACAGCAGAATTCAAACCAAGTTTAGGTTCACTTATTCATCACAGATAAACTGAGCTGCTGCCAAAGCAAATGTTTCACAAACACAACCAAGAAGACACAAGACTGAAATAACAGACATCATTCGACCGACACACGAACTAGACACACCCATCACCACCATTGGGGAAACATCATACTAAACCAGGGACCACAGAAGCTCCTGGCCAAGGACCTACTGGCCACCACGGAGACGAAGCACCAAGTGGAGAGTGGATTCCTTCTGGATGTTGTAGTCCGCCAGGGTACGTCCATCCTCCAGCTGCTTGCCAGCAAAGATAAGACGCTGCTGATCCGGGGGAATGCCCTCCTTGTCCTGGATCTTCGCCTTCACATTGTCGATGGTGTCCGAAGACTCCACCTCCAGGGTGATGGTCTTACCAGTCAGGGTCTTGACAAAGATCTGCATACCACCACGAAGGCGGAGCACAAGGTGAAGGGTAGATTCCTTCTGGATGTTGTAGTCAGCAAGGGTGCGACCATCCTCAAGCTGCTTGCCAGCGAAGATGAGACGCTGCTGGTCCGGGGGGATGCCCTCCTTGTCCTGGATCTTCGCCTTCACGTTGTCAATGGTGTCAGATGACTCAACCTCCAGGGTTATGGTCTTCCCAGTGAGGGTCTTCACAAAGATCTGCATACCACCCCTGAGCCTGAGCACCAGGTGGAGGGTGGACTCCTTCTGGATGTTGTAGTCGGCGAGGGTGCGGCCATCCTCCAGCTGCTTGCCAGCAAAGATGAGACGCTGCTGGTCCGGGGGAATACCCTCCTTGTCCTGGATCTTGGCCTTCACGTTGTCAATCGTGTCCGAGGACTCAACCTCAAGCGTGATGGTCTTGCCAGTGAGGGTCTTGACAAAGATCTGCATGCCACCCCTGAGCCTGAGCACAAGGTGGAGGGTGGACTCCTTCTGGATGTTGTAATCGGCAAGGGTACGGCCATCCTCCAGCTGCTTGCCGGCAAAGATGAGTCGCTGCTGGTCCGGAGGGATGCCCTCCTTGTCCTGAATCTTGGCCTTCACGTTGTCGATCGTGTCTGAGGACTCGACCTCAAGTGTGATGGTCTTGCCGGTGAGGGTCTTGACAAAGATCTGCATGCCTCCCCTTAGCCTGAGCACAAGGTGGAGGGTGGACTCCTTCTGGATGTTGTAGTCGGCGAGGGTGCGGCCATCCTCAAGCTGCTTCCCAGCAAAGATGAGACGCTGCTGGTCCGGGGGGATGCCCTCCTTGTCCTGGATCTTGGCCTTGACATTGTCAATGGTGTCCGAGGACTCGACCTCGAGGGTGATGGTCTTGCCGGTAAGGGTCTTAACGAAGATCTGCATCTGCAAAAATTTAGGCACCAGAAGAGGTTAGGCCACCATAATCAATCAGCTATGCAGTACAACTTATATACAACATAAAAAATGATCAGTTGAATTCTGATCATCACTGTAACATAGACAAACTGCACGCATGCTATGTTCAACATGCAAATCCAACCCACAAAGCATCTGATGTCATTAGCTACTGATCACACATAACGTTCTAGGTGGATACAACTAGCAGTATTATGTGAAATTCAGGATGATTAACAGAACCAATTTGAACCAAGCATACTGAAACTTTAGGCGGTAATGCCTAGTTGGATACAACAATCAAGGGACCCGCAGGTGAACTGCACTATATAGTACAATCAAATTAACTAATCTGTGACTAACACAGATTATACAACAACTGTGCATGGGAATATTACAAGAACCATGTTTTATCAACAGTGAATAAATTAAAGCTACGCCGATCAGCCAGGCGTGGTCATAGAACAAAGGAGTCGCCAATCTATCTAAACAACTATCTAAAGACATGTTTAGCAGCATTATGTCAAATTCAGGATGATTAGCACAACCAATTTGAACCCAGCATGATGGAACTTTAGGCACTGACGCCTAGCTGGATACAACAATCAAATCAAGGGACTCACAGGTGAACTGCAGTAGTACAATCAAATTTAACCGATCTGTGACTGAACACGGATTAAACAACCAACTGTGTATCAGAACTACAAGAAACATGTTAATTAAAACTACAGCAATAAGCCAGCCGTGAGCATAGAACAAGGACTCACCAATCTATCTAAGGAATTCTGTACAGATTGAACAGCAGTCAAAACGTATCCCAATTAACAGCACCACCTAGATGAATCTAACCAACGACCTACAAAGTGCGCATGAACGAAGACGATCCAGGAAAAGAGCAAGCCTAATCAACCAGCTTAATCCATCAAAAGACCGGTCGCACATCCCCGCGCACGCCAACAACATCCGAACCCTAGCACCAGTGGCGATCCGACCGCGGCACGAACAAGACCGCACCCAGCAGCACGGATCTACTCATCTACACAAGACAAGTCGACTACGAATTTGCAGAACACGAACGAGTCGCATGGCATCACAACCTAATCAACCCTAGCCAGCAGATCCACAACAAACACAGAAAGGAAATCCATACATCGGAGAGGGGATCGAGAACTCGCGCATACCTTGGGAAGATGGGGGAAGGCTGCTTCGCTTCGATCGGGCGAGAACTGGATTGGGGATCGATGGATGAGGCGGCGGCGAGGAGGGGGTGGGGATTTATACACGGCTCGGGGGAGGAGACGGGCTCGGGTGGGAGGGCGGGCAGAGGCAGAGTCCCGTGACGCTACGGCAGCGTCGGTGACGCTACGGGCTTGGTCGCGAGAGGCGGTTGCGTCGTGGAGCCCGTCCCCACCGGAGCCACCGCGCAAGTTTTTCTCTCCGGACGAAAAGGGACTTCTTCTTCTTCTTCTTTTTTTTTTTTTTTTGACAGTGGTGGATTTGTTTTTGAAGGCAATTGTGATTTTGTCTTTCGTTTTTCAACTTTACAATTTTATCCCTGGTTTTTCAAACTGAAGCAAAAACTTATTTCTAGTTAGACTCGTGAGTCCAAACAAAATCACAATTGAGATGCAAACCATAAGTATAAACATCAAATCCCCCCCTTTTTTTTAGGGATGGATAAAGAGAGACTTGTTGGACTCGTGATTGTGCTGCTGCTGAAGAGGGTTGGGTTTTATTGCATATATGGGAATTTCATATCTAGCATTTTGCAAAAGAGCCCCAAACAAAATAAAATTACATTTAGCTCCTTCATAAGTGCTCCTAGAGCTTGCAATCCTTGCCAATCGGAACGCCCGCTGCCCGCACCCACCGCCGCCGCCGTCGGCCAGCACGCTACTGGCCCTGCTAAATCTTCAAGATGTGACGCTCCTGCTACCTGCCCCGCCCACCGCTCGTCTACCGCGCGCGGCTCCGGTGTTGCATCACCGCGTCGGCGTCGCCACCCACCGCCGGGCCGTGCCCTCCCCCCCCTCCCCAACCTCTTCTTCTATGTTCGACAGAGGAAATGGAGTCGCCAGAGCCTGCCGTCACCCCAGCAACCCGGACACACTAACCCCGCCGGCGATGGGGCGGTGCCATCGCGGCCGCGTTTCACTGCCCACAGACACATGTGCTCCGCTAGTGTCACCCCCAACAACCCGGAGCCCTAACCCCACCGGCACTAATCGACTCCACCAGCGCTCCGCTGCCGCCCTTCCCGACCCGCATGCCTGCACTGCGCGATGCTTGTCCCGCCGGCCATAACCGCTGACAAGGGCGTCGCCGTGTCACGCTGCCCCCCCCCCCCCCCCCCCCCCCCACCACCACCACCGTCGCACTCCTCTTCCTACCTTATCCGGAAGCTACTGGATCGGGCCATGCACACGGGCCGAGCTACGACCGGACACACACTCGCTCACGACCGCTCGCGTGGTAGACTTATCGACTTTTTAGTTGCTCCTTATGTATAGAGTGATACCTTTTTTAAACACAATACAAACACAAACACTCACAAACATGCACTCTCGGCTCTATGAACACACACACAACCCCTACCTTAGGATCTGAAAGACTACGCTGCCCGATCTTGAGATTCACAAAGTCACCACATGTGTGTCTTCCTGTTGATAGAGATACCACCTCCCACTAAAAGAATATAAATAGCCATAAATGTGCAATACACATGCCAAGTCTGAAACTTTTGAATTCAGATGGGTTGGTTCTATCAAAAAAAGCTTAACCGACTGAGTCATGCTCGCTCCGCTATACAGAGTGTTACTTTCATGAAGAGAGGTTTTCTCCGCGAGACCTCATACTTTGCTACAGAATTCCTCCACGCACGTCACGTAAGCTTGCTGGGATTCCATCGGCATATTCCCGGTTCCTTCGAAGCCGCTGCAGGCAGGTGGCAAGCGACCAAGCCACATTGACACTGGCCGGGACAAGTTCATGATGGCATTCAGCTACCTCGCGCTTTGGCCTCTTCCCACCCTAGTCATGTCCGCCAGGCCTTGCTAATCCATGGCTGTGACGAACCTCTCCCCCCCCTTGGCGCCACGGCACGACACCACCCACCGCGGCGCCTCTCTGGCAAGCTGCTCCTCCTGCCACGCACGCGTCCGAACTGGCGGGCCTAGGCTGCACATGAGAGCTGTGGCCATGTACACTAACCCAAGCCCGACGCAAACGTTATAAGGCCTCCTTTGGGAGCACCGGGGTGGCCACCCGGGGAGCAATTACATGACAGGGAAATCCCCTGCGCGCTGCCACCCGAAAGCACCCTGCCATGCTAGGGTCGGCTGCCACACAGCTCGTGTAAAGTGTAAACTGATGTACCACACACACACATCGGCTGCCACACAACTCGTGTGTAAACTGGTGTCACACACACATGTACACACACACACACAAAGAGCAGCAGCAGCTCGTTCCCAATACGGACATGAACAACGTGGAACGGCAAGGCCGCCGCGAGGAACGGCAGCGCGGGACGCGGGCTGTGGAGGACCTCACCGACGAGGAGCTGCTTCTGGCCTAGATGATGAACGATGATGCGGGCGGTGACGGCAGCGCCTAGGCCGACCAGTAGCCGGAGCACGCGCGACTGCCACTCAACTGGACGTGTGTATAAGGTTATTAAAGCTTGCGATCTGGCCGAACGCTCAGAACGTCGACCTTAAAATATGCGTCGCAACGATATATGTAGTGAGTTTAGGCATAAAGCAAAAACTACATACCGTAGTACTGAATAAAATGAGTGGAACGCACGGTTTCTACATACGTATGTAACTGCCATATTGATCCTTTCATGGTTCAATTGATCGAAATAAAATTAGATGTCTGTCTTCCAAGTATATATAGATCTTGGCACAAATGTGGACAAGGAATGTGGCATCATCCGAAGTTTATTTATTTTTTAATAACAATCATGTTTCGTCATCACCAATTTTGATCGATATAGCGTCTGAGAGTCGAACCACTGAATCTGATGAATCAGCCGGGCAGCCAAGGACTAAACAATCGGCTGCCCTCGGTACGGCAAGTTGGAGATCCTCAAGTCCTTAGGCTCGTCGATCTCCTGCAGCCATGCCAGCGCTTCTGTTCCTCCGTCAGATCGCCGCTCACGACATCTGTAACAACAAAGGAAGTAAAAAAAAAGAAAAAGAAAAAGAATATGAGGCATGACAACGAACAAACTGACATGCTGGATGACTTCTTGCATTTGTCTCGCATCAATATCCATTGCTGATTCTACAGTTGTCACATGCGTGGCACTCTGGAGAGTGATCAGTGCTCATCAATTACCCGGGTGCAGGTCGTAGGGGAAGTCCTGGTAGAAGGCGGCAGGCCCGTGTGCCTCGCCGGCGAGTATGTCGGCGTGACGACGTCGAGGAACGCGCTGGGCCCATCCTCGCCGGGCGCGAACCGGTGCATGTTGCCGCCGGAGTCCGGGAACAGCACCCAGCTGGCGCCGGACTTCACCGTGAACTCCTGGTCCAGCACTTTCTCCGCGAGCTGCATCGCCGTCGGGCGCCCTGCTGAGCCTGTGGCACAGACGTGGGGACGGACCCAGTCGTAGGCCACGACGTGCGCCGAGCCGATGAGGAGCTTGCTGAACACCGTGAGGCCTGGGTGGTTGTGGAGCGGCATGGCTGCTCTTTGTGGCAGGAAGAACACCGTGACCTGTGTGCAGGTGCAGCACCCATTCATCAGGGACATGTCATGCACATGCGTTTGAATTTATCCGTTGACCAATTGTGTATTACCGTGAATTTACTGCATTCGTATACTGTTTTGCAGGTGATGATGGGAGGGTTATGATCCGCGTCATTCATCTCCTTGAAGAAGCGGACCTCGTCCATTAGAGCTGCATCGTCCGGTCCGACCTTGTCTGCAAACATCACCAACAGCAAGTATTTCGTCTTCCAAGAAGCGCCATCAATTTTACTTCGAAAAAACTAAAATATTTCGTCTTCCATCGATCTGGGAAAAACTCAGCACATACACATTAATGGTCGCAGATTTTAGCTCATCTAAACAAAGTATATATCTCGCAACTAATAACACACAAATGTTTGTTGTGTAAGGTAGCAGAGAGATAACACAGGACAAGAACGTATACCAGCTGCTGAGAGATGATGTGTTCCTAGTACCTTTACACAGGGATATACAAAATTAAGTAACACAAGTCTTTTTTATGTAGATTCCTAAGTGTATCATGGTCAATGCTAGCTAGTGATCAATGTTAGATTCTTAGGATCGACATGCTCATATATAGAACCACAACATAGAGAGGAATTAGAGGAACATACCGACTCTCGATGTCAAACTCATCTCTTTGCATATGACTTCGATGATCTTCACGACAGTTGATCATGGTCCTTCCCTTGGTTTCATTGCTAGGCTTGATTGAGGGAAGAGCATGAATGAATCACCTTAACCTTTGTCCCATAGAGACCTGTTCCTTTTATAGACAAGCAATGCACCAAAGGGGGACCCACCTAGTTGGATATTTAGTTAGATATTTGTGCCTCCAATCAAGGCATAAAGTTCAATTTGAACTTCTTTTACTTAGCCATATTGGCCTTTGCTATTGACAGCTATTGCTAGCTGTCTCTTGAAGCTTCTACCAGCTTGTTTAGCCGGTAGATCAATCCAACATTCTCCCCCTTGATCGTAAGGCTAAACATTATAAGTCCATTTTTCAACAAAATAGCATACCAAGATAAAAGGATTACAACGATGAATTTGACATACCGTTGAATCCAGTTACTATAGTATACCACCTCATATCAAATGAACTTCTTTAACTTAGGAGCTCCAAAACTCATTCCTTAAACTTTAGTTAAAACTTATGAACTCACTTCTTCGATAGATGGTACACCAAATCAATAAATTACTGCAGTCAATTAAGTACTACAGAACTAATTGACTATGGTTCCCGATCAATCTCAAAGTGAGTCCTTATTGTTATGGGGAGATGGTGCAATAATGTCCCTTGAGTGCGGTTTGTTTTCTTTTATTCATCATTGTGTGCACACATGTAAGGAAGGACAAAACTTATTTCCAGAATCAAAGTTTGAGATCTCATTATTTCAAGCATTATAAGCTGTCTTTGAAACTTAATGCCGGCAAGCTTCAAGACAAGCTACTAATAGGGAATCATCGAACATACGATGCTCATATCACTTAGATCTTAACAATAATACTTAAAGTTACTTTGAGCATCAGAACATTAACCTTGAGCATTACATGCTCTTATAACTTGATTCTGGATTCTTTCACAATGTCTTTTGTGTTTGGCAAAAAACACTAGACAAGTTACTCGAATAGTACCGCACTCTTGCGTAATAAATGCTGGGATGAATTTCTTCAACTTAAAGAAAATTCTTATTCGTAAGTCATAATAATCTTTATTCCCTATAACTTCATATGGATTTTAACATGCCACAACATTAGTTTGCATCATTCGTGATGCCTTAAGAAATTTGGATCCTTCCACAATGACTCCCCCTCAAGGGCGAATATATTACTTATGTGGAAAATCTTATTTATCTAATATCAACGCACCTCACAGAATGATTGTCCAAATATGGACTCCTTATTTGTAGGCATGTAATCCTTTTAAGCACAAGGCTTCCATTATAAATTTTCCAGAGGTCCAATTCTGGATTTATTTCTGCCAAAATTTATCCCGGACATAATCATCAAGGGTGCTTAAGTACTTCATCATTAAGAGAGCATCAGAAAAAGTCACCCTTAGTTTGTAAACCGTAACAGAGCCATACTTTCGCAATATGTATTATCTTAATGCTCTGTCGATACTTTTGAGGCTCATTAATGGACCTTGTCATGGTGATTCTTAATTGAAACACAAAATTGCATCACCAAGATATTCTGAATATCCAGAGGAGATAAAACTTCTGGATTCATATGCAATATCCCTATTGCTTTTCTTATCATACTTGTTTACCACCGATGGGATCACAAATCTTGAAAATGATGAGCACCAAGTGCTACTATCGCAATCAATCCCCTTGTTAAGCCTTTTGCCATCAAAATTATAGGCTTCATTCTCATTAGGAGGGATTGAATATTTTCTTATATGTAGTTCTACACCAAGATTAGCACAGCTAATCCTCCATTCTTTCTTGTGTTGAGCTCCTATAAAAATTCACTTATGTGTATCCTTTCTTAAATTGGATGGAATTATGACGATCATCTTAAAGAAACTAAAAGAAATATCTTTATTCATTATTTCCATCCATAACTCTTTAGCAAACTCAAATGAATTCTTTAGGGAGGTGGATCTTTATTTGATGAGTGCATTCATCTCTTTGATGAGATGTTCCACTCTCCCCCTCGAAGTATGGTCCATGCAATAGAACCATAGTTCGACGAACTCTCATAAAGAGATGTTTCATTTTTGAGTTATTTATTTGGCAATATACACAGAATTAATTATCTCATTTGTTTGCCAAATATGTGCACATTCTTTTGACCTCAAATATAGTCCACCTTACTATGCATTATGGCTAGCCACATAATTTGGTGAACTCCAAAACCTTCAGTAGATCTTTATATCTTAAGCTCTTTAATATATTGAGCATTCTTATGATAAAACATCATAAGACTTAACTGAGCTCTCTTACATGCCAGATTAACTTTAACATAATTCTCAAAAGGAATTGCTCCCCCTGATCTTAACTGGCATGAGACATTACTTTAGGTTACTCCCACAAGACATTAGTAGACGAGAAAACCATATCAATACTTTAACATAAGGTTTTGTAATGGGAGTATACTTCTCATGATATTTGTGCACTTTAATCATCGTCAATTGCCTTAGGTAATGGCCATATGCCAATAACATTCCTTATGAGGGTACAATCAAATAAAATGATTGAACTTAATAGGGATATTCATCATAATTGCCTCAATTAAACATTATGGGAATGTCACATGAACGTAATATAAATTACTGTGACATGACATAATCCCAAAACAACCATTAAATCTCAACCAATACTTCTCATTGGTTTCATTAGAGATCTTAATTACTTGGCAAAAATGCACTATTGCAATTGACTTGATCAAATCACAATATGTGCCATAAGACAATCTTAAAATGACATTATTTGATCAGTAACTTAATTTTAACGTGACTTATGCATCACATGACCATGATCTTTAAATTCTTAAGTTTTGACAACATAATGATAATTATTGATGCATGGTCAATATAATTGTTCATAATATACTCATGAGGCATCAACATTAATCATGATTTAAAAACATCATTGATCTTTAAGCATAATCATGAACAGACTTAATCTTTAGTATTATCATTATTCAAAGTTAAGCATTATTCATTCTTAAGGCAAAGCATAACACATCACATAAAGAAGGAAGTCATTCAGAATTTAAACTAAGAGTAATATAATCCTTAATTTATTGCTTTTAATTTGTAATGCATATGAAATTTATGGACCTTAATTGATAAAAATCCAAAATCCATCTTTAGTATTTATTATCCTAAAAGGATCATTATTCATGTATGGATAACTTAATCGAGCAATTCATAGTTGCATACAACATTAGTTTAGATTATTACCAAAAATATCATTGCAACTAGTCTTTATTAATGCCCAACAAAATTCAATTCTCAAGTCAAATTATATGAATCTTATTTTTTTTTTACTCAAGATGACTTAAATCTTTAGAGGCCAAAAACTTAGTCATCACAACATAGTAATTATTAAGGTAGTCTCATTATTTATGGGCAATATCACTTATTTAATATAAAAGCAATATTAACATTAATTGATTACCATGATGCCTCATAAATAGTGCTCATTAGTTGAAAACTTTGAAATTGCACTAAATAGTCTTAATTAGCACAAGCCCAAAGCTTATTGTGTCTCACCATTAATTTTGATATGAAATCAATCAAAATAAACAAACATGTTTGTGACATATATTTTAGTTAGAAAAAATAAATATGTCACACTTAAGCTCAAAACCATCAAATTCTCTGATAAAATTTTCTTATTGACTCCAACTTAATCAGAGAATTAAGCATAATACTGCAGCGATAACTGCACTCATTATTGGGCTAAGTCATTAAGGGTAATGCGTTATTTAGCATAAGTCCTTAATTTTACTTATCAAAAGATCTCTAATAAGCCTCACAATTTGAGGCATTAGATGCTTTATAAAATGCAAGCATCATCATGAACTTCTTTTATTGATTCAAAACCCAAATCAGCTACGGCCAGAAATGGATTAAGAACAATAAAATAGTTGTGAACAAGTATTTATTAATCAGCTACAGCGAGAATAACAAATACAAGTCACACTTAATTTATGTATAAACTTCTTTTACTATTCATGCTCAAGATCAGCTACGGCCAGAAATTGAACACGAACAGCAAAATATTGTGGTCACATATTTATCAATCAGCTACGGCCAGAATGACAAACATATGCCACACTTATTTTTCATTAATTCTCATACATAACCTTCTTATATTACTCCAGCCCAAAATCAGCTTTGGCCAGAAAATGAACTGGAATAATAAAAGGTTGTGAACATATATTCATCAATCAGCTATGGCCAGAATGACAAATATATGTCACACTTAATCAGAGAATCATTATTTTGCAGCGGAAGCATTAAACATAAAGCATACTTAAGGCATAACATAATAGCATAATGAGAATAAAAGCCTTAAGATAGATAAAGCATTGAAACATAACACAAAGTTGCTTTCAATAAATATAGGCATAAGGCAAAATTTCCTTAATCATTATTTTTGATAAATAGAGTATCACTTATTTGTAAAATATTCAAGGAAAAATTCCTTAGCATTGCCAATCTAAAGGTGAAATTATTTCGGCTATAAATTTATCTATCATGTGTCCAATTTCAAACGGCGGTCCAATTTCGAACAGCAAAAACCTCACGGCCATTTACAAGTCACATCTATGAAAACTCGATGAAAAAATCATCGAATTAAGTCCAAAACAAAAATTATTTGGTCCAAAACCCAACGGGCTGCAGCCAACCTAAATTGGCCCGTGTAAAAATTCTGAAAATCTCAAAGGCCCATAAGAAAATCTGACCAACAATTGGCCCATAAGAAGGTGGCCCATTATATTTTCAGAAAAAACGCAGGGGGAAAAGAAAAATGTTACTATTTATCACGGGCCGCAGAATCGTTGGCTCGTAATTCCTTCGGCCCATTTTGGCCTCCCCCGCGTCCCAAATAGGGCCCGAAGCCCATTTACGCCGCCGTCCCCATGTGCCCGAACCCTAATCTTATTTTCTTTTCTCCCCTCATCCTCTCCTCCACGGCGGCAACCGAGCGAATCGAGAGAGAGCGGGAGCGGTGGCGCCGGCGAGCTCCTTTCGCCGGAGCACGCGTGCGGCCTTGGCCTGCGCGCGGCTCCGTCGAGCGAGGCTCGTCGGTGCCCTTAGCCGATGGGTCCGCGCACGCGCCGGGTCCGGAGAAGACGCAGGCGGCGGCGGCGACGGCCGCGGCGACGACTCGGCGAGCTTCACGGCTCGACTTCTTCACCCGGGTAGCACGACGGCTATGGTGGTTGCCGGCGTGCGGCATCCTTGACCAGAAGCCGAAGGCCGCACCCTTGGGTTGGTCCATTGGGTCACGGCGAGCTGTAGCCACGGGGGCCGTCGCCGAACATGACGACGGCAAGCGCGGCCATCAACTCCATCAGGTGAGCCCTCTGCCTCAATCTTTAGGATAGGGTTCATTAAATTTGGGGATTTTAGTGGGGATTTCTCAGGCTAGGGTTAGGGTTCGTCAATTGGGGAATTTCATTCGGGTAGGACTTAATTGTTGCAATTCCCTTCCTCCTTTGTGCTTAACACAAATCCGAACCCTAGCTCTTGGGCATCAACAATTTTTCATAACCATGCTTGCTTTGCATCAAATTGACTTAGCAGTGAGACATGAACAAGAACAAATAGCATAAACAGGGCATTCTAGCAGTCAATTCGCATCAACAGAGAAGCATCAACATGATCTAGAACTAGAAATTGATCATCATGAACACCATGATGAACTGCATGAACTCATAGGGTTCTATCATAAGCAAGTTGGCTCTGGTGCCATTGTTAGATTCTTAGGATCGACATGCTCATGTATAGAACCACAACATAGAGAGGAATTAGAGGAACATACCGACTCTCGATGTCAAACTCATCTCTTTGCATATGACTTCGATGATCTTCAGGACAGTTGATCATGGTGGAGAGCCCTTCCTTTAGTTTCATTGCTAGGCTTGATTGGGTAGCTAGGGAAGAGCATGAATGAATCACCTTAACCTTTGTCCCATAGAGACCTCTTCCTTTTATAGACAAGCAATGCACCAAAGGGGGACCCACCTAGTTGGATATTTAGTTAGATATTTGTGCCTCCAATCAAGGCATAAAGTTCAATTTGAACTTCTTTTACTTAGCCATATTGGCCTTTGCTATTGACAGCTATTGCTAGCTGTCTCTTAAAGCTTCTACCAGCTTGTTTAGCCGGTAGATCAATCCAACAATCAAGAGCCAACAGGTTTATCGGCTAATGAACGTATGAGGATGACAGTGCCTATTTTACACGTTAACATACTCGTAGCACTGGTGATTCGTAGGTTACTGATCATTTCACGTGGAGCTCACACCTAAAGATCGCATATATATGTACCACACGTCACGTACGTACCAATCATGTCACGGACGAAGGAGGCAGTGGCGGCCGACGGCGGGGTGTTGGAGCCATCGAACCCGGCGCGGCAGGCGTCCACGAGCACCTGAAGATTGAGCCGTTGACGGAGGCGCCACCGCCACCGTCTGCGCATCCATCTTGTTCAATCTTTGCGCCCGCTGCCCATCGCCATCGCTCCCACGTACCGCCTCTTCTTGCCGCCTGCCACTATCTCATCGATCAGCCCCAAGATCAAGATCTAAACTCGCGCGAACTTTGTGGACTCAAACTTTCTCTCTCTCTCTCTCTCTCTCTCTCTCTCTCTCTCTCTCTCTCTCTCTCTCTCTCTCTCTCTATTTACAAGGACTGAAGGACACACACACGAGACAGTTTCTCACGCATATGTGGTGGCGAAGACACACGGCAAGAACATAAAGTGACAAACACACATGGTTGTTCGAGGACACGAGGCAGCTAGATGAGCCTCTTGTTCTTGATATTTATTTGTCAACAACTCAAAACAACAGTCAACATGCAGGCATGCTATCAGATCCACATCTCACGCTACCCCGCCTCCCTCAACCTCCTCTCGCCCTACAAACGTCCGTTCCTCTCTGGTGGCCTCCTTTTTCCCGACGGCGACGACGCCCTTCCCGATGTCTTTGCCCTGCCCTAGCCTTCACCGACGACGAGCACCCACAACGTATGCCCGCCCCTTCTTTTCCCTACTTGCTGTGCGAAACGGACCTCTCCAACCCTAATGTAAGCTATTTGTATTCGATTAGGTTAGTCTTTTGCGCTGGCGATCAAGGATTAGGGTTTCTGATGGCTGATTATGGTGGGGTTGCAGTTAGCCACTCAATGGAAAAGGCCTGCCTCACAAATATTAGGGATCATTCAACAGATAGCTGTACTGTAGACAGTCTGTTTACAAGGGCATGGGTTGATACTGATACGATATGCATCGACGGTGTGAAGAACCCTCTAGCCATTGAGAGGTGGCAGGCACAGGCACTATTAACAACTCCCATGCAGGGAGGACTACTTAGACCACCGAATCTATACTAACCAACATGCGCATGACTTGATACATACACACGGCAAGAACACAAAGTGACAAACACACATGGTTGTTCGAGGACACGAGGTAGCTAGCTGAGCCTTTTGTTCTTGATATTTTGTCAACAACTCAAAACAACAGTCAACATGCGCAGACATGCTATCTGATCCAAATCTCACGCTACCCCGCCTCTCTCACCCTTACCCTCGCCCTGCAAGCATCTATTCCTCTCTGGTGGCCTCCTTTCCCGACGACGACGACGACGACCAGGCAAGCGGCGATGCCCTTCCCGACGTCTTTGCACTGGCCTTCACCGACGACGAGCACCCACAAGGTATGCCCGCCCCTTCTTTTCCCTACTTGCTGTGGGAAACGGACCTCTCTAAACCCTAATGTAAGCTCTTTGTATTTGATTCGCACTACAAGAGAAATAGCTTGTCGAGATTTTTTTTTTAATATAGTAGAGGCACTTTTAAATTGTCTCTGGACAATCATATAGACAATTTTTTAAATGCTTCATAAATGCCTTTCCATGCATTGACTCTAGGAACATAGTGACACTTTAAAAAGTGTCTGTGTTAAATTTGTGCCAATTTTGTAGAGTCTTTATACAGTGCCTTAATAAGGATAGAGGCATTATGGACTTATAATAACTTGCTGAGTCTCGCTAGCCAACTCAGCCACACATCACAATGTGTTTATGTCTGAATTATTATTCTTATGAGTAGTTTATTGGCAGCAAAAAACTAACAGAAAAGTGTCTCTAAAGACTCAAAAGATGTCTTTAATCCTCTACAAGATATAGACATCCTTAAGATGTCGTAAAAATGTCTCTACATTATTTATGCGTGGACACTCTACAAAATGCCTCTACCGTCCATGTGACACTTTCATTTTCAAAATTTTCACAAATCCTTTCTCTATGTTTGAGACATATTTGAAGATGCCACAAACATATGACTCTACAAGGTAAAGGCAAATTAGAAAAAAATGCCTATAACAAAGTGCTTCTATAGAAAGTTTTTGTTGTAGTGTAGGTTAGTCTTTTGCACTGGCGAGCAAGGATTAAGGTTTCTGATGCCTGATTATGGTGGGGTTGCACTTAGCCACTCAATGGAAAAAAGCCTGCCTCACAAATATTAGGATCATTCAACAGATAGCTGTGCTGTAGACAGTCTGTACAAGGGCACGGGTTGATACTGATACGATATGCATCGATGTGTCAAGAACCCTCTAGCCATTGAGAGGTGGCAGGCACAGACACTAACTAAACAACACTAGGGCCGGCAATAAACTACACCATTGATCCCTCCACCGATGCTACAGTAAAGAGAGGCGAAAAAACAGAGCTCGCCGCCTTCTGGTCGATCTGGCCCTTCCCCTTCCGTCTCCGGCTTGCCTGTGGCATGGCTCAGGGTGAGGGGCCCCTCCCTGTACAGTAGATACTACTATTTTTCTCTTTATTTCTCTAGTTGAAGCTCTCTCTTCCGGATCTCGTAGTTCATCGCTGCCGTTTCGGTGGTGATTTGTTCTTCTCGAGGCCGGTAAGAAGCTCTATCTATGGTTTCCCCACTGGTGTAGGCGTGATGCCTTTTGTATTCCTCGTTTGCCTCCTCCCCAACGAGTGTAGCTCGTCCTATTTCTACTCATTTGCTCTGGAGTTGGTTCGTTGGAGAGTTGGTTGCATTCGGAGATTTTCATCCATGCTTCTAGAAAGGCACTGGGGGTTCCTGCACTGGGTTGATCGCCTCTACGTGCTGATCCCCTCTTCTGGCTGGGGAGCCCTCTCATGGTCGTGCCCGGTGTTGCTTTATCAAGATCTACGGCTTCGACTTCTTCTACCTCTGAACCAGCCTCTGCGGCGGCCACTGGGTGGATCGCCGGCGTGCCAAGCATGCTGTACTGTGAGGCCTTTTCCCCATCCATTCTGCAGTAATTTGATGGTCTCTTGCTGTTCTCACCGTCTGGTCTCGGCATGGATGGAGGTGCCTCTTCCTGGAGCTTGGTTGTCTTGTCTTCGGCTTCTCTCCCGGCGACGGAGATGTCTGCAGCGGCGAGTTTTCTCTAGTTTGGATACGTCTCTGTCGGAGGATGTGGTTGTAATTTTTATTTTCTTTTGTTCCCTCTTTTGTTTGCTCAAGGGCCTCTGTGTAAATGCTAGTTACTGTAAGGGCCTTTGTGCTTATGTACTGAACCTTATGGAGTCGAGGTTGCCTAGCCCAAGTGGGCGTATTTCCCTAAAAAAAAAAAAAACCTAAACAACTCCAATGCAGCATTCGCAAAAAAAAAAAGGAACCCTGCCATGCAGGCAGGACTACTTAGACCACCGAATCTATACTAACTAACAGGCGCATGACTCGATACTATAACTGGGAGATCCTGAAGCCCTTAGGCTCACCGATCTCCTGTAGCCATGCCAGCCAATGCCTCTGCTGATTTGTCTACTCACCGCTCACAACATCTTTTAAGGAACAAAGGAATGAACTAACAAACTGACATACAAAAACAACGCAAACAGGCTGACATTCATAAGCTCGTGAATTTTTCATATCGGTATCGAATGGTGTAGCTCTTAGTGTTGGGGAAAAGGTACATTAACGTTAGTATAAAACAATTTTATCTACCACATTCAGTCATGAACAGCATGTGAGAAATGATCATGGATAATTACAACTAGACGTGCATGTGCTGTGGAAGAAGAGTTGGAGTAGCCCGGTCTAACGTAGTCACGCATGGATGTCGATGAAGTAGTCAATCACAGTAACCGTCTCCTCCTCGTCCAGCCAAACAGCATTGTAACAACAACATCACCTCCGAGATATCCACATGTACAGGGTGGAATGCCATGCATCGTTGTGCTAACCGGTGGCCCCGGCTAGGGTTTCTGGATGATGAATTAACATGCACCGTAAGCCCGCCTCCACTTGTATAGACTTTGCTAATGAGCTTTCACGTTGTAGGTCCATAAATACTCTAATCCCTAATGGATCAATATCCTTATAGCCCACGTACAAACCCAATCCGTATTATTTATGATTGCCTCTAGAGTCACTACCTAGTTGCACAGGACGCCAATACGAGTGCATTAGCATATATCACTGATACCTAGTTGTGCATGACACCAATACGAGTGCATGGAATGTGTGTGTGTGTGTGTGTGTGTGTGTGTGTGTGTGTGTGTGTGTGTGTGTGTGTGGGGTGTGTGTGTGTGTGTGTGTGTGTGTGTGTGTGTGTGTGTGTGTGTGTGTGTGTGTGTGTGTGTGTGTGTGTGTGTGTGTTTTGGGACACATGGAATGTGTTTTTATCATGATCATGCATGTCAGTGCATACATGATAAACACACAAACACATGCATGTTATGTGTTTATCGTGTTTGCGCTGATTGACCTGATCACACCTTTATGTTTGCATGCGTGCGTGTATGTGCTTTCGGGAGGGGAGTGTGTGTGTGTGTGTGCGCGCGGTGGCTTAGCTAGACAAAATATGCAGGGGGGTGCCAAAGTGTTGATATTTAGGCTTTTTTTTGGGGGGGGGGGGGGGGCAAATATGGTGTAGAATCTGTACTACAAGAGATTTTGTGTTTTGGCATAGGTGCGGCCGCACCCAGTGCACTAACAACCTTGTAAGCTTCGATGTGTGCAGTACCAGTGCGGTCATGGAGAGGCATGGTCGCTCTCTTGGGAAGGTCGATCACCATTCACCACGACCTGCGCAGAAAATACACGCGCATCAGTAACCACATAAATTTCAGTCCAACGGTACTTTCTTTCAAATCTTGTAAGACCCATCTATGTAGGCACCTTGAAGTTAGCACACTCGTATATTGTTTTGCATGTAAACATTGGAGGGATTTCATGGCTCGCGGTGCTCATATGGTATAAGAAGACAACTTCATCCACTAACTCGATCAATGCTGAAGGTTTGACGTCACGTATTAACATGTGCATCCATTAACTTGACAGGGGAAACGTATGCTAGGTAACGGGGGAACGACAAGCTATATATCCTCCTATCAATCACATCATAGTGATAGTAGCTTGCCATAAGATCTATCACATATGGATCCACACCTCAGATGACTCCTAATTTGCCAAAAGATCCAATCACACCTTAATTAATCCACATTTAATACATGAGAAAGTTGAAGAGTACGGTGCATACCCATGACGCCGTTGACGAAAGAGACGGCGTCGTCCATAGGCGGGATGCTGGTGTCAGTAAACATCAATATTTGCCCTGTAAATTTCAGTTCAGCAATATATTTTTGTTCTAGTCAGTTGGTTCAAATCCGTCAATGCAGTTACCCTGAAGTTAGCGCATTCATAGATGAGCTTGCAAGTTAACATTCAAGGACCTTGACACCTGCTCATAATGTAGAAGTATCTGGCCTCATCCATTAAACCAACATCGAGCATCCCGATCTTGTCTGAGTACAACAACGTAGAGAAGTTTACATATGTTTATTTGTAAAATCACTTCCTTACAAATATATTATCATAGTAGTAAAACTATGATAAAAAATAACTCTCAATATTTTCTTGTAAGGTCAAGAAATTATGACAAAAAAAGATCTATACCTTTGCTAAGATGATATAACAGACTAGATTAAAAACAAAAGGAGTCTATGCCGAACATTACTCAGAAAGTAGAATACTTAGAATAAAATACTAAAACATAGAAGGTTTCAAGTCAATCTCAATTTTAAAATACATAATTCAAAAATAAATTTCAATCTACATTTATGAGGTAAAAATGAATGAATATAAGGTAAAATTATACCCCATATGTTCATCCGTGAAGAAGTAACGTATAGCAGAAATGTGGCGTTTACACTAAGAACGGACAAAACTAGATTAATGGAGTGTCCAGCAAATATGACAATTCAAAAAAAAATCGTCGTGTCTTGTCGGCTAGCTAGTGAAGCAATAACACGTAACGGAGTTACGGAAACAACTGCTAGCTATAAAAGTGAGACGATACGCTATATATACCCGTAGTTTCAACTACTCGTAGTTTGTCAAAAGATCTCATCACACCTTAATCCACACCCTACAATATAGATCCGCCCCATCACACCACAGCGTCATTTCAACTACTCGTAGTTTGCCAAAAGATCCAATCACACCTTAATCCACACTTATACATGAGAAAGTTGAGGAGTACGGCGCATACCCATGACACCGCTGATGAAAGAGACGTCGTCGTCCGTAGGAGGGATGCTGGCATCGGTAAACACGAGGCGGCACACGTCGACCAGCTCTTGGAGAGGCGCCCATGTTGGCGTTGGCGACACCGGCGAGAAATGCAAGTCTTCCCTGCCGCTCCTGTGGTCAGCGAGTACAAGTGTGATCGCTGTGACAAGGCTCTCCTCGAGAAGGACTACCGCTTCTATTCCTTCTGATGCAAGGTATCCGTGCCATTTCTTTGTGCCTTGCTGTTATCTGTCTACCTGTGGCGAATGAGGCGGTTTTCATTTGTGCCCTCAAAAAAATATTAGATTTTTGCTTGGTTGATTGCAGTATTGTCACATACACCAAACAATAATACACACAACTCACAACTCGTGTAAACTGATGTCACACACACACACACACACACACACACACACACACACACACACACACACACACACACACACACACACACACACACAACTCGTGTAAACTGATGTCACACCCACACACACCCATGACGCTGCTGACGAAAGGGACAGCGTCGACCGTAGGAAGTATGCCGCTCTTGTCCTTCACATCCTGCTCCATCTCCGCCGCGCCCATAGCCAGATTCTCTTCATTTTCATCCTCAATCTTGGCCTGCGTCTTCGTTGCCCGGCTCGTCCCTCCCTCCTCCGGCAGCAACACTTTTCATCCCCTCCATCGTACACACAACAGCCGCACAGACGCACAGAGGGAAATAGAGCAGAGCGCATCACGTCGGGATGATTAGCAGGGACAGCGGGCGATAGACAGATATACAGATGCGATCCCTTGACCAGAGGATTGACGCAGGAATGATTCCAGAGTCAAAAGTCCGCGCTCGGTAGCTTCCGCAGGCTTTGCCCGGTTTTCCCGTAGCGCCTCCTGTTGGACTGGACAGCTGCAGATATTGGTCATGAGCAATGGACTGCGATCGTCTACAGATTTCGTATTTTGGCAATTACGGTTCCTGAATACTTGGGGGAGGTTTTTTTTTTTAGAGCCGAACCAGTAGGGGTATTTTTCTATTATAAAAAGAGTTTATATTTACATTTTACAAGGCCTCAGGCCCAAAAAACACCCTACTAAGAGAAATTACAAGAGACTATTCATCTAATTATCCAACAAAATTTTGACCGAAACTTTGCTCAGTGAGACACCAGAGCAAGTTCATTTTTGAAGTCCCGCTTCCACCGGTTTGCTGAAAGAACCCCATTATCAAAGATAATTTTATTTATGTGATTCCAGATATGCCAGCATGCTACCATGAATACTTCTCGAGAAATGCTTGATCCAAAATCCTGCCTGGCTTGAAGTAACATGTTATCTGGGGTGAGGTCTGTGTTCCAATGAATACCAATGGTGTGTCAACACCAATCACTGAAGGGGCAAGTGAACAAGAGATGAATCATTGTCTCTTCTGTTCCTTGCTGACATAGAACACAACTATAATCGGGCAGCTGTCTGTTCTTTCTTCTGAGCAGATTTCTGGGGTTAATGCGTTCTAACAAGACTAGCCAAGTAAAAAATTTGATCTTAGGCATGCAACAGGACTTCCAGAGCCAATCAGACCATGACGATGCTAGTTGTGTGCCAATTACTGGGGAGGCTTTTAAAGCAGGTATAATTTAACACCTCAGATTTTCACCAACCTGGAGGCTACCACAAAACACACAAATATCCTACTAAGTGTCAAAATAATTCAAAAATCTGGCAAAGTCTTCCTTATAAATTCTATCATCCGCAGACACACAGACATAAAAAAGAGACATATATTCATAAATAAGCAATAAACGACCAGCAACTCCAAGAATGAACCAAGAACCATTCACCACAATAATATGACCATATTAACTACACAATAATTACCCAAATGTTAAGTAAACTAATTATATTCAAAGGTGTATGTGTATGTGCTCAAAAAAATGTTTTACTCCCCATCCAATGCTCGCGTCAATCAACAGGTACCTAAAAACCAAATAAATGAAATAAAAAAGAAAAAAATAGGTTGGGGTTTCCCCTACTAATTGGTCAAAAAAAATCCAAATAAACACAAGAGTGAGTAAAAACACTCAGCAAGTACAATTCAGAACTGGAAGAACAGATACATCAATATGTTGAACAATGAAAATCCAGGATCAAGAAACCATCTCATTGGAAAAATATTGAAATAGTAGTTTCTGTCTGAAACGGAGGTCACCTGAAACTTCCTTTGCATTTACCGGTAAAGCTGAACAAATGGGGCCATCACTTATTCACAGGAACCTGAATATAAAAACCTGATAACACAACCGGTGTTCATACAAACCCCGGACACTTGAATAATATGAAAAGAAACACATGAACCTTGAATACAAGACAAGAATAGAAATTTTGAAGCCACAAACATATGAAATCAAAGATGTTGAATCGAACAAAGTCAAAACCGTTCGAACCTGTGAAGCGAAAATTACACTTAAAACCTTTGCTAGTATCCAAGCAATTCTACTACACTTTCTCCATGAATTATTTCAGAATAAAGCTAAAAACACGTTTTTGTACAATATTCCAGAATCTACTAAAACCTGACTTCCTCACTGTTCAGTCCATAACTTTCAAATTCCTTAAGCAAATGCTACAAACAAACACATTTTGAGAATCTACATAGAATTTCTACAACCTTCGTAATAGCTAGATTTGCTATATACTCCTTCCGTCCCAATATATTTGACATTCTAGCCCTGGGCACAGAGTTTAAGAAAAGGAGGAATGAAGTAGGTGTGCAGGAAGGAGGAGAGAGATAGAGATAGATGTATATTGGGAAGAGAGAAAAGTGTCTCGGGAAGTGAGAGTGCCAAGTATTTTGAGAAAACCGGATGAGATGAGAATGCCAAATATTATGGGACGGAGGGAGTAATCTTCTAACTGTGCCGAAAATAGTTAATTAGAAAACTGCGCAGACTAAGAAATCCTGAGACAAAAATACTAGAATTATGATTTCTCCCTAACCACTTATCAGAATTAAGTGAGACTAGCGCCGTTGAAAGATAGAAACATTATCTACAACTATTGTTATTGTCTGATGATCAAAATCCGAACCAATTAATACCAGTTAATCCATCAGTCACAAATCTGATTGCTTGAATGTGACTGTACGCCAATTGTCTGATGAAATAACCTCATCTGTGAACATCTAAAGACTATTTAGGAATAAACCTTGAGGCAGGAAACTTCAAATTGCAAGGAAATTGATCAATTCCACGATTTCTCGATTCTTCTCTCCTTCCTTCCCTGCTCTTCCCCTATGGTTCAGCAGCACTGGCAGCAATTAGCCCGCACCCAACAACCACACAGCAACTACAGGGATTAAGGCAGCAAGATTCCCTTACCTTCTTTCTCTCTTGCTCCTGATCGCAGCCCACAAACGCAGCTATGGCCAGCACCAGCTCCGCACAAATGGGACCGAAGCAGCTTGGCAGGAGCAACCACTTCCCCGCAACTCCGGAACACAACAGTCCAATGCAAGCAGGATGCAATTGCTAAAGGAGGGCAAGACAGGACTATGGTGATGGGTTTTGAAGTCAGACCAAGGAGGCGGCGGCGGCGGCGGCGGCGATGGAGAACAGGGCTGCGGCTCGGCTGGAAATTAGAAAAGAAGTACCGAGCCCTCTGTTTTGAACGCATACTAACAGGATACAAAAGCACAACAGACGGCTCAAAATTGTTCAAGTCACCATAATTCATCCGTCATCTAAAATGTGCATATGAGTAATCAAACGGAACCGTTTTGACGAGATCTTCACATCTACGGTTCCCGATCATCCATCCAAGCAACAATTCAAAAAGTTTAATTTTGGTCAACTCTGAGAGTCTTTTCGGTTAAGTAAATATTTTTTTTATTTTTTAAAAAACTTGGGATATTACATATAATGCTATACGTAAGTAGTCTCATAGTCCGTCTCATGCAACATCACGTAAAATTTTTATGAGATGAAAGAGAGAGATGGCAATGAGAGAAAGAGATGGTTGTTTCGTGAAGCAACAACTTCATGCGCTAACATTTAAGAGTATAACACACCATTATATGAGTTATACTCATGCTACTCACAAATATTCCTTTGCTCATCCATAAATTAAAGAAAAATATAATTACTACAAGAAAACTAAAACAATCACATATTATATATAGATGGTATGAAGATTACATATTACGCATGAGACAAACTATGAGACAACATCTTTATACTTGCCCTTAACGTGGGTGTACTGGACTTGGTGAGAAGGTGCCACGCCACAGACAATAGCTCTGGTCACTTGGTGCTCGCTGATGTGCTGCTTGAAGCTGGAGGCCGGCATATAGTTGGCCAAATGGGCTGCCCAGCCCAGCACGGCATGGGCCTAACTGGACACGACCCATTTGCCATCGGGGCACGACACATTTGTTACATGGGTTGTGCCGTGCTAGCCCATGGGCCCAGGGAGGCATGGTGCGGCCCATCATCCGCTAATCGTGCTGGACCGGCCTATTAAGCACGATGGGCCTCGCTACAATACTGGCCCATCAGGACTATGTAGTTACATTTTAGTGTCAAAATGGTGCACCGAGGGAGTAGGGAACTTGAACCTCAAACCTCAAAGATATAAAACAAATGACTTACCATCAGGCTGTAACACCCTTAGTTGTATAAGTAAAAATAAAAATATACTTGGTTGAGAAGAAGAATGTAAAAATAAAAATATACTTAGTTGCAACACCTTAGTTGTATAAGTAAAAATAAAAATATGCACGGGGGGTGGGAGGCGACGTCGAGATGGTCACCGGGGGCAGAAATAAATATGCTCGGTGCCAGGGGTGCCCTGCTATGCCGGCCACTTCACATCGATCCTACTCAGCGGCAGCAATTCAGGATCTTAGTCACAGTGAACTTTCAAGTTTCAACTAGGTGCGCGAGGCAGAGTGAGCCACCCCATATGTATGGGGAAATTCCTTATTGGTCATAAAAAATACTCGTGGTTCTTTTGTGGCCATCAAAAAATTTCAATTTTCCTTCTGGCCATCAGTTCTATCTGTGGCCATTCTGTTAGTTCCCGTCAGCTATTCTGTGTTTGAACCTGTCATATTTCTCAAAAATGACCACTGGTGCCGCTGCTACCCTGCTCTGACCTGAGGACCAATATTCTTCATCCCATCTCGAGCCATCTCAATCCCAACTCGGTCTTGGCGTAACCCGGCGAGGCTGATAAGGACACGACCACAGCGTCCGAAAGGTTTCCCGATCTTTCAGGATACAACGAACAAGCACAAACTAGCAGCAGAAATATTTTCTTCGCTTTTTGGACAGATGTAGCAATCACAGAATTTAGTAGTAGATCAATCACTGTATTCTCGTGAAAATATAGCAGCACACCCGGCAGAGAATATTTCACCACGGCAGCAATATAAGTTTAATGATAAAAATCCTTAATCAGCAATACAATGAACTCAAGTTGGCCCTTTACAACATACAAAGTAGCAACAATTTATCTCACGGCAGAATCAACCAGGAAAGAAATAGGTCTTCGATAAATAAAACACTAGGTAGCAAGATTTATAGAATAAGGAATTGGCTTACAACAGAATGCAATCCAAACCTCAAGAGCTCTTCCACCCGTATACAGAGTAAACGATCAGAAGAGGAGGATCCGCAAAAGAAATCCAAGTAGCGCACTCAGGACAATTTCCTGAACCTGCCTCTTTTCACAACCCTAGAAGGATCAGCTTCAATTCTTGATAAGAGATGGAATCGCCGCCATCTTTACGTGTGGAGCAAGCTCGACAGAAAAAACAAAACACAATCAAAACCTAAACCGATACAGGGGGCGACGCCCCAGGAAAATAGAGCACGCATGCCCATCCCAATATCACACGGACCAGACCTGAACTCGGACTTACATGTTCGACTCGAACCAACTTAACATGACTCGACCAGACTCCAACCCAAACCGGACTATAGGAAAATAAAATAATATACGGTACCGTGCCTAATCCAAGTAATTAGACAATGTGATGAGTCCTCGTACTTGTATTGAATTGACAACCATGCATGTAGTACATCACCTGATGCCTCCTTGAGCTCAATATGGATATATTAAAATAATCCGGTAACTGTGACAATTAACCTTCTTATACTCGTCAATTGTGATGCTCAAAATCAAGTTGGATACTCGTCTTTAATATATTTTCTTGAGTTCTTCTTCTCCTCTTTCTCAAGCAATGCTGCACCTTTAATAGTCAGCTTTGACGACATGCCAACAATAGTGAATATCTCCTCATTTGCATTATAGTTCTCAATAAAAGGAATAGCACCAAACTGAATATTTGAATATTTTGCAAGACTGCCAGCAGTAATTATTGGACCACTGCACTTGCTAGAAGATTCCATATATGTAACAATATCAGGAGCCATGGGCTCATCATCCTCTCTCCCTTGAATCAAAGCCGTCCTCGGCTTTGAGTGACTGTTAAATTCTTCAATTACTTTGCATGTAGAAGAAGTGGTGATATTGCCAGCCTTCACACCAACAGGAATTGATGTACCTTTGCTAAGGACATCCATAGAAAAAATATCATCTTTCTGATCTTTCAATACAGGATCAGGATAGTCACTTTGCACAGAGGAATCAATTGTTTCCTTGCATGTAATACTAGTGTCATTGGTGACCGTATTTGTAACATTGTTAAGAGCAATTTCAGCTTGTAATTGACCAGGAATAATCACATCAGAGGTGCGTTGCTGGACCGCGGCGACCGTGCCTTCTACGCTGCTGTGGGGCCAGCGCACCTGCAGAGGATGACGAGCAGTAGCTCTAGTTCATTTGTTTCCTTCGTTCATATGATTGGGTACGCTGCCGCTGAAATAATTTTGGGAACTTTGCAAACAACACTTGTTTCTCACTTTGTTGTACAAATTTCAGATGCAGGTCACGCAGTGGATCAAATCAAACGGAATCCTGCTTAAAAACTTGTTATTCTGGTCCTTGATATGGAGAATCTGTGGGCACCACTCTCATCTATTTTTTTCTTGTAAAAAATATATTTCCATTTTGTCCAAAGTTACAATTTCCATCCATTGGTACACTGATAAATGTTACAGACTAAGATATCAGACTACATGTCCAAATAAGTAGCCAGTAAGGAAGCTTGGCAAAAATTTCGACCATGGGCATTTCAGTCTTTTCTCGTCGAAGTTGACACCGTTTATCCATGGAAAACCAGTCCGGAATAAAAGATACAACCGATGGCTATAGTAGGGAAATTGAAATTTTTTTATGGCCGGTAATTAAGGAATTTGCCCCTATATGTTTCGTTATGTTTCTTCAACTCAGATCAACTAGGTGCTCCATCTTGTTCACAAAAAAAATATATCAAAGATACAATATATATTGTTTTTCACTCTTTTATTTTCAGAGCAGCAGAGGTTTTCAGTAATCTGTTCCGACGAAAGCTAGCTATACTGTTCACTTGGATCCATGCATGCCCGCCCCGGCCCATTTCTTTTTATTTCGTCACAAGCTTAGATACAGCCAGCAACACATTTCATTCATCATGGACGCGACATGGTTCCATCAGCGTGCACGTCTGAAAACCCGCAACAAACATAACACAAAGTTTATCTAATAATTATTTGATCCACCACATGGATGTTTATACCACCTGCGAAGAGGTGCAAATGTGCTAAGTTCATTATCCTCTATCAGGGGATTATTATAATTTGTAACTTTGTCCGGCGCTCGACATAAGAGAATTAAACTGATTATGGAATCGGAGATAGATAGTGGAGCCTAGACTATCGGCACGCCTCTGTACGGCAAGCGGAAGGCCTTGACATCCTTCGGTTCATCGATCTTGCGAAGCCAATTCAACTCGCCCTTCTGCTCCTCCGTCGCCTCCCCGCTCATTACATCTGTCAACGAACAATGCAAACAACAAGCTGACATTATCAAACTGCGACTTAACAAAACAACTAGTAACTGAACGATGGATCATGTGCTTATTGGTGCTTACTTGGGTGAAATTCGTACGGGAAGTCCTGGTAGAAGGCGCTGCATTGCTGCTTTGTTGGCGAATTGAGCGGCACAAACACGTTGAGGAACGCACAAGGCCCATCCTGTCCAGCCATGAAACGGTGTATGTAGTCCCGGATCTTAACTGATGCGCAAGACGGCGCCGTGACATGTTGATCTGTCACCTTCTTGGCAAGCATTGCTGACCCTGAGCCGGCAGCATTGACACAAGGCGACACCCAGTCATAAGCTTCAATGTGCGATGATCCAACTAAGAGCTTACTAATCACTGTCACATCTGGGTGGTCGTGGAGAGGCATGGCCACTCCCATGGGTAGGAAGAATACCGCAACCTGGAAAGGAGCAAGGGAAAAACATATGTACATCAGCAACCAAAGTAAATTTCAGTTATGCATGGCAATTTTATTTCTAATAATCTTGTTCAGATTCACCCATACAGTTACCTTGAAAGTAGTGCACTCATATATTATTTTCCAAGTTAGCACTGGAGGGCTTTGATGCCCAGCGGTACTTCTATTGTAGAAGAATCCAACCTCATCCATTAACCAGACGTCCAGCGTCCTAACCTTGTCTGAATACAAACAACATGAAGAAGTTTTCAAATGTTTATAATAAAACCATACATACCGCTTCTTCCAAACCTATCACCTTTAGCAAAACAAAGTTAACACAGCTCTCAATGTGTTTGCGCTTAAGGTCAAGAAATTTTAACATTAATTGGAATAAACAAAAAAAATCTAACTTGTTATGATGATACATCATATACTGAAGTATACTATAAGGAGAGTTGATATTGAACATGAGTAAAAAAAATGTATAAGTTAGATAAACTACTGAAAAATAGTAATGTAAATTTCCTTATGAAGTATGAGGTAAATGCTTAAAAGTTAATGGAAAAAACATAACCCACAAATAAAAAAATAACAACGACAATAATAATACTATAAAATAGAAATAACTAATACAAATTAAAATAATATTTTGGTTTTTCATATGTGATTCCGATGTGAGGCACCCAAAAACAAATTGGATTGCTAAGCATTGCAGGTAAAATGACTAATTTTATATGAAGAAAAAAATTAAAAGTATACTGCTTCCTAAATTACTAAAAAATAATTGTTAATTCAATAAAATCTGGGAGTTAAGAAATTAAATGAATAATGTTTAACCTTAAGTAAAATTTTTGCAAGGATATCATGAAATAAATTTCTATAAATAGTAAAATATAGAGGATATTATTTATTCTAACTCCAAACTATAATTGTAAAATAATACGAATAAATTCCTTGAAACAGAATGAAATTCTAAAATACTAGTTCTATGATATAAATGCACTAATATTTTTCTGCAAATACTCCTATGCTAGACCAGTGGGAGAAAATATTGGTTACAACTAACTGTTTCTAGGCTGATTTTTAAACGCATACAACAATGGCAGAGGCGTACAATTACGTCTAGTGAAGACATAACACATATAACAATCGTAAAAGTGTACACGGAATATTTAAAAGTTGTGGTCTAGTAAAAACATAACGCATAATGTAAATATGTACCGGTTAAAGTGAGATGACATGCTACGTATCTAGATTTGGTAACGTATAACCGATTCGTAAATATAAGCGTGGTGGCATGTTCCAATAAGAAGTAACGCATAACGGAAATGTATTTCGGCTAAGGAAAGCCAACGCTACATAAAAAGACTGTCAACAAATATATAAAGATTCGGAAAATTCGACGTGGCGTAGTGTCGGCTAGTGAGGTAATAACGTGTAACGGAACAGGAAACATGTGCTAGCTAACGGTGGGACGACAGGACACGCTATATATAGCCGTCAATCGCATCACAATGTTTCAGCTACTGGTAGCATGCCATAGATCGCAGCATCACACGACTTGACATGAAAGAGTTTGAGGCGCGCATACCCATGAAGCCACAGACGAAAGCGATGGCCTCGTCAGTCGGCGGGTTGGTGGTGTCGGTGAACACTGCGCGGCACGCGTCCACCAGCAGTTGGAGCGGCGTCGGTGCGGGCAGCGCTGGCGAGAGCTGCATGTCGTCGTTGTTGCCGCTCCCGTCCTCCGCCTCCTCCGCTTCTACAGCAAAGTTCTCTTCCTTTTTGTCCTCCATCCTCTCCTGCGTCTCCATCACCGCATCACCTCCTCCGACCACCGCAGCAACATCCAACGGGCTCTTCTTCTGCTCCATTGCCGGCGACCCCAACATAGAGAGTCAGAGAGAGACACACACAGAGCGCAGCAGAGGATTAGATGTGGTGCAGGAGCGGCTGGAGCTGGAAGGACGGCAGTCTGGCAGATAAATACAACCGGTGGGCTGCAGCTGCAGGAAAACGCCCGGCTGGCCGGCGACCAGAACCTAGCCATTCCAGGCGTCAAAAAAGCGGAAAACCCGCGCTTGCTGCCAGAAGCTCTTACGCGGTTTTCCCGGCTCGCAGCCGGCATGGCGTGCCTTTGCGGCGGCGGACCTTGGGCTTGCATGCAGCGGAGCGCATCCTGCGTTGGTGTACAGTGGGGTTCATTCATGTAATGGAGTAATGAGATTGAATAAAAAAGGTTTTTTTCGCTGCATCCTGTCATCCATTGGCGTTGTAGAGTTTTATTCATTTATTAGTGAACGTAATGGTTGAGAAGATTTTGCTATTGCTTCTCATAGTATTATATGGCAACAACCATTGCTGAGCCCGTGACCAGAAAGATCGATCATCCTGTGAGAGAGAGATGCGCTAGCAAGATTTTTTGTTTAATGCAAGTTCGGCTTCAATTCGCCTCACAACACATATACGTGTTCGTACCGGCTCCCTCAGTTAAACAACGCAAGGGCCTTTCCTTTTCGGCCAGAAACTTGGATGAGTTCTGCTGGAGAATGTTGTTTTTTGAACTGAGGCAGGAGCATTGTCTTTTCATTAAAGAAATAAAAAGACTATTGCATTTGTTTGCTCTATCTTCGACCAAGTTTTTTATTTTTCCTTTTGCGAGGGTATCTTGGACCGAGTGGATGCCATTGACGTATGGTTGGTCCACCGAATGCCATATATTATAATTTCATTATCTGTGCTACAGCTATGTACAATCCTTCAGGATCCAGTTAAAAAAAACTTAAGTACAAATTTAATGCATCTGTCGATTTGTAGTGTCCAGATTTAAGAGGGTAGAATTAACAAGTTGTGCTTGCCAAGTTGCCCTTATGGTCAAGAAATTTCACATTAGTTGGAATAAATAAAAAGATCTAACTTGAGATGCTGATACAACATATACTTTATTGAGTCTATATTGAACATGAGTAAATAATTGTAAAAATTAGATCAAATACTAAAAATAGTAGTGTAAATGTCAAACTCAGTTTTAAAATATATTAAATCAGAAATAATTTACTTATGAAGTCTGAGGTAAAATGCTTGAATTTAAATGGTAAAAGTATAACCCATTAATAATAACAACAGCAGCAACAACAACAATAATAGAAAATAGAAATATCTAACAATTAAATAATATTTTGTTTTCTCATATGTCATTCCAATGTGAGGCAACCAAAAAAAACATGTTGGATTGGTAAAGTATTGCCGGTAAAATGACTAATTTTATATACAACAACAAAGCCTTTTATCCCAAGCAAGTTGGGTTAGGCTAGAGATGAAACCTGCAGATCCAACAAAAGAGGCAAAACCAACTGGAGATGCAAACCAACCAAAAAACAAAAGAACAAAAACAGGGTAAAAAGAAAAGAAAGAAGAGAGAAAGAAAGGAAGAAAAGGTAAAAGACTCAAGAGTAAAGGTAAAAAAGGTGAAATCAAGGTTCCGGCACGTTGATTGCTTGCTTCCACTATCTCCTATCCATGACTAGCTCCTCAACAATATCGCAATCCTTCATGTCCCTCTTCACCGACTCCGCCCTGCCTCTCTTCACATTTTTGGGACGTTGTATTATCCCACTACGTGCAGGCGCCTCCTCCGGTCTTCGTTACACATGTTCAAACCATCTCAGTGATGTTGTACAATCTTTTCCTCAATTGGTGCCACCCCTAATCTCTCACATATGTCACCAATTGAGGAAAACAAAATGAAAAAGTATACTTCCTCCTAAATAACTAAAAAAAGAGTAGTTAATTCTAAAGTATAGTCTCTGGTGCACTAAAATCTGAAAGTCTAAAATTTTAAAAATAATTGATGGGATGTCATGAAAGAAATTTCTATAAATAGTAAAGTTAGAGGGTATTATTTATTGGAATTGTAAATTATAATTGTAGAGTAATAAAAATAAATTCCTTGCAACAGAATGAAATTCTAAAATATTAGTTCTCATTGTATGGACCATTCTTTTTCCCTATAATACAAAGATACGCAGCTCTCCTGCGTGTTCGAGAAAAAATATATTAGTTCTATGATATAAATGCAATAGATTTATGTGCAAATATACTAGATCCATCATGAGAAAGTGCTGCTGGTTTTGTAGATTGATCTTTAAACGCATACAACAAATCGACAGAGGTGTAGACAGGACATTTTAAACAACTTGTGTAGTGAAGACATAACGCATATAACAATCGCAGAGATGAACACGGAATATTTAAAACTTGCCGTCTAGTGAAGACATAACGCATCGATCGTAGTGTAAATATATACTGTTAAAGAGAGATGATACACAAATATCGACGTGGCATGTTCTAATAATTAGTAACGCATGCCGGAAATGCATTTCGGTTAAGGACAGCCAACGCTACATAAATAGACTACATGACAAATATAACGATTCTCAAAAGTTCGACGTGGCATAATATCGGCTAGTGATCTAGGTAATAACGTTGGGACGACACACTATGTATACCCGTCAATCACACATCACAGTGAGAAAGTTAGACTAGGACGCATACCCGTCGCGCCACGGACGAAAGCAGTGGTGTCGTCAGTCGGCAGGTTCGTGGAGTCGGTAAACACGACCACTGGTGGAGCTTTGTTATGGCCAGGGGTGACCATGCCCCCCCCCCCCCCCCCCCCCCCCCGGGCGATACTTAATCTCCATTGGTTAATCAACAAGCATGGCACTATTTGTTGAGATTTACAGCTTAATTGGATTACATTGGCCGGCCCCCCTTGGTTCTTTAATCTTTACTGAAGCTCCGCCACTGAACACGACGTCCACCAGTTGTTTGGAGAGGCAGCACCGGCTACAAGTCGTCGCTGCCGCTCCCGTCCTCGCGGCGCTGGCCTCCGTCTCCGTCACCGCGTCACCTCCTCCGACCACAGCAGCAACATCCAACGGGCTCTTCTTCTGCTCCATAGTCGCCGACCCTTAGCACAGAGAGAGACACACACACGCACAGAGCGCAGTAGAGGATTAGATCTGGTGCAGGGGCGGCTGGAGCTGGACGTACGGACGCGGCAGATATATACACAACTGGTGGACCACCCGGCTGGCCGGCGACCAGCACCTAGCCAGGCGCATTCCAGCGTCAAAGAAGCAGAAACGCGCGCTTGCTGCCAGAAACATACTCGGTTTCCCCGGCGCGCGGCCGGCATGAGTACGAGCATGCATGGCATGCCTTTGCGGCGGTGGAACTCCATCATGCATGCATTGCGGAGAGCCTGGGTTGCTCGGCAAGAAGGTCAAGAAACAGACTAGGATTTCCTGTATCCTGCAGCGGTGAATTGAACAGATGTTACTGCGTCTGGTGGACGGAATGGTTGGGAAGTGGAAAGAAATGAAATTTCGCCGTACGTATTGCATCTCGTATTTTGGCATTAGTGGCGGTTGCTGGTACTGGGGCAGCTTTTGCGTGGGTATACTGGACTGGGGCGCCGGTGAGGATGGTGTTACGAGAGAGAAAAAGATGTGCAAGTACTATTTGGAATGTAAGAGATATTGGTGTGAGTCGCGGGTTAACTTACAAAGTGCATTCGATCGCCCCCGGAAACGCTATGATGTAATTGATTTTTCATAAGGGTAGTGAATCCATGGATTGCAAAACCGCGAGAAACTGCACGAAAACCGCGGTTTTCGCTGAAACCGCGGTGGAGCGGTTTGTGCGGTCTCGCGAATTTCGTATTTGAATTTTGAAATTTTTTGAAAATTTGATAAAATTTGAAACCAAAAATACTACATGTAGTACTCCACAAATAAAGACCATTTGTGAAACAAGAACACGAAAAATCGCAGGTTTGGCCCGCCAAAAAATGATGGAAGAAAAGAGAGAAAAAGAAAAAAAATAGGAACTTATCTTCTTCCCGTGAAAGCAGGCGGCTGCCGCGATGCCCGGATCCGTCGCCCGCGCGCCCGTTTTTCTGCGGCCGAAGGCTCGATGCGGCCACGGCGAGGTCGGCCTCCAGCTACGACGGCGAGGTCGACCTTCAGGCGGCTAGGGTTGGGAAAGACGAGGCTGTTGGAGGAGAGGTCGAGGAGGCCCGGGACACATTGATTGGCCATTTTTTTTTCTTTTTGCGACTGCATTGGTTTTAATCTTTTCCTTTATTTTTTTTCACCGTGGTTTCTCCATGAAAACCGTGGTTTCCTCACGGTTTTCACGCGGTTTCTCACGGTTTTTGTAAAAACCGCGCGGTTTTTTATTTCAAATTCAAATTTTAGGTTTGTGTGGTTTTCTCGGTGGTTTTCGTGAAAACCGCCGAACCGCGGCCTCGCGGTTTTGAACCTTTCCACGAGATTTCAAACCTTGAGTGAATCGTTACAGGTAAACGATTTATGTGGGATAAGGGAATTATGAGAGAGAATCTGTGGAAAATAAATACAGAGGTTGGCAAGGTTTTTTTTTTTTCTGTTGAGCAAATAATGGCAAGGGTTTTAATAAAACACAATTACGTACGGCCTCTTTATTGTCAGCTAATTTAACGGCCGGCTCCCTTAATGAACGGTCCACGTAGGGCTCACCGTGTTTCTGAATTGGGCCGCCGTTTGAAAGCACTGTTGGGCCAACTTCTATAATTCAGCTTTAATTAGCCTCTTCTCTGTTTCGGCCATTTCCCCAACAATATCATGTGACGGGCCTGACGGCGACCCAGTCCCCTTGCTGCGGAGCGGTGGGGTGTCCTGCAGGTGGAGAGCAGGGTTCCTCGGATGCTTCGACCTGTCCCAACAAGAGACGTCTTGTGAGTTCAGACCACTGTCTGTGTTCGTAGACTTCGGCAAATGATAATGACCAGCATATAAGTTTGTACAAGCAATTGATAATGTTACCAAACGCCAGGCTGGACATGTCCCAGATGCACCTGGTCTCGCTTACATCAGTAGAAGACCTATATCTATCAGCGCGCCCATGTTCAGTTTGTACAGAACCACACCAAGCATGCATATCAGAGAAGCTCTCTTATGAGGGCAATTTTCCTTGGGTTTGCAGATTTTGTTTAGACGTTAGATCCACATCTCACACCCGGGAGGGGCATCTTAAGTTCACACCAGACTGCCTCACTTCTTAGTTGGCTCCAGAAATTCCTGCGGGCTATGGCGTGCAAGATCATCTGAAACATCGATTTGGTCAGGCAGCAGAGCCGTCAAGGTACAAGTCTTCATTTCTCATCGATTTTGAGCTTTTCCTGTCAATACAAGGTAGTAATTATTAAGTACCAGTAACTTGGGCGCTGCTGCGGCCAGGGTTTTAAAAACTGGATTAAACAGAAAAACAGAAACCGGACAAACCAAAACCGGTGAGCTGGAAAAACCGGCCGGATTCTGGTTTTGCGACAGTACCAGTGTCGGTTTTTATCGAAAACCGACCAGTTTTACTGACCGGACCGGACCAGTAAATCCTGTTTTCCAGTAAACTGGACCGGTTCGTCCGGTTTTGGAAACTTTGGCTGCGGCATGATCTTTTCCCACCTTGATATGGGGAAACTACGGCTTCACATTACTACAATATGGATACTGAAATTCAAACTCAGTACGCTTCTCTATTTACCTAAACCCTAAACCCTTACCGCTGCTTAGTCCTGGGACTCGGGCCGTGCTCGGCACGGCACGGCACGGGCCCGTCGTGCTTCATGCCGTTTCGTGCCGTGCCATGACGGCCCGTCGGGCCGCGTCGTGCCGTGCCAGTCGGCCCGACATAGCGAAATACGGCCCGGGCACGGCACGAGGCACGGCGGGCCGTCACCGTGCCGTGCCAAGCACGGGCACGGCCCGGTTTCATTGACAGGCTACATCAGAATACATTTCTTGTTCTAAAAAAAAATCAGAATAGAGAACGCGTATTTTTGTTGTTCGAATTGATTTTTTTTATAGTGTTACAAGGATAAAAAAATTTCAAAAATTTCACAAAAATTACAATACTTTAAGAAAGCTATATTACATGTGAATATCAAATTTGAGTTCTAAAATCATCATACTTTGTGTGTAACAAAAAAAAAACAAGGAAAAGTGAGTTTTTACATTTTTTTATCTCCAAAAATATAATGGATTTTGAACTCAAATTTGGTGTGGGGCTGTTCCAAGTCAACACCAACCTCTACAATTTATGAGGAATTTTTTGAACAATGTTTGCATGAAAGTGTGTTCAAATTTTACTAAACAACATAGAAGTAATGAGGTTTTGTAACAAATGAGGAGCAATTCGAACTTACATGAGTGTAAGTGCTTCAAAAAAATTTATTCAAAATTCCTATGTATAGAGATGTATAAGTTGTACATCAACACAAAAAATGACTTAAAAATTCATAATTTTTAAAGATCTACAAAATGATGAAGAAAATGTTAAATAGTGACTATTAATGTGTTAACTGATCAGTAGAAAATTGAACTATAGAAGTTTGTATACATACATTCCACGTGATAGAGATGATTTTTTAAAGATTATAGAAAAAAATCATCAAATTTGGACTACATATGTGAAATCTATACAAGTTTGTATTTTGAAATATGAATAAAAAAAAAAAGTTGTCGTACCCCATTTCTGAAGCACTTGTGCTTACCGTATCAGTCCCTGGATCAGACGCTGATACGCACGCTTACACAGAATGTCATCACAAAGTCATCACTTACATTAATATTACCAAGTCTCATACAAACCTTCATACATAAAAGGTCTTACAACAAATGGCCAGAGGCCTCATTATTACAACAGACATCAAGCTGACAAGCTACTACAACGGAACCACTTAAACACTACTACAGTGGAAGACGGAAACGGGACCACTTCTACAGGCACACTTGAGTGCGGATGGAACCCTACCCTTCATTTCTATCATCTTGATACTCGTACTCAGCCTCTTCATCTGAATGATTTAAGCAAGGGTGAGTACATAGGGTACTCAACAAGTCCTATCACAAAGGGTAATTGTATATGCAAGGGTATAAACAAGGTATAGGCTGATTGTTTATCATATCGGCGCAAAGCCAAATTTATGCAAGGGCTGTTTGGAAAACATAGTCAATATTATCATTAGTTTAGTGGGGTTGTTTGGCCCTGAGGGAGAACTAGTCCATCCCGCCAGTTCCCAAGTTTTAATGCTGGCCGGAAACCAGCGCACGGTTCCACACCGGTGTATTCCAAAACACGTTAAGGATAACTCACACTGGAAAGACTAATCATTGTGTGGCACAAGCCTTCGCTTTGTCCAATACCGTGGAACACGGCTATCCGGATAGATTATACCCTCTGCAGAGGTTGTACGCTGTACCCGCAAGATATGCTTCGCCCCAACCGTGTACTTTGGGGGAGCTAACATAACAAGGCGACGTACCTACCAGTATCACCACGATATCCACCCACGGGAATCCCACCAAGGCACCAGGGGCACACTCAGAGGCATGAATCACTTTGTGTCGTCTCTGCCCGTCTTCTTCACCAGATCGAGGAACTCCCACCAAGGCCGTCCAAGTCTTCTCCTGGCTCCCGTTGCAACTCCTGCCTCCTGGGTGGGTATCGGGTATCAACTAGTAGGGTGTGAAGCCCTGCCTTCCCATTCAGGCATGCGGTCGCACGAATATTGCTTGGCATGGCGGCACATGAACCGGTCCTTATACGAACGAAGCAGGCATCTTCACTAGCTATCCTCATGATGAGGAGTCGCATACCTAGAGATAGCCCTCCCACTAGGACTACCTCACCTGCTCCCGTCAAAAGTATCCCCACTAAGTGTTGCACATTTATCACTAGTATATATATACCATCCCACATTTCATGTTCACACGCACTCCACCAATAACACACACCATTTTACACAAAAAGCATGTATAGCAAGATTAATTAAGTACACAATATGATAAGTCCTAAGCGGCATACCATTCCAACATATCATTAAAGATTTAATGATAGTGGAGCTTAGGTTTAGCAATGAAATTAGGATAAACAATAACAAGGTATGGCAATCAACAAATAATTAGGACATACTAAGCATTTAAATCACATTTAAACACCATGCATATGTATTTATAAAGTAGGCTCTAAATAGGATTATTTGCAATCATAGGTTCAACATGATCAAAGGGAGTTAGGACTTGCCTTCACCAAAGCCTTCGTCTTCTATGTCCTCGTATTCCAATCCTTCAAATCCTTCCTCGAAAGCTTGATCGTCTAGGGATTAAAAGTAAATAACGACAAAAAAAATCTACCGATCAAACAATTAACTAAACAAGCAAGAAATCAAACAGGAACCAAATGGATATCAATAACAGAAGGTTCTGATGGAAACAGATAGTCCATGATTTTAGATGAATATTGGCAAAAGAATCGCTAAATTTGGAGCTAAGACGAAAAAGATATGGATTTTACAAGTTTGCAAGAAGGAATTAATTAGGATTATGCTAAGGAATTAAATATAGACATAATCCTAATTAGTCTGGAGTATACAAGGGTTGAAAAGTGATTAGAATAAAATCTAGTATTTACTGGAATTTTATAGAATTTTCTGCTAAAGGAAATTGCTCTGAATAAGATCTTGTGTGCACTGGCCGTGTGAACCTAGCTTTTACGGAGCTTGTGAGAGAATGACAGATGGGGCTAGTGGGGCTAGCGCACTGTGCTGCGCTGTGTGGTGGACTCGGTCCACAAAGCGGTGGGCCGGAGGGGTTTGTGTGCGTGGTGCACCGTGAGCCGGGTGCGCCACGCGCGCGGGACGACTCGGTCGTGCGGGCCCGCGAGCCGATGTGGCATGCCACGTAGGCGGCGGCGCGACTGGGTCGAGAGCGGCCGGAGGACGGGGGCGTGCGGCGGTGGCTCACCGGGAAACTCGCCGGCGGCATGTTCCGGGGCGGAGGCTTGGCGAGGAGTGGTCGTCGGCGTGCGGGAAGAGATGGCGGAGCGGGTGGTCCTACACGTCGACAACGCGGGTGACCGGAGCGGCTGCTCGGGCTCACCAGACATGGGTGGCGTGGCGACGCGCGATGGGAATTCGCGTGCTCGCGCGTGCGCGTGTTGCCGCAGTGGCGCGTGGGAGTGCAGTGAAGCGGGTGGTTGGCACGGCCTGGCCGGGGAGGCCACACGGCGGCCGGCGGTGAGCTCGAAAGCGGCGTAGGCGGCGGCGCTCGGTGAGGTGCTCGTGCACGTTGGAAGGAAGGGAGAAGGAGGGGCGCGGGAGAGAGAGAGGAGCACGAGGATGCTCACAGTGGGCTCGATGAAGGAGGAGGTCGACGGGAGGCGGCCGGCGTCGGGGAAGAAGACGGCGGCGATTAGGTCGTCGTCGATCTCGGCGTACAGGGCACGGTTGCAAACGCGAAGAGGTTGCCAAGGTTAAGCAGTTCATGGGGAAGCTCAACGATGAGGAAAGGAAGCTCGGGGCTCGTCGACGGTGGCGGAAGCTCTTGCTGAAGGGCTCGCCGGAGTTAGAGAGAGAAAAGGGGGAAAAGGAAATGGTGGTGCTCGGGTGCGGTGGTGAATGGTTTCAGCTCGCGGAAAGGGAGAGCGGGACAGCGCGGAGCTCGTCGGCATTTATATGCGGCCGAGGAAGGAGCTGTTGGAGCGGCTCGGTCGTCGGCTCGGTCGCCGGAATTCAATGGCGATGCGACGGCTTGCCAGGGAGAGGACGGGAGGCCACGCGGGTGACGAGCGCTGCGGAGTGGCTACAGCAGCAGCGACGAGACGGGACGAGGGAGGTGCTCGCGTGGGGATGGCGTCACGGCATGGCGGCATCTGGGTCTTGGGGACGGTCGTGCGGTCATCGGTCAAGGAGGGGATGGGCGCGGTCCTTGTTGACGAGACGGGACGACGGGTGCTCGGGGCGAGCACGTGGTCGACGCGGCGGCGACTGCTGCTCGGACGCGACGACACGGCGACGGGGAGCAGACCGGCATGGGCGCGCTCTGGCGGGGTCAGAGGAAGGTGATGACATGTGGGCCCCACACGTCAGCGAGAGAGGGAGAAGGTGGGCTGAGCGAGCGGCTGGGCCGAGGAAACGGCCTGCTGGGCTGGCGCGGCTCGCGGGGAAAAAGAAAGAGGAGAGAAGAGGGGTTTGGGCCGGGGGAAAGGAAAACAGCCCGCGATGGAAAATTCGGAAAAAGGATAAGAAAAGGGGATGCTGGGCTGGAGAAGTTGGGCCGGGAAGGGATGGCGCGGCCCATGGGGGATTTCTGGGAAGGGAGAAGGGAAAGGGAAAAGAGGCTGGGCCAGTTTAGAGAAAAAAGAGAGGGACGGCCCAGAAGAGAAGAAAAGGCTTTACTAATTTCTGGAATAAGAGATAGAGCTCAAATTTGAATGAATTTCAAATTTAAAAGAAAGACAAAAGCAACCAATACATAAAATAAAAACAAGAAACTCCAGAAGTGCATATGATGGGTTTCTTGTGCATGTTTGAAATAAAATTATTTAAAATGTGCCTTGGAGAACAACAGATTAATTAAATTTGTTGGAAAATTTTAAAAAGTTCAAATTTTTAGTGGTTTTTATTAGATGGCAAAACACAGGGTGTGACAAAAGTGTTGGCTAAAAACTTGACAAGAACATACTGTCGGGCCAAATCCATGCTGTCGGGCCACAACCGGGCCGTGCCGGCCCAAGCACGGCCCGTGCAATAGTTTCGTGCCGTGCCGCCTGATGTGCCGAAAACCCGGCACGGCAGGTCCGATATTCTTCCGTGCCGTGTCGTGCCATGGGCCGTGCCTCAGCCCACCCTTTTTTGGCCCGGCCCAAGTCCCAGGACTGTTGCATCCATAATTTAACCCCTTGGCCCCTGCTGATTTCTGGCGGAAGCTCCGCCACTGACTGGAGGTGATACTCAGTACTCACTAAAATCATAACGATAGGCTTCTAACAGCAAGGCATCTGAAATGAATTCATGATGCAAGATCCAGGATGACAATATATTTTTGCAGGTGCCGTACGTGTGGGAATAATTCGCATGCTCTTATTTGGAAGCTAGGCTATTTGAATATTTATTGTAGATGGATGTGTACGATGTCCTGGAGGGCATGCTGCGTGATGAAAGTAAAGGGCTGAGACCGCTGCCATTATCTCTTCTCCAAACCATCACAAATAATTTCTCGGAGGAGATGAAACTCGGCAGGGGTGGGTTCGCACAGGTTTACAAGGTACGGAAAACCGTCACCCAGGCCAGCGAGTGCGGACTTAACCATAGGTATTCTGGGCACCCGTTTTCATGCTCACAAGCCAAGCCACAACTGCAGGGAATACTTGGGAGTAAGATGATCGCTGTGAAGAAGTTGTACGGTGAGATGGATATCAATGAAACGCAATTCGTCAAGGAGATTGAGTGTCTAATGAAGGCGCGACACAAAAATATAGTGCGATTTCTGGGATATTGTGCAGATACACAAGGATTAGTGCATGACATTGGGGGCAAGTCTGTCCTAGCAGATGTACGAAGCAGAGCACTTTGCTTTGAGTATGTAGTTAATGGGAGTCTTGATAAACATATCACCGGTATGATCATGTTACATGTACTCTTTATTCATATACACTTGTGGAAACAATTATTTGAACCAGAGTTGTAGAAGTTACATACCGTGTGGCATGTTACTTGGCACATCTTGAATATGTAATCCTTTTCCTCTACCTTTCACAGATGCGTCTCGGGGACTTGAATGGAGGGTGCGCTATAAAATTATCAAAGGAATCTGTGAGGGTTTACATTATCTTCACACGAATCATATTCTTCACTTGGATCTCAAACCAGCTAATATACTGGTAGATGATAATATGGTGCCCAAAATTGCTGATTTTGGTCTCTCAAGGCGCCTTGACCAAAACCAAAGCACGGTTATAGGTATAACACCCATGGGATCATTGTAAGATTGCTAAGCCCTCTTGAAAGCTCTTTTGTTTTGTGAGCGGTGGGTGTTAGCTATGAGATTTGTTGCATTATATTTTGGAAAGCTCTGAATGGACCTTGGTTTATACCTACACTAGCTTTAAAGTTTGCTCTTTGTTAAAAAAAGAGTAAATCTCGAAAAATTGTATTCACATAAAGAAATTTGTTTAGAAATACTATGTGTGACATACAAATTAAAGACAAATAACTTGCATTTATTTAATACATATGCATGTAGCCGTATTTTTACACAACCTTTCACCCATGCACTCACCTACAGATTCATGTGTACTAGTACATATTTTCCATTTTTTTTCAATCATGAAATTCAAAACTAAAACAGTTACATGGTAAAAGAAATCTATGATCATCTTGCTTCTGATCATCCATACGTTAACTGTATATATATTCATGCAGGGGATATTTTCCACCAGAATGCCACGACAGAAAATTCTCATACAAATCAGATGTATATAGCCTTGGTGTTATAATTATGGAGATACTGACTGGAGAGAAGTGTCCCACAACCGAGGAAGTAAGAACCATTTGTGTATGTGCATATATCCGGTGTCGGAAACTTGAAAACTTTGTAAAAAAATACATACTTAGAGATTTTCAACAATTTTCAAAAAACAATATCACCCTGTTGGTGCAATATTATCAGTGATGCACATTAAACTGCATCACAAAACTTGATACTGTTTTGCGAGATACAAAAATGACAAATGTTGAACTGATATGCACAAAGGGTCAAATTTGTTAGTTTGTCCTTTAGTGCATCAAACCACAAAATTTATCATTTTAAAAGAGAAATAGATTTACAAGTGAAAGAAATGTGATGGATTTAAATAGGGTACCACTGCAAGAAAAAAAAAAGGATAAGCACGAATGATAATTGCATGGAAATAAATAGCTTATATTGTAACAATACGGCCCGTTGAAGTTAAGTCCACGGTGCCCATGCGCTTAAGCGAGTATAAAAGCGTAGTTGGTCCAGCATCATCTATATTGAGTTAGCCCTTTTGAGTAAAGCAAGTATGAAGTGTAAATGGATTGATGTGAGGGTGCAACCAAAGCCAAATTGGACCATACTATATATGTTCACAAATGATTTTAGAACCCTACAAAGGGTCAAATTTGTTTAGTTTGTCCTTTAGTGTGTCAAACCACAAAATTTATCATTTTAAGTTAAGAGAAATAGATTTACAAGTGAAAGAAATGTGATGGATTTAAAAAGGGTAGCACTGCAAGAAAAAAGGATAAGCACGAATGATAATTGCATGGAAATAAATAACTTACATTGTAACAATACAGCCCGTTGAAGTTAACTCCAATGTGCCCATGCGCTTAAGCGAGTATGAAAGCGTAGTTGGTCCAGCATCATCTATATTGAGTTAGCCCTTTTGAGCAAAGCAAGTATGAAGTGTAAATAGATTGATGTGAGGGTGCAACCAAAGCCAAATTGGACCATACTATATATGTTTACAAATGATTTTAGAATCCTCCCTCACGATTACATGGGATGGGCATGTGGGCTTGGGACGAGGTTATATGGCCCTGTCATATAGTAGGGTATGCATGATGCATGGTTACACAACATTGCATATGCCAATACTCTATGGGTGTGTTGGATCGTCATGTCGAATGTCAGGTCCTTTCAGGCGGGGGTGGAGGGAGAGGCACATCTGCTTGTGATGATCATGTTTGTGACATATCGGCCCATCGTAACACATATGTATATGTGTATGAGAGGTGATGAATTTAGTCTTTGTATCCACCATTGAAGAAACTTGTAATCCCATGTTTGCCATCATTATGTCAAGGACAGGTGGGTCCCACTGAGTCATTGACAGTGGCACACACGGGATCAAGGACATTTGTGATAAGCATGTGGAAAATTATTCCTATAAACTAGCAAAAATGATGTTAATTAGTGGTAAAATATACTAGCAACCTTGTGGTAAGATTTTTCATACTAAGCGAGGATGAAAGCGTAAAATTGGTTGCATTGATCGGAGTATGGGGGTCACATAGAGTGGGGTTAAAACTAGTTTGAACCGTGGAACAATACTTGCATTGTGACATTTTAGGTGCATTACTTTCTACATTTCTTGTTGATAATTATGAATTATATTGATGTTGTTGGCGCATTGACATCGAGCTGACAGCTTGTGTACTACGTACACCAATTTCTCATTTGGCTATGGAAAATACATTGGCTATATATGGAAAGCAAGCTATAGCTTTCATAAATTCAAACTTGTGATTGCAATTTTGCAGGTACTAGGAAGTTGGAGGAATAGGATGGAAATATCACAGGAGGACATACCATTGGAGCACGTAAAGGCATGCATTGAGATAGGAACAATGTGCACAAATCATAGTGCAGCGAAAAGGCCTACTACACAGCATATATTAGAAATATTTAAGAATCTGGAAGCTACGGACGAGTTTGAACCTGGCGTCAAACCATCTAAGGAGCTTCTGGAGAACCCTGCCTTCCAGTTTCTAAAGCCTGTGGGCACTCCAGATTTAAAGATAGCACCATTATTAAGTCAGAATCCCTATTCTACTGGAAAACAAACACAGGCACAAAAACGGAATGCACTAGCATGTCAACCTAGCAAAGAAGTCACGTCACAAGAAAACATTATTGCTCTCCCTTCAACTAAAGATCAATTGAACTGTTATATGCATGGTATTTGTCTTAATTCTTCATCTCAGCTATCCACTTTTTTAATTATTAACGAAAGATCAATAGAAAGTTTTCTGATGAATAGCATTTTGTTTATTTGATACCCTGCAGAGAATGATGACTATCTTGCTTCTGATATTAGACGTTCTGTTCGTGAAGCTGCTTTGTCAAAGACATTGACAAACAAAGAGAGTCACCGGGATCAGAATAATGATGATGCTTCAGAGCACTTCTTCATTCCGTTGTGTACAAGTGTTTCAGTGAAGGAGATGAATGCAACTAAGAATCAACGAAAACAAGTATTAGGTGTACCATCGCGTCAAATGGTCGCATCAAAAGAGGAAATTCTTGTTGTGCCCTCAATTAAAGATCAATTGGATGGCTCTATGCATGGTATTTGTCTTGATTATTGATCTCAGTTATCCAATTTTCCTTTAATTGAAAGCTGAATATAAATTTTCTAATACATAGTGTTTTGTTTATTCAATGCTATGTAGAAAATGATGGCTATCTTGCTCATTAAATTAGGCATTCCATTCATGAAGCTGCTTTGCCAAAGGATAAAAAATGTGATAATAGTTTATATCACTTCTTGATTCCGTTACCAACAGGTGAATCAATGAAGGAGATGGATGCGGTTAAGGATCAACGAAAACAAGGATTAGGTGTATCGTCGTCTCAAATGGTCACTCCAGAAAAGAAAACTGTTGCCGTCCTCTCAACTAAAGATCAATTGAATGGTTCTGGGCATGGTACTTAATCTTAATTCTTCATCTCGGTTGTCCATTTTATTTTAACTTCATATCAAAAGACGTTTTTTTTTTCTGATGAATACCTTTTTGTTTACTACTATGCAGAAAATAATGGATATCTTGCTCATGGTATTAGATGTTCCGTTCGCGAAGCTGCTTTGTCTAAGCCATTGATGAACACGGAGAGGTCAAATGATCAAAATAGTGATGATGCTTCAGAGCAGTTCCTCATTCCGTTGGCAGCATGTGTTTCAAAAAAGGACATGGATGCAGTTAAGGATCAACCAAAACAACGATTAGATGTATCGTCACCTCAGATGGTCGGGTCAGAAGAGAAAACTCTTGTTGTCCCCTCAACTAAAGGTCAACTAAATGTCTCTGTGCATGGCGTTTGTCTTAATTCTTCGTCACAGTTATACATTTTTCATTTAACAAAAGACAGACAGAAGTTTTTCTAATGAATAGTGTTTTACTTATTCAATGCCGTGCAGAGAAAAATGGCTACCTTGCTCATGATATTAGAAGTTCTATTCGTGAAGCTGCTTTGTCAAAGCCAGTGACTAACATAGAGAGGCAGCAATATCAAGATATTAATGATGATTCAGAGCACTTCTTGATTCCGTTATCAGTAGAAGCTTCAAAGAAGGAGATGGATACTGTTAAGAATCGACAGGAACAAGGATTTGCTTTCTCGTCGCCTCAAATAATGGTCACTCCAGAAGAAAAAACTCTTGTCCTCACAACTAAAGATCAATTGAATGGTACGGTGCATGGCACTTGTCTTAGTTCTTCATCTCAATTATTCATTCTCTTTTAGCAAAATATGAATAGAAGTTTTGTTCTGATGAATAGCTTATTGTTTACTAAATACCGTACAGAAAATGATGGCTATCTTGCTCATGATATTATACATCCCTTTCGTGAAGCTGCTTTGTCAAAGCCATCGACGAACATAGGGAGGCCACAGAATCAAAATAGTGATGATGCTTCAAAGCACTTCCTCATTCCGTTGTCAACAGGTGCTTCGGAAGAGGAGATGGATGCAGTTAAGAATCGACGAAAACAACGATTAGGTGTATTGCCACCTCAGATGGTCACGTCAGACGAGAAAACTCTTGTCGTCCCCTCAATTAAAGATCAACTGAATGTCTCTATGCACGGTATCTGTGTCTCAGTTATACTTTTTTTTCCCTTTTAACTAAAGATATATGTTTTTTTTATGAATAGTGTTCTGTTATTGAATACTATGCAGAAAATGATGGCTGTCTTTCGCATGATATTAGAAGCTCCATTAGTGAAGTTGCTTTGTCAAAGCCAATGACGAACATAGAGGAAGAAACTGTATCAAAATAGGGATGATGGTTCAGAGCATTTCTTGATTCCATTGTCAACATGTGCTTCAGTGAAGGAGATGGACGTTGTTAAGAGTCGACAGAAACAAGGATTTGGTGTGTCGTCACATCAGATGAAAACAAAGAAGGAGTGATCATTACCAACCGAATAAGAACAAGTCCAGTTCTGTTGAGATAATGTAATGGACATAAGTCATTCGCGAATGATGATGTGATGAAGTCCCCCTCACGCTCACCCTTCCTGCTCATGTTCCGGTCGGAAATTCTTCGTACCGCCAAATGTGGATGTGACTCATCTGCGGGTTCTGATGGATAGTGGTTCATGAGGATTATATGTTGCTGCTCACTGAAAATATAATTTAATATGTAAATCATTCTAAAATAATGTAATAATGTAATTCGCACATAGCATCTCTGTCTGTTATGCTTTACTGCGTCAGTGTGGTTTACAAGTTTATCAAGATTCTAAGCAAAGCAGTGTGCTAAACTCGACATCCAAATGACATTATGCAAACTCAGATTTTTTTTTTTTTTGGGCGGGGCGCGCAGGTGGGGGGGTTAACCAAAAGCTCGAGCCAACTCAGTTTTTCTTTTAGTTGGATTGCATATAGCTAGCTATACGTACGTTGACAATCAATTCAGATTCAGAGCACGCATGGATGATGGAGGCATTCAGATTTCACAGAACGCAGGGCAAAAGAAGAGTCTAAACGTGCACAATGCACGAAACAACCTACCATTCCAGCTTGCGAACACGCAATTATATGCAAAACCAGGGACCAGGAACAGAAGAGCTGAAGATGAACTGTTAGGCCCGTTCTAAAAGATCGGCGGCTCTCTGCGTGGCACTTCGTACATCTTCAAAGACCCTTTGGCTTACCCGTCTCTTTCAGCCACGCCATATGGGCCTTCTTCTCATCCTTGGCATCCACATCGGCGGTCTCATCTGCACATACAAAAGTGAAAAAATGACGTTTGCTCGTGGTTCTTGTGACCTCCTGGATCTCGAATCAGATCCCTGCAGTCCAGATTGCTTTCTGAGAGTGTATCAGCCTGCTGCAATTCAGCAACTACAGTGATCGTAGTTATTTCTTCAATATCCGCTATAATGTTTTGTAACGTCCCGCCTCCTCGAGGCCGGGCCCGCTTACGCCTGGTAGCTCTCTAGGACTTCAAGACTTCTCTCACAAACCAACACATGTCTTTTCTGCGCACTTTATCCTCACTCGTGCGCACAAGCACGCTTAACCTTGGAGTTCTTTCGAGATGAGCTTCCGGAAAAGAAGTTGCAACTTGTTGATATAAGTATTCTATCAATCCTATTAAGCCTTAGGCTGGGATGTCACATACTCACCCCCTTAGAAGATCGACGTCCTCGTCGATCAACCCCAATCCAGGAACGTCCCCTCTTGGCCACGTCCGTGTGTCCTCCAGGAACGTCCCCTCTTGGCCACGTCCGTGTGTCCAGTGCCAGCGCATGTGCCATGCTGTGTGACCACTCTGAGCCCACACCAGCCATGCGCACCATGCCTGCGCAACTGCGCCCACACGCGCCCGTGAAACCGCGAGGGTCGGCTCTGATACCACTTGTAACGTCCCGCCTCCTCGAGGCCGGGTCCGCTTACGCCTGGTAGCTCTCTAGGACTTCAAGACTTCCCTCACAAACCAACACATGTCTTTTCTGCGCACTTTGTCCTCACTCGTGCGCACCCGGGAAGAACTTCACGGTCGGTCACCCATCGCTCCAGACCAAGCACGCTTAACCTTGGAGTTCTTTCGAGATGAGCTTCCGGAAAAGAAGTTGCAACTTGTTGATATGAGTATTCTATCAATCCTATTAAGCCTTAGGCTGGGATGTCACATGTTTGCAGTTATTTTTTCAGCATCCGCTACAGTAAAAAAGATGTCATTCAGCCTGCCGAACATGCAGAGACCGAGCCAGGATTTGACTATGAGGAGAACCAAAGAGTAATATTTATCTCATAAAAGGGCTAAAATAATTTTTTTCTCAAATTACATGGTGAAATCATGTGTACACATGAGAAAGTGCATGGAGCATAGGGGGGGCCAGGCCCCTGCTCGCCCCCCTGGCTCCGCCCCTGCGAACATGGCCTATATATGGAGAAAGATCTGGCTGACTTGGATCATTGTTGGAGCAAGGAAAGTCCTGGTAGTAGGCGCAGTCCCTGTATTTGGAATAGGGGGGCCGAGCACGTCGATGAACAGTGAACACGGAGGTCGGCGTCCAGCACCAGCCTCACCAAGCCTCGAGGTTGCCATTGTTGCGCAGGTAGCATTACCGATGTTAGGGCGTGTTTGGCGCCGGCTTATTGCCCAGCTTACGCCCTGCTTATCTACTGTTTCGCACTGTAGCACTGTAGCAATAGTGAAATTACTGTTCACGAAAATGAAGAAGCCGAGATAAACATCAATTTGAGTACTTTTTTGGGCTTATGCACTGTAGCTACAGTACTGCTACAGTCATAAGCCGGTAGAGAAGTTGGGCATATAAGGCCAGCCAAACACGCCCTTAGTGAGCAGGCATGTGGTTGTGCAGTGCAACACACACAATATGAAACTAGGAGTGTTTGCATGACTGCAGCTGATACATGTTTTTAAAAAAAGTAAATTGCAAATTCCACCTCATAAGTCTCCTTCTTTCTGAAATTACACCCCATAACTCTATTCGTTGCAAATCCCCACCCACCCAACACTGTGCAGTCCGGTTTCACACCCCGCCCACCGTCCACGTGCGAGTCCACCCGCCGCCGACGATGAATCCCGCCGCCGGTCGCCGTCCCTCGCCGCCCCAACAACCGTTGAGGTTTCTCTGAGCTAGCCCGCCGCTGTCGGACCCGATTTGGGCTCTGCCGTGACCAAATCGACTCGAATTGGGGCTGTCAATGGCGCCGCCGCCGTCTTCACGGACCTGGGCACGTGCTTTTCGCCTCCCACGCGGATGGGCGCTTCCCGTAGCTCAAGCTCTCCACGGCGTCACGAATGACCCAGACGAACAGCTGCTTGCTATCGCGCAGCGCCGCGGCGAGCTCTGCAACCTGCTTCACTGGCATCGCCGTGCTGCCTAGGGATGGCAATGGGTCGGGTTCGGGTCGGGTGGAGCCAAAACCCACCCACCACGAAAAAGACCTCGGGTGCAAAACGACACCCACACCCACGCCCATGGGTGAAAATCAGCACCCACGCCCACGCCCATCGGGTCTCGGGTGCCCATCGGGTCCAACACAAAGTCATACATACTTGTACAGAATATAGTTCACATGCATAACCCCTTAGCAAATTGCCACAACATTAACTATTAACCACACGATCACAAATGCACACGTCCAGAATTGATGTCCAACTAGTACAAATGCTAATAACAACAACACAGCCACATAAGTCCAAGAATTCATGTCCAGCAATACATTACAAATAACAAGTAGGCCTAATGACGAGTGCCAAAGTTCAACACAGGAAGTGAAAATGAATACTTCTCAGCTCTCACGCTCACAAAGCCACCAATATTACAACATAATAGCAATAAATTCAGAAACGAGCAACAAAGTTCCATAGCCCACAACTTGCACAATGTTCAATCAATTATGGTGGATTCAGAGTCATCCTTGCAACAAAAAGAAAGGAAATAGTTTAGATCAGCCAATGTTAAGAATGAACAAATGCTAAATTAGAAAAGAACAGAAATAATGGATGAATATAGTGTTACCATTTTTTCCTCTTCTTCGTCCATACAAGTCATTAAAGCATTAATGAAACAGGACTCATCGCCTAACATATCAGCCCGAGACCAAGCTTGCATGCACATCAAGCCTTCGGTTGTTTTTGGAGCTAGTCTACTTCTATGTGGGCTGATTATCCTCCCGCTGGTACTAAAAACAGATTCAGATGCTACTGTTGTAACCGGAATTGCCATGACATCTCTTGCAATTTTTCTCAAAGTCGGGTACTTGACCCCAGCAAATTCCCACCACTGAATAATGTTCAACTCTTGAGTTCTTGGCAGTGTTGGCTCCTCTAAATATAAATCCAACTCAGTGCGAACAAAAGTTGAGTGCTCTTCTGGTTCCTCCGACAAGAACTTATCAAATAGGTCAAAGACAAGATCATCTCCTTCATTGTTCTTGGCACTTGTACCAGCTGCACCTACAGCATCAGTTGTTGCCACGCCCTCCATGGATTCTTGGTATTCCAACACCAGCTTTAACAACAAGGCCTTAACTCTCGACACTTCTTTATCTATAGCTGGACTTTCTTCCCCATGAACGGTGCTGTAGAATGCTTTCATGAATTTCAATTTATATCTTGGATCTAAAACTGTAGCTATTTCCATAAGCCCATGCACATCTGCCCAGTACTTATTAAACTTGTCTTTCATCTTCTTGGACATTTCTTCTACCTTAGCAATAGGACTAGTTCTCCACTTATCAATTGCCAAATAAATACCACAGATTTTAGGGAAAAACAAATTGGCTGTGACATAATTAGTGCCCGACAATAGCTCGGTTGCATCATAGAAGACCTTCAACCTAGCACAAAGCTCTCTAGCAAATGCCCAATCATCTGATGTTGGCGCATCTTTAGCACATAGGGGTTCTTTACCAGCAAGGCGATCAAAAACTGATGCATACTCTACTGCAGTGCTCAACATAATATATGTGGAATTCCATCTGGTCTTACAATCTAGACCTATCCTTTTATTATATTTCAGGTTCATCTGGGCACAAGTACGTTCAAAACGCTCATGTCTTTTTGGAGTGGCACACCAAAACCCAACACTTTCCCTAACCCTTTCAAGACCTTTATCCATGACAGTCATTCCATCTTTAACAATCAGATTTATAATGTGTGCAGCACAACGCATATGCAACAATTTACCTTCATCCATAAGAGAGGGGAGATGCATCCTATCATTCATCGCTTTCATCAAATTGTCGTTAGTGGTGCAGTTGTCAAGTGTAATTGTGGACACCAGCTTCTCAATGTGCCAATCTTGTAGTACATCATGAAGGACCTCACTTATAACTTCACCTGTATGTGGGTGTGGCACATACATGAACCTGCAGGAATCACAAAATATTCAGCATAGCACACATGTACTGAAATGAAATTTTTGATGACTTGCTGTCCCAAAAAAGGAAAATGCATTATTACCTCAAAAGAAAATTTTTGAGCTTCCAATCATCATCAATAAAATGAACTGTCACAGCCATATAACCTTTCTTTTGATGACTGGCTGTCCACATATCTGTAGTAACAGCAATTCGAGAATGACACTGCTGCAAGGACTTCACCAAAGAGTCCCTATGTGCCTCATACATTTTCAATATATCACTTTTTATAGTGTTTCTGGACACCACTTTGAAAAGAGGTTGCAGGGCTGCACAAAATCTCCTAAAGCCAGCATGATCAACCATGGCCAGTGGATACTCATGGCAACAAATCATTAGTGCAAGCTCTTTCCGAGCAACTTGTTGATCAAACACATATTTCTCAACGCATACTGCCCCTCTCTCATCTTTTCCTAACTTCAGTGTTGTCTGCTTCATTCCCTTTCTAACCTGCCGTGATGCACAACCACTAAGATGACCACGCAAGTGACTAGTTCCTGATGTGCCCGTTCCAGATAGAAGTTTTTGACACCAACTGCACTTAGCTTTCAGTTTGCCGGCCACTAAAACTCTTTCAAACTCTAGCCAAACATCAGACTTTAGCTTCCTTTTACCCCCCACTGGCACATCATCATCTATATCCACGACATCAGTACCTTCATCAGATGCAGCTGCTGTAGGTTCAGCAGGTGCTGGAGATGGCATGGCAGCAGCTTCACTTGATGGCGGGGTTGCTTGAGCACTTGAGGTCGGTGTTGAGAACCGGGTTGAGCGTGGCCTCTTCGAAGCAGTGGACGGCGTCGAAGATCTGGGCGGACGAGGAGCTTGCGAGCCTGCGGCACTTCTCCCTGGGGCCGACATGCCGTTCGATGCCGTCAAGAACCACGGCAGCCTGCTGCTCCTGCTGCCGTAGCGACGTCGCGGGCCGGTGTCCGTGGCGACAGCGCGTGGCCGCGGCGAATGCCCAGCACGGCGCGACGCGCAGGAAGCCGGCAGCCGGGGGCGTCGAGCTCGCGTCGAGGACTCGCAGTCGCAGGGCGCGGACGACGCGGGCGCAGCAGAGGCTGGGTCGCGGACGGCGAGGTGCGGCCGCGAGGGTCGCGCGCTGGCGGAGGCGGACGGCGAGGCCGGGCGTGCCGCGTGCGCCGTGCGCGGCGCGGTGGCGGCGCCGCGGCGTGCGGGAGTGGAGGCGCGTGGCGGCGTGGGGCGCGTGAACGGGAGTGGAGTGGAGGCGCGTGGGGTGTGCACCGTGTGCTGTGCTTGGTTAGGGTTAAGGGAGGGACAGGGAGATGGGCTGGGCTGTGGCGTAGCTGGGCTGACTGATTCTTTGTTGGACTGAATGAGATGGCATGTTATGGTGGGCTATTTTCGGGTCACCCATGGATCACCCATGGGTGAAAAACAACACCCGACTTTCACCCGAGTTACTGTCGGGTCGGGCTCGGGTGGCACCCATAGGCCAAAAATGGCACCCACGCCCACGCCCATCGGGTCGGGTACCCATCGGGTGCCCGCACCCATGGGTAAAATTGCCATCCCTAGTGCTGCCGAACTGTCCATGTGCTCGCCGGAGCGCACGTGCTAGTGGCCTCGACGAGGATGCGGCGGTTGCGGAGCGCTGCGCTCGCGCGGGCCGCACGCTTGGAAGCCGTGCTGCCGTCGATGGTTGAGGGCGATGGCGGGGTGGGGCGGTACCTGGCGCGGCACTGCACGAGGAGGACGACGCCTCGCCCCTGTTATCCGCCGCGCGCCGCTGCTCGTCGGCCTCCCGCCTCTGGGCCGCGTCCTCCTCCTCGCGCTTCGCCTCCTGCGCGCGCCGCGTCGACGACGGCCCTGGCGGCACCAAAGCTACAAAGCTTGGCACGGCGCCGGCGAGGAGCACGCTGCCGCTGCTGAGGTCTATATGCACGTACGGCGGGTGCGCGTACTCTTGCAGGTACATGAGCCCCTTGGCGACGTCGAGCGCCACCTGCACCGAATTTCTTGGATCAGCTACGACGTCTGGGCGGGCCATCCACCAATTGGATCAGCTACGAGGCATGAATGAAGAATTTGTGATCAATTCTTCGTCAAACATTCCATGCGCATCTAATTTCTTGGATTCGTGGCTACGGATTGAAAATTGGGAGAAAAAAAAGCTTCCGCAATTTGCATTGCTGCCGGGGCGGGGCTGAGATGCATCGTCCTCCCGTGCGCCAGAGATGTGGTCGGGACGCGCAGCCTCGCCACCATGAGCACACGCGCACACGCGATACAGGATTGCTGCCGACGAGAGCTTCGAGGCGGAGGAGGCAAGCAGAGGAGGCGCCGAGGAAATCAAGTTCAATCAATTTTGCCGATGCGGCTCCACGGTGAACAACGGCGGGAGGTCCACCGTCTCCCCAGTCAAGCGCAGATCCACCGGCACAAGCGACCCCACGGCGAACAACGGCGGGAGGCCTGCGACCACGGCGCCGCCCCCTAGAGCCGAGACGGCCTCCGGCTCCATGGCTTCGAACGCGTTGCCCGCAGGACGCGGAAGGCGGCGAAGAGCGCTGCGGCATGGCGGGACTCGGCGGCGGGGACGTCGCAGCCGTGGCGCGTGGACAGGGCCACGGCGAGGCGGGTGAACGGGACGACCACGGCGAGCCAGGCAAAAAAAGCAAGCGCACGTGGGGAGTGGGGTGTAATTCGGACTCTACGGTGCTGGGTGGGTAGCCCTTTGCAACTTTTGGGGAGGAAAATTAAAAAGCAATCCACTTATAGGGTGGAATTTGTAATTATCCTTTTTAAAAAAGGTTCATCAATCCATCAAAATTGTTGTGGAGTAGCTTACGGTGATCATCGATGGTCAAGCCGCTGACCCCGGGAGGGCCGGCCCAGTTGTTTGAGGTGACGCGCATTGAGCCCCAGAGCAGCTTGCTGAACACCAGTCATCCCCGGGTGGTTGTGAAGGGATCGGGATTCTCGGCATAGCCCATCTTAGCCTACACTAAGCTCCGTCAATGATTGCCACCAGATGCCTAGCACTGAACGAATTGTATTCAAAAAGGAACTCTTTCAATTCGATCGCTTACTGTACAATTCGATCGCTTACTGTACAGAAAAGGAACTCTTTTTTCTTCCGAGCATTAGAAGTGTTTGTTGGGGACTTGGTGGCGTACAACTATCCTACCGCTGGAGAAGCTAGAGTACGAAATGCCAAGATTTAAGTCATGGAGATGACGTACGGTATCATACCGTGTATCCTGCGATGCGTTGAGCCGGCTGATCACGTGGTCTCTATTGACACTTGGCGGCCTCGCAGCCGAAGCCAATCTGGACATCCACGCAGCCGACGGTGACGTGTTCGCTGTCGAGACCCAAGACTTCATAGGGGATGCTGCTACCAGATCAGGTAGTGACGGCGAAACCAGAGGGAGCACACGGATTGCCAATTCCGGAAACGAATCCTAAACAATCAATCGTGCACCAAAGGACGGCCTCTCGGGCGCTCAACGTCGTCAACAAAATCCTGATCGTTCTTCCGTCTTTTGATTGTGCGGTCTTGTTTCGGACACGTACCTGTGAATGCCTGGCTTTCGTCGAAGCTTCGTCGCGTGGCTGTCGTTAGACCTTGTGTGCACGTTCGCGTGGTTTTGTCTGGCGGTTTTTGCCGTTGTTCCGTAGTTCCGAGCGGTGGATTCTGAAGTCCCATGCATATGAGTTGCCTCTATGTGATACGCAAGTGCATGCTTTCAATCTTTGCCCCATGCCTTGCCATCTGAGTTTCTTCTCTGTGATACGCAAGTGCATGCTTCCAATCGTTGCCCATCTTTCGCCTATGCCTTGGCCCATCTCTTTGCATGCGGTGCTCGTCGGAATGTGTTCGTTACGCCGCTGCCTTACGTGTTCGTGCTTTTGTGCGCTGGGTGCTTGGCTTCTTCCGTGTCCCGGCCTCTGTCTATAAATCCGGTGCCCGACCGTGTGGTTGCCGTGTCGGGGCAGCGTGCAGGGCGTACAACGGTGGCGGCGAGCGATGCGGGCGGGCATCATCGGCATGCCTGCAAGGTCGGCGATGGTCTCCATTGGGGCTGCCTCGTCGGCGGCGTCCACAACGCAGCCGTCGCAGTGGTGGCGGTCCGACAGAGCTCCTCGACGGCGAGAGCCGGTGGAGGTCGGCCATGTTGCGCTCCATCAGGAATAGGCGGCCGAAGACGGTCACGTTCTCCTCTTGCAGCCGGGCCGCGTGGGCCTCGTCATCCTCCTCCTCGTCGAACGCGGCCGCGGCGAGCAGCCGGACCATCTCGAAGAAGTTGAGGTCGTGGTCGAGGCCGCGCTTAACCTCAACGTGCTTCTCGTCTCCTCCGTCTCGCTCTGGCCGTAGCCCGAGTCCTCATCGCCGGCGACGGCGCAGCCTGGGAGCAGAGGCAGATCGATGAGGCTCTTCATGGAGCTGCACCCCTCGACGCTCCCATGCCATCTTGGCCATCCCCACCAGCGCCTCCCACACCAGCGTTTGCGGCGTAGGGAGCACCGCCAGCGTCACGGGGCACGGCGACACCAGCGAGGCCACGCCTCTGGAAAGCTTCGCCCGGATCACGAACGACGTCGTATTGCGCGGGCCGCCGCATCACACCGGCCGCATCGCTCGTCAGGAGGAGAGGCATGCCGTCCTGCGTGGTCGGGAGAGGCGACGGCGCTAGGAAGGCCGCGCCGCGCATCCGCGCCAGGCGGTCGACGCGGTCTAGCAGGTTGGCACGCGCATGGGTGAGCGAACCTCGGCCGGACGAGAGAGAGCGGCCGAGTGAGGCGTCGTGGAGTGCGTAGCACGCCCGAGGAGCGGCCTGACACGGCCGTGTGTGACATGGCGGCGACAGAGCTTGTCTACAGCTGGTGGTTGGTGCCGTGCGGCCGCTCGTCGCGCTGTTGTCGCACCCGATGTCCCGAGCCCGCTGCTTGAGTGCATGTGTGAGACTGTGAGAGAGGATAGCCTTAATTTTTGTGAAGAAGAGAGACTGGGCAAAGGGAGCACGCGCAGGTGAAGAAGAAGGCACGGAGGCGGAGCCAGGCAAGGAGCAGAGCTTGGGGCGGAAGTTGGCGAGGGGATCGTGCCTGTCGACGAAGGTGTCCGATGAGGGCGTGGTGTCCCAAAAGCTAGTGCGGGAAAGGCGGCAGTAGCAACGGAGCATCGACTTCGCCGGCATGCGCGTGCGGCGGTGCTTCAACCTCGAGGGTTGGAAGTGGATGGGTGTGTGTGCGGCGGTCGCGCAGCATTGGTGGCGTGTGGGAAACCAGGGTCTAAAGGGCGGAGGCTTTGGCTGCGTGGATTGAATTGGAGGCTTCGCCGGCTTGCCATGCCGTCCTTCTTGCAGCCTCGAGCAACGGCGGGCTACTGAGCGGCTTGTAGTAAAATGAGAGAGGGCTGCGCAGGCGGAGGAGAAGGTACGGGCCTCATGGCGCGAGTGTCACGTGATGGTGAGGAGAGCCGCGTGGCGACATGCATCTGCATTTGCTCGCCAGCAAGGCAGCTAGGAGAGCCGCGTGGTGACATGTGTTGTAAAACTCTTAATTGGGCCAGGCCCACCTTCTAGAAGAAGGAGTCCTGGTCCATATGGGTTGCTTTATCGAATCCAGGCCCAACACGAAGTTAGGGTTCCCCCCTTATATATAGTTGAGGAGACCCCCCTGTAATCTGACACCAGAATTTCGCAATAAAGAATTTCGTCTCCTCTATTCCAGTTTTACCTTTTGTTATCTGTCGTGATCTACGTGCCGTCGTTCCGCCGATAACCTAACAACATGCACCTGCGTGTGCTCGGCAGCCAGCCAGCTAAGGAGGAGGAGGGATGTAGAAGTTAGTGACCTGCGTGTGCCTCTGCAAAATTCGTTGTGTCTTTCAACTGTAGTCAACGATCCATGAATTACTTCAAAACTTACTCTTTCTCACAATTAGTTAAATTCGGAAAAATTGTGTTCTTATAGTGCTCTAAAATTAAATCAAATTTTGTGCTTGCACAATTTTTTTTAATGAAGAATCCAGTTTAGTTGTGTTCCACTCACAATTATCTAATTTTAGATTTCAAACTAGAGTTATCGATATTTCATTTAGTCTAAACTAAATAAAAATAATTAACATCCCTAAAAATTAATGCACCAAGGCATAGAACTATTTGTAACTAAGAGTTATATGGTGAAAGGTATTTACTTTACACGCATCATTTAATTCAACGGACTTTGATTTCTACTCATATGGTCCTTGTTTTTAGTGGGTGTTGCTTGTGTTTGTTTCCTCCAGCGAAGCAGATCGGGGAAGGCAAGCGGCAGCGAAGGCTTCAATGATACAAAGTTTACTTCAAGTTTCAAAATTAGAAAATAATTGAACAAAGCTCAACAAGTAACGATGGACACTGCACAAACCCTACAGCCATGGCTGGTCATGGGCGCTTATGACTTCTCGTTTTCTTCTTAATGAATTGGCAGAGCACGTACCCATGAACTTCACTTAAAATAGTATTATCGTAACATTGGTCATCAGGCCCTTGCAAACAATTATCCTCATGTGTTCTTACGTATGCGCTAGATAGATGGGTCTGCTATAATAATTATCCTCACGTGTTCTGAAATGTCATTTCTGATTATGTTAATCGGTTTGGCAAAAATAAGTAGTGCAACTTAGAGATTATTGCATGCATAATACATTGCTGACATTTTTTTTTGCGAAGAAATACATTGCTGACATAATGATTAACTGATGATTTCTCTTGTCATCCTCTTTTTGATTGTTAAATGCAGAGTAGTAATTAAGAGTTAGTGGTCCAAAAATAATACTATATATATGGTAGAGCAGGCCTGTAGGACGCTCCTTCTGCTTGATGATATACAAACAAATCTGTGTATATGATACACAACACAGCTGTATGTGCACCGGGCATTTAGTCAAAACTAGCCACGAAGAGGAGGCGCGCCAGCGGCACGCCACAGCTTCTAGTGGAGACCATGCACGCACTGACTGCTTATTGAGTCGCTGGACAAAAAAGTTGCTCTTTTTTATTTGCGGAAATTACAAGAAAGCAATTCGCACTGCACTGTCGATGATAGATCCACTTGGCATCTCCTGCCTGGTGAGCTTTACTGCGTCAGTGTGGTTTTTCAAGATTGTGCGAGCAGAGCATTAGTGCGCTCTCAACATCCAAGGAGCAATTTGTTTTCCTTTTAATGTATGCTACTCTATCCGTCCTAATATAATTGGCATTGTGGCTCTAGGCACGGAGATTAACAAGAGGTGAAAAAATGTGAGTGCATAAGAAACGAGAGGAGAGAGATAGAGATAGTGTTATATTGAAATGAGGAATGTGTCTTGGGTGTTAGGAATTAATCTCGGCTTAGTCAATAATGACGGAGTCTTAAAGGTTGACTAATGCTCTAATCACATTCACTAAATGTGCCCTGATCAGGGACAACCACCTAACTAACTCTGGGCCCGGTCCCATAACAAAAAGAAAAAAATACAAAGATATTCGTTTCAGGGTTAAATATATCCCTTACTTTAAACTTTTTTTTTTTGAATTTGGACATTTTTGTGGGTACTTTTTTTACTTTTTATAAAGGAAAGCTCTTTTTTTGAAAGATTACCCCTGTCTTTGTTTGCCAAGCCGCACTATAAGAAGGGGTCCTCAACCCACAAGGCTAATTGATCTCTCTCTCTCTCTCTCTCTCTCTCTCTCACGCATAAGAGAAAAACGACATTGTCCGATCCACACAAGTGTGGCATTGGTCTGAGGTGGTGCACATTCATCACTGCCTGTTTTATCGCGCAGGTGTATGCCCGGGGACGTCAGCAGTCCTTTCGGGCGAACTCTACAACCGGGTCAGTTGCATTTGTACGAAATCATTTGTGTTCTTGTGTGCAAGCTAGAGGATCGTTATGTATTTGATCTGCTAAGACTAACATTGGGAAGTAAGAATACAAGTATTTTAGAAAAACTTGATATGGCTTGAATGACTAGTATTTTAAAAAAAAAACTCGACCTGCGGGGGGGTATGACGGCCCCCGGGCATTTGCTAAGAAGAAGACTTCTCACGTAAGTCGAGAAAACCCCCGAACCCCCCTCCCAAACCGTACATAAGGACTCAGCTGGCCTGTGTGAGCTAAGGCGCGAGTCTTTACTTTATGCTTTGGTCTAGGAGGAGCGAGGGGATTTTTTTTAGCACTGTAGCGCACTACAGCACCGCGTGCGGGGATCGGGAGTCGAACTCCCGACCGGCCGGCTGCCACTCGGGCGCCTCACCACGGGGCTACCACCCCGTCCACAATGACTAGTATTTTGAGATGGAGTAGCTAGCTAGCCACAGGTTTCAGAGCACGCATGGAAGATGGAAGCATTCAGACTTCTTGCGCATTGAAGAGGGCAAAAGAAGAGTATGTGTATGCTAACGAAACAACCGAGGGGGTCCAGACATTTGCACACGCTTTGCCAAGTGCCAACACGTATAATTACATGCAAACCCAGAAACCAGGCACAGATATGCTAACGATGAACTATCAGGACTCGTCTAAAAGATCGGTGGCCCTCTGTATGGCACACTTCGTACATCTTCAGACCCTTGAGCTTGCCCGTCTCTTTCAGCCACGCCAAACGGGCCTTCTTCTCATCCGTTGCATCTGCACGCGACAGAAATAAAAATGACTTTGGTGGCTCATGGTTCTTATGATCTCCACGATCTGGAAACAGATCCCTGTTAGTTAGTAGATGATGTTCTTAGGGTACCTAGAGAGATTGGTTTACTTGGATCATTGTTGGAGCAAGGGAAATCCTGGTAGTAGGTGCAGTCCCGTTTTTGGGAATACAGGGGGCCGAGCACGTCGATGAACACGGACGGTGTTTCGGCGGCGAACCGGTGCATGTTCCCGCCGGAGTTCCGGTACAGAACCAGGGCGTCGCAGGGCGCGTTGAGGTCGGCGTCCAGCACCGGCTTCGCCAGCCTTGACGCTGCCATTGTTGCGCAGGTCGTATTAGAGATGTCAATGAGCAGGCATGTGGTTGTGCAACGCAGTGCAGTGCACGCAATACGAAACGACCAGGCGTATTTGTAGCAAAAGTTCAACGATCGACCAGGATTATTTTGGAGTAGCTTACGGTGATCATTATTCATTTGTGACCACGGGAGGGTCGGCCCAGTCGTATGACGTGACGCGCGTGGATCCCCGGAGCAGCTTGCTGAACACCGGATGGTTGTGGAGAGGGATGATCGCACCTTGGGGCAGCACAAAGACCACGATCTGCAGAGTACAGAGAAAGGAAAAATGAATCACCGTAATCGCAGGCATCTGACTAGTAAACACCGATGTGAGTTTCAGCTCATTGTCCGTACCGAGAAGTTCCTGCAGCTGTACATGGTTGTCCGCGTGATCATCGGATGCTTTTGAGGGCCAGAACCATCCGTATCAGCAGCAGTTGGAAACTTGTGCTCGGCGCTTAGATGCACATCTTCTAAGCCAATCTTGTCTGCAAAGTTCAGAACTCAGAACCAGCAAAGTCAAGTACTGTTGTTCCATCACCACGATCGCAAAGAACAACAAGCATGAGGAAAAGTCCCCGAGAACCTCATTTCCAGTATTGTCAATCAAATTACGAATCAATGGAATATGTACAAATGTTAGTTGAGGAACAACAAATGGTACAGAGCAGAGCAGGGGCAGATTCATTCCTACGTCAACAAGGTATATTATACTTCTCAAACCGTGATAAGCGTAGCAGCATGTATGTTATGGCAAGAGTGGATGTTGGGGGCACATGTCTTAAATGGGCAGATATGAGGTTTGTCAGGAAATATGACATATGTCGTATACAAGTTCTTGTTCTCGACCCTAATCTTATTCCGCAATTTGTGGACGTGGTTATCGGGGATGATCTCTACGGGCTTGAATTCCGTGTGGAGGAGAACATGGACGATGATAACATAGAGCCAATGGATATGGACAACCATGGCGATGGGGACGACGGTCATGATGAGCAACATGATGGGGCAAAAGAAGATCGGGATGGAAAGAATGGAGGCAGTGCTAGTAAAGAACAAAAATCAGGTGGCAAATCTGGTAGCTCAAGCATGGCAACTAAACAAGTTGCCGGACAGGAAAATGTGCGCAAGGTAATTCACCTTAATGTACAAGGTTTTGGTGATGTTCAAGCACGTAAGACACCTGTACCTAACACAAGCATTGCACATGTGACTGATCCCTCTATAATGCAGACTGTTGCGGCAGATTCTCAGCTTATGTCCACCCCTGCCGTGCCGCTATTTAGCGTGGAGTCCCAGGTGCAAGCTCATGTGCCTCGGCCTGCCGCGCCTCTGGTTCGCGTCATCGCACCATTGGCTGCCGCGTCGAGTGGCCGTGACGAGCGTCTGGACGACACGCCGGCAGGCTGTGCCAATACGTCCCCGGCTGTTGTGCTTGGACAGAAGAACGAGCTGATGAAAACTGCCCCGGCCACCATGCAGGCCGAGCAGGAAACAGATGCGGACGTGCGCGACTACGAGTCCGACAGCCCAGATACCATGCCGTTGTCACCAGGGACGAGGGCGCAGCTAGCGGAGTTCGAAGCTCAGGTCATTGGGACACAATTGAGCCCGGCGTTGGGGGACATTCCGGAGGCCATGATGGGTGACTCGCTGCGTAGAAGCAAACGTCGTGCGGCATCGGCGGACGATGTCTCTACGGACAGAGCTGGGAAGCTCAAAGCTGCACGCAACCTTGAGGGCGAATTCGCCAAAGGTACAACATCGTCTTCCTTTCTACATTTTCCAAGGGATAATTGCAAATTTCACCCCATAAGTGACCTTCTTTCTGATATTCCACCCCATAAGCCTATTTGTTGGATAAGCCCACCCACCCAGCACTGTTCATTCCGGTTTCCCACCCCGTTGGCCACGTGCTGAGTTCTTCTGGCCCATCGATTTCGCATGTCCTCGCCAGCGCTCGTCTGACGGCGACGAATCCTCCCTCCAGCTCCGGCCCCTTCCTGAATCTTGATGCCCGGGGCACCCGCGCTGCCCGTCGCCGCGCCTGGGCCCGCGCAGGAACGTCGTCGCGCTGTCGGCCGCTGTCGAGAGCTCTGGCACGGCGCTGCGATGTCGTCGGGGCTGGGCACGCCGAAGGGGATTGGGAGAGCCAAAGAAGCGGCCGGCGTCGTGGAGCGAGTCGAATATTGAACGCTGCGGCAGCCAGTTCCCAGCTTTCCTGCGCACGAACGCCGGCCTGACGCCATTGCTTACTGCAACTGGTTAACTGTTGGCGAACGCAGCCAGTCCCCGGCTTTCCATCGCCAGCTGATCAGAGGGGCAAACGCGGTAGCAGGTGGCGGCGACCTTCGAGGCCGGGCAACACAGGATTTTGCTAGGCAACGCAACGGGCGAGGAAACGCCGGCCTCTGTTTTTCTGTATTGCTCAACTCGGCGACCAATTCGTCCAATTACGACACGATTAATGTATAGCTGCAACACTGACCAACCCCTCGCTACTCGCTGCCGGCTCAAGCACGTCGCGCGGCACAAGGAGCAACACCGCCGGGTGCAGCCGGAACATCTCCTTGTTGATGATGGCGTGCGTGTAGTGGAGCTCGCCGAGGTGGGATTCCTCCGCCTGAGCTGTTGATGTAGTGGAGCAACACCAAGCAGCTCGTTGCCGGCCTGCCACTGCGTTCAATCTGCGACTCGCTCCACGATGTCGGCCGCTCCTTTGGCTTCTCCCGATCCCCTTCAGCGTGCCCAGCCTCTACGACATCGCAGCGCCGTGCCGGAGCTCTCGACGGCGGCCGGTAGCGCGACGACGTTGCTGCGCGGCCCCCAGGCGCGGCGACGGGTGGCGCGGGTGCCCCGGGCATCAGGATTCAGGAAGGGGGCGGAGCTGGAGGGAGGATTCGTCGCCGTCAGACGAGCGCCGGCGAGGAGATGCGAAATCGATGGGCCGGAAGACCTTGCACGTGGGCAATGGGGTGGGAAACCGGATTGAACAGTGTTAGGTGGGTGGGCTTATGCAACAAATGGATTTATGGGGTGGAATATCAGAAAGAAGGTTATTTATGGGGGGGGGAATTTGCAATTTACCCTTTTCCAAATAATTTAATTTCGTCTAGTTTCAGTTCTATTGGGATTTCATTAGGATCTGATAATTCTAGTGCTTTGGATTCTATTACTCATTTGAAAAAGGTAGAATGTGATAGAATAAGCGTGGGGGAAATAAGTGATGTGAAAACTTTGGTTTTAGATAAAGAGGAAAAAGAATTCGCTGATGAAGAGGAAATTGACAGATTTATCCTTAATCATCTGTGTAGTGATATCATGGATGAGGTTATGGATACGGGTAGTGAGCACATTGTCATGGCTCATACTAACTCGTCTCATAACAAATCTAAGGGTAAGAAAGGTAAAAGGAAAAAAATAGTTACAAAGTAAAACGGTAACAAATGAAAGGAATATTTTGGAATAATGATGGGTTCGAAGACCCAAAAAAAACGTAAGTTTGTCTCTGATTTAACAAAAGAGCATAACCTAAATTTCATTGCGATTTCTGAGACTGTCCGGAAAAGTTTTACCGATACCTTTCTTAAAAATTTGTGTGGGGGTCGAAACTTTATTTGGCACTGCAAGGAACCTAGAGGCCGATCTGGCGGTATTCTCTTGGGTGTAAACCTTGATGTGTATGACATTGGAGCTATTGACGAAGGTGATTTCTACGTAAAATTCCATTTGTGTAATAAAAATGATGACTTCAAATGGGCACTTGTTGTGGTCTACGGACCTGCACAACAAGAATTAAAGGAACAATTCTTGACAGAGTTGGTTCACATGTGTAGTCATGAAAGCCTTCCAATCCTTATTGGTGGCGACTTCAATATTATGAGAAGCCCAAAAGAAAAAAATAAGGATAATTTTGACAATCGATGGCCTTTTCTCTTTAATGCCGTTATCGATGGCTTAAATTTAAAAGAAATAGAATTGTCAGGGAGACAATTTACTTTGGCAAATTCTTTACAAAATTCCACTTATGAAAAATTAGACAGAATATTGGTAAGTACCGAATGGGAACAAAAATACCCATTATCGACTGTCATGGCACTGTCTAGAGACATATCTGATCATACGCCTTTATTACTAAATTCGGGCGATGCATATATGTATAACCAACAACCTTTATTCAAATTTGAATTGGGATGGTTATTACGTGATGGTTTCACCGAAATGGTAAAGGAGATATGGATAAATGAACAAAGTGGCAACACTCCTATGGAAAAATGGCAGGCCAAAATACGTAGCCTACGCCAATATCTTAGGGGATGGCTAAAAATACTAGTGGGGTGTATAAGAAAGAAAAAAAGGACATTCTAGACAAATTAAATGTGCTGGACAAAAAAGCAGAGAGGAATCTGCTAACACAACAAGAGCTAGATATAAAACCATATCTTCAAAATCGACTAGCTCATATGTTAAGAGAGGAGGAATTAAAGTGGTACCAACGAGCTAAGGTTAAGGAGTTACTGGAAAGTGACTCAAACACCAAGTATTTCCAGCTCGTGGCAAATGGTAAACACAGAAAAACTAGGATATTCCTGTTACGAGATGGAGACCACATTATAAATGGTGATAATGAACTGAAAAAGTACATTACTTCCTATTATAAAAGGCTCTTTGGTCCTCCAGATGGCAATAGCTTTGGTCTGGATGAAACTCGTATAAATGATATTCCACAAGTAACAAATGTAGAGAATGAAGCTTTAACATGCTTGTTTACAGAAGATGAAGTACGAACGGCAATTTTCCAAATGGAGCATAATAAAGCACATGGGCCTAATGGTTTCCGTGCTGAATTCTATCAGGTCTTTTGGGACACCATTAAGGATGACCTCATGGCTTTATTTAATGAATTCCATAAAAGCTCATTGCCATTATACAGTCTAAATTTTGGGACTATCCTCCTCCTCCTGAAATGTCGAGAAGCTGAGAGAATACAACAATACAGACCGGTATGTTTATTAAATGTGAGTTTTAAAATATTCACAAAGGTTGCTACTAATAGAATCACTACGGTAGCTCAGAAAGTAATTAGTCCTACACAGATTGCGTTTATTCCGGGTAGAAATATCATGGAGGGAGTGATTGTTTTACATGAAACAATTCATGAACTGCATCGGAAGAAACAAAGTGGTGTAATCTTCAAAATCGATTTTGAAAAAGCATATGACAAGGTTAAATGGTCATTTGTGCAGCAAACTCTGAGGATGAAAGGATTTTCCAGTAAGTGGATAGACTGGATTAATGCTTTTACTCAGGGAGAGCATGTGGGTATCAAAATAAATGATCAAGTTGGAAAGAATTTTCGAACCTTTAAAGGTTTACGACAAGGGGATCCCTTATCTCTCATTTTGTTTAATATTGTAGTAGATATGCTTGCTATTCTTATCAATAGAGCAAAGGATGATGGACAGGTGGAGGGCCTTGTTCCTCACCTGGTTGATGGTGGCATATCTATACTTCAATATGCAGATGATACAATCATATTTATGGACCATGATATTGAAAAAGCCATAAATATGAAACTACTTTTGTGTGCTTTTGAACAATTGTCAGGTCTCAAGATAAACTTTCATAAAAGTGAGGTGTTTTGATTTGGCCAAGCTAAGGACCATGAAGCACAATACTCTCAACTTTTTGGATGTCGGATGGGTACTTATCCATTTAGATATTTGGGGATTCCGATGCATTTTAGGAAATTAAGCAACAGTGGTTGGAAAGTCATCGAGGAAAAATTCGAGAAAAAGTTAAGCAGCTGGAAAGGCAAACTTATGTCGGTTGGTGGCCGTTTGGTTCTAATTAACTCTGTATTAACTAGTCTTGCCATGTTTTTGTTATCCTTTTTTGAAGTCCCTAGAGGAGTTCTTGAAAAATTGGATTATTCTAGATCAAGGTTTTTTTGGCAAGGGGAAGGACATAAGAAGAAATATAGACTTGCTAGATGAAGTATCCTATGCCAACCTAAAGAATTAGGGGGGTTAGGAATACAGAACATTGATATACAAAATCAATGTTTGCTGAGCAAATGATTATTCAAACTCATCAATGAGGATGGAGTATGGCAAGATATACTTAGAAAGAAATACCTACAACACCAAACTTTAACATAGGTTGAGAGGAAACCTGGTGATTTACATTTTTGAGCGGGACTAATGAAAGTGAAAAATACATTCTTAAATCTAGGTAGCTTTGTTTTAAACAATGGCCAGCAAATTAGATTTTGGGAGGATAAGTGGTTAGGTAATTCTACCTTGCGTGAACAATACCCGTCTTTATTCAACATTGTTCGAAAGAAACATGCAACGGTTGCCTCTGTTTTTAGTACATGTCCATTCAATATCTCTTTTAGAAGAGTTTTGATTGGTCAAATCTTAATCTTTTGGCATAACCTTGTTTGCTAGAATTGCACATGTTCAACTTTCGGATATTAAAGACGCCTTTAGGTGGAATGTCACTCCAACGGGTCTTTTTAATGTGCAATCTATGTATAAGGCCTTTTTGAACAATGGTAATGTAATCCATAATAAAAATATTTGGAAAATGAAAGCACCTCTCAAAATTAAGATTTTTATGTGGTATTTGCAGAAAGGTGTAGTGTTAACAAAAAATAATCTAGCTAGGCTTAATTGGCATGGTAGTAAGAAATGTTGTTTTTGTTCATAAGATGAAACTATTCAACACTTATTTATTGAGTGCCACTATGCTAGATTTATTTGGAGATTGGTTTATTTCTGTTTTCATCTACAACCACCTCATAACATCGCTCATATGTTTTGAGGGTTGGCTGAATGGTATAGGTGCTAAACTCAAAAAACAACTACTTGTGGGTGTTGCAGCGCTATGCTGGGCTATCTGGTTAAGTAGAAATGATATTGTTTTTGACAAGACACCTATGAAAACTTATATGCAGGTACTATTCAGGGGGACTCATTGGCTGCGGTTCTGGTCGCAACTGCAAAAGAATGATGAAGACATGGAGATCATGAGAGATGCTTGCCGACGCTTGGAGGTATTGGCCATGGAAGTCTATGCACACTATGGATGGAGTTTTAGTAATAGACTATGTTATTAATAATTCTAGACATCCAAACATTTCGCTTGTCGATGTGTGCGTTTTATCATTCCAATTTGAGCAGACGGAAGTGCTGCTGATTTGTAATAAGACGGTTGTAACCTCCTAGTGAGGCTAAAGCCGGGATGCCTTTTTCCCATTATCTAAAAAATGTCTTGAACAAGCATTCTCATATGTCAGAACTAGTACTCCCTCCATTCTTTTTTTGTTGTCGTTTCAGACAACAAAAATGAACTACAAATGAACTAGAAACCCTTGTCTGAACGTCAACAAAAAAAGAATGGAGGGAGTACTTGGCAAGAGTGATTTCTTTGTTTTTCATTTGTTTTCGAAGTATCATCCTGGAATGTACCGCGCACAGACAAACTAGCACGGGCTGATCAGGAGTAAACGGATCGAGAAGAACCATGCAATGCGATGGCCAGAGCGGCGCACGGGGACACGTACCCAGCATCCCTTTGACGAGGGAGACGTCCGCGGGCGCCGGCACGGTACCGGGCGGCCCAAACGCGAGGCGGCACCTGATCGTGCGCCGCCGCCGCACGGTCACGCCGCTCCCGCTCCGGCCTCCGGCTGCCTCACGCCGCCGCCTCTTGACCGCCACCGCGCCGGCGCCGCTCGTCGTCTTTACCTTCATCACCTCGCAAGGCAAGCTCGACCTTTTTTGGTCCGTGCGGCGCCCGCAAGGTCGTCGCAGGAGGGATAATGAGCAGGGGATGATGCTATAAATTAAAGACAGGATAGCTGCTAGCGACGAGCCAGCGCACGCGACGCCGTCACCCACTGGTGGCGCGTTGAAAAACCGCGAGCGACGGAGCTGTAGCAGGAGGTAATACTATACCAGCGGATTCCGGGGAGGAACTGTATACGATCCGTTGTTCGGTGGTGCCGGTGGTCATGGGTTCGACGGGGTGCCGTGCCGAGAAGGCGGCTCTGGTTCTGGTTGGCAGCTCTCGGTGTCGCCTCCCCAACGGCCGGCCGCGTTTTCGCGGGAAAACCGCTTCGCGCCTGCCGTGCTTGATGACTCGATCGACGGTCAAGATGTGATGCGACCGTCTGGTGCGATCTGGAAGAGGACCAACTCGTGAATTTTCTTGTCAACTTGCCTTGTGACTGTAGGACAATACGTTGTGTTGTGTCTTGTGTGTCAAGAGGTGGAAGCTTTCCGGATACCTTTTTCTTTCATACAACCTAGCCATACTCATTTGCACATGCTGAATGGTTTACTTTTCGGGAGGCTATACAGAAAGTGTAGGGAACAACTCCACAAGACCACATCAATTTGGCGAACTATACGTTCTCGAAAAAATTTGGCGAACTATGCAAAACAAAATTCAATACAATTTGTTTCTTGCAAAAAGCCCATATTAGAGCCACTTGATCCTGATCCAATCCTATACAAAATCACTCTTATTGAGGAAATGAAGTTCAATGTTTGCACCAAATATTCCCTCTGTCCATAAATATATTGCCTTTTTATGTTTATCCTAATTCAAAGTTTTTTAAGCTTTGACCAACAATATCTAAAAATATATATTATTTTAAATTTAAAGATTTATATAGTCTATTTTACGATGAACCTAGTAAAATTATCTTTATGTTGTCAATCTTTATGGTTTTCTTGTTATGGATAGTTAAAGTTTGAAAAGTTTGATTTAGGACAAAATTAAAAAGACGTTGCATTTGTGGACGGATGGAGTAATATAAATCTACAACGGTTGCATTGTTAACGAAAATCTGGATCACTCCTAGAGGATGAGAAATCTCACGTTCTAAAGGGACCGCCTAAAATGCTTGAAATGATGTAAAGCGAGCATAGCTCAGCTTTTTTTTTTTTTTTTTTTTTTTAGAAATCAACCCACTCGGGTTCAAGTTCCATACTTAGGATGTGTGTCAAACATTTACAGCTATTTATTCTTTTATTGAGAGATAAGGCCACAGTTGATTAGCGAGACACCTGTGATGACTTCGTGAACCTTACAATCGGCCTAGTCTTTTTGAGACGCTGAGGGGTGAGCACTTATGCATGTTTGTGAGCATCTATTACCTCAGAATAATTGTGCTTCACAGGATTTTTAGTATCTTATTTATTGTTTTTTTATATGCTTCGTAGAACTCGGCTTTTTGTTCCAGAAAGGATGCCATAAACGAACAGATATGAGATCGTGCAAACCACGGGTAAAAAAGAGAGACGGATGAATAATGGTAACAGAGTAGAACCAATATATGTACCAAATAATTCTGAAATGGAATAAGCAGAATGTTTAGGCGGTTAAATCATTTTCACATATATCAAAGGTATATGTGTACATGTGTGTTCACTTGCAAGAGAATTGTAACAAACTACACAGCTTTGCGCATTTGAGCATATACACACAGGGAATCCTACAATATGGGCCTCAAATGTGGGTCTTATACGTCCATGTACCATGTGAATCTGCTTTGACCTTAGGCTCATGAATCTAAGAGATCTTGTTAACTTGTGAGGCCATCAACTGGTCTGAAGGGTGCATAAACAAAAGGACCAGCAAGAGCAAACTTTAACCCTGTGAGTAACGCGAACCATATCTCATACAGAAAGATATAACGGATACATTGCAACACTAATGTGTCAACCGCCAAAACACAATCATCACCACTATGGTGATGACCATACCCGCATAGGCAATCCACTTGTCGACACGGTGCCGCCTCTCAATAAGCTTCAGAACAGAGTTTGATAGACCAACAGTATTCAGGATGTCCAAAGCTTTCCTTTGAGCACTCTGCAAGAAAGCGATGATAACTGTTAGCATAGAAAAGTGATACCATAAAAAAGACGTGTAAATGGGATGTGCTTTCAGTAATCTTTCATCCACCTTCAGTATATATTTTTACCTTGAGTCGATCCCTCTGGTCTGCGTACTTGTGAAGGATAGCTACACCTGTCTCATAAGCTTCTTCAAGCATGCGCGAGGAGCTACGAGCTGATTGCATTGCCTGGGCTTCGTCATCGAATATTCGAAGGACATGTGAGGACTCACCATTCTGCAACAATAAATTTCATCTCTTTAACCAACTCAAATAATCATACAGGGAATACTAGCTTTGCGTAAAGGATTTCTTACAGCTCTCTCAAAAAGCTCTGCTCTTTCTTTTGCTTCCAAAATCCGCTTTTGTTGACGCAAGGAATGCCTATCAAGGGTTTCCTTCAGTGAATCAACCTCTTCAGACAGCTGCTCCACCTTTCTGCCAACACAGCACAAGCAGTGTCACAATCTTGAATCATTGTTACAAAAAAAAGTCATGAGGCATTACAAATTGGGCAACCCTGATACGACAAGTCATGCAGCATGAACAACTTGGGCAACCCTGTTATGGATAAGCCATGCAGCATTGTTCGACAAATCTCAGCATATTGGTTTTGTAGCCCGGAAGTGAAACCTAACCATTTCCTGGTATGTGGTAAAGTGGATACATTTTGAAACAATTGTATAGCACAAAGAAGGTAATGTTGACCCCCAAAAAAAACTGTTCAAAATGTAAACAGAATAAAATAGTAAAACAGAGAACACACATGCATATTCATAATGATAGACAAGAATAACATAATATCTGCTAAAACAACCAATACTAGTTGGCCGAAATTACATACTGCACCATGTGTATAAGATTACAAGAAGGCTCTGAATTAGGCTGGTGGAATGACTGAGAATAATTAGCAAAGGCTACACATTCTTGAAGATAGTATAGGAAAATTTTGTCCTAAAAATACCAGAAATTGCTATCTTAAAAGACAAAAGGCAGAGACTATAAAATTCCTGAAGGTGCTGCAAATTGTTAGAGAAGATCACTCTGACATGCAATTTAAGGTCCAGAGGCACAATTTGGCAATAGAGGGCAAATTACATGCACATAGCTAAAGCATTTGAATTGCATCAAAGAGGTGGTTCTCATGCCATGCCAACAATTAGGAAATCAAGAGTAGGAAATGTCAGCTTGCGTAGTCAGTCTGGTCAATGTTTGAAAAGTCAAGTAAAAAAGGCTGCCCTATTTGCAGAATAATCTGGGAATAATCAATTGAAGACCAAAGTTTGCATAATGCTTGGCTCTTCCTGCGGAGTTAAAGCAATACGTGACATAGTAGTTAATTTCTAAGAAGATGATGCCTCCACTTGCCCTATACCAACATTAACAATAGATCAAATTATTGGAGGTGGTTCTCTGAGAACGCATCCAGGGCTAGTTTGCATTGAATCCTGAGATGGTTGCCTGAGCCAGGCAGACGCATCCCACCCGAGGATGCCTGGGAGAGCTGCCTGGCCCAGGCAACTTTCCCAGGTCTCCAAGCAACCAGGCAGCTCTCTTAGGTCCCCAAGCAAACCCAGTGCTTCATCACCTTAGGTGCTGCCGTGCTACCTAAGGGAAGTAGCAGCTCTAAAATATCAAGAACAAAATATGAGAAATTGAAACAACGTTGATATAACATGCATCTACCTCTCCATAAAATTTCAAATCAAACACTCAACCTACACACCATAAGAAAAAAAAAAGGAAACCTGCCTGAGAATAGTACTCGAAAAAGTATGTGGTTGTCTGAGCACTATTCCCAGGCTGATTTCTCATTTCTTTTTGTTACTAAGTGTGAAGGTCGAGCTTTGATCTGAAATTTTATGGAGAGTTAGATGCATGTGCTACTTATGTTGTATGGATTTTTCAAATTTAGCACGGTAGCACCTAACGCAAGGAAGCACAGACATGCTCTTGTTGTACTCACACTCACCAAAGCAGCGCTACTGGCACGGAAAATTCAAGGTTTCCGAGCTCATAAATATTGAATATGATGTGTTGGTAGATCCTATGATAGTAGCCCATCAATGTTAGTTCGCAGTCCTGCCCCAGACAGCCATTTAAAATTGTGACATCAAACTTGAATTGATTATGCTGGAGCAAGAACTTTAGTTTCCAATCTAATATTTTGAATCTCCTGGCCAGCAACAGGGAGATCTGGTTACCTTTTACTAATAGCAAAAGTTCTCTATATGTTGAGGCCTCACCACTATTTTTTTATCAAGCCACCAGTATGGCCAAAAACTACTAACGGCTAATCTGAATTCGTCACAAGTTAAGACAGGTACAAACCAGTCAAACTATATTTCTAAATGCTGCTTCCTGAACGGCACACTCTGCACCTCATCGCTGCCTAGCATGCCTATGTGCTTGCCAAGCATTAATTAGGCAAAATATCGAATAACCGTCTCTTTAGCTGCAAAATACAATTATGGAATAAACCTCATAGGTCCATCTCCTCTCTCAGCGCCACCGACAAACAAATTCGCACTACTAAGACAAGATGTTCATACCATCGAACTTCGATCTGTGCAATCGAATCAGAGAGAGATCTCTACCGCTCATCAACAACGCAATTTGCACATAACCAATCACAACAGAGCAGCGGAAGTGAGTCAGTGATCTAACTAAAGAGATCCTCACCTCTTCCAGAGATCGCGCTGGCCCTTGTTGGGGATGGATCGCCAGAGCCGGTCCATCTGCGCGCAAAGCGTCTGGATCTGCGCCACCTCCTTTCGGACCTCCTCCGCCACGGCCGGTACCCCAGCGGCGCCGCCCCCGACGAAAGGAGTCGAGGAGGAGTAGGAGGACGAGGTGGGCGCTGAAGCGAGGCGCTCGACGCGGGCCACGCCGTCGCGCGCCGAGAGAAGCAGCCGCCGCGCGCTCTGGTACATCTCCGACAGCGTCACGCCGCCGCCGGTGCCTCCGCCGGAGAATTCCATCGCCGCCGCGGTCGAGCTCGTCGGGATCGAGGCGGAAGGGGTTTCTTCTTCTTTTTTCCCAACTTTTTTTCTTCTATTTTCCTTTTTCTTTTTCCACTTTCCAGTTAGGAAGGAAAGGGAAGTAGAGCCCCCGGATGGTGGGGCCGTGGTGGCAATATGACGTGGAGGGTAACAGGTGGCAGATACCGATTGGAAAAAAAAAATACCGATTGGAAAACCGCTTCTTTTTTTTTTTGAGTTGATTGGAAAGCCGCTTGATCGCGTGCCAACGATGGATGATTGTTTCGGAAAAAAAAAACGATGGGTGATGGTTGTGGCGCTGCCTTCACCTAGAAGGAACGGCCTCCCCTTCTCAAAAAAAAAAAAAGAAAGAACGGCCTCCCAGCAACAAATGTTTTTCATCACGTCTAAAAAAAAATAGAGGAGATAATTGTGTTTTTTTTTTAGAAATTACACAGTACAACTTAGATACTCATAACGCACGCACACTCACCGCTATGAACGCACATACGCAAACCCTACTCCTAAAGCATCTTCGAAGACTGAGGCGGCAAATTCTCCATATTCCCGAAGTCACCACTGGTGCCTCGCTGTCGACGGCCACGTCGCCTACCGCTGAAAGCACAAATGTCGTTAAATCCTAGAAAATTCGCTCCCACCGGAAGTCGAACCCAGGACCTCAAAGATGCTACTCGGGTTCCTTAACCACTAGACCAAGACGCCTTTCACAGATAATTGTGTCCTTGCTCTAGCTATGAGCTTCAATCGTGATTTTACCTTCATTTTTTTCATCTTTATGACTTTACTCTCATTTTATTTCTGAAATAAAGCCTCTGTTTGCCCTCAAATTAAAACACCGTTAGTTGCAAGCATGATACGAATTAAAAAACAATGATGTCTCATGCAATGGCTTGTACTTGCATAGTTGCATGCTGACATATGGTTTTATTTTAAATATATGAAGTTTATATCACAATGTTGGCCAAAACATATAAAATTAATCAAACTTGGAATAAATTTGAAGCATGCAAATCTATCAAATTTACTTTCAGAAAACTTTTATCAAAAGAGGATAAAATCACAAAAAATAACATAAATGAGGTAAAATTGTCTTTTTAGCTCCTTTAACACTGTTATGTGCTCTTAATGGAATATGGGTAAACTGAAGATTGAGTTTGGAAGTAAAGAACAATATCTTTTTTTTTTAGAAGGACCCCGGACAAATTTGCCAGCGTTTTATATTAATAAAGAGGAACAATATCACAACTGAATATGAAAGTAGGGGTAAGAAGTAAGAACACAAATGCCCTTAAAGAAATGTTACTCATCTCCAAAGACATGAAACGTATTTTTTATCTAAAACACAAGAGCAAAGATGGCAAATTTTTTGAAAGTGTAGATGTATTTTGGTATTTCATCTTACAAAAATAAAGTTGCAATTACAAGCGAAGGAGCATGTGCTGACACTACTCTATTCGGTTCACCGTCCTCCCCCTCCCCCTCCTCTTTCATGACGTGTGCCCCTGTTTTCCTATCAATCTGTAAATCCTATTGTGCTTTGCCGCCATGTGGTACGGTCCGCACATTCTTTTCTTTCGCTCACAAATAACAATAACCACCTTCTCCCACGGTCTGTCACTGTATTTTCTCCAATGCTGGTATACACGCAACTAAAGATGATTCCTCCCACTCTTGAAGTGTTAGTTTTATTAATAGGTTAACGGACGAGCGAGATATGAGCCCACATCTCTAGCATAGGAGAGAACTTTAATTCTTTGTAATGGAACTGTCAGTGCTTCAGAAAAGGCCTGAAGCCTAGTGGTTACAAGAGTCTCAGTAGCATCTGAGGTCCTGGGTTCGATTCCTGGTGGGAACGAAGTTTTTAGAATTTAACGGTTTTGTGCTTTCAGCGGTAGGCGACGTGGCCGTCGACAGCGAGACACCAGTGGTGACTTCGACAGCGTTGTGAGTGTCTGAGTTGTACTGTGTAATAAAAAAAGAATTAAAAAAAGAATTATCAGTGCTTTATTTCTCTTTATTAGGGTTGGTTGGTTGGTTGAATATGTTGTTTGATTGTTAACATAGGATCAGAAGAGCTCCCTGGTTGATGAAATAGAGTTGGGGATGTTTACTTAATTGCATCGCTGAGCAAAAACTTTGATACTCTCTCATTTTAAAGACTAGTATTGCGGGCGTGAAAAGCATTTCGTTGTATAATACAAGAAAATAGGAGCAAAACGAAGGTATTGTACCGCGTCCGGCACCGATGATTGCCGAAGATAGGGAATAAAACGAATAACAATGTGATTTTGTATACGTGATTTTAGATGACTCAATGGAACCCAGCAAACAAACAAGTGTTCATAACATGGTCCCTTTTTATATCAAATATAACGATTCTTTTATTCATTTATTAGATCGGCACTTATGAGATAACATGGACAGCTAACCGACGTCTTCCATGCTACTCTGAGATACATTTTCTGGAACCGTACGATGGCTCGCTTGATAACTGGGATTGTAGTCTACAATAAGGTCGTTCATTTCATCGCTTCTACGAGCTACATGTTGGTACAGAAGCCACGTGGGACGGTAGAAGGGCATTCTATCAGTGCGAGGATTCAGCTCGAAGTCATCGCCAGCATCCAAATGATGACACCTGTATCATGAAAGTTTGAAAATAAATCCAAGCCGTTCAATGTGTGTATAAACGTAAACAAGAAGTGAGATGAAATCATGGCTCACTCGTACCCACACAGCTGTTGGATCAGGAAAGCGTAGTACACAAGCATGTTGGGACGACGAGGCCGTCGACCAAACGCAGTGGGCGGCGGCAGCGTGGGCAGTGCCATTTCTTAGAGGGTGGAATGCTATGGGAAATTAGCTAGATCAGGAAGCTGGACGCAGTTCACCGGAATGGAGAAAATTAAAGTGTATACAATAACTTGATAGGATGGAGCTGCATATATAAAAGCTCGGCAAATCATTGGAAAGTTGCATGCGAATGGAATAGTGTACCACGTATGCGTACTCACATGGAATGTGTATCAATTTTATTTTTTTTTTTTGAGAAATTACACAGTACAACTCAGACACTCACAACGCACGCACACTCACCCCTATGAACGCACATACATAAACCCTACCCTTATGAGCATCTTCAAAGACTGAGCCGGCAAATTCTCCAGATTCCCGAAGTCACCACTGGCGCCTCGCTGTCGACGGCCACGTCGCCTACCGCTGAAAGCACAAATGCCGTTAAATCCTAGAAAATTCGCTCCCACCGGGAGTCGAACCCAGGACCTCAAAGGTGTTACTCGGATGCCTTAACCGCTAGGCCAAGACCCCTTTCACGAATGTGTATCAAATTAAATGTAAATTTCGCATACTTATACGATGATAATCTGGCAACATATCGAAAAAATCACCAAAATAAAAAAGAATTAAAAAAAGAATTATCAGTGCTTTATTTCTCTTTATTAGGGTTGGTTGGTTGAATATGTTGTTTGATTGTTAACATAGGATCAGAAGAGCTCCTGGTTGATGAAATAGAGTTGAGGATGTTTACTTAATTGCATCGCTGAGCAAAAACTTTGATACTCTCTCATTTTAAAGATACGACACGTTGATTTTTTCTTTGAATATTGACAAGCAATATATATATTTAAGTAATTATTTTATTTTTTTACGATGAAAGTCTAATTAGTTACTTAACATGAAATTCCTACCTCTATGAGTATCTTCGAATCGAGATTGACAAAGTCACCGCTGGCGTCTCGCTGTTGACGGTCACGTCGCCTACCGCTGAAACCATAACGCCCTATGTCGCCTACCACTAAAAGCACAATGTCGTTAAATCCTAAAAAATTCGCTTTCGCCGGGAGTCGAACCCAGGACCTTAGGTGCTAAAGAGGCTTTTGTAACCACTAGCAATTTGCCCGTGCGTTGCAACGGGAGAGCCAAACATATACAAAGCATCCAATTTATGAGAGCATAATTATTCAAGCCTATCGAAGGCACTGACAAAAAAGAAACCGGTATTCTCATAAAAATAGATTGAGGCAAAACATCGTGAGAGTTGGAACTCAAGCCTCCTTTTCCTACGGATCAGGAAGGCCTGAAATCTCAACGAATGGAAGAAGGCATGCAAACACATCACCGCACTCTATGTCCTGCCCAGCCAGCAAACAAATGGTGCAAAAAATCAAGAGAACCAGGAGTGCATTTGTACTCATGTTTCAACATATCTTATTTGCTGACAGCCTATCACCCACTCGACCTTTCAGAAATCAATTAGAATGGTTTAGCAAGAATATCCCTTTGTATGGTGACACGGACGAAAATGCCTTGCTGCTACTATCGGCCAGAGAAGAGATTCCTGACTCAACCCAATGTTCATGGTAGCCCACATGGCAAGATTTAGCATCAAATCGCATCCAACGAACCTGAATTTGTTGCTAGGTGGGTGCACAAATAGACACAGCTTAACTCCACGACCCGCGCTGATGACCTTGGATTCGACGAGGAAACACCGGGATCAAAATGTTTGCAACCCAAAACGATCGAAACTCTTGGTACCAGAATATGCTACAAATCGCTAATGTTCAAATCAAGGTCGTGACTCCCCAAACATGAGCTCTGTGCAAACCTAATAATTTTTCACGCTGTGAATTAGCAAACCTTCGTGCGGCCAAATCAAGATCCCAGTGGGCAAAACTGTTAGTGAGCGAGGATATGAACATAGTGTCAGCACACATCGCAATCTGCTTCGTCCCTTTCTGCACCCTTCTTTCTGATACGCCATCGTTGTCATCGTGGTGAATTGATGACCGTGGATTAGCCCCACCGAACGTGACCTCGCTTACTGCTACCTGCGGACAGCGGACCAGCCTATCTCCAGTCGTAAGACTCGGCGTAGTCACTTCCCGTGTGGAGGTCACGCACGCCCAAGGCCGTGTGTTCTCTTTAGTGAGAGTGTGGCCCCTAGCGAGCTTGTGGACGAGCCGTCGACGAGCGGGCATGGTTGTGGCGAGTGTGTGGGTGAAGCCTACCTCGCCTTTGACAAGCTAGCGGGTGGCCGAAGCCGCAACCTCCAGCAAGCGTGTGATAGGGCACGCCTCCGGCAAGCGAGCGCAAGGCAACCTCCTGCAATCGTGCTTGTGGGTGGGTGCGGCTTATACTAAAATTCATGCAATGTGATGAAACTCGAGAATTTTGTATACAACTTAGCACCAAACTAAAATTCTGGAACAACTACATGAAGAATAATGAATTTACATGATTTCTTTTAGAATTTTTGAATGTCAAATCAATGCCCTAAAAATCCAAATGATGCTTGAAAACTGTCAACTTTGAGGAATTTTATTTTAAATTCTACAACACCTTTTCGAGTTCTTGTTGTTCAAATGGGTTCTTCCATGTTTGGACTTGCACCAGAAAAATCGGCATTAAATTTAGAAGCTTCTAGGGCTGGTTAATCGAGTTTCAAAGTTTGAAAAAAAAAAGAAAAAAAGGTGGAAAAACAATGCCTCAAGCGAGGTTCGAACCCACGCTCTCCCGGAAAGCAAAGGACAAATCTACCACCAAACCACGCGTTGATTTCGTTATATAATCGATTTGATTTCTATAACACCACACAAGAAGGAACTCGGACATTTGATTTGAGATGAATTCGACACGAATTCAAAATCTTGGCAGGACGAAAAACGAAAAAACAATTGGACGATCTCTTTCAGCCTTTTTAAGTAGTAGAGATTAAGTTATTGCGCTTACTGTCACATAGAAATAGTAACATAAGCAATATAAATATACAGGTCATACAATAATTAGAATCACATGTTGACAAAACATGCTTTATAGAAAAAATTACCATTGTTTGCGACCTCAATTCGCACAGCCACTAAAATTTTGGCTTTCGTCTGCGGATAACTGGAATGGTCACTGGAATGAACTTCTGTTTGCTGCCGTTAGTTATAGGGGAAATAAAAAAGAATCAGAATATCCACAGAACGAGAATACAGGGGCCGCTACAGAAAGACAAGGTTGCCCTTGTGTTTCTCGTAGCAGAATCATTCCCCACTCTCCTTCGCCACCCGGGTAGGAACCCTAGATCCTTGTGGCGGCGGCGCGCATGGCGAGCACGGGGGGCGAGCGAGTGGCACCGGGCGGCGAGCAGGCGGCGTGCGGCTGGCTGCCAGCAGGCGCGGCAGCAGCAGCCAAGATGGACCCGACCGAGTCTCAGAAGTATGGATTACGAGCTAACTTTGTACTTGCTAGCCGTAGGATTGTCGATTTAGTTTATTGGCCTGAAAATCGATGCGTTTTAGCTTGCCTCCCTGTGCTTCTGCATGTGATTTGTAGGCCATCCCATTCCCATTTCAAAGTCGTGGTTAAGTACGTACTACTACTTCAGCTTGCCGGATGGGGGTCCAAAGACTTACTGCCATTCTAATTTCTTTCTAAAAAGCATGTGTTGTTAACGTGAAGTAAATTGTTCAATGATGTGCTGTCTAAGTTAGGGTTTAGGACGTTCAGTTGTCTGATACAACTGTGCTATAACTTTTAGCCACAAAAAGATCACAGAGATTGGCGCCATATTGTGGAGGGTCTTATGTTTAATTTTTTGGCTGTTCCAGTAGCATACATCCAACAATATCAGGGGCAAGAATGTCCAAACATTTGTAAACCCAGCTGAGAACACGACGTCTATCCTCCCTTTCAAACTAGTGGCATCCTTGGCTGCACCGTAAGCGAAATAGGGGCATCTGTGCCAAGCCATTTTTTTAGTGGCAACCGTCAGTTTAAAAATAAAGCAGTGGTAACTGTGCAAACTGCCCTCTAGGTTACTGAGTAGTTGGACCACTTAGATCCACTCTGTATTTGTCTAGCAAATGTGATTGGCATTTGGCTTGTAAACCCCCAAATGTTCTTTTTTCAGCCATTTGCAATAGTCAAAATAGACAAAGATGGAATAATGTACAGCACTTATATATATATATGTTAGATTGATTATGTCGGTTCTTGCTATGTAGTATACATATATTTGTTTATTATTGTTAGATACTAATGACTGCAACCATTGTGATCCTTCCTCTTTATCAACTAAATAATATACCATCAACTAAATAATGACTGCAACCATTGTGATCCTTCACTTTAAAATGCTTTGATCAGAGAGTTTCTAACTTTCTTTGGGTTTCTGAAATAGAGTTTCCTTGGTTGTTTTGTTAATTGGGGTATCCATAAGTGTTCTCGCTTGGGAGTTTGCTGTTGCATTGTTGAACAGAGGACGTGACAAATGATTTTTCAGTACATTATTTTTCATAATAGTTTCTTATGCAGTAAGTGTGCTGCTTAGTACTAACATTGATTTTCAGTAGTGCAATAAAAGGGCTTGTTTCATCGATGTGATCTAGTGCTTTTGTTTAATTTGACCCAGTACATTATTACATCGAAATGGTTGCACAAGTTGTTAGAACATGCGGGCTTCTGCATAATACGGTATACATTGCATGTTGTCAAGTCATGCATTTTTCATTCGTACATTGAGTTGTGTGACCAACTTACATTTGCCTACCAATATGACATTCTTGTCATTTGCTATAGTACAAGTGCAAAAAGAATGGAAGACAGTGTGCGTCGCATATCTGTTATATGATAGATTGACAATATCGGTGTTCTTGCTTTGCAGTGTACATTGCACTGTTCTCCACGACTATTCTGCTTCTTCCTCTTTATTAAATTTTAGTTACATGTTACACTCAATCAGACAAGGTGTTATGTGCTTTGATCTGTTGGGGAGGATTGAAGAGGAGGGAGGGGGGGGGGGGGGGGGGGGGGGGGGGGGTCACCGGCAGTCAAGGTGGCTGGCGGGGTACCGTGGTGATGGCAGCACAGCAAAGGGGAGGCTACTGCCCTAGGCGGCAAGGGAGAGGGAGAAGAGAGCGCAAGCTGGGTTAAAGAGGGATTAACCCCCTTTTGTTTTACGGAGATTAACCCTTTGATTCCTTGATTGTTAGTGTTGCATCTCCCCTCCATTCTATAGGAGGGACATGACTTGGGAGCTAATTAACCTATCTATGGGATCTTATGAACATGATCCCCTCTTTCTAAAACAAGAGATAAGCCTTCCTATTTAGAATATCTTGACGGCGAAGTAATCTTGTCGTCCTTGGAAGGTGCAGCAGCTGTTGCTGCCGCCTGGCCTAGGATTGGGTGCACCCGGCGGGGCCCTAACAGGACAATTTGGAACAATCATCCTTTCTCAGACCAGTTTTCTGATGTTAGCGCATATTATTTCTTTGGGAATTTCATGACGCCTATTCTTTGGTACAGCCGCCAACCTGAGGTGCTGTGGGCTCAGCGCTCCGAGAAGATTTACTTGACTGTCTCATTGCCAGATGCGAAAGATGTTGTGCTGAAGACTGAACCTCAGGGCCTCTTTACCTTCTCTGCTGTTGCCCACGGGAAACCTTTTAGCTTCAGTTTGGAGCTCTTTGATTCCATATTGCCAGAGGTAAGCATATGTTGGTTCCACATCTGCACTGGCCTGGTTCCGACGCATATGTAATGGATGTTAATCCTTATCTCTGGAGCTGCTGGATAACTTGCCAGCTAATCATGAAATTATCATCAATTTCTCCTCTGGAGATTTTTCATGGCTAACGATCTTTTCAAATGGTCTATAGGGAAGTAAAACAAGGACAAAAATAGGCTTGAGAAACATAATCTGTTCACTCCAGAAAGAAAAGAAGGGCTGGTGGAAACGGTTGCTGAAGTCAGAGGAAAAACATCCATATATCAAAGTTGACTGGAACAAATGGTGCGATGAGGATGAAGAGTCTGGTATGTGCTAACGATATGCATGCTGAAATACATGCATTTGTTTTTTGTTCTAGAAGTATGCACAATTCATTATGATGCAATCAGAAGGTTATATTGATAAATATTTAAGTTGTGATCCTCTTATTTTTATCGAACATAGAAATTATTTATCAGGAGTTCGTTACTTCGTTTCAAACTATTTGAGATTTAAAAATAAGTTCTGGTAGTACATTTGAAAGAGAATGTTTCAAACTATCCGAGATTTAAAAAATCATTAATTTTATGTTTCTAGCATCCAATTGTATATTAACCTTTAGAAAAAAAAAATCAGATTTTATTGAATTAGTGCTAGTGGCCAATGATTTATTAGTGTATAGCGTCATCGGTTATTGTAGGTTGTCATGTATTAATGATGACTTGTTAGTGTGTTGCTGAGAAGTTAATAATTGTGTACCTGTTCCTTTGTTTCAAATTAGTTTTCAATTTAAATGCTAAATACATTGGCTGAATTATCTATGATGTCATCATGATCCTGCTGTTATTTTCCATTTTAGTTTATATACTGGCTAGAGTAACATCCATGTATAATGGCGACTTTTTTGTTTCTTCTCCTTTATCTGCATTTTAGCTTTCAAATGTTGCATTCTATAATTGATCCAGTCATATCTAACAAACAACTCCTTACAGAGGCCTCAGCGGGTTCGGATGATGACTTTGACGGGGTATGTTATCTAATGAAGCTTCTTCCACTGTCCTACCCACCAATTTTTCTCCCCATAGCTTTTGTTGTTGTGCTTTTGCTGTATAGTAGCGGTACTTATTGTTGTCTTTGCATTATTGCAGGTAAATGGAGATGAAAGTGATGATGATGATGATGGGATGCTTTGTGAGTGCCCATCTTATTCTTTACTTGAATGCAACCTAGGTTTCTGTCTCATAAGTTCATAGCAGTTGGGTTCCTACTTCCTAACGTGGATACGAATTTTCGCATCAGAAGTTGACCCACTAGGCCCTAGTCTTAACCTGCATTTTTCTTTTCATTTTGGAAGATTGCTTAATCTTCTCTCTCTATTCTGCTTATATTGTAAGATATAAGCTGATCTTAATCTCTGGCATTGCAATTGGTATTTGGATTTTTCAGACTCGTATCAGACTTTCTTCTTTGCTTCATGTTATTTTCATCCTGCACATGCTTATATCCTCTTATAGGCAACAATATAGATATTTAAACTTTATTTGCATAGACTACAAAAGTGACCCCCAACGTTTACCTTCTATATAACCAACACTAATAACCAAGTTTCATGCTCCTTCTAACGGGTTTATTTATTTGCAGATCTTCCTGACCTTGAAAAGCTAAGGGGCAAGTGACGTAGCTAACTTGGCAGTTTGTGAAGGGAACAGGTTTCCTGTAACAAGTCACCGTTGACATAACCAAGTAGACTCACCGTTGACGTAGTTGGTGATGCCTGCTCAGTATCTTATGGCACCAGACCTCTGGCATCGTCCTAACTTGAATTTATCTCCAGATTAATCTGTTATGATGACTGAGCGATAGCTCTGAATTTAGCTGTGAGGTGTTGCTTTCAGTTGACTCTTAGCGTCATGGAAGGCTAATATCAGAATACACCGAATTTTTATGGAATTATGGATTCTGAGCACCTTGCAACCTTCGTATGATGATATGGATGTTCCATTGGCAGGTAGGGTCGGTGAGATACAGGTCGCCTGTATATGCCACTGATCATGGCTCGCTTGAATTGGTTGTTTTCCACTAAGCAGTTGCATGCTTAATCGTGGTAATATTACAGGCGTTATCTGTTATTTATAGGCAATATCGTGCATTTTTAGGTTAAGAATTACAACATTATCACGTGTTTGAAAGTTGATGAGGTTTCTTTCTTTTTCATGTGAAAAAAAAATAGATGTGATGTTGATTCTGAGTGGCTGGCTGATAGGAATTCGCCCGCTAGTTTTATCATCATGCCTTCAACATCCAAGCTGTGGAAGCTGCATTCAGCGTGTTCGGCAGGCTGAACACGTAGCTGCTGCTGCAAACACTGTAGTTGCTGCTGAAGAAATAACTGCGAACACTGTAACTGTTGTAAAGCAGCGAGACGAACAGGCTGATTGTTGGCGAAGCATTTTTTTTTATGAACCAGAACTGCAGGAATAAAAATATTAAGATTTGTGTGCAAGTGGCCGATATAAAAAATCTGGGTTGATGCTACGTACAAAATAGGAATGGCACCGCATTGCACGCGATTCGGTAACGGATGGATATCTTCTAGAGTCAAATCTATCATGCACGTCGACGTGCATCGGATTCGATTCTCTAATTATGGTAAAGGTGTGGAGGTGATGGGGTGCAATTGGTGTCGTGCACTTTGGTCTTTGCCATGTCTCGTCTTTGCTACTCACCTGCTTCTTCTTCTTCTTCTTTTTTTTTTTTTTTTTTTTTTGCCTCGTTTGAAATCATTATGTGGCTCAAATAAATTGGATCTTCTTAAGGCCTTCTTTGAAATTCATAAATTTCACAGGAAAAACATTTGAGGAAAAAAAAATCCTCCAATCCAAAGAAGGCAATAATCTTTTCACAGTGGAAAGTAGAGACGAAGTGGAGAGTGGAGACTTGGTTGGCCTGGAATGAGGAATTGAGGATCCTCTGCTCTGTCGTTAGCCATTGACATGCTGCGGGGCAAAATGTGGAGCCTACAAATTAGTGACATAAAATTGATGTAGTATTAGATTATTCTTCACAAATACTTTCTCATGACTAAGTGACACTAAAAATATGAATTAGCAAATAGCAATGAACGTGATAATAGAGTAACTGTTAGTCAAAAATTGTCGTAGCAAAATAAAATACGTCTTGTAAGGAACGGAGGTGGTAATAATAATGATGATAGATACAAATTTAATTCCGTTATCCAATTTGCTCGAACCGAGTGTGTGTAGCAGAGAAAGAGTGCTCATAGCCCAAGAGAGAGATAAAAAGGACGGTGGCGGCACCGGCCACCGGCCGGTACACGCAGGTAACGTGATGACCGCACACGCGGGCGATGCCTACTGGCCAGCACGCCTCAACACAACCGAACGCGGCCGCACGAGTCCCCCAACGCAGGACGGCCAACCGTGGCGAGGCACGTTTGCCTGCTGCTGCCGACAACGCCGTCGAAGTCCACGCGGCGCACGTCGCCGGCGGCGCGGCTCGCACGGTGGACGGCTGCCCGTTTTGTCCGCGCCCTCCGGACCGCCGGTCCGTCCAGTTGTCGGCTGCCGACCTGACCGATCCTAATCGTGCGCACGGTCACACTCACACACCGATGGCAAGCAAATTGGTCCGCAAGTAGTACTAGCAGCTTAGATAATCGAAGTGTTCACCGCAAAAAGAAAATAATATATTATCGAAATGTCACGTTTTGAGGATTCCACCACTCTGCGTGTGGCTAATTTCGCGTTGTCAGAGCTAATCCTAAGATTCAACTTTACAGAATAACCAAATGTTGCTGCCCTTTGAAGAAGGGTGACAATTTATCCATGTCCGAGCGACAATAAGGCTCAACGGATCTGGAGGAACATCCACAATGTTGAGCGTTACTTGCTTGGCACCAGATTCTTTGCTTTTGAATTACTACTATGATGATTCGTCATTGTTCAGAAAATAACATTGCTACAAGTCCGACTTCAACGTCAGGCTAGCATTAGATTGATGTGATCATATTTTTTTGAAACGAGGAACACCCCCCCCCCCCCCCCCCCCCCCCCCTCCATTACATTAACGGAGAGTTCAAGTTTTTACATCTCGCGATGCGTTACAGCAGAACGGGGATTGATGTGATCATATGATTCAGCATGCCAGACAAGGCAGATACAGAGATTCAAAGCCAGGCATTTCTGAATCAAAAGTTAGTCAAACGGATTGGTCGTACATAAAGCTATTTCGTTCAAATAAATAAGTATCATTCTTCGCAGGTGCTTCTATTACCTCTCTTGGAGTATCAACCTACTAGTCCTTGTAAATAATGTGACGTAGTAATACACAAAGAGGCTTCATTATAGGAGTAGGCACAACATGTAGCAAAATGGTTGGTGCGTCGTGTTGGTAGACAAAGCAATTGCTCCCTTGAATTTATTTTTCGTATTCTTTTTTTAGAGTAATCTATTCCTTCTTATCCGATTGGCCCTCCATTACTTCACACACCCCACCGCATGTCACGGACCACGCCGCTGGCTCTATAAATACGGACACCGAAGGGCCAAGCAAGATCACCCACCGCATTCCAATTCCATTGCCAATTTTCTCGAGAAGTAGCTAGAACAAAGAAGCATCACACCATGTCGGGCATCATCCACAAGATCGAGGAGAAGCTCCACATGGGTGGGGGCGACAAGAAGGAGGACGAGCACCACAAGAAGGCCGAGGAGCACAAGAAGGACGAGCACAAGAAGGATGGGGAGCACAAGGAAGGCGTGATGGAGAAGATCAAGGACAAGATCACCGGCGAGCACAGCGACAAGTCCGGCGACCACAAGGACAAGGATCACAAGGACAAGGACCACAAGGAGAAGAAGGACAAGAAGAAGAAGAAGGAGAAGAAGCACGGCGAGGGCCACGACGACGGCCACAGCAGCAGCAGCAGCGACAGCGACTAGGTCACCGGCCGTCGCTGCGCCGTGCGCCGTGCTTGCAAGCATGCAGGTAATTGGTATTCAACGAACACCACTGACCATTCATGTGCCGTGATCACTCTAAGATCCAGATAAAGTTTCCTTTGATATTGTTGGATCTGAAGATCCTGATATATGTAATCTTTACATGAATGCAGGTTGAACGGATGCTTGGAGACCAGATGCTGATGTAATGCTTCACGAATGTTATCCATAGTGTGCTTGCTATCAAGGGGGTAATGTGAAAAAACAAAAGAAAGAAAAAAAACAGAGACGGCATGGTTTGCCTTGCGATTGATGTACTACTAATGACGGCTGCACGGTGCTATTAGCTTGTAATAAAATGTTATTTCTTAATTGATCTGCTTGCGTCCTTGTCTAGCACGGTGCATGTGCATCTTATTCTTGTTTGTCCTCTTCATTTTTTTTTTCTCCCTCATGTGCATCCCTGTCTCTTGATCTCTAACTGTTTTGCGTACATAGAAAATCTCAGTTGAGGACAAGATATTGGCAACCAGGGCCGAAACGGTAACATGTATATGATGAGCTGTAACGCAGCAAGGACACACGATAAATAAAAATAAAAAAAATCCGACAAAGCCAAAAAAAATGGGGTAAAATTTCCAGATTTTTTAGTAAGAAAACTTATTCCGTTTACACGGGTGCTGTACATGTACCCAACCAAACAGAAAAAGCTAACCAGACTTTGGCGTCAGCAACATCGGAGGTCGGCAAATAGGTGCCGAATCTGTCATCAAACTAACCATGGGCATAACAATAGGGAGCTCTAATAAGATTGCTAATTAAAACCTGTCATCAAACTAAACATTGGCCAAATCTGGTTAAACTTGACAAACTAAACATGGGCTAAAAAAAGCACTAAAGCATAAGTACCAGCTTGAGTTATACACTATAACTTCGTTGTAAAAACAAGATGCAAGACTCGCCATTCTAAGGAACAGAGGAAAGCATGTAGCATCGGACCAGCAAGGCAGCAACCCATCCTGGCTCTTGCTGCAAAACGATCGTAGTCACTCAGGGACAGACAGCAATTGGTATCCTGGCTCTTGCTGCAAAACGATCGTAGTCACTCAGGGACAGACAGCAATTGGTCCAGAAGGAAGGGGGGAGATGTCTGAACGCTTTCCATGGTGTAGCCGCACCTCCAACCTGCATTTCAACATGCATGTCAGTATGCAAATGCAAGTATGCATTCAGTGCTCTCCTGTGCAGTGACAACCTGTTTGTTTCAGTTGACCAAGTCCCCTTACTGAATCAAAGGTGACATTTGGAGCGTGTGTCCATTTCAGGACTCCACGATTTGGGCTACAGCTACAGGTAGGATCAGAACCCGGTCAGCATGATCACACCAAGCTTCAGTCTCCATATGTAAGTCATAAGTGGATCCGCATTAGCATCGTTGCAACTTGACTGAGATCCTCACCAATGATTGCTTAGCTATGCGTTTACACTGCAACTAAGAAGCAGTAACAACGAATGGTGTTGCTTGAGCATGAGTGGCTCCCAGCTGATATACTTGTCAATGACTTGCTTGGACATGACATGACTGTCTTGAGGCTTGATGATGTGCTGCAGCAGTGTCATATTCAGAAAACAACAGAGGAGTTTCGGTTAAGTAACGACTTAATTGACATCTCAAGTCCGCGAGCTTACTCGCTCCATTTGTCAGATTTTTAGATTTTCTTTGGTTAAGCATGAGTACAGTTGTGATGTCGCTTACACTAACCGTACAATGATTAGGAGCAAGCATTACTGAATAGGTGATCAGGAATGTGTATCATCAATGTATAAGGAAGTGTCATTTTCTTCACATTTAGCTGTAGCGCTCAGCCGAGTACTCCTGTACGGCCAATGTCAAGCTGCAGTTGATCATGAGAAGGAAGCAGCCAATGGCTAACAGCTGAACTGCTGATAGGCATATAGCTATGCCTGTCAGTACTCAGTATTCAACCGGTACATATAATATGGAATGCATGTCGAGCCCGGTCCATGTTTCTCCTACTGAAGACCATTTCCTTTTGAGGAATCTACTGAAGGACATTCCAAGATCGCGATAGCGAAAGAGGGGCAGATTAGAAACGGTAGTGCTGACTCCATGTGTCTGAATGCCAGGGCAGCTTGATCTCAACTTCAGTGTTGATTGCGTGCAGCTTCACCAATCAAGCATATCTTAGTTGACCAATGTGCTAGATGTCTGTTCTTAGACCCAAGTGTGAACTTCCCTCTTTGTTTGGTCCTTCGAATCCTGTTGAGCTTAGGAAATCTTTAGTCATCATTCTCTACGTCAAGCTGTTCTATTAAACATGATCCTATTAGATTAGCCAGTCACCAGAAAACTTTTAAAGAATAAAATTATTTCTTAAATGATTAGGTAATTTGTGTGAGCAATTCAATGGTATCTTGCTATATGGTTACTCTCAGCATAGAGAAAGAAACATTTATGTACTAAGTATGTGCCAAACATGTGAACATTTCTATCCGAGCATGGTGATCCGGAACTACAGATACTACAACTAATAATGGAAAGAAAATATATTGAACACATGGTAAAAATCTTAGAGACCAGAATTGTGTATAAACATGAACTGAAAGACACCTGACAAGTTCTCCCTGAAAATGCATCAATGAAACAAGATGCAAGAAAAAAAATACTGATAGTAGTCTTGTTGAGCATCAAATACTGGTGACATTAGCAATGTTTTAGCACTTTTATTATGTTTTAAAAAACTTGTGTGTGCAAACATGCATAAAAGACAGCGATCCCAATTGGCCTGTCAATATGGCAAGAGCAATGGGTTAATTAATAAAAACATTCTGATGTTTTGTACGGAAGATTCCCAAGAGATTTTTTTTTGTCTTTTTCCATGTCTCCTTTTGAGGAAAAAAACAAGACCACATAGTCCAGCAAATGCGTTAAGAGTCAATAGCGACGAAAAAATCCATGCAATTCTTAGAACAGTATGGAAGTAGAACTAAATCAGTCTCTTGCTATTTTTCTTTTCGAGGAATTGAAGGGTCTCTTGTTATTACATGGTTAAAGGCGCTCTGAAACTACGAACATCGAATTTTGTTGGCTAGTGAAGATCAAAATAGATGCTTAGCAATGTTGGCCTGGACCATATTACTCTTACATTACCGAATTTATAATCAGCACGCCATTCTAAAGTGCGATGTTGTCTGATGTTTGATCCCCCTTAGCAGTATATATTATTTTTCCCTGAGTTGGTTGATGCATGAACCACAAAATGGGGGTACTAAACCTGGAACTGAGTTTCATATTTGTTTATGGAGTGAAGTGCATCCCAGGTCCCTAAACTATTCTGTGGTTCTCATATAGGTTCATGAACTTTTAAAATAAAGATTTAGGTTCCTAAACTATTTATATGTTCTCATTTAGGTTCATAAACTATCAAAATAAAGATTTGGGTCTCTAATCTTGTTTAGTGGCTAAGTAGCTATCTAAAATACGGCTTGCACACGAATCATGATGACATGACGTGTCAGCTTAGTAATTGCGCGGATTTGGCAGGAGCTTTGATACTGTTACACAAATCTGGTGGTTTGAAATGTACTCCATCTGTCCTTAATTTACTTGGCATCCTGTCTTTGTACCAGATTTATTGAACATTCTCTGAATCTGGACAACCTGTCTGTCTAAGTTCATTGAACATTCTATGAATCTGGACACTCAAAAACACTTCCAAGATGCCAAGTAAACTGGAACGGAGGGAGTACAAAAGAAGCAACATCTTATACCAATTCAAATACCGGCTAATGTTGGCCGCTTCGACGGGTTCGATATGAGGAATGTTTCAAGGTGCGACTGGATGAAGATTGCGACCTGGGGGCGATGGCTAAGAACGACATTAGACGATGGCGTTGAACAATTCGATCTATGGATGACAGGTGAATAAGCATTTTCGCGGAGATAGTGGGTTCATGGCTGCTCAGCGGTGGTTTTGGAGCTGGCGGCGACAACATGGAGCACCAGTACAAAATCTTCGTTGAGATTTTATAGAGCCATATGAGCACATTGAAATAGTTTAGGGATCCAAATTTTTGTTTTGAAAGTTTATGGACCCAGACGAGAGCAATGAAATAGTTTAAGGACCCAAATCTTTATTTTAAAAATTCATGGATCTAGATGAGAATCCTAAAATAGTTTAAGGACATACGGTGCACTTTACTCTTGTTTATGACAGAGAGGGTTTGGTTATGAGCACAAATTATTATGGTTATGCTATATACCCGATTATGTAGAATAAATGTACCGTCCTTAAGTTCTTTTAGGGAGAAACTTCACATACGACTGCTTTGATTTATACTTCTACATGAAGTAAACACACGTGCGCTCAAGAATTGAAGGGTGTCGGTCTTTCAAGAAAAAAACGAATTCAAGGGTGTGCTCAACAGCTGCAGTTAGAATTCCGAACTCGGTCAGCATCATCACTCTCTCAACCCTTTTGAGACACCAAATGTAAGTCATACATGTATCTACTAGTCAGCATCATCCACAAAAGGGTTTGTAGCCTAGTGGTTACAAGAGCCTCAGTAGCACCTTAAGTCTTGAATTCGACTCCCCGTTTTCTAGGATTTAACGACATTGTGCTTTCAGTAGTAGGCAATGCTCCCAATGATTGCTTAGCAATCTGTTTCGAACAACGAACAAAATCCTATGGATTTGGATCCCAATTCCTCCTACCCAAACATGACCTTTTTACATACTGAGATTTGGTTCCTTTTAATTCAGCTGGATCATTTGATAGCAAAGTGATCACAGCTTGACCAGAAAAAGAAAGAAGGTTCAGAAATGGGGCATTAACATGGACCGAAATACAGTTTAGGTCCCTGCTCGGCTGGATATCAGTACAGCTATGATGTAGATAAACTGGATATAGTAGTGATATACAATGATTAGGAGAAATAATTACAGAACAGCGACGTGCACATCGATGTATACTCATGTTTTGCTGTATCGCTCAGCCTCGTACTCCTGCACTGCTAATGCCAAGCTGCAATTGATGAGCAGCAAGGTGTAAGTAATGGTTAACAGCTAGTACTCCTGTACTGCTAATGCCAAGCTGCAATTGATGAGCATCAAGGTGTAAGTATGGTTAACAGCTAGAAGGCATGTCCGTACTTGGCATGTACTGATATAAGGAATGTTCCTCCAGTTCAGTTCATGATGCTCGTTCCAGAGCAAAGAACCAGCCAGGATCAGGATAGCGAGAGATGAACAGAAAAGCAAAGACTTCCATATATCTGCATGAGAGGGAAGTTCGATCTCAACGTCAGTGCGGGGATGTCACGCAGCTTCTCACAAATCAGCAAGGGTTTGCAGCGTAAACTTTCGTCTTTGTGCAGGTCACATGGCCACTCTGGGAAGCGTAAACTTTAGTGCCACACGATTACATTTCCCATAGACAAATACTTCTCTGAAAAATTCAGGATTGTGGTTTCAGAAGAAAAAAAAACTTCGAAATTCGTTCTTTGAAATAGAAAGACTGAAAAGCTTCGGGAATCCGTTAGTTTTAGGTCAAGTTTTTTTTTTTTTTGCGAATAGTTTTAGGTCCAGTTAGAAGTAGGGTATTCTAAAAAAAAAAAGGTCAACTTGGTATGTGTGAATGACCAAACAGCCCCTGATGTATGCTGTTCAGTGTTCTTTTTCTTACCGTTAAGACAATGACAAGTGGACCCATCAACTGACAGGACGAGCCTGTGCTTTAGTAGAATGTAGAGTTCCTTTTTATGATTATTTGGTTCCCTAGTAAGCCCTCGTTTTAGGTTCTTTCGGGGGCTCATGTCAATTATCTGAACGCACAATGAATTCGGGCTTGGTCAGTACACGGTTTGTGGACGCAGCCAATAATATTGCAGATCTATTGAATCAATTCTTATTAGAATACCTGGTCATTGGAACACAGGTAAAGCATATGTGCGACCAATTCATCAAGATCTCTGCCTCTTATTATACAACTCTGATAGAGAAAGAACCATTTCTTTACTAATGAGTAAGCCAACCAATGTAACTTTCTCGACAGCATGTTGTCATTGGAGACTGGGCAATGTGTTTAAGAGTTACTGGAGAACATTATACTTACCTGGCAACAAAGATTATAGGTCAGATGGAGTACGGATAAACATGAAATTGTGCACAAAATCTAATAAATTTACATTGTAAATGTAGCAATGGGACTGTACGCAGCAAAAATTTGTTAAGCCACCAAATCTGTCGTCGGAGCTGACTGTCAAGGTTGGTGACGCCAGCAACGGCCTAGCAGTTTCATGAATATTAGAGAATCCACGAATGCCAAACACAATGAAAGCGATTGCTATTCACCTGTCCATATTGCCAGAGTACATGGTTAATATGACAAATGCGGTGTTTTGATTAAGAATCATTGTAATGTCCTATACGGAAGATTTCGCGAAAAGGATGAAAATTTTGTCAATTTGATGTCACTTTCTATGGAGAAAACAAGATCTAGTACTCCAACGAATCAGTAAGCGGTAGTGGCAACGGGGAAACCAAGTATCTCCAAGAAAATATTTGTGTGCAGAAGAAAAGAGGTTCTCGTCATTGCATAAGGAAATTGATTATTACAAAGGTGCTAGAAAGTTCTGAATGGTATTTTGTTGGTTCGGGTTCCTCTAAAAAAAAATTGTTGGTTCGCCACGTGAAAATAAGAACATGGATACATTTCGATGGTTCAGTTGGGTTTAGGGCAACCCATGAGAGAGTCAGTAGAAAGAATGTGCTAGTCCTGTCTAATGTTTGGTTTGTCTTTTTACCTGTTTTGATCAGGGTGTGAAACTCAGTTTATTCGTACCCTGAAAAAACAGTTACGTCAGAATGAGCATTTCTTACTAGAAAAGAAGAGTGTAGCCATAGGCCGTTTTGAAACATTCGAACTGAGAAATTGAGTGTGAGTTACTTGTCAAAGTCTCTTGAAGCATGCTGTAAAGTAGCTGAACAAACCGAACATTCGGAAGAAACGAAATATGCCACAGTAGCAGGCCAGTAGGTCAGGTCACAGATTAATCCCAACTGTTCTTGCTGTCAAAATGATTTCTACTGCTGCTAAGTACTGGGCTCAGAACGATCGAAGATCATCCAATCACCTCTGCTTTGTTCATATCATCAATCTATTAGTTTACCGCCTACAATGACGAGCGACAGCGACGGACAATGCTACCAGGAAGTTGCCGCCGCTAGGCGCCACCGCAGTCGATCTCCATTTCCCTCCGGAATAAACCCTTTTCCATGCGCGACGCCAAACCCGGCATTAAAAAAGCTGGGTGCTGCCACCACATAGAACAAGTCTTTCTTGTTCTTCACACCCACCATGTGGCACGCCTCCACGCCGCGCCGGCCAAGCCATACGTGTTGTTACTAGTACATAAGACCCCTTCCCTTGTGCCACTCCTCTTGATGGCTGCTTCTTCCACCTCTGGCTCAACCAAATAACTCAGAGGTCTAGCTAGGTGGTGTTGTTGTTCCAAGGAGAGAGGTGAAGGTCTTGTTTGAGTTTTGACACGAGTTAATTAAGGAACAGAGGATCGGAGGTGAGAGATGGACCGGTTGGTGATCCCGGAGCCGTCGAGCGAGGTGGTGGTCCGGGTGGAGCCCGGGCGGCAGGCGAGAGGGGAGCTCACGCTTCGGAACGCCATGCACACCATGCCGGTGGCGTTCCGGCTGCAGCCGGCGGTGCGTGGCCGCTTCGCCGTGCGCCCGCACACGGGCATCCTTGCGCCGCTCGCCGCCGTCACCGTCGAGGTGGTGTACCTGGCGCCGGCGCCGCCCGAGGGCCCGAGCACTGGAGGAGGAGGAGGAGGAGGGAGCCGCGGGGAGGACGCGTTCCTTCTGCACAGCGTGGTGGCGCCCGGTGCGGCGGTGAAGGAGCCCGTGACGGCGCTGGACTCGGTCAACCCGGAGTGGTTCTCGGCCAGGAAGAAGCAGGTGTTCGTGGACAGCGGCATCCGCGCCTCCTTCGTGGGCGCCTCCGTCGCCGCGCGGCTGGTCGAGTCCGGCGCCGTGGAGGCGCTCCGCGAGGTGCTCGACCGCAGCGAGCCCGAGTGGCGCGCCGCCGACGCCGCCGACGAGTCGGGCCGCACGCTGCTCGACCTCGCCGTCGGGCTCGGCCGCGCCGACATCGTGCAGGTGCTGCTCGAGTACGGCGCCGACGCCGACAAGCCCAGCCGCGGCCGGACGCCGCTCGAGACGGCCGCCGCGGCCGGGGAGTGCCTCATCGCGGAGCTCCTGCTCGCCAACGGCGCCACGCCGGCCGGGTCCGACGCGCTCCACGTGGCCGCCGCAGCCGGCCACGACGACGTCCTGAAGCTGCTCCTCGGCAAGCCCCTCGTCTCCCGCTGCTTCCTCTCCTCCCGCCACCGCCTCGTCGTCGTCCTTCTCTTCCTCGTCCACGTCCATCGACGCGGCGGGGCGGGACGGCAAGACGCCGCTCCGGCTGGCGGCGGAGGCGGGCCGGCGGGACGCGGTGCGGGCGCTCCTCGCCGCTGGCGCGAGGGCCGAGGCGCGGTGCGGCGCCGACGGAGCCACGGCGCTCCACGCGGCCTCGCGGCGCGGAGACGAAGCCGTGGCACGCCTCCTCCTGTCGCACGGGGCCGCGGGCACCGCCGCCGTGCGCGACGCGGCCGGGAAGACGGCGTTCGAGGTGGCCGCGGAGGAGGGCCACGCGGGCCGGATCATGGACCTCCTGGGCCTCGGCGAGGCCGTCCTCGCCGCCGCGCGCAGGGGCGAGGCGCGGGCCGTCCGCCGGGCCGCCGACGGCGGCGCCTCCGTCGAGGGCCGGGACGCGCACGGCTGGACGCCGCTCATGCGGGCCGCCTTCAAGGGCCGGGCCGACACGGCGCGCGACCTCGTCGCCCGCGGCGCGGACATCGACGCCGCCGACGCCGAGGGGTACACGGCGCTGCACTGCGCGGCGGAGGCCGGCCGCGCGGACGTCGTCGACCTCCTTCTAAAGAACGGCGCGAACGTCAAGGCAACAACTACAAAAGGACGAACGGCCGCGGAGATAGCTGCCGCGGCGGGCAAGTCCAAGGTGGTGCGGCTTCTCGAGAAGGCCGGCTCCATAGGGAGGAAAGACGTCGGCGAGAAGGTGTCGCCGGCGGTGGCCAAGGGAGGGAGCATGGACCGGAGGCGGAGGGCCCGGAAGGGGAGCAGCGGCGGCATACGGTTTGGTGGCGGGAAGGAGGGGTTTGAAGCTGCCGCGGTTACCGTCGGGTGGTCACACTAGCCAATGTTCAACTTTGAGAGGACATTGGTTCAAAACTGCTCCGAAGATCAACAAGGATTTGTTCCAATTTGTGATTAGTTTTGGATGAGAGACGATAATTCAAATTTGTTTTGAAGGAACAAACAAGTAACATATGTATTATACATATGGTCCGGATAATTGTAGTGTTGATTTACATGTATTGTAAAAATGAATTCTTGAGAAGTTAAAGTGTGCAAAGTTTTGCTTCGTTTGGCTTACAAGAGATGGTGGAATGGGTTTATACTACTCCTACTTCTTGATTATAGGCGGTGATGGCCAACGGAGGCGTCCAATCTTTTTTTTTTTCTCTCTCTTGATGATAATAGGCAGGCGTGTCCTGCTGAGAGCTGCTCCTCTGTTTGCCATGTTTTTGAGCAGCACTTGCATGATGAGTCCATGCTATGTGAGATATCTACCACACATAACACGCAACAGATGCCGCGCCAACACGCTCTTGCAATGGAGAATTTCAAATCCTGATACAGCCCAATATTAGTTCAAGCTGCATTGGGCAACATATAACTGATAACTAACCGTTCAACATATGAACCGCAGTTCAAAATAGTGTGACCCTCCCATGGGCCCATGGCGTCTCGAGCCTACTACGGCAGCAGTGCCATCGCCTACAAAAGTCGCCTGTTTTCTTTCACAATAAACAGTTCCATCCGAGACTAACCTTGTGACACATCCACTCCAAGAGGACTAGGTTTGCGAGAGATCCCGGCCACCCATGGAGTGCCACCTCCACCCTGTGCTGCTGCTGCTGCTCTGCCTCTTCTTCGCCGGAGCAGCCGGCAATGCCGGCGCAATCGCTGACGGCAGTGAGCCAGGTACTTCGAGTGCTCGACTTTGTATTATTATTGTGGCCTCTTCAATTTGTTCCTGGGTACTTTTTAATAATTACCCAATGCATCGTCGTGGGTCAATTGCCTTGTTTAATCTTATTCAGGCATTTCAGCAGCAGCAACTCGCGTCGCCGTCGCCCATTTCCTTCTGCCATTCTCTATCTCTTTTGTTGACGTTTATGACACGTATGCTTTATCAGTTCCTAAATAAACGTCCTGTGTGCAGGGGATGTAACTCTGCCGTGGCCGCCGAGTGCGAAGCTGCCCCCGCCCTCCTTCCAGAGCCTCATAAGGATCACGCCACCACCTTGCGAATACGGAGAATTAGCAAGGAAGTCTATCGCCAATGTACTCCCGGCCGCGTTCCGTCGGCCGCATGCTGCAGGCTCCTTATCGAGGCGGCCGACGCCGCCATGCCGCGTCAAATGCAATGCTTCTGCCTGATGCTGGGCACGCCGTACCTCCTCATGGGGATGCTCAACTGGATGGAGACGCTAGTAATAAGTGTTGATGGCTGTGGATGATCGACAATGCCCTTAATCAGGAGAGTGGTGTGCCCTTAATCAGGGAGTATGTTTCATCGTGTTGTTTGTTTTCTTGGTAGTTTGAATTGGACCAGTTGTCCCTGCATGTTTTTCTTCTTCTTTTGTTTGAACTCTGACTAGAACAGGCGTCTCTAGTAACCGGTGTGCGATTGTAGTTTCTTCCCGGGGTCTTTCATTGCACTCTTTCTAAGATTAATTTTAGGAAAGGGAACCGCTTTCTTTCATTTCAACGAAAGACCTCTCATAAAATATGAAAGTTTCTCATATCTTTCATCATAATTAACTCGCCAAATCAACAAAAGATGCACATATGGCATGAAATTTAATACAAATAAAAGGCTCCATTGAGACTGGCATAAGCTTAATAAAGGGCAGCGCATTCATATTGTTTTCTATACATGGTCGGCAGCGGGCACTGCATGTGTCAACTGCGAACTACTCCCGTCATCTACATGACATATATGGACATCAAACCTCTAGTTTTATTTGAACCAAATTAATTAGTTGTCCTAAACTTCATATATTTAACGCTGCAGGTGTATTTTCCAATTCAAACACCGCATTATTTTTTTGTGACTGAACTCACACATCCATTTTCTTGCTCGAAATCAATGGTTCTCTTTCCAGTGAATAGTTCACCAAAACAACTCACATTCCTTCCCATGTATCACACAGTGAGAAATCTGAATGCACCGTGCACTTGTTCTCATCAAGGACATGGTTTGTGGAAAAAAAGGTCCTTATTTCCCGAGGATAAGAGGATGCAGAGATAACTTTTGAGCATCATTTTTTTTCTTTTGATGCTGAAGAAACCATGTGGTTTTGCACATAGTGATCACAGAAAGTAAGGAACAACATCATTTTTATGCAATGAAGTAAGAAACAACTTCTATCGTGAACAGTTTCTATATGATCAAAGAAAAAACAATAGTAATAAGCAGTACTGGTAGGAAGAGAAATATGAAAATACCCTTTTTTAGTTAATAAAATTGCTCCCAAAAGTGTAATAGGGACCCAAAGTGTGGATCACCTAAAATCTTTATCGATCACACCGTTCTCATTCTTTTTGCACACAAGCTGAATGATAAAAAGAAACCTCAAAGTTTGATGATCACTACAAAACGACCACACAAAAATTGCAGAAGGCATGTGAGACGCATTCGTGACATGGATGGATGTTATGCGTCGTCATGTGTTTTTGCCCTCCCATTCTGTTTGATCACACACTTGCTGAGTGGGCATTGCCAAATGGTACTAGTCTGCACTGCTCGCATTGCAAACCAATTAGTAACTGATCACCAGCAGTTTGTACGTTCAAGATAACTGAACTTATCACCAAATACCAATCCAACGCAAAGTGTCTTTAACTGCATGTTTGGCGACATAAAAAAGCAATCATTTCTATTGGTCATCAAACTTCACTGCAGCTTTCACAAGTCCCAACTAACATGACAAGGTTACAATTGCAAAGAAAGAAATGAAAAAGAACATGACGAGGTTACAATTGCAAAGAAATTAAAGAAACACAAACGAACATTACGAGGCTAGCAGGCTGCAGGATGGGACTGTCGAAGACACAAAACCTACTGCTGCAGATGTGGCTTCCAAGTCTCAGGTGGCGGAGCACATACCAAACGCATCAGGTTCAGTGCATCTTCCTCGTCGTGGATGCCAACATGGCTCAGTGAGCGAGCATGCTCCCCGCCCCAGGACCCTGTTTCCTTCCCAGACAGAAGCGCTTCTGAAATTTCCCTCCACATTGGCACATACTGTGCATCCTCTGCTCTGATGAAGCTTTCTTCGCTGTCCCATCCGAGACTGACCTGCTCCTTGATCCGGGTGAACCTGAGTGCTTCAGAAGTATATTGCGTAGCTTCGCCAAGGCCAGCTTGATCTCCTCTTCAACAGCAGTATTTGGGTCGTGGATGGAGAGGATTCCTGCGGCTCCCAATATAGAACTCCTCTCCACACTGACTTTCGTCAGTTCCATGTGGCCTCCAATTAGACTGCCATAGTCATTCCGAAATCCGAGTCCTGTCGAACCAGGGATCAAATGTTCTGACCCTTCGAAGGAGTGCCAATGTCCCGTCTTGTTTGTAAAGCCAATCATATCCAAGGTGTCAAGACGAAATGCTAGCACTGTCTGCTCATCACCACTGCAAGAAAGACCTTGCAGGTGGCATCGAGGGTATAGATCACACGAACATGTTTGCTTTAGAACTGAGCAGTCGCTGCTAATCTTTTCTGCGCCCCTGGTGGCCGCTTTATGAACTCTCTGGGACAAGGAGCCATACTCTCCTTCAAGCTTGAAGTTATTGTAAGAACCTGGGAGTCCCCGTCTGCCTACAAAAGTCATTTAAAGAAAAAATTAGAGCATTAGTGCAAAAAAGGAACAAGTCAAGTAGTTCATGGAAGCTGGCAACAGTAAGCAGAAATAAAAGGTAGCTGCATCAATTTCTGCATTAGAACTTACATGAAAGGATCCAATATGCCAAATCCACCAGCTGCATGGATCTGACATGCAAGTACTGACAACACCACAAGTTTGATCATGTATGGAGTGATGATCATTTTGATCCTTTTCTAATTCCTTTGTTTGTGGTCTTCACTGTCTCCTATGTCCTGATACTCTTGTATCCCATATATATAAGCTTTCAACCTTCAAAGTAGATGGCAATCGGCAAAAGAGGGTTTGTTTTGAACTCAACGGCCAATGGTACATTCATGGCCACTGTGTGAAGCTCTTGCCATCATGCGTATTGGTCTTGTGTGAAATGCTACACACACCCATTTGACACATAAACCTATCCTTCAATATATTGAATCGGTTGTGTTGAATGGTACTGTATAACCATATGTGCTTCGGTTTTATGTTGAATGGTACTGTCATGTAAGTAGGTAGTTTCCTCATGCTAATCATAGAAAAATAAGAGGACCTTGTGCTTCACAGTTGTTCATGCCTAGTCACACGGAAACGGGGTGATGTACGGCATCATACCAATAACACCTCGTAATGTTTTGGAAGGTTGTCATCCAAAGCTAGAAGCTTACAATATTGAACCGGATTCCTTCAGTTTCCTCCTACAATAAAAAGGTAAAGTACTTGCACGCTGAAATGTCAAAACTTCTTTTCGTGGATACATAGTGCAGTTCCTATTTCAGTATTCAGGAACATGTGTAGGCTTTTCGAACTGTATGACAATTGATAAGCCGTTCAGCACCAATGATAACTGCATAGCGCGGTTCAGGCCTTCTTCGAATGCGGGAATTGTACAGGGACCAATACATGAATTTCATGAGAGAAAACAGCTCAAAAGAGGGACTGAGCGTTAGCCCGGGAATTGTCTTTTTCTGAACCTTTCTTCTCCATAATGGAAAGGAAGTAGAGAACTGCTATGCTCTGGCGCACAGTCACTCGTGTCACCGAGATCATCGCTCTCGCTCTTAGGATGCATGGGTTCCCACCCAACACTGGGATCGATCCTGTGCCGCGCGTTGCTACTGCGAGGGAGGGGCGGCGGCATTTGTCTGTTGCGTGCGTCGACGCAGGTCACGCAGCAGCCGCGGGCTCTGATCCGGTGCAAACCGACCCGACACGGCGGGGACAACAAGACGAGACGATTAATCGTGATTCGTGACTAACTCATGAGTGCCACCTGGCGTAGGTCCTTTTACCATTTCTCGCAACTCTAATCTTTCACAATATGTTCAGGACTGTTCAACCAAACTTTAAGCTGCGCTCAGGTTACTCACAAACCAGGGGCAGATTAACTCTATTCGTTTCCTCCTAAACTAAAATTTAAATCTGTCATATAAAAAAAAATCTTGCTATTTAGGAGTATTAAATAAAGTTTAATTACAATTTTTTTTGACAAATAGGTGCTAATTTACGAGATGTATCTAATAAACTTTATTAATCTATGTTTTCATACAATAATACTACAATAATCATCATCTAATCACGGCTTAATTATCTTCATTAGATTTGTCTCGCGAATTAGCCCAAAACTTCTATAGTTAGTTTTATAATTAGACTTTAATTAATACTCTTAAATAGCAAGAATTTAATCCTAAACAAAACAAACACGCTTTGGCTTAGAGCCTTGGCATGTGAATGTCACGAATACTCGATCACAACTCTGCCTTGAGGCCCCTGAGTAACATTCACTGTTTCCGTGCCAACTTGAAACGACGAATCCTTGACAAGAACCGAACATTTGGATTCGAATCTCGCAACGCAACAGTAATGACGTCACCCCAATATTTGGCCTCTCGTGGACGACAGGGTACAAACGACCTGCCTAACAAACCCGCAGATCGGACGGTCAGCGGGTGCGACCCCCCGTTCTCAACCGTCCATCCCGCTCCCAAGAGGATCAGGTAGACCGTAGACCCCGCGTCGTGGCGGCGCCGCAGAGGATCCTCGGGGAGGTGGCCGACCGGGCCGAGGATTTTCTGCCGACCCATTGTCCCATCCCGCCGCCGCGTCAATCAAACAAAACCCCGTCATCTCCCCTCCGCTCTCTGCTTGCGACGGCGGCGGCGACGAGAGAGAGAGAGAGAGAGGTTGAGAGACGTGGGAGCGGGCGCAGCGGCGAGTCGAGGAGCGTCGCCGGCGACCATGGCTTCGACCGCGGACCGGACCCGGAGCTTCATGAAGGACGTCAAGCGCGTCATCATCAAGGTAATTGATTACCTACCGAACTGTCCTATCGGCAGCGCCGCGCCGACCTAGTTAGATCTATCTCCTCGTCGCGGAGCTCGTTCGCGGCGCGGCTCGCATTGCGCTGCTCGTGCTCCGCTGCATTTCTCGGCCGTGCTCTGGATTCGTTGCGCAGTTGATCGATTACCGGAGCAGTCAGTCGTGCTTGATTTGGTGTTCTCTGTCGGGACAAATGGCGAGGCACTGAGGGGTTTAGGGTGGGTTTTAGATTATTTTTGTTTTCTGGTTCTGTCGCTTGTGCTTGAGGGGACGGCTGGTTGATGGCGAACTTCGCGATTCCCATCTCTCCAGGTCCGTTGACTTACCTGTCTCCGTGTTCAGGAATCATAAGTGGTTTGTTACGATTTCTAGTTTTCTGTCAGATGAAGAATTCATCCAGGACAGCAATCTCGCGAGTTCGAGAGCAACTTTTCATATGTGATATGCACAATGCTCGAATCCCCTGTATTATTCCTCGCTCTATTATTATGTGAGGAATTTGGGAGCCGGATTAGTCTATGAATTGAAGGGGCAAATGGTGGTGGTATAGAAATGAAGCAAAAAATGGGAGTAAACATTTGGGTGCTTTTTTTGAGCTAAGCATTTGTAGAAGGAAAACACCTCTTGTGTGCTCTGCAGTCTCCTCACTAAAGTTGGTACCTGGGCACCTGGCAACTTTTGGCAAGTACCAATCAGTCTGGGGAATCTATTCGGATCTCCATATTCGGTTTGTTTGCAACTGATTCTTCTCTTGCATGGCAGGTTGGCACTGCAGTTGTCACAAGACATGATGGGAGATTGGCTTTAGGCAGGCTTGGAGCTCTGTGCGAGCAGGTAACATCTCCAGTCTGAACTTTCAGAATGTTATAACAGGCACTGTTAAGTCTGAGAAGATGCTTGGTCCAATGTGTGTGGCAAAATGTAGGTGAAGGAACTGAACACTCTAGGATACGAAGTGATTATGGTCACCTCAGGTGCTGTTGGTGTGGGGAGACAGAGGCTCAAGTACCGAAAGCTTATTCATAGCAGTTTTGCTGATCTGCAAAAAACACAAATGGAGCTGGATGGAAAAGCCTGTGCTGCCGTGGGTCAGAGTGGCCTCATGGCTCTTTATGAAATGTTATTTACCCAGGTGTGTTTGTTAGCCAGCCTGCCACTGAATTTAATGTGGAAAGAATTACCTGTTCTTCTGTTTCTAATGTCAAAACTTCTGCTGCAGCTTGATGTATCCTCATCGCAACTTCTTGTCACAGACAGTGATTTCGAGAATCCAAACTTCCGGGAGAGGCTCCGTGATACTGTTGAGTCACTGATAGATCTTAAAGTTATACCAGTATTTAATGAGAATGATGCCATCAGCACACGAAAGGCTCCTTATGAGGTTCGTGTTGTGCCATGCAGTACCTTGGAAATATGAATCCATAGTTTTATGTGACAACTGCTTTATAAGTGTGATGTGTTAGTACTTATGTGCTCAAAGCTTAACCATCCTATGTAAAAAGACAGTTTTAATTTCTCAAAAAAAAGACTTCTAGCAATTTCATTGTGATGCCCACCAATATCCTTTTTACAGGATTCATCTGGCATTTTCTGGGATAATGACAGTTTAGCTGGTCTGCTGGCGATAGAACTTAAAGCAGATCTCCTTGTTCTACTCAGTGATGTGGATGGGCTCTACAACGGTCCACCAAGTGACGCTCAATCAAAGATCATACATACTTACATTAAAGAGAAGCATCATAATGAAATTACCTTTGGGGACAAGTCACGTGTAGGTAGAGGGGGTATGACAGCTAAAGTGAAGGCAGCAATTGTGGCTTCAACCAGTGGCACACCTGTTGTAATTACAAGGTAAGGAAGCATTTGCCTTTCTTAGCAAAATGATTACAAATGTCCATCATTGCTAATTTATATAGTCATATAAGATCAATAGTAACAATTTTTTTTTAGGCTAAATATAGCATCGAATTTCCCTGTAATATGCAATTAGTGATACAGAAAAACATTTAGTAGGAGCTGGTTTGTCATGTTAATGTTCTTAGGCCTACAATTTGACCCATGTGTTGCAACATCTGAAATGGTATGTCCAATGTTCGAAATAGGAAAAAAAAAAGTCAGACATGCCATTTATCACTCAAGTTATACGGAATCGTTGCTTTGCTGCTCGACATGTATTTACGAATCTCGATTTTGCATTTTTCTTGGTACCTGCAAAATGCTCAAGAGTTCAAAATCCAAGTAATGAGCTTGTGAAGTTGTGGTATTAGATTTAATTGTCACCTTGATAGAATCTACTTAAGTTCATATGTTGCAAAGTATGTTTATCTGTGCCATGAATGGTTAAGGAATTAACTTTTTTTTTTTCCCATCTTTGAAGTGGATTCGCATCCCAGAGTATTATTAATGTTCTCCGTGGAGAGAAAATTGGTACTCTATTCCATAAGGATGCAAGTTTTTGGGAACCATCGAAAGATGTCACTGCTCGTGAAATGGCTGTTGCTGCTAGAGAAAGTTCAAGGCGTCTACAGGTGTGTTATACTAACATAAGATACAAACTACTTTCAACCCACTATTTTTTCCTTGATCTTTATGTACTAATTCTGTGGACATCTGAAACAGAATCTATCATCAGATGAACGCAAGAAAATACTGTTAGATGTTGCAGATGCTTTAGAAGCGAATGAGGGTTTAATTAGAACTGAGAATGAGGCTGATGTAGCTGCAGCACAAGATGCTGGATATGACAAATCTTTGGTTGCTAGGTTGACCTTGAAACCGGGAAAGGTAAGCCCAGTGCATATTTCAGCATATATATAACTGGGGGATTATAACTTCTTGTTACTTATGAATTGCTTTTATTTATTGTATGTATTGGCATTGTACTGTTTCTAATATCATTCAGATAATGTTTCGTCATTGTTCAGATAGCAAGCCTCGCAAAATCTATCCGCACTCTTGCAAATATGGAAGACCCTATTAACCAGATACACAAAAGAGTGGAGGTGACTGCTTAGAGAATCCTGCATCTTACTTAGGAAACGTTCTATGGTTTTTTTTTCCAGAATTATACATGTTGTCTACCGGTAACCAAAATTGTACCTTTTCAGGTCGCTGAAAATTTAGTTCTCGAGAAAACATCTTGCCCTTTAGGTGTTCTCTTGATTGTTTTTGAGTCCCGGCCTGATGCTTTGGTCCAGGTACTTTGTTATGATAGTTCAATTGGTTACTGTTTATGCATACTTTTTTTTTTTCTGAGTTACTGTTTATGCATACTTAGTAAGAAATTAGCTCAAAACTTGGGTGTCGTTCTGTAGATTGCATCTTTAGCAATCAGAAGTGGCAACGGTCTTCTCCTTAAAGGTGGAAAAGAAGCCATGAGATCAAACGCAATGCTGCACAAGGTATTTTCTTATGTTCTGTAGTAGTAGCAGCAGCTTACTACTATCAATATTACATGCTTTTTAAATTTGGGTGTCTTTAAATATATTAATTTAATGTCTTTTAGGTTATAACTGGTGCCATTCCTGACAATGTTGGTGAAAAACTTATTGGCCTTGTTACAAGCAGAGATGAAATTGCTGACTTGCTTAAGGTGAGCATGTGGAAGGATTATAACTTACAATTATACCTGTATGCCTAAACTCATAATACAATGTACAGCTTGATGACGTGATTGATCTTGTCATTCCAAGAGGCAGCAATAAGTTGGTTTCTCAAATTAAGGAGTCAACAAAGATTCCTGTTCTTGGTCATGCAGGTAATTTATCTTTCAATCTTTTATTTTATTGGTTTCAACGGTTTGTTATAATTATTAATATGGACTTTGCTTGAAGCCTTGAACTGCGTATTTTTGTTCTGCAGATGGTGTCTGTCATGTATATATTGACAAATCAGCTGACATGGATATGGCAAAACGGATTGTGATGGATGCAAAAATCGATTACCCGGCAGCCTGCAATGCTATGGTATTTACCTAATTGTGTACAGTGTATAGTATTTGATGTATTTCTCTGTCAGCTTGATTTGTAGGTTCATTATGATCCATTTAACAGATTATATTTTGTACAGTCTATTGACCTTTATACACTTAGGCAACTTTAGATTGTTGGAAATAAACATGCCATGGTGTGTTCCTGGCGTGTGTGTGTTGAGTCAGTCCGTGCGCCGTTGGCTTGTCGAGGCGTACGTGTGTGTGTCTAGGTGCGTGCAGGTTAGCCGCTGCACGAGTTCACGTCGCGGCGTAGTGTTAGTCCGTGGCGTGCGTCGCTTGTTATTCGAGTTCAGGTCTAGGTGCAGGATGTGCGCAAGTTTGTTGCGCGCTGGCTGCCGTGTTGATCGAGTCTTGGAGCAGTTAGGAGAGTCGTGTGAGTTGGTGCCCGTCTGCGCGGAGGAGGCCGCCATTTCCGGAGCGAGTGAGTGGCTCTCTGGGCATGGACGTGCGGGTCCAGCGGATCGTGTGCGTGAAGGCCGGCATGGAGGCGTAGCTCCGTGGTGTTCCTGGCCTACAAAAACTCATGTACTCCGTGTGCCCTTGTTGCCCAGTCCAAGTGAATAAAAGTGCCAAGATACAGGAGCTATCGGCTCCGCGGCGTTCGTCGCCGGCAAACACTGCTCATCTTCTACCTCTCGCTGAAATTTGTGTTCGTGAGTGTGTGAGCGTTTGAGTGATTCCAGGGCTGAGCCAACATAGATTATGTATAAAATTATGTCGATCGTTGTCCCTCCATATTCCTAGTGTTTTGTTTTGTTTTAAAAAAACAGTTTACTGCTGATAATTATGTATCCGCATGCAACTTTTTTCCCATTACTTTTTGTGTGTTCTAAATTTGGTTACTTGATATATTACTAAAACATTGTACTGCAATGTTGATTCCCTGCAACTCGCCGTTTTCTTTGAAAGAATGGATTTACTTATAAAACTAAAACGTTCTGGCAAATACGCTTATGATATTTGCATCATAGATCCCATAATATTCTTACACAGGCTCTTCTACGTATTTGAGAACTCCCGTGATACTTTAATTTACTTTAAAAACGTCTCATTACCATACATATACTTCAAATAAATGACATATTTTGACTTTATTTTCTGTAGGAGACATTACTTGTTCATAAAGATCTTATGAATGTTCCAGGTTTTGATGACATACTGCTAGCACTAAAAACAGAAGGTTTGGCTTCTGCTTACTGAATATATATCCTAAATCAGGAGAAAATTGTCACTGTTCTGGCATTGCTTTTCTGCTTATATTGTGATTATGCTGAACCTGTCGCTCCTTTGTTATTCATATACCTCAATTGTATCCTAATAAGACAAATAGACAATAATAAGATGTTATTTGTACTTAATATATTCGTTGGTTTGTTTTTGTCACAAAAAAAAAATGTGTAATGCTGTACAGGATCTTCACCGATTCTCATAATATAAGTCTGTTCATTTTGCCAACAAAATAAGTTGTCATTTATTATTTGGTTTGTGCATTTATAACAAGTATAATGAGGGAAAACTGTGCACTTCCTGAATCAGCACAAGTATATGATAATCTCAAGCTGTTACTGTTGTTAGTAGATGTTTCAATATCTTGTGTCTGGTAACCTTTACTTTCCATTTAATGCATATGAAGTTCTCCAATGTCTATATTCATGCAATAATTGGAGAACTTGTCGATTGCTATTGAGTGCCCGTGATATAGAAAAATATTCTGTATTGTAGGAGTTTCTGTTTTTGGTGGGCCTATTGCGCACGACGTACTGGGTATTCCAAAAGCTGCTTCGTTTCATCACGAGTATAGCGCTATGGCCTGCACAGTTGAGTTTGTTGATGATGTACAAGCAGCAATTGATCACATACATCGCTATGGAAGGTGCTCAACGGTTTTTCTGCATTCTCATCCTTGAAATCCTGGAAAGTGATAATTCCATGTAACTTCATTTTGTCTTCTTTTTTCAGTGCACATACAGATTGCATTGTCAGTACAGATGATAAAGTAGCAGAGACATTTCTGCTTCGAGTTGATAGGTTTTTTTTTTAACATTCGCACCCCTTTTTTTATTCATTTTGTTTGTCTTGTGCAATTATCGATAGTAAATGCTTTATTTGTGCTATTGTTGAGTAAAAGTTCTTTTTTCAAGTATTCAGTGATGCGCATATCTAACATATGTTATGTTTCAAATTCTATACACAACAGTGCTGCTGTATTCCATAATGCTAGTACACGATTCTCTGATGGTGCTCGTTTTGGACTGGGCACTGAGGTACGTCCAGTTTTTTCACCTTTTTTTAGTGATAACTTCCCATATTTTGAGCCATTGGAAATATCTTGTGTAGGTTGGCATAAGTTATTTCATTAGTCTTGGTGATTATAAGTTTATAATTATTGTTTCCTTTGAACCATTCCCAATTTCTAGGTTGGCGTAAGTACAGGGCGCATACATGCCCGGGGACCTGTGGGAGTTGAAGGTCTCTTAACGACAAGATGGTATGTGGTCTTTCAATTATTATTATTATTCCGTACCTTTATCTCCTTTTGCCTATGGAAGGTCTCAACTATGCAATCATGTATGTTAGTTGCACATTTACATTTTTCTATTGGAGATCATTATCATAGGCACACAAGAAAGTTATATGTGGTGATAAGTTTTGAAAGTTCTGTTTGAAATCCATTCAGTCTTGTTCTTAGTGGTATTAAGGGGTATGTCACATGTAAGGCTGCTACGCTATATTGATCCATATATTTTGATGAATGACATGTGCTACTCCAATTATTTGCGCTTGCACATGTGTAATCTCAACATCTAAATAGTGACAATGCTTGGCTAATGGACAGTGGATGCCTAGAGCTTGGCATACAAAGCTAGGCTGATCTATGCTATTGTGATCAGTCAGTTCTAGTACGATCTGTCCTTTAATGAAATCCAAGACATTTCTTAGGATTGTCATATTAGTCGCATAGCAATTTTAGTCACATTGTACTTCTTAGGATAACTACAAGAAGGATTTGTTATCCTAAATAACTCAGCTCATGTACAGTCAAAGGAGGGTTCTAATTAATTATAAAAGTTAACCTTCCAATTAAAAGAAGCAGCATCATGTGTATGATAAAAGAGACGAATCTCAAAACTTGAACTGTTCCGTTGACACATAATCATTCTGCCTGTTTCTATTTCAAGTAACTTGTTAAGACTTCGCTGACTTTTTTCCTCTGGATGAACAAATTTTATCTGTAGGATCTTACGAGGGAATGGGCAGGTGGTTGATGGTGACAAGGACGTTGTATATACCCATAAGGTTCTTCCATTGCAATGAGGCAAGCAACAAATTTTCTGTGTCTGACCTTGCGTGTTTTATTTAAATTTTTTGTATCTGGGATACCTATTCATTTGCCTAAAAACTGTTAACATGAATTAACTGGTGTGTCTAGTTGTCAGTAATTTTGGATGTTGCTGCAGGATGTTATGAATTTCTGTTGCATAAATTAGAGGAGGTGAAATTGAACTGACATTAAGCAACTACTCGCAGGTTATTGCCTTTTTTGGTTTGATCGGGGATTCAGTGTTTATCCTATGAAGTTTGATATTTCATCAGACATGAAGAAAAAATGGCGAATCTTTTCATGATTGAGGATGATGAATCCGTTGATAGCCCATTGATTGCATTGTTCAGCCATCGTGTAAAAACCATCTTATCCCGGAGCTTGGAGGTTCCATCTCCCCAATGTTACAATAAAGCGAAGTAGTGCTGAGAGTAGGAGACAGTACTGATGTACAGAAATAATGTGTTGGTTGAAAGCAGTGATTCAGTTGGGTCTTGCCTCCGCAAGGCACTACCTCCTGTTCTGAAATTCATGCAGCTCAGTAAACCCTGCATGAAGATCTAGGCTAGTATTATGAAAATGGTGTGCACACAACTGTCTCTGCAGCGCACATGCATGTTGCACTGGAATTGGTGCTCATTTTTTTTTTTAAGAATTCAAAGTTGCGTGTGAAACCATGACTTCCAAGGTTTATGAGTTGCTTAGGTTCTTATCATTGCAATACTGGCTCAAGTTTTTCATTAGACACCTTTTGTCGAGACATCCTTGAAAATAAAAATATTAAGTGTTAGATTATTTATAGGTTATGAGTATTTACTTTTGAATAAAATTAGCTGAATGCATTGTGTTTAATTTAATTCACAATCCTATTGAACTCATATAAGGTCATAATTCTTGGACTGATATTGCTGTTTTACTATTCTGGTACGGCCTGATCTTATAAGCAATCCTATTACTTATGCTGGTACCAATCCTAAGCGAGTTCGGTGGCGTTATCCGTCATGTTATCTTTCTTTATAGACGTTCAGACAGCAAAGGCTAATTCAAAGTTAGTTCAAATCAGGCTGTCTGAAACGACAACATTATCCATCCGGAGGCAGTAGCAGACTCAGAAGGCCATGAACCCAAGTGTAAAGCAAGTGCATTCCTTCTGATTCAATTTATCACCTCCATTAAACATTAGGACTGTTACATAGACTTTAATTGGAACCGTCTGAATTTCACCTCCATCACTCTTGATCATTATCACGACAGAAGCAAGAAAACTGATGCACAATCAGCACCTGACGTTTTCCTTCAGGCGTGCTTTGGCCAAATTTTCAAACCACGGGTAAGCTCCAGACATGTGACGTCACAGATGCTGTGAAGCCATGATCAGCTATTTGTTCGGAAAAAAAATAAGGTGTGATCAGCTGATTACGCGACTGGCGGCCAGTGCGTGGGGTCCTGGCCGAGTCAAGGGATGTGGGTGGTTCCATGGTATGCCCTGCCACACTTCAGCTGAGCAAACGCCGCCCAGTGAAATGACGGCCAGACGGAGGCAGGCTGCAGAATAAACTGCGCCAGAGCAACTTCGGCACTGACGCCCTCGAGCATCTGCTCTGCTCCAGCCTCTCTGCTTGGACTTCTCAGCCTGCAGTCACATCGAAGGCAAGGCCATTTCATCTCTGAATTTTCCCTCTTAAGATTGGCGGCGTCCAGCTGGTACAATATGTTAGCTATTACCTTGAGGCTCTTGATGAAGTCTTGAAGTGATTCGCTCAATTTCTATAGCTTCTGAGCCGCAGCTCGCATCTGGCAGGCAAGCAGCAGGGCTTAGAGATGGATTAAATATGATGATAATCGGTGTTACAAGTGCTGGAAATGCCTACACTTAAGTGTTGGCAGGCAAGCATTACACTGAGACTCCGAACTTTGAAACATACCTCTTGTTGAGCGGGAATCGCCGGAGAGTCCATGGCAAGCTTTGGTGCCAAGGGGTACGCTAGACTCTAGCTTGGATCTGCTAGGATGAAAGGGGAAAACCCGTCAAATTACACACATAGATTCCAGGTCAATAAAACTGGTCCTAAACATTCTGATGTCTCCCAGCATCAATGGCGTGGACAGATTCTACTTTCCAGGAACACTGCTAATATGTATGCTCAAAATCATCCCTAAAATATGACATAAGACTCATAGTTGCCAAAGTGAAATGTACCTACGAGATAACTATTGTCAATAAGTTTCATGCAAGTGTGCGCAAGTGGCGCCACATCTTTAGTACTACTTATTTGGGTGTTACACGCGGAGTGCCTTTCTGAACTACTTCTAGATGTACCTTTCTTCTCCGCCAAATCAGAGAACTATTAGTTCATGTGTTGAAATCTCCATCAAGTTTGTACCGGTTCGGATCCCTTTGTTGAAACGGTTATAACCATGAGTGCCGGTCACCCAGTCCTAGGTGTGTAACTGCCTAACTGGAGATAGCGTAACTCTTAGGTGGAGTGCTCCGACGAGGATAAGGTGGAACACGAACTCCTCCAGACCTTGAGAAAAAAAAAATCCTGAGCAGTATCTATCCCTTCTTTACATTCTTGCAAGTTGCTTATCTCACTTCCCATCCTGTAAGTTTGTGTATATACTCTTGATGATGAATTGATGATACCATCGATGCTTTTGCTTCTAGTCATATTTGATCTTGTGCTAGCTTTCTTTTTCTTTGTTCTCTATATCTTGGGACTGACACATGTAAGCTTCTTTTCAAGACTATCTTAGCATGATATCTAAATTCTCAGATACATGTTACAAGTTGTTATCCAAGGATTGCACAGATTTTCATGAGGAAGAGCCAAGCCATCGTGCCTCCTGGTAGGACATGAGCTCAGTCCCATGATGTCTCAGACACCTCACTAGCTTATGAAATGGTCCTTAGCGCTGTCACCAGAAATCTCCACAGCTGCATTGTCCATTCTTGAAATGATGAAATCTGTTAGCATCTCTGACAATGACAACCCTGTTCCTGACTAAGGTCATGTATTTGATGGCAGTATGGCAGTCTCCACAAACTCGGAGATTCTTTGTAACAAAAATAGTCTTGTCTTCACTAAGACTGAGGACACCAAAAGCTATTGCTAACTTTTCACTGTGATAAAGAAGTGCCTTTTCTTTTTCTTCCTCTTCTAGATCTTGCAAAACAAAACTGGTATCAGCCTGGTAACCTAGTTTCTTGATGTCTATCAAGATATTATCCAGTTCGTGATATATGTCAGGTGAACGAGGATGTGACTGGTCTCCACCAACAAATGCATGCAAGGAGCCATTTATTTCAATCCAACTGCAACCGGGACTCTTCTTAAAGCCCTTATCCTTCTGTATTATTCGAACTTCTTCTGCCTCATCAAATCTCCCAGCAGCACTGAATATGTTAGACAGCAGCACAAAGTTGCCAGTCCCCTCAGGTCCTAATTTCTGGATCATCCTTGCCACTTGCTTTCCTAAATCAATGTTCTTGTGAATCCGGCAAGCTCCAAGCAAGGCTCCCCATACACGAACATCAGCCTTTAGTGCCATGCCCTGGATAAACTGATAGGCTTCATCAAGGAAACCACCTCTTGCCAAAAGATCAACCATGCAGATATAGTGCTCCATCCTTGGTTGTATACCATACTTGTGTGTCATTGTACGGAACCAATGCTTCCCTTCGGTAACAAGTCCAGAATGACTGCATGCAGATATTAGACAGATGAATGTGACATCATCTGGTGCACAGTCTTCATTCTTCATGCCTAAAAACAATGTGGTGGCTTCCCTGCCGAGTCCATGGATTCCATATCCTGCAATCATTGTATTCCATGATACAATATCCCGAGCTAACATCTTATCAAAAACCTGCCTGGAGAGATCGATCCGTCCACACTTGGCATACATATCTATCAAAGCATTGCATATAGATGTTTCTGATGCAAGCCCACGGACTATGACAGAGGCATGACTGCACCTCCCATGCTGCAAAGCAGCCAGGAGTGAACAAGCTGGAATCAGAGATACCATTGTTGCAACATCAGGTTCTATGTTGCAGGCTTGCATCTTCTTGAAGATGAGAAATGCTTCCTCTGCCATGCCATTTTGCACAAACCCTGATAAAAGCGCGCCATAAGAGACCGTGTCCTTGACTGCCATTTCATCAAATAGCATATTTGCTTCATCAATCAAGCCAGCCTTGGCATACATTGAGAGAAGAGAGTTCCCTGCTGTGAGATCAGCATGGATCCCAGATTTAGCAAGCAAAGAATGCAGCTGTGTACCCATACAGAGATCAGCAAGGGTTGCACAGGCCCTGAGGGCACTTGCAATAGACGTTGGAGAAAGAAAGCACAGTCCACCCTGAGCCAGCATGTCTTTGAACAGACTGAAAGCCTCCCCCATTCTGTTGCACAGCACAAAGCCTCCAATAAGCGCGCTCCAAGTGACCTCATTTCTAACAGGCATGCTTTCGAACACCCTGCAAGCATAAACCAAGCTTTTGCATTTTGCGTACATATCCAGCAGCGCAGTGCCGACGAGCACTTGTTCTTCATTTTGGTCCAGATGGGCACGGAGGCAGTAGGCGTGGACGCTTCTCCCTTGGGGGAGCGCCCCTTGTTGGGCAATAAGCGGAAGGAGGGAGACAAGGGTGGAGGCGTTAGGCCTGAGGCTGCCGTTGGCCTGCATATCGAGGAGGTGGGCAATGGCGTGGTTGTACATGCCGTGCTGGGCGTAGCCTGCGAGCATGGCGTTCCAGGCGACGACATCCTTCGCAGGCATTTTAGCGAAGACGTTGGCAGCGGCGCCAAAGCGGGCGCACCTAATGTACAGATCAATGAGGGCGGTGGAGACGAAGAGGTCTGTGTGGAGCCCGGCGGCAGTGGCGTGGCGGTGGATGGCGCGGCCGCAGCGGAGGTCAGCAAGCGCGGAGCAGGCCTTGAGGACAAAGGGGAATGTGTACTTGTTGGGGACGACGCGGCGGAGGAGCATGGAGCAGTAGAGGTCGATGGCGGAAGGGTAGGGGCCGCGCCAGGAGTAGGCGCGGATGAGAGCGTTGAACGCGCGCGCGTCCGGCGCAGGGATTCCGTCGAGCACCTGCCGGGCGTGGCCGAGATGCCCGCGGGCGATGTGCTGCTCAAGCTGCTGCTGCTGCTGCAATCCATTCTTGCCCTTGCCCTCATGAAAGATGGCGCCGGAGGGAGATGGTTGGAGGCAGGCGGCCGAGGTGGAGAAGAGACGGCGACGAACCCGCCGGATGTGCATGGCGCGACCGCGCGAGCACAAAGCAGCGGCGGCGGCAGAAGGTGCAGAGCAGCCGGGGCGACCACCCAGGGCCCGCGACAAGGAGAGGGCCTGACCCATATAGCCGAAGGGCTACCAAACTAAGCAAAGAAAGATGTTTTGGCCCAACTTAATAAAGTGTAAAAGATCCAAAAACTCAAGAGTACCAGGGTCCTCATAGGGTAACCTCCAAAAAAAAAAAAAAACAGGGTCCTTATAGGGCGAATCCTATAGTTAACCTTTAATAAAACAGTATTTGAGATTCGTGCAACGGTTGAGATTCGCACGGGTGCTGAAGGGAAAGGCTGAGAAGTTATCACGTGTCGCACTCTGATGAAGGCGGGTTGGGAGTAGGAGAAAAAGAAACATATTATAAACTTTAAATGCATTTTTCTCCTGAACTGTAAGTCTGTTTTCGAATCTGTTTGAACCTACATGTTTTTTGTACACTACAAAATGAGATACAATATGAATATTTTTTGATTTTTTTAAAAATTTAAAATTTTCGTCAACATTTTGAATATACTATGTCAACATTTTATTTGCACTAGCTGTGTGCCCGTGCTTCGCCACGGCAAAGTTCAGATACTTGAAGCACATGACCATGTTTAGAAATATGTCGCTACGTTATACAAGCATTGATATATAAAATTACTCTCGCATTTGGTTATCAAGCCATTATATTCACTGCATTGCACACACAAGTACATGGGAATTTTCATGAATGACGGAGGCTATCTAAATGGCATGGCATCACATGCTAATTTTTTTTCTAAAGAAAAGATCACAGGCCAAACATTAGTAGACACATCACCCTAAGTTATTTGTTTTTATTTAATCGTTGGACTGTTTGTCACCGGTCACACATCCGTCATAGTGTACAGGGAAACCCAGGAAAACAAACAGCGCCACCCCGGTGATGCGTTCGCATTGCATCGTGGGTCCCACCGGAATTAAAATATTACAAAACTACTCGGTTGAGCCGCGGGGGGCGCGCTGTGGCAGATTGGCGGCGGGGCGTCCTCAGCCTAGCAACAAATAGAGCAGGACAGCGGCGGCGGTGACATGCGGAGCCGTATGCGGGCCCACCTATCAGTGCAAACAGCAGTAGTGGTGAAGGAGGGTGCCGGACCAACCATTCACCACCAACTCCTTTTTTATGTGTGGTAAAGATTGTGTCAATATTTTTTTGTTACTGGTCAACATTTTTTCAAAAAAATATTGATTTCATTTTTAAAATGTTGAAATAGAACTAAAAAAATGTTGATTCTTCTATTTCGAAATATTGACACTCTGACTTGGGCTGGGTTGCCTAGATTTAATGAGCTATTGGACCGATCTTCATAGGCTTTAGAAAAAAAAAAGCTAACTTAGGCGTCGCCGGGAAAAAAACAAGACAAAACTCTCGTGTCTTAATTTTGGTGTCATGCGCATATCTATACGAAAACTACAGGGTTAATACAGGGAAAAAACAAAACAAAACTCTCGTCGCCTATGTAATCTATATGGGTTAATATGGAGGCTCCTCCTTTCATAAACTCTCTATATACGAATCCTAGAAGCAATTTCACATCTGTACTTTCAGGGCCAAGGTTTACATAACCGATACTACCGTTCCAACCGACCCGTACCGGTTTCACCGGTTACCACGGTAACCGGTCGGAAACCGATCAAAAATTCAAAATCTCGGTTACCGACCGGTTTCGTCGGTAACCGACCGGTTTTCTCGGTAAACCGACCGGTTTGCTCGGTTTTGTCGGTTTCACTGGAAATTGCGAAAATAGGCTCAAAAAGTTGGAAATTTTGGCATGAACTTTGGTGAAATATTCTAATAATGGTTACCAGACATTGAGAACATAGAATTCATCAAATATTGCACCAATCAACCTCATACAACATACCACAATTCATACAAAGTCCAACATAAATTGTCCAATACATAGTTCTTAACGAAATTTAACATACAACATAGTTTTGAACATAATACATGTAGTTTTGGGCACATCAACATACAACAATGGATACAAGCATGCAAGAAAACTATGTTCCCATACACTATCTTTATCACGATCACTCATCGTGCCTGCAAGAAAATCACATCGACAAATGCGATGTACTCACTTTCTCTTAGTAACACAAACACAATTCACATACTACCAATACACAACAATTGCCGAGTTGATAATACCATCTATCCAATGAAATATAGCAGCACTACATTGCCCTCTAACAAATTTCACAATCATCAATTTAGCAGCACTACATTGCATCTCTACAACTGTATATCAATCAAACGGGAACAGAAAAAACAAAAACCGATAAACTAACCTTCACCTCGGACGGCGCAAAACCGGACGGTTCGCACCGGTTACCGCGGTTTCTACTCAACTAACCGACCGGTTTCTACTCAACTAACCGGACGGTTCTTGCGCCATTTTTTTGACCCATCAAACAACCTCATTTTTGTTAACCGTTTCCACCAATGTGTTGCAAATAACATCTAGTTTATTTACATATTTTTTATTTCAAATTTTTTCAAATTTCCAAAAAAAATCAAAATTCAAATCTCAAAACCGGATTACCGAACTAACCGGACCGGACCGGACCGGTTAGTCCGGTAACCGTCGGTTTTACAAACCTTGATCAGGGCTCCTCTGTCCTCTTATCATTCTAGACAACAACTACAGTGCTATGTAGAAAAGCTTAGCGTTTTTCTTTAAATTTTACCAATGTGTTTGGTTCTTTAACTTGCTATAGTTTGATTAGGAAGAGGCTTGCAATCAATTTCTCTTGCGTGGTGCTCTATGATACGCATATGTAAGAATCAAACAATGTATTCTTAATTGAGTAAATTGGATCGCAATATGACTTAAGAATTGAGAAAGTGTTTTATATAGAGAAAAGGAAAAGAAACAAACAGATTCATATTACAAAAAAAGTAGTGGCCTATTGTATATTAAGAAAAACCCGGTAACATGTTATAAGTATTAGTATATGTTTATGTTCAAAGAAAGGTTCTTCAATTATATATCGTTTAAATCGTGAAATATCAAAATATCCTCTTAGTGATCTATTGACGAGAAAATATTAGGTGTGAGACAAGTGACAACTGAAGCAACAACTTCATCGATGTAATTGCAAAAGTTGTGTTACATGTTTGCATTTTGGAGTGACAAATAAATTATTTCTCCCAAACAAACCACTCTCGTATCAATGAACCTCTCCATCAGCAGTCCACGTAGAAACTATGGCTAAGGAACATGACAATAGCAGTTTGGTGGGGAGAGGAACAACAATCTAACTCATTTGGGCAAACACATGAAAGTCAAACAATCACACAGTAGAGTTTGTTTATACGAGTGACCCTAATTTAATTAAATAATATTAGGTTGAGCTCTACTACTATAGTATATGCATTTCAGCGCAATTGAGGGATAATAGAGTGATAACTGTGCATAAATGGCCTTGGTGCAAATATATATCATCATTTCTTTGGAAAGGATTTGACTACTTTTCATCTTTCATATAAAATTATGATTTTGGTTTCTATGAGAGTAAAGTAACACGCAGATGTCATCTGAAAAAAAAAAACCCATAGAGTGTTGGACACACTATGATAACATATGGACGCGAGCTTTGTGTATGAAAGCCGAAAGACATATGATATTATGATTATAACTAGGATGACAACAAACCAGAATTTTTTTATGGGTAATAGAACACATTGGTCGGATTGATTAAGCATGATCCTTTTGTTTCCTTATATGGCTGTATGTATATAGCACAAATGTTATATATGTTTCAAAGAAACTCTCAAAACATATAGTATGCGTTTAGGGGTGGGGTGCAATTGAAACTGAATCAAGATAAACATTTTTTATTTATTTTTTTGTTATGTTGTATACTATATTTTGTGATTATGTAAGAATAAATAAACCATAAGTATATCTGAACTTTCATCTATTTCCATTTAGCCAATTAAAAATATGTTGTATGACATTGAAGATAGTTAGGTTATCCACGTGAGTTTTGCGTGTTTAAGAAAGGGACGTACATGAACATTTAGGTAAGAAGAAAATTTATAAAGGTCACCATTAAATCCACTTCTTATCGACTCTTTTGAGCAAACAAAAATACATTTTCATCTAAAAATGCGATCCTTAAATTCCACTAGTCATGAACCCTATTTTCGGGCCTTTTTGACCATCCGGCGTTGATAAACTCTTAAATCCACTTCTTAATTCTTATCAACTCTTTGTAAGGATAAAAAAGCCTTTACATATAACCTTAACTTCCAAGAATATTTACACAAGAAGAAAGTAATACAAAAGTGTCACTCTTAAATCCACTTCTTAATTCTTATCAACTCTTTCTAAGGATATAAAGCCTTTACATATACCCTTAACTTCCACTTGTCATGAACTTTTTTTTGGCCAACAAAATGAGAATGGAAAGCCCTATTTTCGGGCCTTTTTGACCATCCGACGATGATCCATTCCACCCAGTTGCACGTCAAAGTACAGGCAATCGCGGTGGGCCACGGAACAACCACCATTCTCTCAGCCCCACCCATCGCAAAGCAAACAAACCCTAGCGAGCCGGTCCCGGACCCTCTGATCCGGTGCGCCCGGTCAAACCCCAGACCGCCCCAGCCGGTCACGCTCCCCCAACACCTCCCTTCCTTTTCCTGCTCCTCCGCCTCGCCGGAGCACCACCGCCCCTCCCTCGCCGCCACGCAAAGTCCCCGCATCTCCCACCAGCTTCCGTCCTCACCGTCCCCTGCACCTCCCGTCATCCTCCCCTCTCCCTACCCGCTCTCGCTCGCCGTGTACAGCTCGATCGTTCAGGCCCTTCCCTCGCCTCCCGGTCCACCGAGCACCGGCTTATTGGGGATCGCTGGTGGGCGGATGCCCATCCCTTGGACGGCGAGAGGGATGCCTCTGGCTTGATGTATTGATCTTCGGGCGCGGCGGGCGGGGAAAGGCGCCGTCTTTTTAAGGGGGGCGTTTACTGTGCCTCGGCGGCGACCATGGAGAGAGGGGCGGGGAGCGAGCAGGGGTCGCCCGAGAGTGAAATGGGCGACGGCGACAACGACAGCGTCGGCTACGGCGCGGAGATGGAGGTCGACGCCGGGAGCGGGTCGGCCGGGGCGGCGTCGGCCTCCGCGTCCGCCTACGCCGCGCGCGCCGGCGCCTACGACGGCGTCGACCCGTTCGAGGGCATGGAGTTCGACGACGAGGAGGACGCGTGGACGTTCTACAATGTGTACGCCCACCGCGTCGGCTTCAGCACCAGGATTAGCGTCATGCACCGGTCGCGCCGGGACGGCTCCGTCATGTCGCGCCAGTTCGTCTGCGCCAAGGAGGGGTTCCGCACCTACCGGGGCAAGAACGAGGTTGCTCGTGCGGATGCCGGCACTGGCGATGAGGATAGCGGAAGGGGCCGGCGGACACGGGCTGTCACCAGGGTTGGCTGTAAGGCCATGATCCGGGTGAAGAAGCAGGACAATGGCCGGTGGACTGTGACCAAGCTGGAGACGGCACATAACCATCCCCTGGTCCCTGCCAACCAGTCGCACTGTCTGCGCCCGCATAAGCCACTGTCAGAGTGTGGCAAGCAGCGGCCCTTTGGGGGCCATAGGAATGGTGGCACGCCTCTGGCGATTGAGCCGCCGCCAACACCTCTTACACCGCCTGTGCACCGCACAAGCATTCCTCAAGTGGTTCCCCAGTGTGTTTCGGATGGTATTGGGAATGGTACTCGAGTAATCTTGGATTATGTCAAACGCATGCAGGCTGAAGATGCAGCGTTCTTTTATGCCATGCAGTTTGTTGAGGGACATCCAACAGGGAATGTTTTTTGGGCCGATGCAAGAACTAGGATGGCATACAAAGACTTTGGAGATGCCGTTGTCTTGGATGACTATTGCAAAAGAAGCAAGCATGAACTTCCACTTGTCACTTTTACTGGAGTCAATAACCATTGCCAGCCTGTCCTATTCGGATGTGCTATCATTGCAGATAACTCTGAGGCATCGTTTGTTTGGCTGTTTGAGACATTTCTGCTGGCAATGTCTGGTAAACACCCTGCCTCTCTTACTGTGGAGCATGATAATGCTGCACCAGCAGCTGCTTCGAAGGTATTTCCTCGAACTAGGCTCCGATTTTGCAAGTGGCACATCATTAATGAAGTACAGGATAAGCTGTCACATTTCCTGAATGCATTCCCGTCATTCCATGAGAAATTTGTTGATTGTATTGACATGTCTGAGACCGTTGATGAGTTCGAAGCAAATTGGAAGGCATTAATTTCTAAGGTTGGCTCTCAAAATACTGAATGGCTTGACATGATGTACAATTGCCGGCATCAATGGGTCCCATTATACCTGAGGGATACATTCTTTGGGGATGTGTCATTGAAGCAGCAGTGTGCAAGCAGAAGTTTATTGTTTGAAGGTTACATCAGTGCTAAAACTGATTCACAGTCATTCATTCAGCAGTATGAAAAAGCTCTAGACTGCTGTTACGAGAAGGAGATGAAGGAAGAATTTGAAACAAAATACTCGCCTCCAGATTTTAAGACATCATCCCCTATTGAGAAGCAAGGAGCTGAGGTATACACAAATTCAATGTTTTTGAAATTCCAACAGGAGTTGATCGATGCCTCTGTTTGTACTGCTGAAATGATAAAAGAGGAGAGCAATGTGTCCATTTATAAAGTGACCAAGTCTGAAGGAAGCGAGAGGCCTACTACCGTTCACTTTAGTTCTTCTGAAAGCTCTGCAACATGTAGCTGTCGAATGTTTGAATACCTTGGAATTGTGTGTAAGCACATACTGACTGTATTTGGTGCACGAGGTGTATCAGCACTTCCTGCTCAGTATTTTATAAATAGATGGACAAAAGATGCCATGGATAGAAGCACAAGCAAGAAAGATGATAAAAATAGCAGACCTCAGGAGCCCAAGGACGAGCAAAAGAATAGCGCTGAAGATGGTGTGCATTCTCCGTCTTGGCGCTACAATAGTTTGTCTCGTGAAGCGCTTAGATTTGCTGAAGAGGGAGCATCATCATTAGAGGTCTATATTGTAGCAATGCAGGCTCTTCAAGAGGCTGCGAACAGGGTTAATATGGCTAAGAGAGGTATTGGACAGGTAGCACCATTAGCGGTGATGCCTATTGCAGCCCAACCACCTGAAAGTTTTGGACAAGTCCATGAGATTAGTTCTGGTAAGCAAAAGAAGAGGAGGAGGAGTTCAAACAGCTCAAAGGAGAACTTCACATCAAATCCACTTATGTATGTGCAGCAACCTGTCAATTTTCTTTTTGTTGCTCCTGGTTCATCAAGTGCTTTACCAGGTCCTAGTCACCTAGTTGCTGCTGCTCCCGTTTCTTTGAGTACCCAGTATGGACAAACTTCAGGTGCAAACCACTCAGTTGATAACAGTGCCCCACCAGCTTATGTAGCCGTTGATAAGTTTCCTGGATTTGCTGAGCAAAATGCATCAGCACCTTCTTCTGGAAATGTGGAAGGCGGAGAAACAAAATCTACTGGGGCTGCTGCACAAATAAAAGAGGTCATTTACTTTACTTACTACCGAATTTCATATCCTGCATGTCTTTTTTTTTTAGACCAACATCCTGCATGTCTTTTAATGTTCTATTCTAGTAATTTATTACAGAGGTACATTGGACCAGAAAAGAACCTTATATGGAAAATTATAGCTCAAGTACTGAAGTACCCATGTCTGTCTTTCGTTTGTGCGTGATGTTTAGGTTGATATTATTGTTCGTTTATTAGCGATGCTCTAACCATTATTCACAAGAACTCTGTGTCTTTATGTGTTTTTTTTGTTGTGTGCATTCTTGTTTATTGGATTAAAATTCTAAATATGTATCATCAGGGTCAAATTGTTTTCATGACATATATGAATACCAAAGGGTATTGTTTGAATATCTTGAGCTGTAAACTGTTTTCAGCTTATTTTCATGGCATATACAAATTATAATTCTATTTGCTGTCAATGACAAACAACAATTAGTGGCATTATTCATCTGTATCTATTCCTTCATAAAGGATCCAACCATAAGGATTTCCCTTAGTTCGTCATGATAGTTTGTTAGTTCCCCATTGCCTTTAGTTGAGTTTCCTTTGGGTTGCTAGTTAATGTCGTATAAGTTTTCTATGTCCATCTTATCAGGTTGCTTGATTGACTATTAGCAAATTTGAAGATAATATTAGAATGGGATATTAGTCTTTGCAATGTTTGCATGTCACATCAATTTGATGATGAGGCCTTAAATATGAACCTAAAAGTCAGCATTTACTAACTTTTGTTTTCTTAAGATGTAAAACATCATCGTAAAGTATGTTTGAATATCCTTTCTTCATTTGGCCTATTCCTAACAATATTTTCCCAGTGGCTGGTATCAGTGACTTCAATACATGTAGTGCGTGGCACTTGTAGAAATATAGGATCTAATTCTTATCAAAATTCATTCTGCCGCCTCATGACGCTTCATGGTCTTCATTTTACATTTTTTTTTTATGTGTGGATCATCGGAACAAAACTCGATTTAAGTACTTTGTTTGTACATATACAGTCCATAGAGGAGAGACATCTTGACTAGATTTTCGTTTCCGTGTTCAAATCCTCGGCACATTACTGAAAAAACTTCAAGTGATAACTGGTAGAAACAAAACAGTGTTAAATCACCTGGTCCTTATCACCGAAATTTGTACACATTTTTCTTGCTTCTGTTGCTTGAAGCAAGCCTGTCTTATGAAGCTTCAGCTGAAATGAACTTGCTTGAATCTGGGCTATATAGATGATTTGATAAACAAAGCTATATTATGTGTATTATAACAGTGAAGGATTGGTTGGTGTTGATCATTTAAAGTAATAGTGTGGATAAGGGGCAGGATCTGGTGGGAGAACCAATGGCTTGTATATAATTAATTTAAATTGATCATGCATTAGCTAAAAACGTGTTAGGATGCGGATTAAAACATATGTACTATTTGTTTATCATCCTGCCACTTTCTCAAAGTTGCTTTGACTTGTTTTGATAAACCTGACTTTCCTTGAGTTATTCTCCCATGCATATAATATTTAGCAGATCATTAAAGTATCTGGAACTGTAAAATTGTTGTTGCCAATCCAGATTTGGTGAGAATTGGGGTGTGTTTGGTATTGTTTGAGGCCATTAACATATAATGAATTCTTGGATACGGCATGTCTTCTTTGTAACAGTCAGTAGTGTATGAAAATTATGGTTTTCTTACCATTTTAAGTATAGTTCCAGGTCTTGCATGTCAGAAATGTTGCATGCAGTTGAATCATTTATCCTTCTTTGTTTTCTTTAGATTTGATTTATAAGCTTGCGTAAGTCCCTATCTTCCAACAGAGAAAGAAAACTTTGATAATATCCAAGTTTCGTATTTTTGTAGTGTTTAGGCTCAGTCAACAGTTATGGGTCTATTTCAGTTGCATCACTCAACAAACTTTTTACCTTTAGTTCTCTGCGAGAAGGTGATTTGCATCTGTACAGGAAATAACTAGAGCAGTTTGGTTCATAGCTATTACCAATAGATATAACTTTTAAGTCCCTCTTATTATAAGCGTCAGTTTACTGTTTTTTGCTCCTTCTATAGCTTCTTTTCCACTTCAGTGATGCACTTGTATTTGTTTATGACATGTACAGAGTGATTGCACTTTAGTCAGTATGCCCTTCTTACACTAGCTTCAGGTTTCTAACCATGACACGTCATTATTGAATCTGCAGAGCTATGAACTATCCCAAGCTAATGGCAACAGTGGATGCAGTGTAAATGCATTAAACTCCAATGCTGCACCACAGCTTGTAACTATTCCTATTGGATTGTGCCCTTCCATGGATGGCTCCAAAATATCTCCTGGTATGCATTGGCATTAATTTACTATGCTACCCAGTTCTGTTTATTTGAAGTTAGGTTCAAGCTTTCTGCTAAGTTGTTGTGACATACACAAGGTAATTTAAGTGCTAACAGTGTCATTTGGCATTACTTTCGGTGCAGCTGGTATGAATTCTTTAAATCCTGGCGATGTTAGCAGTAATGGCAAGGTGTCATTTGGTCGTCATCCAGCTCAGTCATCTGAACAACAGCCAACTACACATGCACAGACTAAGACACCTGATGATATTGATTCTCGTGGAAATCCCGAGGGTTCTTCCATAAGGGCTGCAGCCATTGCAGCCGGTGCACGCATTGCGTCTCCATCTGATGCAGCTTCGATCATAAAAGCAGCACAGTCAAAAGGTGCCATCCATATTAAGCCTGGGGAAAACCTCCCAAATTACCTGAAACCATTAACACCAAAACCGCTTACTTCGCTACCCCCAGTGAACACACCCAACTTGGAGCATGCATCCCCTGGCCATATGCAGTCTGGAAAGCTCAGGTTTGGTGATTCTGCGGCAGCCAAGGATGCAATTTTTGGTTCCACTGACGGCAGTGATGATGAGTATGACGACGACAACACTGATGATGATGATGATGAAGATGAGGGGCTGACCGGCGATGATGCGGAACACGAATAATCTTCTCTCCCTGCACTAACATCTCCTAATGGCTTCTGAGGTCCTGATTTTTTAACAACCTTTCCATCACCAGAATCTCTTAGAGCATAGCTGTATACATGTTTATAGCCTGTATTTAAGGTCCCACTATGACCTCCATGAGCCTAGAAATTTTCTTTTGTTGCTCTCTTTTAGTATGCCTAGAAGCCCTCTCTGTTTAACCTAATGACAAACATTGAGCTTTCTTAAGCTCGTCTTTTGCTGGCTCCTAGTGAGGTTGGTCGTGTAGTCGTCAGTTCACGTGTGTAGCTCACTGGTAGCTATGTATAGCATGAGTTGTATGCTGGTGAACTGCTTGAACAGCCCAAAGTTTTGTATCCCATTTTTCTCTTCATGGAAAGAGACCTGTTGGACTTTGAGCTCACAACCCCTTTGACTTGTCTTTGGTAGACTGGTTGGTTTGTTGCAAGGAAAAAGAAAAGAAAAAAAATTTCTTGGAGAATCACACGCTCATGCAGCTTGTGAAGTTGACAAAATTGTTTCTCGACAGCGATGTTGAAGGTTTCTTTCATTGCTGGTAAGTGTGTTTACTGACGCCAAAATGCTGACGGCGTTGAGCGTCAGTCGAGCCAACGGGGTTTTCAGAACCATTGCATTGTCTGGGGCGCGGTGCAACTTTTGTCTGGTAAAGCTTTACCATGCTGGTACACGCCTACGCTTCGTGGTACTGACTTATAGCTTTTAGTAGCGCCATTAAACCTGAACTGATGTAGTGTTTTGATATAGCATGGGCCTGAAAATGGGATTTCGTCAGTAAATAATAGCAACAGTGCAATCTCATAAATCAGTTGCACCCATCAGTTCAATCACGAGAATGCATCGAAAGATAAAGGTTTGAATAGATTATAGATATGCCCAAGTACACGCAACCAAGACGATAGAGAATCTACGGCTGAACTAGAGTCGATTTTGCCAAGCAGAGAGGGCTCACACAACACCCGCATCTGGCATGTCATCGTCGTCCCGTCGACCACCAACCCCCGGAGGTAGGGGCACCAACCATGCCCCTCTTTTCTGCTCTCTGGTGGGGCTCAAAGACGTAGTACTGCTGAAAATGATCGAACAACCCTTTGCCGTCTTGCTTGCTAAAAGATAAAAAGGGGAAAAAAAAGAACTTGGTTGCATGCAATGTGTTTTGAGTGTGATGGAGGAAGCCAGATTCAAGAGAAAGTTGCTAAAGGGAGCTTTCATGGTTTGGTGGGTCAGGCAGGAGCTAGTAGTCCACTTGGGATGGTTGGAATGTTGGGGAGTGCACGTCTATTAAAATATTAAATGTCATTATCGTCTCTTCAGACTCCACATAACACTAGCGTCACTCATGCACTCTCCACGTTATTTGGATGGGATTTAGGTTGCTTTGCACTAGCAAAAGCTTCACTAGACACATTATTGGGGAGGAATTCGGCGTTCGTTTTTGACCACCTATTCATAATTGACACCACTCGGCAAAATAACAGCATGTGAAATCCTAGTCTCAGGACGATGAAAAATAGAGATTATCTAGAGCTGTTCAGACACTCCCTAGTTTCCGTGAATTGTCACAATGAACTTGTCATGCTTTCATCTCCAGTGCACCTTTTTTTTTTTTTGGGGGGGGGGGGGGGGGGGGGGGGGGGGTTGTAACGGGTGCACACATATCGAGGATGTTGTTGCAAAGAATGTGGTATGTGGTTGGCATGTTCTCCCGAGCGCTGACTGAAACTTCAGCACATTCATCTAATGCACAATTTATTTTTCTTTCTTACTTTTTTTTATATATAAGATAAAACGAAGAGGGAAACTCGTCGATTCTGGGTTGTATTTGTCTGTCACCACCAAACCCCGTTTGTTCTGCTCAGCACGTCTCACCAACATTTGCATGTGTTACCTTTCAAAAAAAAAAAAACTTTTGCATGTGTTCCTTTCTCTCGCCTACTCCCGTTTGTACTTTCCATTTATTTTGTGATTCCACAAAAAGATCAACTGTTAATTAGCCAGTTGAGCGTTTCTTTCTCTCGAAACCTATTTAATTTGTTTTTTATTGTGTTAGTTGGCACTCGCTGTGTAGACTGCAAAGTCAGTTCGTTGATGCTTGAATAAATTATGTTGTGACAATTAGTTACCACAAATATATTGAGGCTCGTATGTCAAACACTTTGAAACTTACAGTCCAATAGCATTCTAGCTGGCAGGAGTACATCTTTTCTTAACCTTGAGTCTCTCACAAGAATATAAATGAATTTTCTTGTTCCAAACACAGCATGTTCTCATGAATTCCAAACTGACCCTTGGGATAAATGGGAAAATGTTTAGTGCAAACTCATATTCGATGGAATTGCCAAAACTCTTTTAAAAAACTTAATTAGAAGTTTTGAAAAATTCTGAAACCTAGCATACATATAGAGATTATGGTGAAAGGGGAAAAATATATTGAGCATTCATTGTTTTGTCCTTTTCCTCCCTCTTTGTTAATGATTTGTTATTTTTGTATCTTTTAATAGAAGTTGAATTTGGATTCGAAATTTTGTGCATGTTTTCATCATGTCCTCTACACATATACTAAGTTTCAGAAATTTTTAAAACTTTTGACTAGATATTTTTAGAGTTTTAACGGTTCCATAAAATGTGAGGTATATATTGAATATTTCTCAACGAGGTTAATAAATTCATGAGGTTAATAAACCCTTCCAAACCCCTCAATTCTTGCAACGGGTTGCCAGATCGGAATCTCACCAAACCCCCAAGACGTACGCACCCTTCCAAACCCCCGCACGATGACACGATACGAGAAGAAAGCGAGCAGAGCGCAGAATCCTCTGCCGTTATAAATGAAGCCCCCAAGCCCCTCTAATTTTCCCCGTGCTCATCCCTGAACTCTCGCTTCTCTCCTCGCCGTGCTCCACTCCTCGTCCTGCGGCGCTACTCCTCCGCTCCGCGCTCCGAGGGTAAGCGCCTTCTCCACCACTCCCTCGCCCTATATATCCCCCCGTCTCGCGCGGTCTCCCATTCCGATCGCTTGTTCCCCGCGCGCCTCGGATCGCCTCGGTGCGCGGTGAGTCTGTGAGTGGCCTGGCCGCTTCTAGTGCGTTCTTGGTTAGCGGCCTGCGCACCGAAATCCATAGTCATTGCGTGTTTCTCGTCAGTATTAGAACAGTTGGGTGTGGGGCTATGGGTTTTTGTGGTCTTGATCGGGGAATGGTTGGTTGAGGCCATTGGATTGCGTCGGGATTACAGACAGTTCCTCCTTTTTTTAGTGTTCGAAGGTGATGTTTCCGTTGTCGTGTTCATACGGGTGGCTTGAATTTACGTTGTTGCTTGTTCGCAATTCTGAGTGGGCTGGTTAGATTCCATGATTTTGGTACCTCTGTATCTTTTGGGCAACTCTGAACCTGTTGTTAGATCCGTTGTTACACGTGCACTTTTATATCTTTACATATGCATTATATGAGATTACATTGGCCGCGCCTCTGTGTGGAATAATAGTTTCACAATGATGAATTTGTTTCATGTGTCCTAATCTCTTGACAATCTGTTGCGATCAGCATGCTTCTTCTAGGAGTGATCACTATATTGTCCCAATTTATTCATTAGTTATATTTAAGTTATAGTTTACTAGTTGTGTTCTTTGTAGCGTGCTCCCTCAAAATTATACGCTTCTTACGAATATTATTTGTAGCATGATACCTGCCTGTCTGAGAGGGACGGTACTTCCCTTCCGGCCAATTTTAGCTCTGCTGTGCGCGCACTCTGCCAAAGCTAGGTTGCTACCTGAATGGAGGACTTTAGTGCATATAAAACAGCTACATGCTATTGTTAAGCCTGCGCAGTTTAGAGAAACATCCTTGATTGAAAAAAGGTATTTCTTGGTACTGAAGTCTTATAGGAGCACATGCAGTAGGAATTAAGAATTTTACATAAAACGAAGTTCAGTTTATGATCGGGCAAAAAAATACTGAACATGTTTGGGTTTATTCAGTTGAGACAAGTGTTTAGCTATCTTCCCTGTTCTCGTGAATCAAACTGATTTTTTCCCTACTTTACAGAAAGATGGCGTCCCATATTGTTGGATACCCTCGCATGGGCCCCAAGAGGGAGCTCAAGTTTGCCTTGGAGTCTTTCTGGGACGGGAAGAGTAGCGCCGAGGATTTGGAGAAAGTTGCCACTAACCTCAGGGCTAGCATCTGGAAGCAAATGTCAGAAGCTGGGATCAAGTACATTCCCAGCAACACCTTCTCATACTACGACCAGGTTCTTGACACGACGGCCATGCTTGGCGCTGTCCCAGAACGCTACTCCTGGACTGGAGGCGAGATTGGTTTGAGTACCTACTTCTCAATGGCCAGGGGAAATGCCACCGTCCCTGCCATGGAGATGACCAAGTGGTTTGACACAAACTAGTAAGTCAACTTCCATCTCTTAAATACTTGCCACAGATGGCCATTCCTGGTATTGTTCTAATATTATTTCCTTACTCTTCGCAGCCACTTTATTGTCCCCGAACTCGGCCCGACCATCAAGTTCACATACGCTTCACACAAGGCTGTCTCTGAGTATAAGGAGGCAAAGGCGGTATGTTGCTATTACCATAACATTGTTTCGCTACCTGTACTCTAGTTCACTTACCATTCTCATCACAATTTCTATAGCTGTGGGATATAGAAACATGTGGAAAAAATGGAACAGACCATATTATGTGTCCTAGATAGTTTAATATGATTTAAAGTATATTGTCAGTTTCACGTCTCTTTTTGTAAATCAATTCACAAGGCTGATTGGAACGTATGACTTGGAGTCGTTTACCATTCCTACAGTGTACATGTGAAACCAGTGTTTCATCACATCTTGGTTGACCTTTCATGGAGCAATTCAGCATTGAAATTAATTATAACTTAGTTACTTATTTGAAGTAAGAAATGGATTGTCTTGGAACGAACAATTCGCCATCTTGAGTCCTTGATGGCAGTAATGCATTACCCTTTGTGTGCTTGTCAAATACTAAATGTTCAGTTCACGGTCCTGAAATTATTTTTTTAATGTTGGTCCTGTTTTCTGGTAGTACATTTTGGTATAATATAATTATATCTTTTATGGATTGAAACATGTCAACTTTATCATATATCATGACTTGGGTTTTTGGTGCCTGATCCCGCTCTTATAAACTTCCTTCTAACTTAAATGCTTTTGCCTCTTATTTTCAGCTTGGTATTGATACTGTTCCAGTCCTTGTTGGACCAGTCTCCTACTTGTTGCTCTCTAAGCCTGCCAAGGGTGTGGACAAGTCGTTCCCTCTCCTTTCACTTCTTGGTAGCATTCTTCCCATCTACAAGTAAGCATCCACTCACTCAAGCAACCAAATGTTTTTCAGTTTCAACCTCTTCAGATGATAATATGATATGTTATGAAATGCAGGGAAGTTGTAGCTGAGCTGAAGGCAGCTGGTGCTTCATGGATTCAGTTCGATGAGCCGACCCTCGTTAAAGATCTTGATGCCCACGAATTGGCCGCATTCACTTCAGCGTATGCTGAGCTGGAGTCAGAACTCTCTGGATTGAATGTGCTTGTTGAGACATACTTTGCTGACCTTCCTGCTGAATCCTACAAGTAAGCTGTCCATTGCTGATACATCATCATTATTATAGCATTTTCTTAAAAGTAATTTTGTTGAAAAAGGAAACAGGGCACTCATTTATTTTCCTGCAGGACCCTCACCTCCTTGAGTGGTGTGACTGCTTATGGTTTCGATCTTGTCCGCGGAGCCAAGACACTTGATCTTGTCAGGAGCAGTTTCCCCTCTGGGAAATACCTCTTTGCAGGTGTTGTAGATGGACGGAACATTTGGGCCGATGATCTTGCTGCATCTCTCAGCACTCTTGAAGCCCTTGAGGCTATTGTTGGCAAAGGTAAGCATCGAAGGTTGTATGAAATTTATCTGTTTTCCTCATTGTGTATATTAATAGGTCCAAATGCATGATGTTCAGACAAGCTTGTGGTGTCAACCTCCTGCTCGTTGATGCACACCGCTGTTGATCTTGTAAATGAGACCAAGCTCGATGGTGAGATTAAGTCATGGCTCGCATTTGCTGCCCAAAAGGTGGTTGAGGTGAATGCACTTGCCAAGGCGTTGGCAGGTCAAAGGGATGAGGTATGACACTGTCCAGTGCCCTTCATTCTTCCAAGTCATTTAAAATTTCTAGATTTGAGTTTTTTCCCCATTTATACTAAAATTAACTTATGATTTGTAATTTTGTGCAGGCTTACTTCGCAGCCAATGCTGCTGCTCAGGCCTCAAGGAGGTCATCACCCAGAGTGACAAATGAGGAGGTCCAGAAAGCTGTAAGTAAAATTGAGCTTTATTCAATACATGCTAGCCTCACATAGATGTTCATACACATGAATTCTAAACCAGAAATTAATTTATTACAGGCAGCTGCTTTGAAGGGCTCTGACCACCGCCGTACTACCAACGTTTCTGCCAGATTAGATGCTCAGCAGAAAAAGCTCAATCTTCCAGTCCTTCCCACAACCACAATTGGTTCGTTCCCTCAGACTATGGACCTCAGGAGGGTCCGCCGCGAGTACAAGGCAAAGAAGTAAGTTTCTCGAGAACTATTATTGTTGTAATAACTTAACACATTTTTCTTATTGAGAATGTGTTATTGCAGGATCTCTGAGGAGGAATACACCAATGCCATCAAGGAAGAAATCAGAAAGGTTGTCAAGATCCAAGAGGAACTTGACATTGATGTGCTTGTGCACGGGGAGCCTGAGGTGAGCATCCTTGAGTACATACATTGTAGACCATCTAGATTAGCTGTCTTTCGGAGAAAACAAAATTATTGAGATATGTTTGTCTATGGATCGTGAACTACAGAAATTTATCTTAGCATGTCGATATATTGTATTCTGCAGACGAGGCATTTGCTCATTTATGTTTAACTTGATGTCTATGTATTTACAGAGAAATGACATGGTTGAGTACTTTGGTGAACAATTATCTGGTTTTGCATTTACTGCCAACGGATGGGTGCAATCTTATGGATCACGTTGTGTGAAGCCACCCATCATCTATGGTGATGTCAGCCGCCCCAACCCGATGACTGTCTTCTGGTCCAAGACAGCTCAAAGCATGACCTCTCGCCCAATGAAGGGAATGTTAACTGGTCCGGTCACAATCCTCAACTGGTCATTTGTGAGGAACGACCAGCCGAGGTCTGTTACTGCTTCGTACCTCATTAAATATCTTAACAGTTCTGAACATCATTTTGCTTTTTCCTGGAAATGAAATTCATTATATGCTACTTCTGGGTGTGCAGGTTTGAGACATGCTACCAGATAGCTCTTGCAATCAAAAAGGAGGTTGAGGATCTCGAGGCTGCTGGTATTCAGGTTTGTATCTTCTACTTTCGTCTTTTTGTTCTTTGTTTTCATCAGTATTCCCATGTGTGACAATACACTTTTTTTTCTCTTTGCAGGTGATCCAGATTGATGAAGCAGCTCTCAGAGAAGGTCTACCGCTGCGCAAGTCAGAGCATGCATTCTACCTGGACTGGGCTGTCCACTCATTCAGAATCACGAACTGTGGTGTCCAGGACACCACTCAGGTAATCAAATCAATCGTCTTGAAATGTTATGAGATACTTGGAAACCTTTCTTAGCATTTTTCCTGATGGTCCTTTTTCATCGATAGATCCACACCCACATGTGCTACTCCAACTTCAACGATATCATTCACTCCATCATCGACATGGATGCTGATGTGATCACCATTGAGAACTCCCGGTCTGATGAGAAGCTTTTGTCGGTCTTCCGTGAGGGTGTGAAGTATGGCGCCGGCATTGGCCCTGGTGTCTATGACATCCACTCTCCCAGGATCCCCTCTACCGAGGAGATTGCCGACCGCATCAACAAGATGCTTGCCGTGCTTGACACAAACATTCTTTGGGTTAACCCTGACTGCGGTCTCAAGACCCGGAAATACACCGAGGTCAAGCCTGCACTAACCAACATGGTTTCTGCCACCAAGCTCATCCGCACCCAGCTTGCCAGCGCAAAATGAGTCATTTAGTAGAGCTTTAATTTGTTCAACACAAAGCCATTAGGGCCATTTGTTTGAATAATTTGGGTCTCATGTACCCCTGTTATGTGGTTAGGTTTAGTCTTATTGGTATGGTCTGTATTCTAAGTTTGGTGGGCCTCTTGAAGCTGTTGCCTGGGGCATGTGTGCTTTGGTTATAAACAGGAATGAAATACGCAATGTTCCAATTGCATCCACAACTACTACAATGTTATCGTGATTCAAAAAAAAAAAAACCTGCAATGTTAACGTCCAGTCTTCCCTTTTTCTCTCTCTCTTTATAGGAGGAACACAATGATTCAGATTAGAAACAGCTTATATAAGCCTCATATGGACACAAGGTAATGTCCTACTAGCATCTCAATGCAGGAACAGTATTTGTACCATGCTGTGTCACACTTGAAACTAACCCCCAGTAGATGACAATTGTTGTGCACAGGATATACATTTCCCCACATGTTTTAAACATACTCACAGCAACATTACATACAGGACATTGGCACCAACACCCACCAATGCAAGGACCAGAACGAAGCCAAGAACATGAATAACTGTGATCTTCCTCCACCACCTCTTGTTCTCACCCTTGTCATCGTCATCATCTTTCTCAACAGCATTTTCCCCACCATCACTTCTTTTTGATGAATCTTGTTTTGCCAACACCTCTTGTCTCTGTGGCTCAGTCCCCTGATCTTCTCTCTGTTCCTTCTCTTCAACCTTGTCTGCCGCTACATCTTCTTGGGCGCTGTACAGGCTGCTGCCGCTGCTATCTGACGCACCGCCGCCCGCATTTTCCGGTTCCTTGTGCTGCTCGCCCATGGACTCATGCTCATTCTGCTTGTCCTTTGATGATGAGGATGATGATCTCTTGGGCAGGACGACAGAGAGCTGGGCGTGCTCCAAGTTCATCCTCGCCCGGATGGCGCTGGCGTCGCAGCTCCTCGGGACCGGGAACACCTTGACGAAGCGTGCCCATTGGGCGCCGTCGACCTGGCGCTCGCCGGTGACCCTCAGCTTCCGGTTGGTGCTGTACAGGACCTTCAGCTCCTCCTTCCTGAAACCTGAACCAAACAAACCGTTTCTTCAGAAAATGCAGGTTTTACAACACAGAATTTCACCTGAAGCAAGCAATAAAGGCAACGTTACCTGACACATCGACGACGAGTGTGTCAGCGTTCTCCGTGTTTGCCCACTCGCACCGCGGGTCGACGGCCGCGTACACACGGCGGCGAGGCGGCGGCGGCGGAGCTGCCTGCGCTGCAGTAGCCGGCATGATGTTGATGCCGTGATAATGGTGCTTGATGGACGATTTTCAGTAGGAAGAATATATGGCTATGACTCTGAGGCTTATGACAGGGCAAAGCGTGTGTGTACGGGGAGAGCTACAGTATATTGCAATTTATTTTTGTGCTTAGCAGCTGAATGATGTTGCCTCCCGGGAGGGTGAACGGTAATGGTCGTTGCTAGGCAACTCCTTGCTTTGCTTCGGCTGGTTGCAGATGTTTTGCCTTCGCCCCAAGGTTTAGCTCTGTAATGCAATTTTACCGTGAAGACAAGCAGACATCGTTTCTGGAAGGCCATCGAGTTAACTGAAATGCTACATTAGCAAGGCACATTTTACCGTAAAAGAAGCACAGGTGCATCCGGTTTTTTTCTTTTCTGTCCTTCTATAGCAAGGCACATTTTTTTTTTTTTGAGAATGCGCCAATCACTTATTTCATTAAGTACAAAAAAAGTTACACAATACTAGAACGAAAGACCAGAAGGCCTAACACCGCGGACGAGCCGTTGGCTCGGTGGCAAGGCGGCCGGGTGCCAGCCTGCCCACTCGAGTTCGATCCCTAGGATCGGCTCGGCGTGCTGCACCAGAGAAAAAAACTTCCTCGCTTCTCTCCACTCAAAACATAGGTATAAGAGAAGATGTTGAACCAATCTCACACGGTGAACGGCTCTTTGTGTATGGGTGGAGAAGGGAGTTCGGGGTTTTCTCGACCTGCGTGAAAAAGTCTTCTCCTTAGCAAAATGCCGTGAGGGCGGCTTGCCCCCCGCAGGTCGGGGTTTTTTTTTTTCAGAAGGCCTAACACCAAGAAACATAACAAAGAGAAAAAAAAGAGTCAATAGCACAACGGCCTACGTCGGCTACAGGCCTAAACTTCCTTGGCATTTTGTAGGAGCTTGATAACGGCATGCGAATAGCTCTGGCCATTTCGCAATGACATCTCCTATAGCGATAATCTCGAGCCTATCTAGCAGCTGTATCCACTATTTGCATCATTCAGTTTATCAATTTTTTTTTTTTTTTTTGCATCATTCAGTTTTGAGTTGGAAAGTTACCATCGTGTCGTGTCTTGATATTTGTATGTGTATGGGGGTGTTCGTTTTCAGGGGTCTAAATTTTAGAGGGGTTACATCAAAGAAAATTTTGTTATTTAGAAGTATTAAATAAAGTTTAATTACAAAACTAATCGCAGAACACCAGGTCTAATTCGCGAGACGAATCTAATGAGGATAATTAAGCCATGATTAGATGATGCTTACTGTAGCATCACTGTAACAAAACATAGATTATTTAGGCTCATTAGATTCGTCTCGAAATGAGCATTTATCTGTCAACAAGGTTTTGTCATTAAATTTTATTTAATGCTCCGAAATGACAAGATTCTTTTTCATTTTAGAGGTCTAAAATTTAGAGGGGTGGAAACAAACGGGGCCTATATGTGTTAACATATGCGCCTTCCATTTTAAAGAGCTGGAAGAAAACTAAAAAAAAAACATATAAAATGAAGCAGATCGTGAGCTCAATTTTAGGATCTCAGAGATGAGATGATGTTGCTCATTCGTGCTCAGAGTATGAGATGTTGCCCATCTACTTCGCTTGGCACGACAATAATTTGCATGTGTGAATTTGGCCATTGGTTTATTGCAATATTTTCTTAAGAAAAGGGCAGTTTGTGGCAAATTATCCACCCAAATTTGCAAAAGTTGCATTCGTTGTAAATTTGCTCTGTTTTCTACCAACCAAATTAAGTTACCATTGCTTTACGCTTCGCTATTTTCGCTAATTTTCATTGCAAGTGGCACTGCATTTCGTATGCCGTCGTAGGTCCATGAAATTGCACCGCAGTTTTTGCTTTGGTTCCTAGTCTCATATGCATTTATTTCTTATGGATGTATGGAATAAATCATGTCAACGGTCAAGCATTTCATTCGCTATTTTCGTTCAAAGCCTCTCAAAGAAATCAAAATGGACTTATGTGCTTTCTCCTGGACTACCGAAACATAGACGACAGCTGACTGTAATTCAGTACTCCCTCCGTCTCAAAATGTAAGCATTTGTTGATTTTTGAACTCTACGTTTGACCATTCGTTTTATTTAAAAATTTGTAAAAAAATATAAAAAGTCATGATTAAAATATATCTAATGATAAAACAAATTATACCAAATAAATAATATTTTCATAAATATTTTGAATAAGACGAATGTTCAAATGCAAGCTTCAAAAGTCAACAAATGCTTAAATTTTAGGAAAAGGTAGTAGTAATTTGCAATGCCAGTCTTTCTAGTGCAGGAGCTAATCAGAAACATGGTCAACTTACAGACTTTTCCAGTGACAGAACAGAGGAATTCTTTTTTTTTTTTCGAGCAACAGAACAGAGGAATTCTTTTTTTTTCCCCCCAGCAATAGAACAGAGAACACTTTTAACACCAGATGGTTAACAAACTCCACGAGTATCTGTACGTATGCCCCCCGTGTATGTACGTACCCATATATACTTGCCCGTCGTTTACATGTATGTAATCGAACACTTCACACAGTCAGCTCGCAGAGCTTGCTCACATCTCATCGCCGTAGCTCCCTGCTCCCATCCCGCCGTGGCCATGGTCGCCGGTGGCGTTCTTCAGGGAGTGCCACACGTAGACGGTGACCCCGACGAGCACGACCACGGCCACCGCCACGTTCACCAGCAAGCCGCGGTTCGCCGCCATCGGCCTGCTAGGCCGGGTCTCCATCCCCATCTCTCCCATCAATGGTGCCTCCTCCTCTTTCTCCTTGAGCCGCTCCTTCTTCTCCTCCACCATCTTCCTGTCCTCCTCCATCTTCCCCATCGCCTCCCTCTCCATCCGCTTCTTCTCCTCCTCCTCCAAGAACGCCTTCTTCGTCTGTCTCACGTACTCGTACTCCTCCGCCTTGGGGACGGCGGCCAGCACCGGCTCGGGCCTCTTCGGCTGTTCAAGCTCCGCTGGCGTCGGCACGGACGGCAGACGCGACGGCAGCGACGGCCTCCACTCGGCCGGCGGCCTCTGGGAAGGAGCGGGAACCAACGGCACCGCGGGCACCGTGGGTGGCGCCGCCGGCCTCGCCGGCTCAGGGAGCGCCGCCGGCGGCGGCCTCTGCGGCGGCCGGCCTCCTGGGCTCCGGCCGCGGCGGCGCGGGCGCGGGCACCGGGGGGGCGGGGGCCACCTGCTGCGGCGGCGATGGCGTCTTCTTGGGGAGCGTGATGGCGAGCGTCTCGCTCTCGAACTTGGCGCGGATGCCGTCCACGTTGCAGTTGTCGGGGAGCTTGATGTCCTTCTGGAAGCGGCTCCACTTCGTGCCGGCGACCGGCCGCTCGCCGCGCGTGCGCAGGTGGCCGTGGTTGTCCACCAGCACCCGTATCTCCTCCCTCTTGAACCCTGCAGCCACACACGCATCCATTGTTCATCAGTCAGAGCTCACGCGTTCTTGCAGGCATTTCTCAGGAAATTTAAGGGATGGCAAGCTTTTGATCGCTAAATTGTTGCTTGCCTGGGAGTGAGATCTTGACGGTGTCGGCGTCGCCGGTGCGGCTCCACTCGACGGCGGGGTCGAAGTCCTCGAAGGTGCGGTTGCCCCTGTTAGCGTCCATGGATGAGGCTTTCTTGGCCTCCCTGAGCTAAATGCGATGTCTTTTCCGGAATGCTTCTGCTTCTGCCGGTGGTGGTGGTGTTGATGACAATGGCCATTGCAGTGGACGTATATATACTGCACATTTGATTCATAGGCGGGCTCTGGACTCTGGAGTCAGGAAATAGCAGAGGAGAAGAATCGATTCTTTGCATGAGCTTGGCTTGGTGGACAAGTGATCGCCCGGATTTTTCCAACCTCCCTGCTGGGGCAAGGAGAGCCCACGAAGTATTCCTTGCTTGGTTTCTGGTGCTGGAAAATCCATGTGAATTCGCAGAGGATGTTTCCCCATGGCTCAAGAGAAGCATATTAAAGTTGGCATAGGGATTAGTCATACTTCACTTCAGGAACATAATGATTCTGGCAATGGAGCAGCTTCGAATAACAAATGACCAAGGAGGCAAAGGAGGAGCTGGAAATGGGCCTCACCCGCTCACCGGGACTGGGCAGGCTAGTCCTCGACTCCGCCAGGCCCTCTACCACTTTGATCTTTTCAGTTTTCTGAAATACTAGGCTGAAATTTTGTTTGACCTTAGCAGCTTAGCTCGTGCTTGAACCTGGATTACTTGTTCTGGTTCTAAACATCTATTGTTTCTTCAAGCATTAGTATATCTGTCACGGCAAACGTGCAACCGTGTTATAAAGATGAGAAGCTGATTAGTTGAACACAAAAGACAAAAGGACTCATATGTCGAACCACTCCATCTGATCCCTCTGAAATTTATCTCGATCGACATTGCCAAACAGTTCATTTAAGTACTTGGGAAAACTGTAATTTCATTTCTCACAAATAAATGTGCATTATTCACATGCCATGACACCTTTGTGGTACAACATCACATCGAGCTTACAAATATGAAATGAAAAAAAGGGGAATGTTTCTGCAGGCTTGTTTTCCATAAAAATGGGCTCCAAGTTACAGCAGGTGACTCGGCTCCAAATCATGTAGCACAAGGGAAACATGTCACTGAAGCCATGTTCGAAGAACTCCTATTGATTGTCATCATGAGCAGAAATCCCAACTCGCAAAGTATGCTGGTGGAATTACATTGTCCTGTTAGCATTCATGTGTGGCCACGGCCTCCACATTTGGAGCACATAATGTTTCCAGTTCCTCCACAACCTACAGTAATTTGAATATCAGCACATATAAATAGTGTATCATATGCATAGCAGGAATATCTCTCGCACAAAGTGGATTTGAATCTTGTTTACCTAGACATCTGACTTTTATGATGATCCCTTGGCTCTCTAATATTGAGTCGACATACAAGCCGGAACCAGCACAAGTTGCACATAGCACTGCACCTTTAGCTTCGCAGCTCGAGCAGGGAGGGTTGTTCCCAACATTCTTCTTTTCCACATTTAGACCATCTGGTTTCCCAATATCCTCCTCTGGAACAGATTTGTCGTAACAGAATAAAGCTTCGAGGTTACTCTTACTCTTTTGCAAGTCATAAATTGCACTTGCTCTAATCTGTGCACAAAGAAAACTTATCAGCTCTCGAAGCAAATGTCATATCAATGAACCGGAGGACCACCAAACATAAGTCAATCTGTATGATGCAACAGAGCACAACAAAAGAACACAGGGGAAAAATACATGTTTTGCACGACTTGCTATCTCGAGAAGCATAATAAACGGATGCAGAAAATAAGCACGTGCAAGTGTGATTCATATAGGCAACTAGTGAATGCTCAACACTGGAGATCGATTAGCATATGCTATCACTTACAAACATCAGTGATAGCACAGAGGTACATTAGCCTGGTAACTCTTTGACATGAAAAGCACACACATTAAAAGATCGCAAATACATAGAGTTATGCAGCAACAATTTATCATGTCGGCTACCATTAAGAGTACTTCTCATATGCAGCAACACTGTGAATGCCATATATGGGATAAAACCTGAGGGAGCTACAGGCATCATATTTATTCAATGTACTAGGAGGCCGATTCCACACACTTTCTTCTGCTACTAATCAATCTACAGGATTATGTTTCATTGTTACAACCTATAATTTCTTACTGCAACCACTAAGGTTATATTTCCTACAGACACAAGTTTCTCAAGATCTTGATAACTCTTCCACTTGAACAAAATGATTCCTAGATGCGACTTTTCTAGTATGTACCATATACACCGTTATAAATTAGTCAAACTCACATGAGAGCAGTTTTCTCCCTAGTGTTATCAATTCGCTCGTCATGCACCAACTAATCACATACAGAACAGTTCAAGGCCCCTAACGTCAGGGGCTGACCACTGAGCTCACTCAGGCCTCGCTGGGCGATGTGTATGACAACAGATTTTCGAGGGCAGCAATTTTCAGTATGCGCAATACTTGTAGCCCATCAGTTTGACCGTGGATATAACAATTCCACACAAATTCTTAGTTTACGCATGTTTTTGACATATTTGGAGAAGCAACAAATGGAGTAGCAAATTTCCAGAGGGCATAGAATTCAAGAGCATTTCCAAGTTCATATGGTATGTTGTCTTGTCTAGGAGTTAGCTAAATCCTCTGTTCGAAATGCTGCTGTGTGCATTTTATGTACCAAGACAAGAAACTACCATCCGGGGGCAAAACAGCACTAAACTGAGGCATCAAAACTGGAACAAAATTCGGCCCCAGGATAACGACGCGAAACTCGGCTCTGCAAGCCGCAATCCCGAAAAGGAGCGAGGTTTGCCCACTCATTAATTCCCCCTACCCCAGCCCCGCAGACTCTAAAGACACGGACAGTTCATCCATCGCAAGGGGGCGAAACAGGAGGGGAGAAGAAGGGGAGTCCACCTTAACCGCGCGGGAGACGGGCCGAGGCGATGGGGAAGCCGGTCGAGGCAGCAGCGCCACGGATCGGCGGGCTCGGAACGACGCCGCCGCCGCGGGCGGCTGCCGGAGCCCAGCGGAGACCTCCATGCGCTTCAAGGGGAAAATTTCCTTGGCCGCCCCGTCGTCGCAGTGAAGAAGTGCGAATGCTCCGCTTCTTCTTGCTCCGTCTCTCAGATTCCAAAGGCACGCAAGCAAAAGCTTTGGGTTCATCGCCCGGACGATGGGCCTACTGACTAGGTCCCGTGAAAGGGTAGTCGTGGGTTGGGCTTTAATGGCGATGGTTTAGTTGCTTGGTGGGCCGGTTTGTCCTGGTAGCTGGTAGGTTCATTCGTTCAGCGGACGGACGTACGTCAGCGTGTAACACATTTTGGTCGCAGGAACGTGTGGGGGTACGTCACGTGAACAACTGCCGAGGTTGTCGTCCCGTCACATGGCGCACAGCGACCGCGTCGTGTTCCCCTGCTCTCGCTGCCAAGGTCATGGCAGCAGAGGCCAACGCTTGCCTGCTGCCTGCCGGAGTGCTGGTGCCCCGCACTTGTTGGCGCCGTATGCGTGTCTGCACCGAACACGATCCCTACCCGAAAGACTGATGAAATGCAGGGGGCAACGAATATGGACTGCGGAGGAAACTCATCAAAAATCAGTTTATGTTATTTTTGATTTTATCGTTCAGGGGATACACTTTAGAAATACACACTGCTGGATGGCAACGCCCGAACGGCGCAAGCGAATGTGCTTTCCGTGCGTAGTAGCATTTCGTCATGCTTTTTTGTCTTTGGCTTCCAACAAGGGCGGAATATCCCGCGTTACGTACGCGCGTTCCTGTCCGTGCACGCTACGCTGATACCATGCCCGTCGCGGTCGCGCCCCAACTGACATCGACGCCGCAGTCCGGGCGGCGCCGTCGTCCGTCGCCCGGCCGCCTCCTCCTCGTATCTTCTCTCCGCGCTCACTGCCCAGGTTAGGCCGGCCGGCCGGTTGGTTGGACTCAATCCGATTCGTCGCGGCGCCCTCAGCTCCTGCCTTGCGCGCGCGGTTGATATCGGGAGAGCGACGCGACCAGCGGCGGGTGCGTGTATCTTCCTGGATAGACGAGGAATCGTGCGTTTATCCTCCAGGATAGGTGGGGCGTTGGCGCGCGATTCCGGCAGGTCGTCTCCGCCGTCGTCCTCAAATCAACTCCTATTGGTTCGACGCGTCGCGTCGCGTCGGCAGTCCCCGTGTCGCGGACGTGCGGTCGGCGTCGTCACCCCCGGTTTTGGTCCGGCATCCGATCCGGTGCCCGAAATCAGATTTGCTTGCAGCCACCTCGCCGCCGCGTGAGGTCGCGCGTCGGCTTCAGATGGTTTGCGCCGTCACTGAATTAACGGATCGTTACCGATGTGGCCTTGCTTCTGGTTCTGGCTGAGTAGTGATTTATAAGCAGTCGGCGCTAATAAGTTAGTAGTAATTCATCAGAGCTGGTTCTTGTTTAAGCAGCAGCAGCAGCCGCTAACTATGGAATCTTTGCTGTATGTATGCTACACTCCGCCTAGGGCAAACAAACCACTCTGTAACTCGACAAGAAGCGCGTGGGCTGCAATTTCCGAGGATTTCACCCCCGGTCTTTGCAATTTCCGTGAAGAGAATCAGTACCTGCCCCCACTGTGCCCGTCTTTTGTTTTTACCACAAGGACTGTCCCGTCGTGCTGCGTACATCGCAAAACAACATTTTGCAGGGGCCAGGCGATGTCGCGCGCCACGCACGACGCGCTGAGCTAGCCGCGGACCACACGGGAAACTGGTATAAAATCACCGGACCACCGCAGGAAGAAGCACAGCAGCAAAGCCGAGCCGAGCCGAACACACCTCCCGCCCGCCTCCTCCCCCACGTACCCGGAGCACAAGCGCGTAATCACGGCTTCGCTCTACAGTGTCCACGCGGCGGCTGCCCATCCGCCTCCCCTCCCCTCCCCAGCCCTTTTGCATTTCACGGCGACACCGAGGCGCCGACCCGTGCGCGTCCGCATCCTCCACGCGGACGCCCCACCTCGCCATCGCGTCACGTAACTCTTAACAACTCCTCCCACTTCCATTTCCGCCTCTGCTTTTTCTTTTCTTTTCTTTTCTTAACTCGGAGGAAGAAGAACCCAACAAGTCCCCAAGTCCAGTCCTCTCGTCTCCGCTGCAGAGCCACGAATCCCTCTCCGCCGCTCATCATCCCGCCGCAACCGCAGACGAGCTTCGATCCCCAACCGCCGCGCGGGGCGCACGGCATGCCCCTCGGGTCCGGTTAAACCCCCCGCCTTGCTCCCCATTTTATGGCGCTCCACCGCGGCCGCGCCTGCAGCAGTGCATCCCCGTTCCCCAGCGCCTGCTTCCTGCTCTTCCTGCTCCTCCTCCTCACCGCCTCCTCCCTCCTCTCCTACCGCCCTGAACTCGAGGAGAGGGGTGTGATTCTTGAGGGCTCTGCGTCGCCGTCGCCGTCGTCGTCGCAGGGGAGCTGCGAGGAGCTGCAGTCCGTCGCCGGCGGTGAAGCCCGGTGCCGGTACCTCCGCTCCCACGCGCGGTGCTCCCCGGCGGGATACATCGACTACCTCCGCCTCTTCTACTGCGGCTTCGCCCGCGCGCCGGCGGCCGGGTGCGCGGCGCTGGCCCTGTGGCTGGCCGTGCTCTTCTACCTGCTGGGCGACACCGCGTCCGAGTACTTCTGCGCGTCGCTCGAGGGCCTCTCCGCCGCGCTGCGCCTGCCCCCCGCCGTCGCCGGCGTCACGCTGCTCTCGCTCGGCAACGGCGCGCCCGACGTCTTCGCCAGCCTCGTCTCCTTCAACGGCGGAAGCGGAAGCGGAAGCGGCGGAGTCGGGCTCAACAGCGCGCTCGGCGGCGCGCTCTTCGTCTCCACCGTCGTCGCGGGCGCCGTCGCGATCGGCGCCGCCGGAGGCGAAGGCGTTGTCGTCGAGTGGCGCGGGTTCGTGCGCGACCTCTGCTTCCTCCTCCTCGCGCTCTGCTACCTCCTCGCCGTGCTCGTCAACGGCGCCGTCACCGTCTGGGTCGCCGTCTCCTTCGTCTCGATCTACGTGGGGTACGTCGTCGTCGTCTGGACCTCGCACTGCTGCGCCGAGCAGGGCAAGCCGCCGCCCGCCGACACGGGCAGCCTCTCGGACCCGCTCCTCCTACTCGAAGATGAAGACGGCGGCGACGTCCCGACGCTGCCGTCCCACACCAAGACAGAATCATCCACGACAAGCGAACGCAAAGCGTGGCCGCTCCGCGCGCTCTGTATGCCGCTGTACCTGCCCCGCCGCCTCACCATCCCGGACATCGCCGCGCACCGCTGGTCCAAGCCCTACGCCGTCGCCTCGGCCGCGCTTGCTCCCGTCCTCCTCGCCGCGACCTGGGCCTCGCAGTCGCAGCGCAACAACCCGTCCCACCACCGCGAGAACAGCCTCGCCATCCTCGCGGGCGGCGGCGTCCTCGGCCTCGCCGCGGCCGCGCTCGCCGCAGCCACCACGGACGCCGCCTCCCCGCCTCGCGGCCGCCGGCGCCGCGTCCCCTGGCTCGCGGCGGGGTTCCTCATGAGCGTGCTCTGGGCCTACACCCTGGCCCGCGAGCTCGTCGCGCTCCTCGTGGCCATCGGGTACATGGTGGGAATCAAGGCGAGCGTGCTGGGCGTGACGGTGCTGGCGTGGGGCGACTCCCTCGGCGACCTCGTGTCCAACGTCGCCATGGCCGTGCACGGCGGCGCCGGCGGCGCGCAGGCCGCCGTGTCGGCGTGCTACGCGGGCCCGCTCTTCAACACGGTGGTCGGGCTGGGCCTGTCCATGGCGCTGGCGGCGGCGGGCCGGCGCCCCGCGGCGTTCGTGGTGCCGGCCGACGCCGCGGCGTACGAGGCCGTGGCGTTCCTCGGCGCGGCCCTGGCGTGGGCGCTCTTCGTGGTGCCCGTGCGCGGGATGCGGGTGGACCGCGTCTACGGCATGGGCCTCATCGCCATCTACCTCTGCTTCTTCGCCGTGCGCGCGTTCGAGACGCTCGGCCTCTGGACATACTAGCTCACTAGCCTCCACTTGTGTTTTTTTTTTCTACCCAACTTTTAGTCCCCCTTTGGAACGCAGGATTTTCACAGGAATTGTACAGGAATTTCACAGAAATCAGTTAACTGTTCACAGGAAAAACGCAGAAATAGGAAAAAATCCCGCATTTCAAAGGGGGCCTTAGTTTTTTCTTACTTTGATCTTGGTAGGATCAAAACGGTGGTAGATGTAGATGTGTAAACGGTCGGTAAAAAGATAGGATGGGTGTAAATTATTGTAGGAGGCCTCGAGTAGCGTTGCGCGTCAGGGATTATTTTCCCTCCTCTCATTTTCTGATTGTCTTTGACTGACAACGCAGGGCAGTTGTTTGTTCCTCTTGCCCTGGCCAAATAGCGGATGAAAGTTCAAATCTCCAACTCATCCCCAATGTTTCATGTGAGGGTGTATTTTGTGGTGAAGTTTTTATGGATTTGGGTGTCTTGTCTCCCACGTTTTTTGGGTGCTCCGCAGAAGCTGGCGGGTCGGCACATGAATCCCAGTGGGGGTCCCGTGCGCTTCCCTCAAATCAAATGCCGCGCCGTCCTTTTCCCGTGGACGTTAGCGTTGTTACCTGTCTCATAGTAGGATGGAGGGTCCCCGGTCTCGGCAGAATCTCAGCTTGGAGCAGGCTGTTCGGCAGGCTGCGGCTGCATAAAAATAACTATAAATACTGTAGTTGCTGTTGAAATACTGTAACTGTTGTTGAAGAAATAACTACAAACACTGTAGCTGCTGATGTTGCCTGCTGCAAAACATCCAAACGAACAGGCTGAATCTAGGATGCGCAGGGGATCTATCGCTCTTGCTTTCCTGTAATAAACAACCCAAATCATCAGTTATGCACCTCATCCATCTGTTTTTTTACACAAAAATATCTCAAGTTTCGGCCATACATACGTGTATGGTGTAGCATCGCCGACACCTCCTCTCCGCGCTGATGGAGACGGGTGTTTGATCAAAGGCAGAGTGCTACCGAGGCCACACCACAGCTGAGCCGGCAGCGTTTACCTCTGAAATGGGCTGTGTGGTGTGGTAGCAGCACTCCCGCGTTTTTACACTTGCTTTTGCTGCGATTGTGCATATCACGCGCTTGCTTTTAGTTGGTGTTAAAACCTCGACACTAGGTAACTAATCTTAAAATCCTTGACGCGCAAGCGGGAGACCTCGGGGTCCGCCGTCGTCGTCCCGATTCGTTCTTCTTACCTTGCAGATTTATTGGTACCGCCTGCTATTCCTAGCAAATTAGCGTTGTCTCGAGGAAGCCAAAGCCAGTGTGTTGGTGCACATTTCTCCTCTAATTTTCCTTCTTTGCATCATGTTGTCAAGTGCCGGCGGCGTACGTGGTGCATCTACGAACCTCCTCGTCGATTAAAGACGTGGGTTTCATCCACGCATGCCACGACTGACAGATTTGCCTCTGAACTGCCACTGGGGCTGGCTGCGGCTCCTACGTGTAGAGCTGCATGCTTTTTATATGCTCCCGGAGGCCGGAACGCGCTTGCTTCGATTCACTCCTTTAACGCGCGAAGAGAAGAGACCTCATGTTGCCGTCGTCAGATTTGTAGTTTTATATGGAACTAGTGCTTTCCGGTTTCGTAGTAGTACATGGTACCAGCTGCTTTGCTTGGGACAGCAGCCGTATCTGCTTTCGGCATCCACGCTGCTGGAGTCATAGGATAGGAGGATCGCTTCGCTGCTGCGTCGCTTCCTCGTTCGGGCATTCACACCCTTTGGATGCCAGAATTGGAATTGAGCAAAAACAATTCATCTGTTATGGATGTTAAAGTTGACAATGGAACTGGAGAACCATGTCTGCAGAACTGAAAGCTACACAGAACGAAAGCTGTTCGTTTCCTCCCTCTAAATTTTAGACCTCTAAAATCAAAGATAATCTTGTTATTTAGGAGCATTAAATAAAATTTAATAATAAAACTTTTTTGACAGATGAATGCTCATTTCGAGGCGAATCTAATAAGCCTAATTAATCTATGTTTTGCTATAGTGATGCTACAGTAACCATCATTTAATCACGGCTTAATTATCCTCATTAGATTCGTCTCGCGAATTAGACCTGCAGTTAGTTTTATAATTAAATTTTATTTGATACTTCTAAATAACAAAATTCTTTTTGATGTCACCCCTCTAAAATTTAAACTCCTGAAAACAAACACTACGGCATCCTCCCAAAAAAGATCCAACAAGTCCAGATCGGTTTGTGTCGGTCAATGAATCAAGTCCCTCGCCCCCTCAGGTCTCCAGCGGGCTCGTCACCATCACGCCCTCCCCGTCGATGACCGTTTTCGTTTGCTGTCAATGATGACCACTAAGATCACACGAACCTTGTAGGAATGCGTGTAAGAAACAAAAGAGTTGAAAACAACATGTGTCTGGATCAACCACATGAATTTTGACTATACTTATGCAGTAATATTTCCCTCTCTATATATAGTCATTAGCTAGTGGGACAGTCCATTTGATGGCAACAATGAGCATGTCAATCAACAGAGAGGCACCACATCCTTAATCGCCTCATGCGTTGCTCACTTTTCCATCGATCTCATTGGTACTCTGGCCCAAACCCCAAATCTCGTCCAAGCAAAAAATTAAGCATACTGTATGGTGTAGCCATCCTGCTCGCTCCCTCCCTCCCTCCCTCCCTCCCTCTCTCTCTCCACGGGTGTCCTGAGTCTCCTGACTCCTGAGCCTGGCCGGACCGATCGATATGGGATGGGATTTGTGTCGGACTGGCTCACTCCTGCTACTGAAAACCTGCAATTGCCGGACCTGCTGTAGCGTGGTGATTCGCCTGCGTAGGGAGCAGTCGTACGCTGGCCACACGACGCGGTTGTACGCGTGGCGCTGCTCGAGAGACCGTGCATCTTGGCGCTTTCGGTTCTGAGAGGGTACCGAATGGTTGCGTCTTACTGTTTATTGAGGAAAAAGAAGAGAAAAAAGACAGCTAATTCTTCCATAAGAGACAGTCTCTAAGAAAAATGAGACACTTAAACATAGATCCTACTCCTCTTCAATTCTTTGTAAGAGTTAGCTGCTATCTCTTAGCTGTCTCTATCATTGCGGACGCTCTGAAATCATAGGGTCTGAACACGCAACGAGGAGACCCCGGTTCCCCCGGGTCCGCCATCGTCCCGTTCCGTTCCGTTTCAGTTCTTCCCTTTTTGGATTTTGTTACAGCTGGGTGAGGTACGCTACGGCCGGTTTTCCTCGGAGCTTTTAGCGTTCTGGTCACAAAGCAAGGCCCTACTTTTAGCCATCACCTTCCGGAGCAATTATAGGCTTATCCTTGACGATCCAGAAAGCAACGGACCTCTTTGTTTCCCTTGCAAATTACTTTTAGCATCAAATTATAATCGCCTTCCATCATATTTGTTCAGGACAAGCGATACGCTTCTCCCGATCCTTTGTTTAATCTCTTTGCTTTGCTTTGTGGGTTAGTTGGGTGTCAAAGCCTTGTATCAGCTGCGTTGCTTTGCGTGGAACTTCAACTGGTAGGGTGGCGGTGCTTCCGATCCGGCGGCGTGCTTTCAAGCTAATCTGCGATTGCTGCCGCTCCTCTTCCTGATTCCGACTCAACACTGATTTCTCAACCGTTTTTGCCCTCACTGGTTACATCATGTTTGCATATTTGACAACCTTGCTGTCTTGCTTAATTTGGGATATTAATTAGTACTATATTTTTCAGCACTAAATAAAAAAAATAATGAATGGACAAACCGAACACAAAATGCGTCCTCGTGGCACGAACGCGGGCACTCCTCGAATTGCGTGTCTGCCGACACGCTCCGGCCCGCGGCGGGGCCAAGGTTTACAAAACCGACGGTAACCGCTCGGTTACCGCGGTTACCGGACTAACCGGTCCGGTCCGGTTAGTTCGGTCATCCGGTTTTGAGATTTGAATTTTGAAATTTTTTGGAAATTTGAAAAAATTTGAAATAAAAAATATGTAAATAAACTAGATGTTATTTGCAACGCATTGGTGGAAACGGTTAATAAAAATGAGGTTGTTTGATGGGTCAAAAAAATGGCGCAAGAACCGTCCGGTTAGTTGAGTAGAAACCGGTCGGTTAGTTGAGTAGAAACCGCGGTAACCGGTGCGAACCGTCCGGTTTTGCGCCGTCCGACGCCGAGGTGAAGGGTAGTTTATCGGTTTTTATTTTTTTCTGTTCCCGTTTGATTGATATACAGTTATAGAGATGCAATGTAGTGCTGCTAAATCGATGATTGTGAAATTTGTTAGAGGGCAATGTAGTGCTGCTATATTTCATTGGATAGATGGTATTATCAACTCGGCAATTGTTGTGTATTGGTAGTATGTGAATTGTGTATGTGTTACTAAGAGGAAATGAGTACATCGTATTTGTCGATGTGATTTTCTTGCAGGCACGATGGGTGATCGTGATAAAGATAGTGTATGGGAACATAGTTTTCTTGCATGCTTGTATCCATTATTGTATGTTGATGTGCGCAAAACTACATGTATTATGTTCAAAACTATGTTGTATATTAAATTTTGTCAAGAACTATGTATCGGACAATTTATGTTGGACTTTGTATGAATTGTGGTATGTTGTATGAGGTTCATTGGTGCAATATTTCATGAATTCTATGTTCTCAATGTCTGATAACCATTATTAGAATATTTCATCAACGTTCATGCCAAAATTTCTAATTTTTTGAGCCTATTTTAGCAATTTCCAATGAAACCGACAAAACCGAGAAAACCGGTCGGTATACCGAGCAAACCGGTCGGTTACCGAAGAAACCGGTCGGTAACCGAGATTTTGAATTCAAATTTTAATTTTTGAATTTTTGTCCGGTTTCCGACCGGTTACCGCGGTAACCGGTAAAACCGGTCTAACCGGTTCGGCTCGGTCGGAACGGTCCCAACGGTTATGTAAACCTTGGGCGGGGCTGCGGAGAAGGAACAACCTCGGACGGCTACCTGCTGCCCGGACAGTAGTTGGCTTTCGGTTTGGCCGGTGAGCGAGCCCGTGACATCACGGAACTTGTCCGCGCTGCTTCATGATTCATCCGTGCGGGGCGCAATGAATGGTGCACGGGTCTGGTGAGACCCCTTTTTTCTTTGTTGGTTTCTGTTGTGCCATCGTTGCTACTCTTTCATGGTTAGCTCGAGTTCAAATTGAGCCGTGCTCTGGCTTCTGGCTACCTTCTCCATCCTCTACTACTCTCGCAGACACTGTACAAAGTGAAATGGCGATCGGCAAGAACAACAAACGTAGTAGATGTCCATGTCCTAATTGTATAAGTAGCTAAAATAAATAAATTTAACTTCCAAGCACCAGTGGTCTAGTGGTAGAATAGTACCCTGCCACGGTACAGACCCGGGTTCGATTCCCGGCTGGTGCAACCTATTTTTACATTTTCGGTCTTTTCTTTTCTCGCGTGTATTTTTTGTCCCGATCGCCTTGTGCTGAGGTTGCTCAACTCATGCGTCGACCCTCACGAACGGCTTGACAGACACGATTGAAAAGCATGCATTTTGCCTGCTCAGCACTAGCATCTTGATCAACATTTAAGCACCGCGCGCGCGATCGAAGAGACTATATAACAGCGAGCCGTGCATATACGTTGACACAAAACCGCACTGACCCGTGAGCGCACGTTACGTACGGCAGCTGGCCCCGTAAAATGGTCGTCTCGTCTCGCTTGTTTCTGGGAGCCAAGCGATCTTGCCCTGGAAAAGACAGCCGCGTGCTCGCGCTCCATCGATCGGCTACCGTCGTCCGCGTTCGTAAAGTCAAACAAACGCCTCGCGCTTCCTCTGCTCACGACTTGATGAACTACTGCTGGCGCATGAACCGATCAACTATTTGAGCCAGCTGCAGCGACACGGACGATGCAATGCACGTGTGTCGGGATGGGCAGATAACGGATGGCTACCCGATTGAGCTGAATGGGCAGCAGAAACGGCAGGTAGGCGCCGGGATTCATGAATGGGTCGCACGCTCGGAACGGGCAGCCGACGATGACAAATGCGGCATCAGTCCTGTGCCACCGCATCGGCTCTGACTTTCGTGCTCCCCCGTTCTGGTAAGCACAGTGCACACGCGGCGGTAGCAGGCCAACCGCGCGCGCCCGTGTGTCGTGCATGCATACGAACGCATCCATTTCTGCGTGCAGGGGTGAAAACAGATGGAATACGAACGGATAGTGCTCATCCCGTATTCTATCCTATATTTTTTACTCGGATCCGGAGTCGGAGCGGATAGTCCCGGATAATTATTTCTGCATCTCATATCCTGTCCCATATTTTTTGTTCGGATTCGGAGTCGGACACGGGTATTATCGTGAAGTTTGCAAGGATGAAAAATCAAAGGTTGGAGAAATAATTAGAGTAAAGAAGGGCATACTAACCATTGATATACATAATGAAAAGCAAATTGACTCCTATTTATGTTAATCTTTTGATTTTACACCATATTATTAGGTGTATGATCGTTATAAACCTACTCAGATCACATGTTATTCGAATTCGGGACGGATATCACTCGTCCTGTATCCTATCCCGTAATTATTTTTCGGACTCGAATTCGGGCACGGATAGTGTCGGGTAATTATTGATGCATCCTGTATTTGCCCATATTAATTTTTTTCGGATTCAACAGTCGGTCGGGCGGATATTATCCGTCCCGTTTACACCCCTACCCGCGTGGATACTCTCACTGTCCCTAAAATATACTAGTACTGTATACATGTTCAGCCCGAGCTGGGAACCGTGATTGATCCTAGAGTTGCTTACACTTACCGCTTGCTTAATTCTTTCTTGCTGTCAGTTTTATATTGATCCTGAAGCCCTTTAGCTAGTGATAATAACAAGCTAAAGTAAATCCATCTGGATGTGACGGCTACCTTGCTTGGCCAGAGTACAGACAAAACGGCTGTCTGAGCGTGCCTAATGGGACAGTACGTCCTCGTCAATCGCTATGTATCCAACCGGCAAGCACTGAGAACAAATAAGTGCTTTGTTTACCATCAGAGACAACATAATTACCTCCGCTGATCGGCCAGTGCATGGCCGGGGCGTGCCAGTATGGATCAGTGATGGACGGAGGACGCCCGGATCGACAACATTTTCATCACACAGGCTGCAAACAGCAAACTCATGTGCGATTTTCAACGGACATGACGTACGAGGACATCGATAACAGCCCCATAGATATTGGAGGAGTGGGTGATCATGGCAAGTGGGAGCGCGGACCCATTTCTCCATGCCAATTCGGTGGTCACGCTCATACGTGAAGCTAGTTTAAGGTATACCACCTTTTATTAACAGAAAGAAAGATGAAAATTCACTGAGAAGAAGCAGCACGCAAAGGAGCTGGTAAAAAATTGAAGACGAATAGAGATAAAAATAAAACAAAAAAGAGCAAAAAATATAATATCAATTGCTAAAAAGAATGAAAACAAATCAAACTTTCTCAAGTCGTAACAGCCAAACAAAAAATAAATCAGCAAAGCAAGCTGGGCCTGTGTACTTCAACGAATGTCTAGTTTTGTGATGGGCTGTAAAGATCTTCAATTTAGCAGGCCGAGTTACTGCTATTGGGACCAAGAAGCCGCTGGCGCCTACAGCCCGTCAGTCATTTAATCTAGGATCAGCCCATGAGTCTACAAACACTTTCTTCTCCCAAAAGCTTTTGTTTCTACTAAAAGTGTTCTAAAAACATGTAAAAAAATGTTCTAAAAAAATACTAGGTTAAAAAAAAGAGAAAAAAGCTTTTGTTTCTGTATCCTAATCTCACACCAATCGAATTTGATTACGTTACACCAATCAAAATGGGGGGTAACTGAAGTGTCGAGTCACTACACCTGCTGCTCAACGCGTCGCTCTTTCTGTCCAATCACGTCACGTTCCGGTCTTCTAGAAGTTCTGCTCAACTTTCTCGCCCGGCGTGTTTGCCGAAAAGCGACGCCCCGCGATGACGCGACCTACCCGTCCGTCTGCTTTGGGCAGCCAGTGGAACCAAGGGCAAAACAGCCCTAGGCTCAGGTAGATGGACTCAACGGATAGCTAAAGGCGTGAGAAGTTACAACTGAAGCATGTTCGCTTCGCTGCTTTGCAGCGGCTGTTTTGCAGCAGCTACAGTGTTCGCGGTTATTTTTTCTGCAGCAGCTACAGTGTTCGCAGTTATTTCTTCTGCAGCTGCTACAGTAAAACGGCTGCTTCGCAGCGAAGCGAACAGGCTGGAAGAAAGCAACTTGTCCATAACCGCCGAAACTGAGCGACGGCGAGGACCGTTTGCGCTCATCTCTCCTCCTCCTTGACGCGAAAGAAAACTACAGATGCCGCGCCCCATTTTCGCTTGGTTCCTGTCATGCTCCTCTTTTCTCCGAGTCCTTCGTTCTTTCACGTTGTATCGTCTAGACCGGATTTTGTTTTTAGCAAAGTTTCTTCTGTTCTTTTCCAACGATGGCCATTGGCGAACTTTATTATAGCGACATGCTCGGATTTTTAAAGGAGAACAGGAGGAGCATGGCTTCAATTGGTCAACAAAAAGCCACTATATTTGCTCTCAATGGTTAAAAATATGATATTGATCAGACAAAAAAAAAGAATATTTAAAAAATTAATCTGAAATACCATTCATATATTTTAAAAATAAGCTATCACTGCCATTATGAAAAAAATCTAATCTAAACCCCCCATGTTTTCAAAATTACTCACACCATTATTGCTAAAATAATATATATATATATATATATATATATATATATATATATATATATATATATATATATATATATATATATATATATATATGGGCCACGCTATTTAACGCGCTGCGCGCAAAATAAGCATTTAGCGCGACAACCCCCGCGAGGCGGAGCTACCGCGACCGTAGAAAACTGGGCAGCTGGTTCCCGCAACCGTAAAAAGGAAGCACCATACATCCCGCAACCATAGAAAACCTGGCAGCCCAGCATCCCGCAACAATAAAAAAATTTCACAACCATACATCACCCACACCTGGAGCTCCCGCGACAATAAAATTGTCCCACAACCGTAAAAAATCACCTGCACCTTATAGAGAACCTTGGAAGCCAGGTTCTGTAACCATAAAAGGTTTCCAGATTAATTTTTTAATCAACAAGCGCGTCCTTGGCTGAGTAATATTTTAATGGTCTCATGTTTTTTTCTCACACGATCGACATTTCTACATGGAACGAATCCTCTTTGTGTACTCAAAGCCATACAACTTTGACCGTTTAAGGTTTACTCTTGGTATACTCAATGCCATAAAACTTTGACCGTAGACATTTTATTACTGAGGTGCGAAACTAGGAATTTGGTAGGTGATTCCGTCATGCTCCATGACGTACAACCGTAAAAATTTGGAGCCGTAAAATTGTCCATAGCTTCTCTCTACTGAGGAGCGAAACTATTTTCTCTAGGATGATTCCGTCATGTTCCATGATTTGGAACCGTAAAAATTTCCTTTAGCCGTTCAACTGTATATGTTCCATCTATTCCACGCTCACTTTGTCTTTAAAAGATAATAAATGTTCTCACAAGTCAGAGCCATAAACTTTGATGTCTTTTGAGTTTTGACCATACATACTTCATTATTCTGAACAATAGAAAAAAAATAAACATGTGACATCCTCGAGAGGGGATCCAAGACTGTAGAAGCACAAGCTTTGCTCCGTATCCTCTCGATCAGATGACAAAGAAGCTCCAGAGGTGTCAAAGCACCACCTTTTGACCACGCATATTTTATTTTACTCCAGGTCATACTTCCTGCACAAATGAAAACAAAGATGATAAACAAAACTATAAACTGAAGCTATTGAAAAAAAGAGAAAATTTAAACAAGATTATGAAGGCCTAGTACAGAATTATTAAACACCAAGTGCACATAAGTTTATTGAAGAACAGCTGAGCACATGGTAAAATGTCAAAAATAAAAGTTAAAATGGAAGTGATACATGCAAATAAAAATAGCCATGTGTTCTTGATTACTCAAAGTATTATTTTAAAATTTGACATAGTTCAAAACATAAACTTCAGCGAACATAATTCTGGGAGTGAAACAAAAAAAAAAAAAGCATGTTCCAAACTGGAGGATACATCCTTGGCAGTGACAACGCTTGAGGATAGGGTATTGCTTAAAAGAAACAGGCACAAGTCAAACATAAATTAAACCAGGTGATTTAATTATATGCCTGATTGTGACACTTGGCAATTGAACACAACAGTAGGGGCTGGTAGATAAATTGATGCATAAATTGCTTCAAGTCTGAATAAAAATGTTGTGCACATGAGTCTATCAATGTCCTACATTTTGAGCAAGAAACGGAATAAAATCCTTTCACTAGGCAATTAAAAATGCTATGGTCCTAGTGTGCTGAGAACCGGGCTTGTAATGTAAAAAAAGAGGCCAAATGGAGATGTAATGCAGTCACGTGGTTTTCCTTCATTGTAACTGTAAGTCATTCATTAAAATTCATCAATCATTATTTCAAAATTAAATGCAGTCTTCATTCAGCAAGTATTGCAATGTAGCATGACTAATATTGAATTATCATGCTGGATGCAGATATATATTTGGTTTACCACATGTGAACCATTAAGTAAAATCACTCGGCAAATACAAACCTAGCTATTCACAACAACAATGAATTGCAACCAATTTTGAGACCTAGCTATTTACATTCATTAGTTGATGAAATAGATAAAAAACAAAATCAAATTCAAGACGCTGGAATGCAGAAACCAGCTGACAAGAGCCTCACAGCTCTACCAAAACGAGGGCACTTCAAATTATCACCTGCACTATGGAGCTTGGATGCCTCCCAATCTCAGAAATCACATCAAGGGCCTCTTGGTTGGATTAAACTCGCATGGGGACGAAGACTGAAAACGGATTGAAGAGCCGGAGCTGCTGCGGTGTCACTCCAAAAGAAAATTGTGCACGGGTATTGGATAACTCGAAGAATTATATGAAAATTTGACATAGTTCAAAACATCAACTCCGGTGAACAAAAAATTCTTGGACTGAAAAAATAAGCATGAGTATGCATGCATCCTACTATCTATGGAGCAGTTTCAACAGTAGCAAGTTTCAATTAGGAGGATACATACATGACAATGACAACGCATGAGTATGCATCCTACTATCTACTCCATGCAGAGAAGACGTGACCTATAACCATGGACTAGATCAAATATAAACAGGGGGATTGGAAAAAATTGGGGGAATTCAACGATATACATGAGTTTTGTAGACTCGGCCAAGCATTTTGTTCCTTTGCGATAAAAGATTTACTACAGAAAATGGCAGATCTCATAATTGGCTACCCGTACTAATTGAGAACAGTAAGGAAAAGATTAAACCTGTCCGCCATACGAACGCAATTCAACAATGGTGAGAGGAAAAGAGGTCTTCATGAGGATGCTGCCTACGGATCCTTCAATTTTCCGAAACTGAACTGTCTCCTACGATCTGGATCTTGAATCGCATATCAGGTACGAGAGGGAGATGAACAGGAGAGAGAACTGAAAGCCATTCAACAATGGGGAGATGAAAAATCAGACCTTCATGAGGATGCTGCCTACGGATCCTTCATTCTTCCGAAACTGAACTATCTCCTAATACGATCTGGATGTTGATTCGCAGATTGGGAATGAGAGAGGGAGATGAACAGGAGAGAGAACGTGGACGAGGAAAAAATTGAATGAGGGCGGTTTCCTTTTTACCTCAGGATGGTAAGCACTACTTTATTGCTGCCGGCAAAAATTTCAACTTTTTATGGTTGCGGGCTTAACTTTTATTGTTGAGGAGGTTTCGATCTGTAGTTAAAGATTTTATGGTTGCGGAAGATTTTTTTATTGTTGTGGGTGATTGCCGGCCTAAAAAAACTCCCTAAAATTGATTGGGTGACGTGGTGGGGGTGCTAAATAGCTTATTTAGCACCCTGGGTGCTAAATAGAGTGTGTGTATATATATATATATATATATTTGAATACTTTATTTCAATAATGATTTTGAAATAACAGTGACCAAAATATAACAAAGATGACACAATAATAAATTAATGAGACATTCAATATAAACATACAAATTAATATTTGGTTAAGAAAAGGAGGCACCACATTCACTCTCAAGCTAGAAATTACCTCATTGTCGAAGAAAGAAAAGAATGATCAAAAAGCAACCTACCACGCACTACCATCATGAATAAGTTACTCTCAAATACCTCCTTGTGTTTTAAATATTACCAACCACTACCAATATGAAATAATTAATTCAAATTCTCTCTTGTTTTAAAATTACGTACCATTGTTAGTAAAATAACATAGTGAAATATCTATATATATATATTTGTTTTGAAAACGATCAATTGGAAATAACACTGACAAAAAATAGCAATGACAAGAGAACAACAAATTAATGTGGCTTTAATATAATATTACAACTTAATATTTGGCTGAAATTACGGCATTAATTGGAGACTACTCAGAAAACAACAGTTTTTTCATAGATTACTTTGCACGTCCAGTTTTTTTTTTTTTTTTTTTTTTTTTTTTGGTCACCGCCACTGTTCGATGCAAGTACCAACGCATCTATGCCACATAAAGGCTCAAAAGTTATTTATAATGTTGTTGATTGCTATTTCGGATAACAAAAAACACCTTAGCTTAATTAGCCACACAAAATTTATATGATAGTAATAGATTTGATAAAACAATAATACGCAAGGCAAATATTATTCATTATCTATTGATAAGAAGCAAGGAACAAAAAAGTAAAGAAAATATCTTTTGATTCGTCGTAAATCAATAAAACCTATAAGATACACATTATAGAGTTGTTGGATTAGTTAATATAAAAAGTAACCCCTCAGGGATTTGCCTTAAGCTATTTTATTATATTAACTAATAGCTATGTACTTCAAACTATTAATTATACATAACTAAGAAATATAAAACACGCTAAAATTTCTGTATAGAAAAAAAGGCTCATTGCCCACGTAGACCCTCCACCGTTAGCGTCTCTTTCGAGTAATTGTATGCATTTATGATCTAATAATTTGCTAAAGTAATTTGTAGCTTGTCGTATACTAACAATTTGCTAAAGCTTGTATAATCTTTGAATTAACTAAAATAATTGCCCAATGTGTTTTTATGTGTAAAGATATCCAATTTTCACATGTCCCAATCCAATTTATCATGTAATGATGTTGACCTTTATTGTTCAGCTGCTTTCAATGGCGAAACAGAAAAATCTCAGTGGCTCACTTATTCCCTCGACCTTTGCGGGCGTGTTTGGCGCTGCTTATGCGCGCGGCTTCTCCACCGGCTTATGCACTGTAGCAGTACTGTAGCTACAGTGCATAAGCCGGAAAAAGCACAAAAAATGCTGCTTGGACCGGCTTCTTCGTTTTCGTGAACAGTACTTTCACTGTTGCTACAGTGCTACAGTGCGAAAACAGTGCATAAGCAGGAGAATAAGCTGGCCAAAAAGCCAGCGCCAAACACGCCCTAAACCCGCTGAATTTCTGTTGAGTTGTCGACTTCACTGCTTGCCTGCTTGGTAAATGGATATTGATATCGAGGAACGGTTCCTTTTTTTTTCAAGGGGAGAAACGGTTCCTTTGATATCTGATCGTCTTCTAAATCTCTTTCCGCTCCTCTACTCGGCTTGATGACAATTGATCAACAGCATGGTGCCGAGTATTTGGTTTGGGGTTCGCTTATAGAAAAGTAGCGAATTCATCATCACACGTTAGGTTGTATCCAAAACCCCTCTGTTCCATGATTCTAGGGGTGAAAACGGATCGAATACGGGCGGATAGTACTCATCCTGTATCCTATCCTATATTTTTTACTCGGATCCGGAGTCGGAGCGGATAGTCCCGGGTAATTATTTCTGCATCCCATACCCCGGCCCATAGTTTTTGTTCGGATTCGGAGTCGGACACGGATATTATCATGAAGTTTGCAAGGATGAATAATCAAAAGCTGGAGAAACAATTAGAGTAAAGAAGGACATACTAACCATTGATATGCATGATGAAGAGCAAGTTGACTCTTAGTTACGTTAATCTCTTGATTTTACACCATATTATTAGGTGTATAATCGTTATAAACTTACTCATATCACATGATACTCGGATTCGGGACGGATATCACTCGTCCCATATCCTATCCCGCAATTATTTTTCAGACTCGAATTCGGGCACGGATAGTGTCGGGTAATTATTGATGCATCCTGTATTTGCCCATATTAATTTTTTTCGGATTCGGCAATCGGTCGGGCGGATATTATCCGTCCCGTTTTCACCCCTACATGATTCCATCTGTTTGCGTAGGAAAAGCCGAGCCGACGCGTCGGTTCGAGCCGAGGAAGGTTTGCCGTGGGGTCTGTGGCTGGGGACAGGTGGCATGCATCAAAACGGTGCTGCAGTGCTGCTGCATATGAGTCGGTTTGCATCACGCCTCCATAGAAATTTTCCCCTGCCTACGAAAACGGAGATCAAAGATCCAATTTGAAGCCCCTGTTCGTCCCCGATCGGACCGTGGATCGATCCATCGACCCGACGCCATGGCCGTCTCCCACGATATCTCAAGCTGCGTCCTGCTCCATGTGTGGGCCGACGTCGCCGACAGCAGCCGCAACGCCACCACCGCCTCGTCGGCGACGAGCGAAGGCGAGCCCATCTGGGTCTCCTTCCGCGGCGCCGACCCGCCCGCCCTCTCCACCTTGGCCGTCCACATACCGGATCGGAAACCCTCCGCCGATGTCCGCATGATGCCCAAGCTCCTCAGCGTGGCACGCCGGCCTCTTCCTCCTCCGCGTCCCCCACCATCTCTGGGGAACTCTAGGTGCGCGTTTCAGCGACTACTTCGTCTACAGGATGCACGCGACACGCCCAGCGCTGCTGCATCGGCTTCCGGACCTACAGCTACCTGATGTCATCTTTCGAGACCAGGAGGTCGCCATACTGAGCTGCGGCGACGGCGACGACTACGTTGTAGCGGCTCTGATGAACAGACCCGATTGGGGGCAGAAATTCAGCCTTCACATGTGCCGCTCCACCGGCGGTTCGCGGCCGGAAAGTTGGACCTCGCGGGTGATGTCGGTGGAGGAGCCGCTGCGGGACACGTTGTTCCCCGTCCCCGACTCGGCGCGCTCGCAGGAGTACCATATATCACCACAAAGGTGATCGTGCTCGGAGGCGATCAAGGCACGATAGGCTGGGTCGATCTGTGGCGAGGTATCATCCTGTGCGACGTGCTCTCGGAGAAGCCCGAGCTCCGTGACATGCCGCTGCCGTCGCCGACGAGGGGCGGCCGGATCAGCTTCCGCAACTCTGACCCGTACTTTTTCCGTGACATCAACGTCGACAAGCTCCGTAACACAATCAAGTACGTCGACATGGTAATGAGGCCAAGGGAGCTGCCCTTCACGCCTTCTTGTTTTTCATGTGCAGAGCCGGAAAACGAGGTCGTCCTTGGTGACTGGAAGGCCACCACGTATACCATGCCTATCCCGGTCACTTCATGGAACGACTGGCGCCGCGGCTGCTTCATCCGTTCCGACGACCTTGAGCTCCCCGTTGACAACCCTGAGTATTGTAACTTGCTGCGTGATAAGCTCATGATCAGCAGTAGTGACAGCAAGGAGCAGGAGGCCACGGAGGAGGTAACCTGCTTGTCCCCGGAAAGCATGCAAATGGCACACCCCGCCTTGAGCACTGGTGACGATGACATTGTTTACATGTTGGCCATGGGACCCAGCATGGAAAAAGGCATAAAACTGATGGTTGCGGTTGACGCCAAGGCAGGTACTCTGCAAGCAGTGGCCAATACTGATGCTATCAGGTATTTGGATTTTCTTACTCGCGACTACGTTACCAGTTGGATCCCTAAACATCTCAAGGCTACAGGTACGTTTGCTGTTCCGCTTCTTGTTCTGTTAAGTGCTCTGCTTGTCATTTAGGAGTATTTATCTTGCGCGAGTTGGAAACAAACCTCGGGGTTCTATAACCTAGTTGGGCCTTTTTTTTTCATATCTGATGTCTTTCAAACTTAGAATGGTACTATTGAAGAATCTAGGATGCACATTTATAGGAATATACATCCCCTGTGCTATTTTAGTTACATCAAGTATAACTAAGAAAACATACTCAACCTATTCCGAGCCAAACGCAGAACATGTGCACATGAAAATGCCATTCAATGATCGGAGACCTGATCACAACAATAGTCCTGAACTCCTGATGAATGTTCTGATCGACCAAAATGACAAACAAAGACTACAAACTACTAATTAAATTAGATGTAGGAGTTTAAAAAAGCTTGATGATGATGACTCATGTCATATTTGTAGTGGCAAACTGGCAAAGATGACCGATGCATCCCGCAGCTTTTTGTTGTGGCCTGAAATTTTGATTAATTCAGCTACTACATTTGGTGCAGTGATTTCTAGAAAACAGCATATATAAGTTTTATTCAAAATTATACCAGCCAATTGCTGCATCATGTGGGTCTTAGAACGTCTTTGGTGGATGACTTTTCTTTTTATCTTAATGCAAGTCCATTCTCATGCATGCGGTCTAATTTTGATCAATGACGCACAAATTCTTTTCATTCATCATAAAGAAATGATAAAATGCAGCATCTGATATTGTTTCCATATCATTTTTTTTCTTGTTTCTATCTAATTGCATTGAACTTTTACAAATAATAATCACAGTGCCTCACACTACAAGATAAACAACATTTCGCCACAGTACCTCACCAATGGCCGACGGTTAGTAGTACTTCATCTCTTTTGTTTTGAGTGGCTAACAGTTTACTAGTACAATTTGTTGCTTTTCCCTACAGTTTTAGTAATTTGCCTACAACTTCATTCCCTACAAAGTTATTACTCACAGTTTTGTGGATACTTAACAAAATATACTATGCACTGTCAGCCACTTAGAAGCTCCTGTAGGGAAAATCAACAAATCTTGTAGTGTCAGGACCCTGTCAATTTTCAATACAATAGTAAAGGGAAACGAAGTAAATATATAGATAGTCATATAAACAGTTATTATATTGGACATCATGAATATTCTTCCCATTGATTCAAAAGATACGCCTCTTTTTCTTGTAGATCGTCTTGTCTGATTTTGAGCTGTTTTGTTTGATGTAGGTACAAGTGCATCATCACAACACAAGGAGCATGAGCTGAAGCTAGAAAATATGTAAGAGAAAGCAGGAAGAGGCAGACATTGCCTCCGCCAGCGACATGTTGGCCATAGATGTTAATGGCGCTTGAGAACGCAAGAAGAGGCAGGTATGACATTGCGTCCACTCGTCAGCAAGGAGTTTGAGTTCTTCTGTTGCTAAATGTTAGCGATTTGTACTATTTCAGGTCTGCCATTCCGGCCCTAAACCTTCTGAGTAGTTGTATTATTCTCGAATTGCTTTCATCATATCGATATGAGGGGTTATGATCACTGCCAGGATTCACGAGCTTCTCTAGGCCTCATATTGGTAGCTAGGAAAAGGGCGAAAAACCCTAGGGACCTACTAGTTTTTCTAAGGAAGATTTCTAGGGAAGATGTCGACGGGAAAGACTGATTCCTCAACCGTATCCCACCAAAACAGTAGGGAAAATGTGTCTTTCCTTAGGAAATCAAAGTCCATAGGGAAACTTTGCATGTAATAAAAAATATAGAAAAGAGTTTTATGGTGTCTAATACTACTAGTATTATATTGATGGTATCACGAAAGGTATTACGGTCACTATAGTCATATCGGTCCGCTTTTTTCGCACGTCAACTAGTAAAATCTCTGTGCCATCATCCCCCTTCCACGAACTCGCTCTGCCACCACTCACAACCTCGCCACCTTGCGCCATCACCGATTATCCTTTATGCGACCGCCGATGCACGCCACCGTTTTATTTGTTTTTCTTAAAATATCTTAGTATTATTGATACCACTCAAGAATACTAAGTAGTACTAGCACTACTAGAAAATTGGTTTTTGGTGACCGCCCCACAGATTTTATGACAGCCATAAAATGACTGTCACCATAATTATCTTGGTGACATGCTGAGTGGGGCTGTCACGAAATCTACCATTTGGTGACAAATTCAGCACTACTGTCACCAAACACTTGCAGAAAATATTGAAAAAATCGTATATTTATTTTTCGTGATGGGTTTAGATCAAGCAGTCACAAGAAATGAAGAATTCCTGGTAACGCCGTTAATATAGAACACTTTTGGTGACTGTCCTGGGCCGTCACCAAGGGCTGAGGCCGCCCATTGCAAGCCCAATAAACCACCCACCACGTATTGTATCAGCCCAAGTCACCGCATACCAGTCACCACCACGCCTTCTCCTTCCCTCGAAGGGAAAAATAAACACTTGTCTTCTCCGCTTCGTACCGAACCCTAGGACTCGCCGCCGCCGCCATGTCGCATCCACCGCGCGCCGCCGCCGCCTTGTCGCATCCACCGCTTGCCTCCGCCCACCTCCCGCATAGACCACTCACATCCACCGCTTCGCCGCTAGCCTCCGCCTGCATCCATCGCTTCGCCGCTCGCATGCGGCGCTCGCTCCGCCCGCTGCTCGCATACACTACTTGCCGCCGTTCGGATCCACCATTCGCCGCTCAAGTCCACTTCTCGCCGCCGAGGCGAGCCACTTCCCCTCCTTCGCGGATGCCCATCAGGTACATACCTAAATCCCCATCTCCAAGTCACCAGATCCCGAAATCCTCAATATGGAGCAAACGAGTCAGTTGTTTTGTGCCATAGTTCACTACCAGGATCCCCGCTTTTCCCGAGTGCCCAGGGCACTCGGGAAAAGCCCAAAAACACTCGGGAAAACCTTTCCCGAGTGTAGCACTCGGGAAAGCTCACTCGGCGTAACTGTACACGGGGAATGCCACCTTTCCCGAGTGTCTTTTTTCGGGCACTCGGGAAAGGCTTTCCCGAGTGTTAAACCAACACTCGTAGAACAAAAACTTGACTGACGGCGAACTGACGGCGACCCCCCCTTTCCCGAGTGTAATTTGAATTGCACTCGGGAAATCCCCCCCCTTTCCCGAGTGTAATTTATATTACACTCGGGAAAAGCCCCCCCTTTCCCGAGTGTCTGTGAAAATGCACTCGGGAAAGCCCACCCCCTTTCCCGAGTGTCTGTGCATTTACACTCGGGAAAGTTATTTTTCAGAACCATTTTTATTTATTTTTTCGTCAAATCCAATTGACAAACACACAAGCATTATATATATATGACAATATGCATCTATTTCACAACCATAGCCACATCCAAATCCTCAAACAGTCCACAATTCAACAACTAATATACACATAGTCCACAGATGCTTACAAGTGCACAAATTGTCCACAAATAGTTCACAAACACTCACAAGCGATACATATAGTCCACAAAACAGAAATCATGGATCAAAGGGTGGGGGTACATTTGGGAAAAGATTTTGAACTGCCTATAAATCCACGTCTTGCACAGGCGCAGCCCCAGCCCCAGCATTCGACCCCGCTGACCCAGGCATCGGCTGCACAAAGAAAGACATAACATTTGTGATACAATATGTATAGCACAACTAAGTTTTCTAAGTCTCTATGTTTTCTAAGTCTCTAGATTTTCGAAGTCTCTAAGTTTGTCTATGTTTCTAAGTCTCTAAAATGTGTAAGGTTGCCAAGAGACTCACCGGAGAAGAATCAGGAGGACGAGGAGCCCATGTCGGATGTGGCGGCAGGGGGTGACCTATCGCCTCGAATTGAGCCCGAAAGAAGGAGAACATCTCCTGTGTATGCGCTTGCACATGTGCATGCACCTGCGCCTGTAGCTGTGCCTGCACCTGCGCCTGCACCTGCTGCGCCAAAGTCGCCTCGAGCTGCTCCCGTCTGGCCCTCTCTTCGTCAAGCTGAGCCTGCAATATTGAATCAAATGTTAAACTCGAGTGCAATATTGAATCAAATGAAAAAATTAAACGAACAAGGAATGTAACAGTAATAACCTGGAGGGCTTGTGTAGCGGTCGGTCGTTCGCGTATGCTCGGGCCACCGCTAACAGTCCGTGCTCGAATCTGGGAGAGCGTGGGAGTACTTGCCGTGTCGATGACGCTGTCACCAAGATAGTACCGCCCATGCTTCCTGCCTTTTCCCGCCCTCATCACGACTTCTCCATCGAGGTCATGTGACCTCGGATCGTAGTCTTGCCCATAGACCTCCTTTGCCACCTCTGAGTATGAACTGAGGCGGTATAGGCGGTCGGATTGCTGTACGCCTCGGGCGGGTCCTCCGGGTTGTAGTGGATCGCCGCCGACGCCTTGCCCTTGTGGGACAAAGCAAAAGCCTCAAAGGTGTTGATAGGCTGACCACCATGAGCCTCCGACTGAGGAAAGAAACATGATTAGAAATTATGCGTTATTGAGAGTTAGAGTGAAAAAATGATTTCACATACGTATTTTGCCGCATACTCGTTGAGGCTAAGACTGCCCTGATGGTGTGATGGACCTTGCATCAACAACCGACGCTGTCGGCAAGCCTCGTGCGTCGCAGCCCAGTTCTCAGCGCACCACTTGTCCACCAAGGCCTCCCAGTAGTCGCTATGCGGTGCCATCCACCACGGAGTCGCCTGCACGTCATCAAGCATATGACACATAAGAAGGTGAAATAAAACATAGTTAATCTCATTAAAGCTTGTTCTATATTTACCGCCAAGTATTCTTCCTTCGTCGGGAAAATCCTTACTGCCTCCTTTCTGTTAACCTGCACATCCATGGCAGTCTTCAAATCAATGATGGCCTGGTTGCGCGCCTCGTACATCATGTCCTTCACAAGTTTGTGACACGCTGTACGTGCCACCTGCCGCGCCATGTTCTCGTATCCTTCTTCAATTCTGTAGAAATCCTGCATACAAACGCGGTACTTCAAACTGTTATTTCAAGAATGATGAATAAAATGCCATGTGTTGAGCAATGTAGTAGATTCAAGAATGATGAATAAAATGCCATGTGTTGAGCAATGTAGTAGTGAGGAAGAGTTACCAGCATCTCGTTGATCACCCGCTCCATCTTGTTGTTGAACTTCCTGCCATCTCGATCCTCCACGTCGTTTACGGCGGCATAGTGGTCAAACGTGTCGGCAACCTCTAATCCCTCCGGAAGCTGCACCAATCCAGGGTAGTGTTGCCTGCACAAAATACCCAGGATGCCGTTGACCTTGCGTCTGTGAGAACCCCCAACGGGAGGAGTCCATGACCTGCCGAAATCATTAAGATAAAGTGTTAGTATCAATTGTTATTTAAAACAAATGAAATGAAAGTGTATTGGTAACATCTAAAGTAACTTACCGGGGAGGGACAGGGCGAACTATCGGACGACGGTCCAAAGGTATCGGTCGCTTCGGCAAGGTCGACGACCCTCGCCGACGAGGTCCCTGGGCCTGGCCCTGCACCTCCTCGTCCTCGCTGTGCTCCTGCTCCTCGTCCTCGCCGTGCTCCCGCTCCTCGTCCTCGCCCTCCTCCTCGTCCCCCTCGCTGTCCTCGCGCTCCTCCACCTCCTCCTCAGACGACTGAGACTGCTGCTCCACCTCGTGCTCAGGCGACGGTGACCTAGAAGGTGACCTCGCTCCACCTCTCCCTCCACCTCTCCCTACACCTCTGCCTCCACCTCGCCCACTTCTCCCACCTCTCCCTCCACCTCTCCCTCCACACTTGCTTGCACCTCTCCGCCGACTACCCTCAGCCTCATCTCGGTAAAAAAAAAGGACAAGGACCTCGTCACAGCTTTGGTCACAGCTTTGCCTACGCCGCCCACCATCGTTCTCCAATCACAGGCATTCACATCACAGGCACAAGCACATCATAGGCACAAATTCACGAATGATGACCCAAATTCAAGGTTTTAATCTCTGCAGTGCAAGAAAAAAAGGAAGAAATTAGGAGGAAAGGGGCTTACCGGAGGGGGAGAAGATCGCCGGGGAGGGAAGGGGCCGGGGCAGCAGGCCGGGGGCGGCGTGGCGCTGTCGGTGGTGGAGAAGATGATCAGGTCGGCGGCGAGGAGCGTCGGGGTGGATCGAGGCCGGAGGTGGAGAAGAAGTCCGGGTCCGCGGCGAGGAGCGTCGGGGCGGGACCGGGGCGCCGCCTCGCTGGCACCAAGTCCGGGCCGCGGCCTCGCCGGCACGGGGGACGGGGACCGAGGCCGGGGGCGCGACGAACGGCGGCCGCGCAAGGGTGGGGCCGTGAGGGAGGGCGGCAGGCGCGGCGGTGGAGGGAGGCGGGCGCGGCGGCGGAGGGAGGCGGGCGCGGTGGGGAGCGGCGACGGCGAGGCGCGTGTAGGGAGGCGGGCACGGCGCGGCGGTGGAGGGCGAGGGCGCGGCGTCGGCGAGCGGGCGGCAGGCGCGGCGGCGTCGGCGAGCGGGCGGGGAAGGGGAAACGGGCGCGGCGGCGGAGGGAGGCGGGCGCGGCGGCGGAGGGAGGCGGGGAGGTGGGGAGCGACGACGGCGACGCGCGGGGAGGGAGGCGGCAGCGGCGACGCGTTAATTTTTTCGATTCAGAGGAGAGCGAGTTGAGGAAGAAGAGCGCAGCTCACCGTTTTGGCTAAGTCCCCCCCTCCCCCCCCCTTTCCCGAGTGTGTGGAACCCAGACACTCGGGAAAGGCTCACCCCCTTTCCCGAGTGCCTAGATTCAAAACACTCGGGAAAGGGGGGCTCTAACATTTCCAAAATTTCTGTTTCCTGCTCTTATATTTCCCGAGAGTAAAAACATTTCCCGAGTGTAAAGTGATCATGCACTCAGGAAATATAATTGATCAGAAGCTTAAAAAAATTAAAAAATAACAAAGAAATTCAAAAATTCTTCAAATTTTTAGAATGTACTCTTTATCTGATCTATTGTCTATGAAAAATATGTTTCAAGTCAAATTAAATCATTGAAAACCAGTTGACTCCTAATCTTAATGCCCAACCCTAAAACCTATGGCACTTCTTCCCTGATAGTCCGTTTTGTAAACAACCTACGTGACACCTTGCACAAAACCTCATATACTATTTATCACAATAACTACATATGATATCGTGACATCTTGACAAATTTCACAATTTTTTGACATTATTTGAATTTTATAGAATTTTAAATCAAATAGATCACACACTCATTGTCATATTTCATGAACAAAATACTAGAAATTTCATTTCATTTTCTACGTATTGCCTTACGATGAACTCAGTAACATGAATATCATTTTTTGATTACCTCGATTCCATTATTCGAGCGACTTGCAGTTCAATTTTGACTTATCATAAAAAAATACAATTAAAGAAAACAAATTACTAAATTTAGTAAACAGTTCGTGAAATTTACAAAATTTCAACATGAAGTATATTGAAGTGTATAAGTGACATGAAAAAAGTTTGGTAGCAAAAATGTGAAGAAAAAAAAAGTTTTTCCGAGTGCATGACTCCGGCACTCGGGAAAGGCTCCTCCTCGCCGTCAACTCTAACGACCGCTAGTTGCCGTGGGGCCCAGCTCCATCTTTTCCCGAGTGTCAACAAGGAAAACACTCGGGAAAACTTTTTTTCCTCGAGTGTTTAACTTTTCCCGAGTGTCTCGTCCCAGGGGCACTCGGGAAATGTTTTTTTTCCCGAGTGTCGCTGTGTTCCCGAGTGTAATTTTTTTGGCACTCGGGAAAAGTTGGATTTCCCGAGTGCCCGATAAATTGCATTCGGGAATTGTTTTGGCACCCGGGAAAAACCCGATTTCCGGTAGTGGTTGGTTATTGCTACTGGTAGAAATAGAAATTGATTACCACTGAAGAGCGAGAGCTAGTTGCAACTGAATACAGATGGATGTTTACCTCTTTTCCACCGTAATGCATTTGGAAATGCTTCATGCACATGGCTAGTCCTATCTCTCCTAGCTAGATATGGTATACATGGGTCTCATTACCGTGTAAAACTAGCTATTTGATTCTTACATGAACATCAATCAGAGGGGTACGTGAAGTTACTGTGAAATAGAACAAAGATGAAGCTGAATAAGGTTTATACATTGGTTCTTCTGTAAGCATGGCTACCAGGTTTCGAGCCTAGATAGTAGTACATGTAATTGCTTTGTAGGAATTATGAAGTTTATTACAATTTCACTTGAGTTAGTAATATATTATTCATCGGGTTGGTGCCTGTGATAAGTGCAGGATACTTTGTTGTTCCTCATTCTATTTTTGGGTTTCTTAGGAACAGCAACAAAGTATCATATATTGTTAGTGTTTACTTCTTAACTTTATTCTTCCCTTGCAAATCCTCTAGGTTATTAATTGATTAAATCCTGTCTGGTGTCAATCCTAGGCAAGGTATTATCTCAAGGGCTTAAGATACGTAAATATTGCATAATTCTATCAAGGCATCGGTAAATTATTAGATCACAAACTGATCTGGTTCATAAAGATAAAGATGAATTATTTTACTTAACGTAGCTACCTAAGTGCTGATCTATATTTATATTAGCATGTTGATTTTCATCTGTTTCATGGCTTCTGGAATACTCTTCATTTAATCAGCTTCATATCACATTGAATTTATAATTATGCATAATGTAGTTTCAAGATTTGAATTCAGTAGTCTACATTACTTATTTTTTGTCATTTGTAGAGACCCATGGATCACCTACAGATTGTCCCAATGATTGTGAGCAAGAGGATGTGTTTTCAATTTTCATACGCTTATAAACCTGGTGAGTTCTTCTGTTGGTTTCTAGTATTTAAAGGCGACATGATTAGGCTAGTATGAATGTAAACTTACTGTCTATCCTCTGAGTTCTGTTGTTGAGTCTTTTGATCTGTTACGACTTTTTCCTGTTAATGATGCGTTAATTGATTATAACATGCTGATTTTCATTCCTGCAGCTAGTGTGTGAAAAGGTTAATGTTGCCATACCACAAAACATTCTTACTTCATGGAAATCGCAACAATGGTACAGCCTATGCTTCCTGCTCAGTGCATATTTGAAGTTTCAATAATTTCTTTTAGTAATCTAGATTCTTTCCTAATGTACAATGAACTTCTGAGTCACAGATAGATGATTCAAACAGTTCCAAGCTGCAGGGTGTGCATGCTGAGTGATTTTTTCATGCATGTAAACAAGGTGAGTGAGCTGTTTTGCTGGCATGTGTCATATTTCAGTAATGCATACTTGAACTATGGTGTGTTGTCCCTTGGCTCAAAGGATCATTTAAGGTTCAGATTCGGTAAGCAAGTATGGCATACCTAGTGGAAATCGTTGTTACTAGAATTTAAAGAATCGTACCTCATTAATTGGATCAACAAGCCATTAGTACACACTTCATGTTCATATTAAAAGAATAGCATCAATGCGAATGAGATTGGTCCAGTATTATTTCCCTTTCCTTTCTTTTATGCTTTCGACTTTGTTTCATATAGTAAATTATCAACTAAATTCATGTCTTATGTTTCTTGTTGAAAGTCCCTTGATGTCGCCTAAGGGGGGGGGGGGGGGTGAATAGGCGATATACGAAATTAAGCAATTAAAACTGTAGCGGAAACTGAAACTGCCAAAACCGGAACTTCCGGTTTTCTCGGGACAGAAAAACAGAAGTTCAGATCTTTCGATCCCCGGTTTCCTCTAGGTTGAAAGAAAGCTACTAGGGTATGTAAAAGAGCTCTAGTGACAATATCCACAGAGAATAAAAGCTCAACTACACAAGCAACCTAGTAGATCAAGATTTGCATATAAATGATAAGAATGTGTAAAGCAAATGCAAACCGAATGAAGCACGCAAGGAGTTGTTTCCCGAAGTTCAGCAGCTTGCTCTCCAAGCTGCCTACGTCTCCGTTGAGGAAGCTCTACTCAAGAGCCGGGTCTCTTTCAACCACTTTCCTCCTTTCCACTATTTGTTTCTTTCCTTGCGGAGGCGAAACGGGCCTTGCACAAACTTTCCCAAGGCTCACCACAAGCTTGGGAGCTCTAGGGACGACACCTAGCCGTCTAGGAGGCTTCACCTCCAAGAGTAACAAACGCTTCACGGATTCAAGGCGAAGTGCTCAAATGCTCAAGTATGAGGATGCTCTCTTGTGCTCTCTAAATCAAATTCTCTCAACCCAATTCAAAGGATTTAGCTATAATCTCACAAATCTCACAAAGAGAGGTTGGGGAGAGCTCTAGGACACCTTGGCTATGAATGTATTCGTGGATGTGGTCAGCACCCTCAAAGAGAGGGTGTGGTGGGGTATTTATACTCATTCCCCCGAAACTAGCCGTTGGAAACTAGCCAGCACAAACCGGAACTTCCGGTTTCACAAACCGGAACTTCCGGTTTCCCAGAACTAGCCGTTGGGATTCAAAAAAGAGCTGTTGGATGACTTGTCAGTGAAGTGGCGAAACATCCGAGAGTTGTCGGAACTTCCGCCACAAACTCTCTGGTGATTTGGTCACTTAGTGGCGGAAGTTTCGTCAGGTGTCGGAGCTTCCGCCAGAAACTATCTGGACTCAAATCTGCTAAAACCGGAACTTCCGGTTTGGCAAACCGGAACTTCCGGTTTTGCCAGGCTCACAGACTGAGTGCAAAAAGTTGGCTATAGTGTTTCACTCTTCTCACTTAGGTTTTTCTTGAGCACTGAGACTTGCTAGCTATCCATGTAGCATCCCTCTTGATAGAGCGGCACACCTATACTCAAGATCAAATATAAAAACAACTTTTACAACTTGAGCATATTAGAAACTTGATATTGCCACTTCTCTTCAAATTTGTTCCATAAGGGCAGCCACATAAGCTTCTCTTGAGCATCACTATCTTGAGCTTGTGATTCAACAATAGTTGATACTTAGCAACATATACTCCATATAGCTTGAACGGTCCATTGAAATCGACTCCACTTGCCCTTTGTTGGGATTCTTCGTGAAGAAAACCCAGCACCGGGTGAAGCACGGAGAGAAAGCGAGAGAGATAGGGAAAGGCTTCGTGAATGTGAGAGGAAATATGCATAACACGAAGCCTAGGCCATTGCGTTAACAGTTATGTTATACAACAGGGAATCGACCCCCTCTCCAATGCACGGGAGGGGGTATTTATACCGTGATCAGGGATTACAAATCAATGCCTAAACTACCCCTGATCACGGAGAATAATGTACAGGATATTCGGTACAAAAACGTCCGGAGGGCACAATCGACTTTTGCCATCTTCCCGTCGAGGGTACACCAGAAACCCTAGCCGCTGACGTACTCATCCTCCGTGCCGCTCCGGGCCCACCCGCGGATCTTCGGGCGTGCGCGAGGCGCCCTGCTGAGCTTCGCCCGAAGCCCTAAGACTTCGCGTGGCAGCGACCCTCCGGGCGCTCGATCCGCCCTTCGCGCCCAGCATCAAGTCCCGCGGATCTTCGGGCATGCGCGAGGCGCCCTGCCGAGCTTCGCCCGAAGACCTAAGCCTTCGCGTGGCAGCGACCCTTCGGGCGCTCGATCCGCCCTTCGCGCCCAGCATCAAATCCTGCGGAGGGAAAGACAGACGACAGACGAAGGGTCATTAGTTAGCATAGCTAAACCCTTCGGGTTAAAGGAGAGGGCGTCCGGGATCGAAGCCTGCTCCGCGGATCCCCAACAGTAGCCCCTCGCGGGCGAGGTTCAACGCCGATGAGCCGAACCCTCGAAGAATAACCGGATGCGATCGGAGCCGATCCCGGAAAAACTTCCCTCGCTCATTGGGGTTGATGCTGGCTGTAGAGTGCGAAGATGATTTTGTATTGTCCGAAGGTCGGAAACACGGTGAATGGAACAGCTGTGGTAAGAGCAACTCCAGCAGAAGCCCCTAAATCCAAGCCCCTACATGTCATGTAGGGGCCGGTCCCTAGATTCAAGCCCCTACAAATTGCTTCCAACTCCAGCAGCAGCCCCTACATCTCAGCCCCTAGATGGGTGGGACCCGCCTATCAGCCTCACCCCTCGTCTCCTCTTCTTCCTCTGCTCGCGGACGCCACCACCGGCCATAGCGCAGGAGCGGGACGAGGAAGGCCATGGCGCGTCGCCCCGGCACCTCCCCGACGGCGTCTCCCCGGCGCGTCGCCCCGGCCCCGGCGCGGCACCCTACGAGCAGCACCACGACGAGGGCGCACGGGGAGGAGGGGATGTGTAGGCGGGTGCGGGCGCGGGACGAGGGACGCCATGGCGCCCCAAGCTGAGCTCGCCTTGCGTCGATGGATCTGGCGGAAGAAGGCCGCTGCAGACGCAATCGACGCCGACGGGTGGGGAAGGGCAGCGGCGACTGGGAGGCGGAGGCGGGGCACGGCTGCGCGGCTGCGCTACAAGGCGGAGGCGAAGGCGAGGTACGACGTGCGCGGCCATGGCGGGCACGACCTCGACCTTGCCCTGTGGCCATGGCGGCACGAGGCCTTGAACGCGCGCGCTGGGAGCCCGAATCGATGGCGGGCGGGGACAAATCGATGCCGGCGCGACGAATCGACGGCAGGCTTGACGAATCGACGGCGGGAGCGCTGAATCGATGTCGGGCGCGACAAATTGACGGCGAGCTCCCATGGCCGTCGTGGCCGCTGAAGAAGGCCACCTCGACGTCGAGCACGCGCACAGGCATGGCCGAGCGGGTCGTCGTGCAGTGCGCGGCGTGGCGGGCTCGCCGCATGGGGTGAGGGCAAGGCGGGCTCGCCGGAGGGGAGGCAGGCTCGTCGCGGCACAGGCAGGGGAGGCGGGCTCGGCGGCAAGAGGGCGTGGCGGCGTCCTCGAATCGACGGCGGACGCGGCGCATCGAGGAGGCCATGGCAGCGTGGAGGCGGGGAGACGGCGGCGACCGACTGCGAGAACCTCCAGATCCGATCACGGCCTGCCATTTTCATGTGGGGAGCGGCTGGATCTGACGACGGGGTGGGCGGAGGAGACGGGGAGCAGCGGCCACGGCGTCCGGCGGGAGAGGAAGCGGCGTCGCGCGGGAAGAAGAAAGGCGTGCGCGCGCGTTGGTTGGGCGGGTCCCACAGCTGTAGCGACCCAACAGCGAGCCCCTACATCTGGGGGCTTGGAGGGGAAATCTAGGGACCCAATAAGTCTAGGGGCTCATCTAGGGGCCCTGCTGGAGTTGATTTTTTGGCCCCAAGCGCCTACATCTCATGTAGGGGCTTATCTAGGGGCCCTGCTGGAGTTGCTCTAAGAAAATAAAGATCTTATCCGCACTCGCGGTTTTCGAGGGCGCATTAACTGCCCAGGTTTTTACCCCCCTATATAAGGAGGGGAGAGGGCCGGTCATTTTCCGCGCTCACCTCTCAATTTCTTTGTGATCTTCGGGTTTCTGCTGTTGCTTTCGTGTTTTTGTTTTTCGTCGCTTTTGCCTTTTTGTCTTCGTCATGGTCTTGAGGTTCGTTGGTGATCGCTCTTCGGGTTTCTGGATAGGTGCACTCACGACGATTCTTACTATAAGCTTTGTCTTCGTATAGCTTTTAGGTGCTTTTGATGGCTAAAACGAAGCAGACTGCTGGTCTCGTCGACGAAGAGCCGGCGATGTCTGGCGAAGAGGCGGCTTTCAGCCAGGAGGGGGCTATGTCCCTTGATGGTGATGGGTCAGAGGAGTTGTTGGACTCCTTGCCCCGAGGCGAAACTGGTCTTCGTGACCCGGAGGATATCTCCGGCAGGCGCGAGCCCGGGGTCCCGGAAGCTGCCGATGGAGGCAACTCCGGAGGCCAAAAAGCTCCGGAAGACGTTCCGGTTGAGAATCCATCGGCGGACGATGCGGACGCTCCGGCTCCGGTTGAAGGTAAGGATCTTGGGGCTAACAGGGATTACGAGATTTATATCGAGAACGCTTATGCTGGGGACTTCGGGAGAAAACGCTTTAAGGCCGGCGTTGACGCTGGATCTTCGGCTGCAGAAGGGCAGGGTACTTCTGGTTGTGGTCATTCTTTGAAGGTTACTGACTCCCGGATTCGGACGCCTGCAGTTATTGACAAGACTTATCGTTTGAACCGTTCTCGGGTTGACGAAGCTGAGCTCGCCATGTACGTTGAGAGGGGGTACTTCGAAGCCGGAAGGGCCCGCTATCCAGGCGACGAGGAAATTCCGCAACCCAAGCCTAATGAGGCAGTTGTCTTTCGGGATTATTTCGAGGCCGGGCGTCGGCTTCCTGCTCTTTTCATCCTCCAGCGAGTGCTTACAGCGTATGGCATTCAGATACATCACTTGACGCCGAATGCCTTCGTGCAACTGTCAAAGTTCATCTGGGCCGTAAGAACATTCAACGCGAAGGTTAACTACGAAGCCTTTTTGCGCTTCTTCAGTTGTCACTTGCAGAACAAGAAGGTGTACTATGACAATGATGTTCTTCTTCTTCAGTATGGGGTCTGTACTTTCCAGCCGCGAAGCTTCAGTAAGAAGTCGAAGCTCGAGAAAGTTGCTTTGATTGCTGCTTCGAGGAATCGCTGGGACAATGATTGGGTGGACTACTGGTTCTACGCTGAGGTACCCGAAGGGGAGACTGATGATGGGTCTTTGTGCTACCCGCTAGCCAGTTTGCTAGTTCCGGCGGAGCCCACTTTCTCTCCTGATTTCACTGCCCGCGGCAAGACCTTCCAGCCTTGCTGCGATGCTTTCAAGAAGGCCTGCAAGATCATCAGCGGCCGTACCGTCGTTGAGGAGTTTATCGCTGCTGGTATTTGGCCTGTGGAGGGTGGCTGGAAGCCGGATGGCAACGAGAAGATTAAGCTCGACGGGCGCAAGCTCACTTACCGCCGCCCGAAGTTCAATGGGCTTAAAAGGCCTGAAGGTCTTCGGCCGTTGCAGTTTGTTGAGATGGTCGAGGAGTGTGCTAATCTGCTCTGCGACCCGTTCAGTGCCGCCGAAGAGTATGACATGGAAAACGGTCTTCTCCCGAAGCGCCGTATCAATCGGATCTTTGATTCGCTGAAAATCAGCTATGGCAATCATGCCGTGCCCTTGGGTAAAAAGCGGCTCAAGAAAGGGGAGACGCCCGAGATTGCCACGACTTGCTATATCAAGATGAGGGGCTGGGAAAAGAAATTCGAAGCTCCCGCCGCCGGCGCTGGGTCTTCGGGTTCAGGTGCTGGGCGAGGTCGGACTCGGGCGGCTTCGCGTCCGCAGAAAGCTAGCGCTGTCGCTACGACGAGCACTGTGCAGGCCGAGCGCCGGAAGCGCAAGATGGTCGTGTCCCGAGGTTCGAAAGGCTCCGGAATCTCGGATGTTGGTCCAGGCGGGTCGAGTGCCCACTTGGCTTCGGGGCAGACTGAATTTTCCTCAGGTTCTCGTGGTGGAGATGAGTCTGTGGCTGGTTGTTGACGGCCCTTAAGTACCACTTTTGACCGTCAATTACCTGCATAAAAGAAATAAAATGAACACCAAACATAGTGGTAGGAGTTTATTACTAACGATTTCCACGAGTGTTGGTGAATTTGTGAGTGCAGGAACATTTCATATCAAAAGGAGGGAATTCACATCAAGAAGGCCACAACACATCACTCCGAGAAAATCAGCACAGGTAGCACAACAAGATATGGATCAAACGTCATACAAAACTCAACCAACTTGGGCCAATGCACGAAGATCATTGAACAAGACATCAAGGAGGACCCCTCGGCCAAAGCCCAAGGCCAAATGGGCCAAGGGGGGTCGGCCGACCTGCTACAGTGAGGTCGGCCGACCTGCTACAGTGGCCAATCTGGCCCATCTTTCTCTGGCTGGTCGCCACCGCCTTCCTGATGTCGGTTCTGCCTGCATTTAATGCGTTGAGGCGGTGCATTGAGGCGGTGGAGGCCCCCAAACCGACCTACTCAAGACTATAAATAGAGGGGTACCCCCTCCCCTCAAGGACACACAAGAAGGAGAGCCTCATTCCACCCCCAAGGGCCTAGAGCCCCTTGTACACTAGTAGAGTAGGGAGAGAGTAGGGTAGGAGAGAAGGGTAGTCCTCCTCTTGTGAGGACATAGCCAAATCTTGTATCTTGGAGGATACTTATTCATAGTGAAGTGTTCTTCGTTCGTTCATCGTTCGTTCGTCGTTCGTTCTTCGTTCATCGTTCGTTCGTCGTTCGTTCATCGTTCGTTCGTCGTTCATCTTCATTACAAGTAAGTACTCTCGATCCCCTTTTGGATTGTATGTTTCTATTCTCGTATAGGTTCTTCCTTTACTTGCTTGCCTGATCATCTTTCTATTCACGTAAGCATTTAGAGGCAGAATTTATCTTTGGTTCTTGTGAACTAGAATAGGTCTGGCAGTGAGGACTTGATTGCCTTGTTGTCACGTGACCTTGGGACTGGCATAGGGATTTGATAGCCCTCTTGTCACGTGTCCTAGTAGAGGGTTGCCTGTAGGTGGTGACAGCCCTGCTGTGCTTAATCCTCTCCGTTCTAGGGAATTAACCTCTTGGAATCGGTCTGGCAGTGAGGACTTAATTGCCTTATTGTCACGTGACCCTAGGACTGGCATTGGGGACTTAATCGCCCTAGCGCCACGTGTCCTAGTAGGGGGGTTTGCCGGTAGGTGGTGACAGCCCTGCTGTGTTTGCTCTTCCTTGTTCCAGATAGAACTTCATCCATAGGAATCCTCTCTACCCATACCTACCATCCTTCTTTGTGTCCTTGGACCAGCTGGTCTAGTAGATAATTCCACTCCGTTCCCTTGGGATAATATAAATAACGATACCCTTGAATACTCACGGGTGAAGTGCTACAACGGTATTCTCCGTACGCTTGTGGATTTATCTGTGACGTTAAGAAATACCAACAAGCATTTCTGGCGCCGTTGCCGGGGAACGGTTGTTGTCTTATCTTCGAGCCTAGTTGGTCCTCGTATTGTACCCTTTTATCCTTTTCCTTTTATTGCTTATTCTCAATCCATTGTCACTCTTCCACCATCCATCATTTCTACCCCTTCCTTGAAAAACACCAAAAACATTTATCATGTAGCCAGAACCTACAATCCAATCCTTCTCTGCTCCAAGGGGAATGTCATTTGAGCCACCACCATCCTCCAAACCCATTTCCACATCCGGCTATATGATCCACCCCACCTTTATAACCATGGTCAGAAACCGACCCTTCTCTGGAACTGACCAAGAAAATCCATATCACCATCTGCGAGAGTTCGAGCAAGTGTGTTCATGCGTCGTGATCCAAGGCATGGCACAAGAAACCGTGAAATGGAAGTTGTTTCCTTTCTCCCTTCGTGAGAGAGCGGAACAATGGTACACGATTGCCGTTAGAAACATGAATGAGGACTGGGAAAAACTCCGAGATAAATTTTGCTCAGTCTTCTTTCCCTTATCCCGAATCGTTGCTCTCCGGCTAGAAATCATGAATTTCTCGCAGAATGAGAAGGAATCCATAGGTGCAGCCTGGGTTAGGTTTTCCTTGCTAACTCTTACTGGCCCAGACTTGTCTATCCCCGATCCCATGCTATTGCAATATTTCTACATGGGTTTAGACAAGAAATCCACCCTATATCTTGACATCGCCGCTGGAGGCTCATTTGCTTCTAAAACACCGACCGAAGGAAGAAACATCTTGGATCAGATCACAGAAAATAATTCCTTCGGCAGTCTTCTTAGTGAATCCCTCCAAGAGAAAGTCGTGTCAAGCATCGAGGAACCCTCAACATCCGAAACCATCCCCTCTTTGTCCACATCCCATGATTCGCCTGTTGAGTTCCCGTATGAGTTTGAGGAAGAAATTATTGAAGATTATGGAAAAACCTCGAACGACATATGGGACAAGATGCTTGCTACTCCTCCCAATCCTCTCAAAGAACCATTTCTCAAGGAGGACATGAAGAAAATTCTTGAGAAAACCTCTTTCGCCACCACTACCTATCAAAGTCCTTCGGCGAAACCTCATCATGAACCATTTGAGCAAGTGATGTTTGTATCCCCATTCACATCTTTGGATCTTGCTCTACATAAGGATGAGAAGTTTTCAACCCAAGATGAGGATAGAGAAGACGAAACATTCCTAGCCCAACAATCCTCATCACCATCGTTCTATCTTGAGCCTCTTCCCTCTAGCCCTCCGTGTACCATTCTTGTTGGTCATCAAGAACCTCTTGAGAAGGAAAACTCTTGGGCTATGGACTCCCCTGAGGCATCAACTCTAGAAGACCCTGATCCTTTTCATGAGCATGAAAGTTTCTTCCTTGAACACCCACAAGAAACATGCTCATGCCATGAGTCTCTAGAGCCATCATCCGTTAGAGCCAAAACCGCGTTTGATGCCTACAACCACCTTGGTCGTTTGTTTTATTACTTGTTCTTTAGGATGGTTGTAGATGTTTTCATTTATCATAAATATTGCAAATATCGTTGTGCTATGTTGGCACTAACCATGCAGATCATTCTCCCGGATCTCATCATGGAGCAAAGAACAAGTGTGGGGGAGGATCCCTCCCCCACAAAGGCGAGTTATATCACAACTTGTATCCTTACGCTTTCATTTCAATTGATAAAACAAAAATTTAAAGCTAGGCGTTTTTATTTCCCTTTGCAATCATCAAATATGCCTTTAGTTATTTTGCTGAATTCAATAAATTTAGGCTCCCTGGTCTTTAACCCCGGTAGAGTCCTTTTTTGTATTTCCACACTCTTTTGTTTGTTTTGAATAAATAAGCCAGGTACAAGAACAAGTGTGGGGGAGATCTCTTGGTCCTTCATCAAGCACACATTCAAGATCTCCCACCAACACGATGCACAACGTCGCACCAATCAACACGCAAATGAGTGGAGCCATCGGGACAAGAAGACAAAGATCAATCCTATGACCCCTCTTGGTCTCCACTTCATCTAATGCGACGGTTTGCACATCCTATACCCTACTCTCCAATTCTTGAGTTGAAATAAATTTCTTGCATCGTTCACTAAAATTTAACTCATTGTTAAAAACAAATCTCTTTATCCCTCAAACAAGCTTGCATGCTTCTGTTTGGTTGGCCTGCATACTCTTTATTCCTCGCTTCGCACACCTGTTGCTTGTGAACACCAATATCATAGGACCCCATGCTTATCTAAGTTGTTGGCGAGTGTGATATGGTTGGATGATAGGAATCTTGCTTCTTCTGTATAGACTTGGGAATTTATTTTGCAAAATTAAAAATCCATAGCTTTGCACTCCTCAATGATCTTAAATTCCTACCAGAGCCAGATAATGATCACTTTGAAAACCCCTATAAAATGCTACTTGTTATTGCTTTGAGCTTTGTCAAATTGTGTGACCCTTGTGAGATTCTTGTCATACTTTCCTGGTCAAGATCACGTACACATACACCACTACCTCTACAAAACATGCTAACTTCTACACTGGAAGTTAGCAACATCCTTTCCATTCATCCATCCACCTAAATAAAATACTCCTTCATCTTTAGTTGATATCTCTCTTCAAATACTCTTGCAAAAGAGGCATGGCTATCGAAAAAAAAGAGAGAGAGAGAAAGAGTTCATCAGAAAAGAAAGAAAGAAAGAAAGAAAGTGTTAGTGCTCAAAAGCATGAAAAAAAAGAGAGAGAGAGAGAAGAAAGAAAAGAAGCGATAGCCATGTTCTCAAACAAAATTCAAGCACGAGAGAGATATCATCACATCAAGGAGTATCCATCTCGTTCTATCTTCCACACACATATCCACACACATGCACATTCTTGATCAGATTGTATGGCTTGTTTTCTCTTTTGGATCCACTCTTTGACTTCGCAATATAAGTGATGCAAGTATGCTCCTTTTCATCCCTACCAAGCTCCACATAAAGCCTTACATAGAAGTAGGATGAAAGGAGGCAAACACATTGCCTTGGTGAGGAATCATACACATTGAGCGATTTGAGAGAATCATTTGAGGAGTACAAGCTATGCTTTTACTTTGAAAATCCTTCAAGAACCCAAGTTACTCAGCAGAGGGGTATTGATGACTTGAATCAAGATCGTTCCATTCCTCAACCGCCCAAGATAGCATGTTAGCCACTTCAAAGTTCACAGGTGCAGGTATGGCTTGGAATAACTTGTATGCTAGCATCATACCATAGGAAGTCATGCTTTATCTTAATCTTCCACCTTCACTCGAGGACGAGCAAAGGCTCAAGTGTGGGGGTGTTGTTGACGGCCCTTAAGTACCACTTTTGACCGTCAATTACCTGCATAAAAGAAATAAAATGAACACCAAACATAGTGGTAGGAGTTTATTACTAACGATTTCCACGAGTGTTGGTGAATTTGTGAGTGCAGGAACATTTCATATCAAAAGGAGGGAATTCACATCAAGAAGGCCACAACACATCACTCCGAGAAAATCAGCACAGGCAGCACAACAAGATATGGATCAAACGTCATACAAAACTCAACCAACTTGGGCCAATGCACGAAGATCATTGAACAAGACATCAAGGAGGACCCCTCGGCCAAAGCCCAAGGCCAAATGGGCCAAGGGGGGTCGGCCGACCTGCTACAGTGAGGTCGGCCGACCTGCTACAGTGGCCAATCTGGCCCATCTTTCTCTGGCTGGTCGCCACCGCCTTCCTGATGTCGGTTCTGCCTGCATTTAATGCGTTGAGGCGGTGCATTGAGGCGGTGGAGGCCCCCAAACCGACCTACTCAAGACTATAAATAGAGGGGTACCCCCTCCCCTCAAGGACACACAAGAAGGAGAGCCTCATTCCACCCCCAAGGGCCTAGAGCCCCTTGTACACTAGTAGAGTAGGGAGAGAGTAGGGTAGGAGAGAAGGGTAGTCCTCCTCTTGTGAGGACATAGCCAAATCTTGTATCTTGGAGGATACTTATTCATAGTGAAGTGTTCTTCGTTCGTTCATCGTTCGTTCGTCGTTCGTTCTTCGTTCATCGTTCGTTCGTCGTTCGTTCATCGTTCGTTCGTCGTTCATCTTCATTACAAGTAAGTACTCTCGATCCCCTTTTGGATTGTATGTTTCTATTCTCGTATAGGTTCTTCCTTTACTTGCTTGCCTGATCATCTTTCTATTCAAGTAAGCATTTAGAGGCAGAATTTATCTTTGGTTCTTGTGAACTAGAATAGGTCTGGCAGTGAGGACTTGATTGCCTTGTTGTCACGTGACCTTGGGACTGGCATAGGGATTTGATAGCCCTCTTGTCACGTGTCCTAGTAGAGGGTTGCCTGTAGGTGGTGACAGCCCTGCTGTGCTTAATCCTCTCCGTTCTAGGGAATTGACCTCTTGGAATCGGTCTGGCAGTGAGGACTTAATTGCCTTATTGTCACGTGACCCTAGGACTGGCATTGGGGACTTAATCGCCCTAGCGCCACGTGTCCTAGTAGGAGGGTTTGCCGGTAGGTGGTGACAGCCCTGCTGTGTTTGCTCTTCCTTGTTCCAGACAGAACTTCATCCATAGGAATCCTCTCTACCCATACCTACCATCCTTCTTTGTGTCCTTGGACCAGCTGGTCTAGTAGATAATTCCACTCCGTTCCCTTGGGATAATATAAATAACGATACCCTTGAATACTCACGGGTGAAGTGCTACAACGGTATTCTCCGTACGCTTGCGGATTTATCTGTGACGTTAAGAAATACCAACACTGGTGGTGCTGGAGTGGTTGGTTCTGGGAACGCGCCTGGTTCTCCTGGCTTGGAGGCGCTTTCCGAAGGTCGGGACGGGGTTCCCGTGATCGAGCTGTCAGATACAGAGGAGTTGCTGGATGACGCCAGCAGTCTTCGTGTAGATGTTGAGGAGACGCAGGGCATGGAGCTGGGCCGAAGCATCGGGGACATGGTTGGAGATGATATACTGGGCTCGACCGGCATAGCGCGGTCTGAAGACACAAGGAGCTCCAGTGCTTCGGAAAGCTCTGATGGTTCGTCGTCTTCGGGCGGTGACTCTGTCTCGAGCTCCGACGCGGGGAGCTCGTATGGGACCACAAAGGATGATGACTCTCTCGATGTTTCGCTGGCGATGATGAATGGCTTAAGGGAGTACAATCCCGAAGGTCCTTAGACTTGTGGCTTTAGTTTTCTTTGCGTTACTCTTCTATATATATTTTTTGTTCTCACGTGAAAATTGCCTTGCGTAGAGCTTCGGAGCACGCTGGAGGCGAACTCCGCTCCTAACCTCGCCGATTTGCTGCTCCGGCAAGGCCAGATGGTAACTGGATTGAAGGATTTTTCTTCGTTTATTTTGTTGACCTATTGGTCTTTGTTAACACTTCGCTTCTTTATCAGATCACGCAGGCGTCTCAGGTACTTTGGAAGAAGTTGGAGACTGAGGTGGGCTTCGGAGGTGTCCCCCCTGAACTCGTCACGCTTCGCGAGGAGAAAAGTTGCTGGGAGACGAAGGAAGCCGGCTTCGAGGAAGAGATCGCGCGCTTGAAGAAAGACCTCCAGGAGAAAACTGACTCCTTCGCTGCCTACAAGAAGGATACCGAAAGGAAACACGCGGCGGCGCTGGAGAAAGAGGAGGACAAAAGGGCCGCTCTGGAGGAGACTTTGAAAGCGGAAGCCGAACGGCTAAGGTCGGGGGCTTCGGGCTTATTTCGGTCTTATTCGGAGCTTCTTGCTCGCTACGGCCGCCAGCCTCGCCCTCTTCCCGCCGGAGATGAGCTGAACCTCGATTCTTTGCTATCTTGGGTTGAGAAGGAACTCCAGTCTGTGCCCAGCTTGTTGAATAACATGTGTGATCATGGGGCGAAGACCTGCCTCTACGCGCTTCTGGACATTCTGGCAAAGAAAAAGGTTGGCGACTTTCATGAGCTTGGTTACTCCACCTTTCCTTCCGAAGCCATAGAGTTTGCGGATCCTAACACCGTGGACAAGGGCGTTAGCATTGTTGCGAAACGCTTTTGGAGGTTCTACTGGAGCAAGCACGGCTCCGCGGCCGCCTGCGCTAGCGCCGTTTCTCGCGCGAAGGAGGTAAGGGCTTCGGACGTTTTTGATTTTTTCTTCCGGAGTTTTTATTGAGCTGAGTAACCCTCGACCTTTTACAGGCTAAGGAGAAAAAGAGGAAAGAGGCTGGAGGTCCTGTTTCGTCTTCGAATCCTTCTTCGGCCGACGAGCAGGGGAAAGCGAAGAAGGCCAAGAGCGCTGTTGTTGCCGAAGCTTCCTCCGCTGCTCGTTCTCGCTCTGCTACCCCATCGGAGCCCGCCGCGAAGGTTGCTGCAAGCGAAGATGCTTAGATCCTCGGGGCTACTGGATTTTGTTTTTGTTTTGTAACTTTAATGGGCTGTAATTCAGAGACGCGGTACTGTGTGCAGGTCTCCGAAGAGGAGGCTGCTGTTGAACCTTTGTGCTATCAAAACGGTAGGATTTGTGCTACGTGCGCTGCCTATCGTTTGGTTACGAAGATTGTTGGCGATGACGGTCTTGGTCGCTTCTGGGGCTACGTTCTCAATGAGTACTTTGGCGCTCGGGCTGAAGTGACTCAGTTATTTCAGAGGGGTAGGCGCCGGATGCTTCGCGGGCCTCCGTTGGTCGTCCCGAAGGCCGAGGCTACGGAGTCTGAAGAGATTTATGACGTTCCGTGGGTGTACGACGATAGCCGTGGGGATGGGCTACCTGGGATGTTTCTTGAACTATGAATTTCTGTTGTCGTTTTCGTGCTTTAGGCTTGACTAAGTATTGGTCGTTATCTTTGTTGTTAGCGATGATGTAATTCCTATATTGGTTGTGAGCCTTCGAAAAAAACTTTCCTCCCCCTGGCAAACGAGGGCGAGGTCGCTGACGCGAAGCCTTTTGATTCGGAAAAACTTCCCTCCCCCCTAGCAAACGAGGGCGAGGTTGCTAACGCGAAGCCTTTTGCTTCGGAAAAACTTCCCTCCCCTCTAGCAAACGAGGGCGAGGTTGCTAACGCAAAGCCTTTTGCTTCGGAAAAACTTCCCTCCCCCCTAGCAAACGAGGACGAGGTTGCTAACGTGAAGCCTTTTGCTTCGGAAAAACTTCCCTCCCCCCTAGCAAACGAGGGCGAGGTTGCTAACGCAAAGCCTTTTGCTTCGGAAAAACTTCCCTCCCCCCTAGCAAACGAGGGCGAGGTTGCTAACGTGAAGCCTTTTGCTTCGGAAAAACTTCCCTCCCCCCTAGCAAACGAGGGCGGGGTTGCTAACGCGAAGCCTTTTGCTTCGGAAAAACTTCCCTCCCCCCTGGCAAACGAGGGCGGGGTTGCTAACGCGAAGCCTTTTGCTTCGGAAAAACTTCCCTCCCCCCTCGCAAACGAGGGCGAGGTTGCTAACGCGAAGCCTTTTGCTTCGGAAAAACTTCCCTCCCCCCTAGCAAACGAGGGCGAGGTTGCTAACGCGAAGCCTTTTGCTTCGGAAAAACTTCCCTCCCCCTTTATTAATCTGGGACGCGGGTTGTTACAACCGTAGTTCGGCTTTGTTACGCTTCGTCTCTGCGGGTGCGGCGCCTGGTCCTGCTCGCGACTCCGGCGTTTACTGGTTCCCACGGTTGCAGATTGTTGGGTAGGTACCTCTTTCTTGGGCGCCCTTGTTCTTCTTCGCCTGAAGAGATGTTGATGAATTCTGGTAGTGCCTCTTCGTTTGGCGGAACGACCTCCAGCGGCTCCTGGCCTTGTTGGTATTGTTGAATCTCTAGCCTTTGCTCTAAGTTTTGATTTTGCGGGTGCTGGTTTTGGCTTTGGTTTCGCTGCGAAGAGCTCTCTGATACCCTCAGGTTCTTCATTGCTTGTAGGTATTTTTCTATGTTCTTTCTGGTTGCGCCTTCGTCGCTCATTTTGCGATGTTGCCAGTGTGCTTTGCTAATTTGCTTGAGAGGTGTGGTTTATATAGGGGTTGTTGCTGCTCTTCGCGGTGCCGAAGAGTCAGGTGGCTTTTACTGTGGGTACAGTCGGTAGTGGTGGAACTATGCTAGCTTTAATCGTAGGCTGCTGTTTGTGATGAGCTAGATTCTTCGTATTGGCTGGGCCATGAAGCCATGAGGCGCACTACTGCGTGTCGGAGGTTTTTTGCCGCTTGGGCATTTCATTCTTCTCGAAGAATGTTCTCGCTTTACTGGGCGATTGTAATTTTTCCTGCTTGAGGAATGGCTCGGGATTTCTTTACCCTGATAAGCCGGAGAGATACGCGTTTCTGCGTAATAGCGTAGGTTTACGCTTCGGGCGTTTTTGCCCTTGAGATGTGGCAAACTCTCGATGGAGTTTGCATCGAAGTTGTGATGCTTGAGAGACAAATAGGGGAAAGGAGCTGCATTAATTTGCAGGGATTACATTGGGTCTCACCTCGTTAAAAACCTCACCCCCTTGATGGGGTTCCCCTGTGAGGAAAAGAGTATGAGCCCTTGGTTGCGGAATTTAAATCTAGGCTACGACAAAAGTAGAAGAAAGACTTCGCTTATGTTACCGCGAAGCCCTGGTACACTTTATGCAAAGTATCTCTTGAGGTTGTCCGCATTCCATGGATGCGGGAGTTCGTTTCCATCCTCGTCACTGAGATGATAGGCTCCGGGCCTATTGCTCTTGGTGATGATGTAAGGTCCTTGCCATTTTGGCTCTAGTTTTCCCTTGCCTTCTGTTTTTGGGCTCCGGAGGAGTACTAGATCTCCTAGTGAGAAGGATTTGTTTATCACCTTGCGGTCTCTCCATTTTTTTGTTTCGGTTTGATAGCTTTCCAAATTTTGGATGGCACTGACTCTGTCCATCTCCATCATGTCTTTCGATATTGCTATATCTTCGGGGCTTATCTCATGGGCTTCGGCTCTTGGGCCTTTGTATTTGATCTCTTCAGGAGTCATGGCTTCGTCTCCGAAGAGTAGCTTGAAAGGGGAAAATTTTGTTGCCCTTGATTCTGAGGTATTATGGGACCAGATGATCTTCGGCAGCTCATCTGCCCATTTGCTTTTTTTCTGGATGAGAAGGCATTTTTTGACTCCTGTGAAGATTTGCTTGTTCGCATTTTCGACAGCTCCGTTTGACTCCAGGTGATACACAGAGGCGAAGTGTGCGGTTGTTCCGATGCTTCGGCAATACTCTTTGAACTCGTAGTTGTCGAACTGTTATTTATTGAGGTACCCCGAAGCGACACACTATATTTTGCCAAAAGAACTTGCGTATGGTTGACGCTGTGATGTTGACGATTGGTTTTGCTTCGATCCATTTTGTGAAATATTCCAGAGCGACTACTGCAAAGGTGTAGTTCCCTTGTGCTGCGGGTAACGGCCCGACGATGTCGATACCCCATCTCTGGAGGGGCCATGATGGTTGGATTACTTGTGTTGGCTGGGAAATGCCGGAGGGTTTGTTTGCGAACTTTTGACAGGCTTCGCATTTTCTGACTAGGTCTTGGGCATCTGTGAAGGCAGTGGGCCAAAAGAATCCCTGGCGAAGGGCTTTGGCGCAGATTGATTTTATTCCGGCGTGGGCTCCGTAGATTCCTTCATGAATATCGCGGAGCACTTGATTCCCTTCTTCGCGGCTGATGCACTTTAGCAGGGGTTTGCTGATGCTGGATCTGTACAGCTGATCATTGAGTATAACATAGTTTCTTGCTCTTGCTTTCATTCTCTTTTCTTCGGTTTCGTCAAGAGGTTCGTAGTAATCCCAAAGGTAAGCCATTATCGGTGATCTCCAGTCTTCGCTCCGTATGATGTTTACGAGCTTGATTTCCTTCTCAGGCGTTTTTATAGATGGCGAAGTTAATGTCTCGAAGAAAACGTCTAGCGGCAGGGGTTCTTTTCTTGAAGCTGCTCTTGCTAAGGCATCTGCTTCATGATTATCGCTTCGTTCAAGATGGACGCAAGAGTAGCCTCTGAAATGCTTCTCGGTGCTCCGGATTAAGTCCAGGTACTTGATCAGCTCTGGGTCTCGGGCCGTGAAAGTTTTGTCAATGTGGCTCTGGATGACTTTGGAGTCAGTGTGGATGACGAAGTTGAGGACGCCCAAAGCTCTTAGCTTTCTCAGTGCTAGCAATACTGCTTCGTATTCTGCGATGTTGTTTGTGCACTTGTCAGTTTCTTTGCTGAATTCAAGTCTGACTGCATATCTCAGTTTGATGCCCGAAGGGGAGATGAGGATTGCCGAAGCCCCAGCCCCTAGGTGACCCCATGCTCCGTCGCATCTGATTTGCCAGGGTTGCTCGAAAACTGGGCCCTCGGTGTAGGAGCTGGGCTCAGTCCAGTCTGCGATGAAATCCGCAAGGACTTGCCCGTTGATGGCACTTCGGCTTTCGAAGTCGACAACGTGTTAAGATAGTTCCGCTGCCCATTTGGAGATTCTTCCCGATGCCTCTCTGTTGCCGAACATTTCTGACAAAGGCTGGTTTGTGAGCACTTTTATTGTATGAGCTTCGAAATAGTGCCTCAGCTTTCTTGAAGCCATGACTACTGCATAGGCGATCTTTTCTAGCTCTGAGTAGAACAATTTTGAGCCGGATAGGGCTTCAGAGACATAATAAACTGGGACTTGAATCTTTACTTCGATTCCCTTGTTGTTTGTCTTCGCTTGGGTTTGGACCAGGGCCGCGCTCACTGCTCTGTGAGATGCGGCGACATACATGTACTGGGTTTCTTTTGCCTTCGGACTGGCGAAGGCTGTCATTTCTTTCAGATACTTCTTCAGGTCAGCGAAGGCTTTTCTTTGAGTTTCTCCCCATTCGAATTTTCCGGTGCCTTTTAACACTTGAAAGAAAGGGAGACTTCTTTCGGCTGATCTTGAAATGAACCTGTTGAGCGCTGCGATTCTTCCGGTAAGCTTTTGTACATCTTTGATGGAAGTGGGCTCTTTCATGTTGAGGATGGCGTCTATCTTGTCGGAGTTAGCCTCTATACCCTTGATGGATACCAGGCAACCGAGTACTTTGCCCTTAGAAACTCCGAAGACGCATTTCTCGGGGTTTAGCTTGAGGTTTGCTTGTCTGAACTTGGCGAAGGTCAAAGCCAAGTGAGATATATGATCGCTTCGCTTATCGCTTTTTACGACGATGTCGTCGACATATGCAAGTACTATTGTTCCTTCCATTTCTTGCAGTACTTCGGTAGTCATTCTACAGAATGTTGGCCCTGCGTTTTTCAACCCTTCGGGCATTCTCACGAAACAAAAGGTTCCGAAGGGGGTGATGAAACTTGTTTTCTCTTCGTCTTCTTTTCTCATGAAGATTTGATGATAGCCGGAGAAACAGTCCAGCAAGGAAAGCAATTCGGCTTCGGCTGCGGCATCTACTATCATGTCGATGCGAGGCAGAGGGAAATCATCTTTTGGGCATGCCTTGTTTAAGTCGGTGAAATCTACGCACATTCTCCATTTCCCGTTCTTCTTCTTCACCGGGACTGTATTTGCTAGCCAGGTGGGGTACTTGACTTCTCTGATGACTCCAGCGTCGAGGAGCCTTTGGACTTCGGTTTTTACAGCTGCGACTCTGTCGTCTGACATTTTTCTTAGCTTCTGCTTCTTCGGTTTGATATTTGGATCGATGTCCAGCTTATGCTCAATTGTTTGTCTGCTTACGCCTTGGAGGTCCTTTGATGACCATGCGAAGACGTCTTTGTTTTTGCGGAGCAGCTCTATGAGTTCTTCTTCTTCATTCTTCGGAAGGAGATCACTTATTATCATTGCTTGATCTAGGATGAGGTTGTCGAGCAGTACTCTTCTTGTTCCGTCCTTGTGGGTGATGCGAGGGTCTTCTTTGTCGAGCAACTTTTCTGGTACTAAGTGCTTGTGCTTTTCTTTTTTGTCTGGATCTTCGCTTACGACATACACATTATTTTGCCCTGGGGTTATTCCCGTTTCGATGTTCCTGGCTTCTTGCTGGTCCCCGAAGACTGTAATGACTCCCTTCGGCGAGGGTATTTTCATGACTAAGAATGAATTCCTGATGATAATATCGAAGGTGTTAATAACGCCTCTGCCGAAGATGGCGTTGTATGGGTAGTTCATTTCCACCACATCGAAAGTTATATGTTCGGTTCTGGGGTTTGACGTATCTCCGAAAGACACTGGCAGAGAGATTTTTCCAAGCGGGTTGATTCTTTTTCCCCCGAAGCCGTACAAAGGTGTGTCCGTAGGTTCAAGGAGTTTCCTGTCTAGCTTTAGACGGTCGAAGGTACTGGCGAAGAGGATGTCCGAGGAAGCCCCATTGTCAACCAATATTTTGGTGACGTCCCATCCGTAGATGTTTGTTTTGATGACCATGGCGTCATTGTGCGGGTGTTTCTTGAGTTCAGAACGTGATAGGTCTTCTTCGGTAAAAGTGATTGGCACGTGAGACCATTTCGTCTTTCTGACTGGAGCTGCGTTAAAGATTGTGTTTACTGCTCTGAAATATTCTCTTCGTTGTCTCTTTGACTCGAAGTCCGTTGAAGATCCTCCAGTGATTGGTAATATGGTGCCGAAGGATGGCAGTGGATCTGCGGAAGTTTGATGGCTTGACTCGGTCTTCGGTGGAATGCATGCCGTGGACGGTGGTGGTGGTAGCTCTTCGCGTGTTGTATAACTGTGTGAAGGTGGTGGTAGCATCTTCGGGATGTGGTTCACTTGAGGCATTGGCAAGAAGTTGTTTGGGTGGAAACTCGAAGGCTGAGGCATTGTGCCTTGATAGTGTTGATGGTAAACTGGAGTGAGTTGCGGATATGCAGGATTATATTGCGGAGATGGTTGCCAGTTGGGGTTTCCGGAAGTATTGTTAACAACTCGCGGTGGAGGTGCGGGTTGTTCTTTTGTCTTCATTCTTTCCAGGACTGTTTTAGTTTCGGGACACTCTTTTGAGGTGTGTCCTTGGTCAGGTCCATAGAAAATGCAATATGGTTTGCGAGGTTCTTGGTTTCTCCCTTTGCCTCGTCCTCTTCCTCTTCCGTTTCTTCCCCCTCTGTAACTGTTAGACTCTGAAGGTGTTTCCGTCTTCTGGCTGTCAATCTGGTTGATGTATTGAGCTTGTTGTTCGTCTTTGTTTCGCCTTCTCGAGGTATTCCAGTCTGGTTGGCTTCGTTGGTTGTTTGACTTCGCCGCTTGCTTTTGGCTGTTTTCTGTTGCTTTTTGTCTTCGATAGTCAGAGTCAGCTTTGCTGTATTTCGCTAGCTCTGGGTATAGGTCTTCTATAGTCGCTGGAGTGTTTATTGTCAAATGCGTTGAACAGGGTCCGGCCCGAAGCCCCGCGATTGCTGCATCAATTGCTGAGCTGTCTTCCACTTCTGGGGCATGAGATCTTAGTTCTACGAATCTTCGGAAATAATCTTGAAGGGGCTCCCGCTCTCCTTGTACGCAAGCCCGCAGCTCTTGAGCTGAGACGGTTTTGCGCAGGAAGCCTTGAAAGTTTTGAGTTAACTTGTCCCTTAGATTTTCCCACGAGTATATTGTACCTGGGCGAAGGGTTGAGTACCAATCCAACGCTGGGCCTTCGAGTGCGGTGATGAGCTTTTTGGCTAGAACGATGTCGTTTCCGCCGGCAGAGGAGATTGCGGCTTCGTAGCTCATGAGAAATTGTCTTGGGTCGAAACGGCCATTATATCTCGGGAGAGGTATTGGCTTGCACGACGTGGGCCATCGCGTGAGTTGAATGCCTTCGGACAATGGTGAACTTTTGTCAAACTTGCTGATTATCCCTTCGGGTCTTGTGGTGTTATAGCTTGGTCTTGCTACCCTTCTAACCGTTTGATCTTGCTGTTCAGTATCTTGTTCTTGCATTTCCCGCAATTCTTCTTCCAGCTGAGCGATTTAGGCCTTCGCTTCTTCAATTCTGCTTTGGAGTCTTGTTTTTGAATGTTGATTGACCTCTTCGAGACGAGCGCTTCGTATTTCTCGGAGCCTTTTCAACTGTTTCTGCAACTTAAGGAGGGCTCTATATTCGTGCTCTTGGTCTTCGCATCTTGCTCGCCCTTGTTGGGCATTACTCGTCTCCGGGTTATCAAAATTGACCCTTCTTGTATTGTCGAACTGATCCCAGTCTTCGTCCGTATCGGTGTCAGTATCTTGTGCGAAGGTTGGTTCTTCCGCCGGGATGATTTGCTTGTTGGCTGCCTCTCTTGTGCGGTTGTCTTCGCCGCAAGGGGCATTGGTGTTGGTGTTGGCTTGGGTTTCCCCGATGCGGAGCGGGATTTCTCCTTGGGGTGTCCTCGCTGCGTTTGATCTTGTTGTTGGCCCGGTGGGTAGTTGTGGCTGCGGGGGTGGCGTTGGGTCTTCTTCCGAAGCCCCGTTCGCGACCCTCGCCTTTTTAGGTGGCATTAGGGCTTGTTCTTCGTGCTAGAACCACGGTGGGCGCCAAATGTTGGGATTCTTCGTGAAGAAAACCCAGCACCGGGTGAAGCACGGAGAGAAAGCGAGAGAGATAGGGAAAGGCTTCGTGAATGTGAGAGGAAATCTGCATAACACGAAGCCTAGGCCATTGCGTTAACAGTTATGTTATACAGCAGGGAATCGACCCCCTCTCCAATGCACGGGAGGGGGTATTTATACCGTGATCAGGGATTACAAATCAATGCCTAAACTACCCCTGATCACGGAGAATAATGTACAGGATATTCGGTACAAAAACGTCCGGAGGGCACAATCGACTTTTGCCATCTTCCCGTCGAGGGTACACCAGAAACCCTAGCCGCTGACGTACTCATCCTCCGTGCCGCTCCGGGCCCACCCGCGGATCTTCGGGCATGCGCGAGGCGCCCTGCCGAGCTTCGCCCGAAGCCCTAAGACTTCGCGTGGCAGCGACCCTTCGGGCGCTCGATCCGCCCTTCGCGCCCAGCATCAAGTCCTGCGGATCTTCGGGCATGCGCGAGGCGCCCTGCCGAAGGGTCATTGGTTAGCATAGCTAAACCCTTCGGGTTAAAGGAGAGGGCGTCCGGGATCGAAGCCTGCTCCGCGGATCCCCAACACCCTTCACCACATATTAGGTGCCTCGGCGCCAAGACTCCTGCTTGCCCTTCTCCTAACTATGGTTCATCGCGACCAAGTCATGTCAACCCTTCACCTTCTTGCTATTTAAGCCATACATTGTTTTGCATCATCCTTAAGCATCCAATTTTGTGTTGATGATTGATTTATTGATTGATCAAGTTGCTTTCAATTATATAATCATTATTGACATTTAGCACTTGATCATCCTTCATCTTGACCATGAGAAAGCCACTAGATATAGAATCTTGTATTTGAAATAATTCATTTCTTTTCATCATATGTTGCCCACATGGTCTTTATTTGCTTCAAACAATTGTACATCAAAGCGTTTATTCATGAGAGACATTGTACATATATTGCTTGCAACCTGTCCATATACTCACAAAGAATATTAGACCTTTAATCATGTTGTCATACAATACACCAAAACCCACTAGGGGTGCATATGCACTTTCAATCTCCCCATTTTTGGTGATTGATGACAACCTTGATTAAAGCTTACAAATGATATTCAAAGAATATTTTGAATGCAAACATGTAGAACAAGCTCCCCCTTAATATGTGAATATTTGAGTGAAATTCAAAAAATTGGCCTCAAATGCCATTTGCACATATAGAATGGAAAACATGAGAGCTTTTCCTACATGTATGCATTTGTGGGGTGCAACAAGTGTGTGTGAACAAATAATACGTGATGCATATGACAAGATAATCACACAACATAATAAAAACGAAACGCATCTGTGCTGTCTGGCCAAAACCGGAACTTCCGGTTTGCCAAACCGGAACTTCCGGTTTTTCAGACTGCACAGAGTTAAAAAGAAAAAACAATACATCATTTCAACAAGGCATCACACACTAGCATAAAAGAGATCCTTAGAAACTTATTACAAGGTTCAACACACATAGTTCACACATTACAATTGTTCTCAAGTCCACGAAAGCGATAAAAGCGATACATTGATAGATAGTGTTCTGCCCAGCCTTCCGGTTTGCCAAACCGGAACTTCCGGTTTTCCTGGACAGAACAGATCAAGATCGAAAGAGCTAAAATTTGACGGCATCGACTTGTAGCTTTAATCTTTCTCTCCCCCTTTGTCATCCAGCACCAAAAAGGAGTAGAGAGGCTTGCATGAATGCTCACTCGTCGTCTTCGCCATCTCCAACATTTTCCTCCTCTTCATCTTCATCTCTTGGAGGGGAGAAAGGAGGGGGCTGCTGCTGCGGCTGCTCACCAAAGAAACCAAATCCATACTCATTGAAGCTTTGTTCACCAAAAATCTGAGCACTGAGATTTTGTTGTTGATAGCCACTAATCCTTTCCTCAAAGCTTCCCATAGGTGGACTATCATCATCTCTAATAGGAGAGCAAACAATATCGGAATGATCTCTTTGAACTATTTGCTTCACTGTCTTTGTGAGCTTTCTTCTTTCTTTCCTCTCATTGTTTGCTTTCACATCTGCATCATATTGAGACCGACACAAGCCACGGAAGAGGTTGAAAAACTTCTTGATCGGAGAGGAAGATCCGCTGCCCCTATGCTTTCTGCTGCTGCTAGGACCTTGGGAAGTTGATGGTTCATGAGTTTGAGCTGCTGCCCCGCTGTCCTCAACCGGCATTTTCAGATTTGTTTTGACTTTTTGATATAAATGCTTCATCTCACACTCAAAAGTGCCACCGGTGATTTTCTTAATCATAAGCATGATGTACGGTGCATAGCCACAACTCTTGAGAGGATTGTTTGCAATAATCTTGATTTCCTCCCATATGAAATCAAACACTGAGAATGGTGTGCCATGAGGAGGAGTCTCAGACATAGCTGCAAGAATGTTCTTGTTGTAGGAAGGAATAGCTGTAGCATCACCCTCTCTAGGAGTGAGAGTCTTCCTAAACAACCGGTTCAAATATCCATAGAAAGGAAGCAAACCCGTAGAGTGACCCTTGCTGCCTTGCATGCTTCTTGGATACATGAAACTCATTCTGTTTGTGCTCAGAATAGGATGTGAGTGAAGGCGGGGACGGTTGGCATCATATCTTCCAAAACCAAGAATTCTAGCAAACTGTGCATAGCTCACTTCAAACCAACGACCCTCTGTCATCCAATGGAATTTACTGACTTTATCATTCTCCTCAACATACAAAGTAGCAAAGAACTGAGCAATGATCTCATTGTTCCAATCCTTCTGAATGCTCATAACATCATAGACCTTTCTAGCTTTGCATGCAGCAATCACTTCATTGATGATTGGGTCATTCTTGCTTGCCAGAAACTGCCAATCAATCCACTGGGAGATAGCCACAGGTGTTGTCTTTGCCAAAATCACTGACTCATAGAAATCCTGCTGAAAATATGTGTGGAATCTGTAGTCAGAGGCTTCCTTCTGAAGTTGCCTAGGATCAACTGCCCTCACCTCTCTCACTGCTTCAGATTTTCCTTTGTAGCTCACTTTTGCTCTCCAATGAGGATTAGCTGGAATATGAAATTTTGCAGCCGCATAATTAGCATTTCCCGCTGGAACAGGCTCCTCCACATCAAATATTTCTCCCTCTTCATCCTCCTCATCCTCCCCACTGGACTCACTATTTTCACCAGCTGTCCTACTACCAGTGCCAATACCAGCTGCTGATTTTCCTTTGGAATGACCGCTGGTTTCATGTTGTGGAGAAGGAATATACTCTTCTTCTTCAGTGTCATCACTTGAGGTTTCCTCAACCTCCTCTTCCACAACATCTGCAATCTCCATAGTACCCCTAGGCAGATTCTTGGTGCGAGCCGCTGTTTGCTTTCGACAAACACGCGGATTCGGATCATCATGCCTTGCTTTCTTTCTCATTTCCCTTCCATCATCAGCCATGCTGCCCCTGATATAACAAATATGCATGAAAGATTTTAGGAAACAGCTAGAACAGGAGTTGAGATGATTTGATAGCAATTTTAGATGAAAACATGCACTCAGGTTTTCACTGAGGAAACCGGAACTTCCGGTTTGCCAAACCGGAACATCCGGTCTTCTCAGGGAAAACCTATGTCCATCTAGTCATCTAAAACAACTAAGGATGTTTCAAGGCATGAGTAAATAGCAAGATAGCAATAGATTTCCTAGCCATAATATAGATCAACCAAAATTCGTGAAATAGACTTCCCTTGTCAAAACCGGAACTTCCGGTTTGCCAAACCGGAACTTCCGGTCTTCACGGGGAAAACCTAGTTCTTGAATCCGATCGATTTAGCCCACCAATCACAGAGATATTGCAGGTATATGTACTATGGCATCCTAGGAAGCAATGCTAGGAAGGAATTTCAAAACTACCCAAGGAACAAGAAGATCGAAAAATGAGCTCATGGGTACCTTTGGAGAGGGGAACTTCAAATCCGGAGGTGGAATCGGAGTCTCCGGTTTTGAGGATACACAATCCACCCAAAAACCGAAGGATTCCTCGGATGGAAGATGAAATCGCCAAAGGGGGAAGAGGGGAGTCGCCCACGGTGAAGAAGAACACGATAGAGGTGAATGTGGACTGAAGGGGTAAGTTTTCTGTTCGGATAGGGTTAAACCCGACAAAACCGGAACTTCCGGTTTGGAAACCAGAACTTCCGGTTTTTCTGACTTAGACAGAAAAACTCAGAATTTGAATTTCTTCACATCACTGTAGCTCGGAGTATCCGGTATCCTACCGGAGTATCCGGTGGGGAGTCTCTATTGTTGAGCACTGAAATTTCATGATTTTTACCGGAGAGTCCGACCTCATGCCGGACAATCCGACCACTGACTTTTCTTACTGACTTGAGAGATCTTGATCAAGATTTGATATCAAAGAATTAAGGACTTGAGAGAGACAATCTCACTAATTGTGGTTAGCCAACAATCAAACAAGGTGAACTATAACCACAATTAGCTTGAAATGATCACAAAGATCAAGAACCAAGATTTTTGAAAACACACATAAAGCATGATAAGGATTTTTCGAAAAGACTATCCTAACTCACAAAGAGTATATGTTGACTTGAGTCACCCACATACCAAAGCACAACCTAGCACATAAGTTCTATATGATGGAAAGATTTAATGCAAGAGCAAAAGAGGTGTACCTTCATTTTGAAAAACCAAACACACATCAATGAGGATGAATATATCAATCTTGCGTCGTGTGCTCATTTTTCAGCAAATCCAATGCCAGATTTTTCATAAGAGAATATCATGCACTTTCAATGATACAAATTAGCATTAGTAGCACAGACCCAATTCTCACACATAGTGATCAAATAGATAGAGAAATAATCAAGGAGACCTCAAATAATTGCAGGTACGTGAAATCTGCCCAAACCGGAACTTCCGGTTTGCCAAACCGGAATCTCCGGTTTTGTAGAATTCTTATACTTTAGAATTTGAACAAGGAACCTGGGATATTGGAGTTTAGCATGAGTTTCATATCCCATTTTGAGGTGCATTCACTTTATAAACCCATTCTCCATATGCGAGACAATTTTCATGAAACATCTTAGATAACAAGGTTAGTCTCGTTTAACTTAAGACATAGAGTGAGTCTCCCCCTAAATAGGTGCACTAAATTTTTGAATGATTTAGTATGTGCACTTGTTCGATCAAGAATATGGAGAGATTCAATCTATATCTCAGTTAGGAATAAAATAAGATATTCAATGAATGAATGAATGTCAAGAAATACTCACAACCACCTAGACATGTGAGCAATATTTGTCTTCATATTGCGCTTGTATGTTTTGGATAGAAATCAACATGAACAACTGGATCTTCCATAAGTCACTTCACTTTTGTGCTTCTGTCACTTCTCCAAATTTTCCAGGGGAAACCGGAACATCCGGTTTGCCAAACCGGAACTTTCGGTTTTCCTGAACACTTGCATTTCAGTGAAATTAGTGACTTCTTGACAATTGTGTCTTGTATTGTCCTCTAGTTGTTCAATATATGAAACATGAGTACCTGAAAGGGCTTGAAAGACAAGTTTCTCCATAGGAGACATTAATTGCATCTTTCTACACAATTGTGCATAAGCATATGTTTCTTAATAATCTCTCAAGATTAAAGAGGGCACATGCAAACTAATTGCATAAGAATGAGAGATCATAAGAACTTGAAAGTGATACTTGTTACCATGATGTCATTGATGGAGATAATAAGACAATGATTCCACTCTTGGCACTTTGCATAGCAATAGCACTTCATTTGTATGCCAAGACATCAATGCATCATGTGTACCTGCTTAGCAATTTCAAGCACATTTTGGTACCCAAATCTTGTTGGGTCCTTCAATGTTAGTCACACAAGATTTTGGCACCCAAATGAGCTTTGTGCTAGCACTTGGTGAACAAGTCACCATATCAGCACAAGGATCATTTGTGGCCTTCATAGTTAATGAATCAATATTGACTAACCTGGGAATGGAAACTTGAGCCTTTGGACAATCCTTACCAATGTGTCCTTTTGTGCGACAAGTATAGCAAATCCGATATTTGATTCTTCTCTCCTTATCTTTGATTTGCTTTCTTGTGCTTCCACACTTGCCCATGTATCTATCATACGCTGACACAAAGCCTTTGCCACATTTTTCAACGACTTGAGGATTCTCTACAGAAACCGGAACTTCCGGTTTGCCAAACCGGAGTCTCCGGTTTTGACTGGTCTGCACACTTTTTCTTTTCTTTGGGCATGAGGCAATTTTGTGTCCTTCTTCCATGCAACCAAAACACTTCCTCTGAGATAATCTTCTTTGTCTTCTAGAAAGTGAGGTTTGATCAATTTTCTTTGAAGGACATTTGGATGCAAAGTGTCCTATTGATGAGCACTCTAAATACATGACTTGAGCTTTCTTCTTGAACATTTGCTTGTCGCTCTTGTCATGAATTTTCTTGAGCTTGTTGCTGGGGCTCTTTGCACATGTGACGGTTGATCCCTTCTCAAGCTTCTTCACCATGTCATCACGGTTATCTTGAGATGGTTGCACATGACCTTTACCCCTTAACATCCTCAAGTCATTCTTGAGCTTCTCGACTTCTCTCATGAGATTGTCATTTTCACTTGTAATAACATCATCACAAGTTTCTACAATAATATGCTCATCACATGATGGCTTTACTTGAGAGCAACAAATGTTAGCACAAGGTAAATCAATAGACGTTTTTGTACTTGTGCAATTGCATGTGTGAGGTTGATAGGATTTTACCATAGTCAATACAACCTCATGAGATATTTCTAGCAAGGCATGTGCTTCAATAAGATTCTCATGTGAGCACAAAAGCTCTTCATGGCTCTTTTGCAAAGTCACTTGCTTGCTAGTGAGCACACCAAGTTGAGCCTTGAGATTGCAATTTTCTTGCTGCAATGAAGCTACACATAGAAAAGGGTTAGTGGCACATGCATAATCCTTTTTCAAGTTATCATAATCATTAGTTAAGGATATATGCAAGTTGTGGAGTTTCTCATGATTTTCACTTAGAGCTTCAAGCTCTTCCATTTTCCCAATGAGAAACTCTTCTTGCTTCTCTAGCTGCAACTCTTGCTCCTCAATCTTCTTCATGAGCTTCATAATCTTGTAGATGTCTTTCTTGCTCAACTTGTCAAATTCAAGGTCATCATCTTCACTCTCACTTTCATCCTTCTTGATTGGCTTCTTCTTGCCCTTAGCCATGAGACACATAAAGTGTTCACCTTCTGAGTCACTTGAAGAGACAGACTCTTCACTTGGTCTAAAGCGGCACCAATCATTTTCTTCATTTCGAGTTGAACTTGTTTCTGTCCTGCCAAAACCGGAACTTCCGGTTTTTCTGGACTGACATACTGAACATTCTTTGCTTCACAACTCGATTGCTTCACTTCTTGTACATTGAAGCTTGTTGAGGATGTTGATATTTCAGGCTCAGATTGTGAGGATAATAGTATGTCTTCCGTTGAGCCATATGTTTCTCTAAGTGCCATCCAAAGAAGATGGGCACTTTCAAGAAATCCAACTTTCTTGAATATCACATCCTCCACACCTGCGCTCAAAGCACTAGATAAAGCATTATATGCATGAGCTTCGAGATATAAGCATTTCTCTTGCCCTTTTGTAAGATGATAGTAATCCAAGGCATGAGAAAAGCCTATATCTACGATCCACCAAATTTGTGGGCTCATTTGACGAAAATATGAAATCATTCGGTCTTTCCAATGAGCATAATTAGAGCCCCAAAAATGAGGAATATCACAAGCAGGTCTAGATATAGAAGGAAACAAGTAACTATGACAACCATAATTATTTTGATCCATTTCGCCTAAAGACATCGATCTTTCCTCCAAGCGGTTAAGCCTATAAGGAGGTTGGGCTCTGATACCAATTGAAAGTCCCTTGATGTCGCCTAGAGGGGGGGTGAATAGGCGATATACGAAATTAAGCAATTAAAACTGCAGCGGAAACTGAAACTGCCAAAACGGGAAGTTTCGGTTTGGCAAACCGGAACTTCCGGTTTTCTCGGGACAGAAAAACAGAAGTTCAGATCTTTCGATCCCTGGTTCCCTCTAGGTTGAAAGAAAGCTACTAGGGTATGTAAAAGAGCTCTAGTGACAATATCCACAGAGAATAAAAGCTCAACTACACAAGCAACCTAGTAGATCAAGATTTGCATATAAATGATAAGAATGTGTAAAGCAAATGCAAACCGAATGAAGCACGCAAGGAGTTGTTTCCCGAAGTTCAGCAGCTTGCTCTCCAAGCTGCCTACGTCTCCGTTGAGGAAGCTCTACTCAAGAGCCGGGTCTCTTTCAACCACTTTCCTCCTTTCCACTATTTGTTTCTTTCCTTGCGGAGGCGAAACGGGCCTTGCACAAACTTTCCCAAGGCTCACCACAAGCTTGGGAGCTCTAGGGACGATACCTAGCCGTCTAGGAGGCTTCACCTCCAAGAGTAACAAACGCTTCACGGATTCAAGGCGAAGTGCTCAAATACTCAAGTATGAGGATGCTCTCTTGTGCTCTCTAAATCAAATTCTCTCAACCCAATTCAAAGGATTTAGCTATAATCTCACAAATCTCACAAAGAGAGGTTGGGGAGAGCTCTAGGACACCTTGGCTATGAATGTATTCGTGGATGTGGTCAGCACCCTCAAAGAGAGGGTGTGGTGGGGTATTTATACTCATTCCCCCGAAACTAGCCGTTGGAATATAGCCAGTACAAACCGGAACTTCCGGTTTCACAAACCGGAACTTCCGGTTTCCCAGAACTAGCCGTTGGGATTCAAAAAAGTGCCGTTGGATGACTTGTCAGTGAAGTGGCGGAACATTCGACAGTTGTCGGAACTTCCGCCACAAACTCTCTGGTGATTTGGTCACTTAGTGGCGGAAGTTCCGTCAGGTGTCGGAGCTTCCGCCAGAAACTATCTGGACTCAAATCTGCTAAAACCGGAACTTCCGGTTTGGCAAACCGGAACTTTCGGTTTTGCCAGGCTCACAGACTGAGTGCAAAAAGTTGGCTATAGTGTTTCACTCTTCTCACTTAGGTTTTTCTTGAGCACTGAGACTTGCTAGCTATCCATGTAGCATCCCTCTTGATAGAGCAGCACACCTATACTCAAGATCAAATATAAAAACAACTTTTACAACTTGAGCATATTAGAAACTTGATATTGCCACTTCTCTTCAAATTTGTTCCATGAGGGCAGCCACATGAGCTTCTCTTGAGCATCACTATCTTGAGCTTGTGATTCAACAATAATTAATACTTAGCAACATATACTCCATATAACTTGAACGGTCCATCGAAATCGACTCCACTTGCCCTTCACCATACATTAGGTGCCTCGGCGCCAAGACTCCTGCTTGCCTTTCTCCTAACTATGGTTCATCGCGACCAAGTCATGTTAACCCTTCACCTTCTTGCTATTTAAGCCATACATTGCTTTGCATCATCCTTAAGCATCCAATTTTGTGTTGATGATTGATTTATTGATTGATCAAGTTGCTTCCAAATATATAATCATTATTGACATTTAGCACTTCATCATCCTTCATCTTGACCATGAGAAAGCCACTAGATATAGAATCTTGTATTTGAAATAATTCATTTCTTTTCATCATATATTGCCCACATGGTCTTTATTTGCTTCAAACAATTGTACATCAAAGAGTTTATTCATGAGAGACATTGTACATATATTGCTTGCAACCTGTCCATATACTCACAAAGAATATTAGACCTTTAATCATGTTGTCATACAATACACCAAAACCCACTAGGGGTGCATATGCACTTTCACTTGTAGATTCATATTTCCAGTGACCTGGTGCGAGCTAGATAGCAAATGAATTTCAAGCGTCTAACAGAGTTCTAAAGTTTCAGCTTGTAACTGTTTCTTGTTGTATTTCACAGACCAAAGGCAGAACTTTGTATGGTTGCTTTAAGTATTTGATACAATGAACTGTTTTGTAACCTGAAAATCTCTGGAAATTCAATTCCATTACGATGCGTTGTTGCATGAAATGGAGCTATGGTTTGTATAGTGCTTGTGTTAAACTAATATATCATTATATAATTAATGGCCAGGTAGTGCTGGTGTATAGCACATTTGGTGACTACATTATAGAGATATTTGATGACTGCTCTTTTGTCTCCAATCGGTTTACTGTAAATGGTTGTAAAATACACTTCGTGACTGTCAGCAGTCACCAAAACCAGCTGGATCAGCAGTCACTAAGACATAACGGAGTTTATTTTCCGTCTGAAATACTGGTGACGGTCTCATCATAATTGACCGTCACTAAATGTAGGTCGATGAGAAGTTGGGGTCCTGGCAGCTTTGGTGACTACCAAACAGTCACCAAAGGTTTAGTGACAGTTATCCGTCACGAAAAACTCAATTTCGTGACCGACCAAGGGTGACGGTCTTTTTGTGACGGTTATCTGTCACGACAAAGCTTGGTGACAGTTTTCAGGGATTTTGTGACAGGGCGGGACAGTCACCAAAAATCTGTTTTGCAGTAGTGTAGGGTTAAGAGAGGGAACTAATCTAGATCATTGAATTCCAAATACTACTAGTATATTTGTGATACCACAGGTATAATGCTTGCAGGCTGCGCGATAGGTCATGGGATAATCGCTCCCGTTTGTTGAACCAAGTGGGGGTTGCTAACTTGCTACACACAACAGGCTCATGGTTCACGGGGATAAGCATGGTAAACAATTTTCTTCTCTCCCAAAACGTGTAAGGTAATACCGCGACCTGTCGTGGTGCGTGCAGCATGGCCAATAAAACAAATAAAATAAGCCTATCCGTTTTAGTGTTATATCTATCTGTTATCACGGGCAAGGGGTTGTAGTGACTAGTGAGGAAGTGGTGATGCTCAGGGTATATAGCCATGAGTGGCAAACTGGGCTGATGGCAGGGGTGTGACTGCTGAGCCTGACGAGTTAGCAATGAGTGACGGTGTGGTGGTTGGTAGATGCTGACAACATGGCATGGCAGCGTCACCGATCACCGAAGGTGGAGGAGGCCACGAGGATTGTTGTTCAATTGGCGGGGACGGCGGCAGAGAAGAAGGTCAAGTGAAAGAAGGGATCGGGGGCAGGGTTTACAAAACCGCGGTAAATCAGACCGGTTACCGCGAAAACCGGAAAAACCGGTCCGGTCCGGTTTACCCGGTTCTCCGGTTTTCGAATTTAAAATTTAAAATTTTTTGAAAAGTTGACAAAATTTGAAACAAAAATATGTAAAAAAACTAGATGAACTTTTCAGCACAATGGTGGAACAAGAACACGAAAATTCGATCGTTTGATAGGTCAAAAAATTCACGCAAATTTTCTGTGTTGAAAAAGAAGAAAAATTCAAACTAGCAACATTCCTTGATTTTTTTGACAAACCAAACGATCGAATCTACGTGTTCCGTTTCCACCATTGGGCTGTAAATTTGATCTAGTTTTTTAACATATTTTTTGTTTCAATGTTTCATTTTTTGTATTTTTTTTCATTTTTTCTCTTTAAACCGGTTTTCCAGAATTCTAGTCCGGTTTACCGGTGAACCGGACCGGTTTACCGAAAATTTCGACACTTTTTTGTTCAAATTTCGTTATTTGTATTTTGATCCGGTTTTCGACCGGTTTTCCCGGTTTTTGCGGTAACCGGACATCTCGGTCCGGTCCGGTTTTTCCGGTCAAAACGAAATTGCCAACCTTGATCGGGGGTAGGGCTCGCGGCCATTGGACCCAGTCACGCGCTTCCCTACTAGCTGGTTGTATGGTAAAGGTGAAGTGGTGACTGTATCCTAGGTTTGAGGAGGCCGCTTCCGTCCCATGCCTTCGATCTCTTGATTGATATATATAAATCCAATCAGCCCGACCTTGTTTCAATATATGACTTTGAGTCCGCTTGGCTATAGCGTAGGCGAACAACCCCAGCAGCGCAGATGGTGTGGAGGTACATAACAGTCATCCGGCGAAAGACTGACGACATGAGGTATATATGAAACGTGCACTAAGACTTTGAGTGAGTTGGTCATAGTCTTCGACAAGGATGAGAGGTGCCTGGCCTGGCCATCTTGCTCAAGGCGATGAGCCTCTTGTCAGAAGACATCCTATCTCGATGTTATCTTGGCTGTGGTGGAGTCTTCACATTTGCTCTCAAGCCTAAATATCACAAGAGTAAAATACGCGGGCGGTCCTTAAACTTGTCAGTGAGTGACGTCTAGATCCCTAAACTCTCAAAATGTGTATTTAGGTCTCTAAACTTGTGAAAGTGTGTTATTTGAGTCCAACATTCCAAAACTACCCCTCTTGTTGCTTACGAGGCTTCATATAATCATAGTTTGTCGTCTGTTTATGTATAACTATTACATCATGTAGTCTAATTCTGTCCTTTAGTGTTAATTATAATGGGAACAATAATTTGAAAGAAAAGAAAGAATATGAAATATCATTTGCGAATAGTTGCTCATGAGCAGCCATATAATGGTACTTATATCCTTTAGTATGAATTGTAAGGACAATAATAATTTAGGGAGACAAAGAGTATGAAAAATCATTTTGAATTAGTAGCTCACGGTTGTTGAAAAAAAAGCCTATTAGCAGCCATAAGGGTATTTTTGGTACTTTGGATCTAAATGACACAATTTAGCAAGTTGAAGGACTTGAATATGCGTTTCGAGAGTTCAGAGACCTAGATGACACCCGGCGACAAGTTTGAGGACCGCTGGTGCATGCACTTTACTCATATAACAATATTAATACAAGTGAAAAAGTTACCCAAAAATGTCATTAATAGTCTAAAACATTCTTCATCTGGTTTAAAATTACCCATCACTATCATTATAAAAAATAGTCTAAAATCCTATCCACACTTTGCATTACAAAGAGTAGCCAAAATACAAATATTTAGTTGATAAATTACACAATTGACGTAATGAAAACGGTTTGATGGAAATAATAAAAATGATGTAAGACAATGCAACAATAACCTAATGAGGCATTCAATGTTATACAATATTGGATTGGTAGTTCTACTGCCCAAATGCATGGGTCACCGTGCTAGTTATTAGTGTCGATTGTTCTGTTATTACATATTTATATGATAAAAATTGTTGTTTGCTGATGAAGTTGGACATTACTACTGTGTTATTCAGAGAGCATCAACCTACTTGAAATCAGCATTTGCTGCCTCGCTTCTTCTAGCGAATTCTATCCACAAGGTTCTTTCATTTTTGAAAGTGTTGATGTATATGAACACAATCTTCACAACTTATTAATTGGCTCTGCGTCGGTGTAAGTATTGTGTTTTACGAGCGCGGTGGCGCAAAGAAGTCTGTAGAAATCATGTTTGGCAGCAACGAGATCAACGTCGGGATACTTAACCCTATCCCCTTCTTGCATTGTCTATTGTTTCTTGCTTGTGCAATGCGGATGCATTGATATGTGTGTCGATAGCTCTCGTGGAACATCGGGCGAACCAGTTTATGGAACTATGGATGTAACTTTTATGGTGGTTGCATGCATGTTTGTGTGACCTTCTTTGTCGATTGTGTTCTTAACAACAATGCACTCTACTTAGTGTAGGTTATCAACATGGGTTGTGAATGCATTGATTCTATTATTATACCGATACTCACCATTGCTATATATCATTTTCGATGAAGGGAATGCTCTCGATTCCAGTTTTCAATGCTCATTTGAACTACATCCATATAGCATGGAATTATACTACTACTTGAACTCCAACACGATTTTCATTTCACCGAAGCAACATGTAGTACTAATAGTAGCTAGGCGTGCTGCATGCAACAAGTTAGCTAGTGTATGCGTGTTAAAGATACAACTTAGTTCTAGATCAATCATTAATGGTCCTTGACTCTTTTGTGCTCAAATAAAATATTCCGAGTACTCATACTTAAATATTCTCCATATTAGTGGTGGTGCTCAACATCACTAGGGTAGTGGGGGCATCCAGTGGGATCAAAAATGGAGGCTTGCCCAAGACATACCAATGCTGACGGAGAAGGAGAGAAAGCAGAATGTCTGGTTCAACCATCCCCTACACTTCTATGGGCTGATTCTTTGCCACTCATACCTCTAAGAATAGCTCTGGCGTATCCTGTGGTTAAAGAAAAATATTTCTCGGAAGCAGATGTTTCACTATTGTCCTTTGGCTTGGTGCAATGACACTTATCGAAATATCATCGGCGAAGATATATAGCCCAAATAAGAGGCATGGACTACTAGCTATAACACTATATTAACTCAATATATTGCATGTACAATAAATATTTTGTTTAATATGCATGTCATATATTTCTAAAATATGCTCTCTGCTTAGTTCAATAAGTGAGAAGAGACAAAATTACATCAGAGTCCATATGAAAATCCTACCTGATGCTAGTTCGACTCTCGTCATGAGAACACAGTCTCATGCATGAATGCATTATGACATTGTATTAGCAACCAAACCGCAACGCATCCATTATGACGGTATATTATGAACCAAAAGTATACACATTCTAAAGACAAGGACATGCCATATTATGGTTTCAGATATTTTAGTCTATGCATTAATGCATGTTTAACACTTTGACATATTTAAGTGTTGAAAGCAAGAGTTGTATTTATGACATTATGAGACGTGGCATAATGAAGACTATGGAAGCTTTTAAAATAATATCAAAGGTAAAAAAAAATACAATTTACCAAACAAAACATTACAAGATTTTAAATTTTGCAAAGGAGAAGGTTCAAAATCATTGCATGTTGATTTCACATAAAGCAATACTGATGACATTGTACCGGTTGCGTTGTAGCCTGCCACATCACCTTTCTCTAGAAGAGATCAATGTTACTAGATAGATTGGCATGCTTTGACGCTCTCATTTTGCCTCATGACATGTGGATATATCAATGAAAAACGATTGAAAAAATAATAATCATAGAGTAAAAACAATATAATTTAATTTCTTCTGCTTAGAAGAAAGAATGGTTGATCTTCAAAATGAGGTCCATCCACAGACGCTATATATGCCTAGAAGAAGAGTCACTACACATAAAAAAATACGGGAAAGGAGTGCAGATGTTTATGCTTGCACATGTACATGACACTTTTCACCGTGTACGGACATGCCACGTAGGCAAAAATGTTGTGAGAAAAGAGATTTATTTAGCTTATATATAGATATTTTCTTCAAAATTTGTCTACGTGGAATGTAATATGCCTAGCTTCGAAGAAAGAAAATACACCTGGTCGCTGAACGCGTCGCTCAATCACTGTCAGAACCAACGACACGTTCCGGCTACTAGAACTCGCCGGCGTGTTGGCCAGACAGCGACACCCCGCGACCTACCCGTCCGGCCGCTTATCCATCCGGTGGAATCAAATGGCAAGCAGCCGCATGCTCCGGTAGATAGATGGAATGAAGGCAGGGGACGTTGGAACTGAAGAAAGCAGCTCGTCGGTAGACGCCGAAATTGAGCGACGGCGAGGTCCGTTGGCGCTCATCTCTTCTCGTCCTTGTCGCGAAAGAAAACCACAGATGCCGCGCCCCATTTTCGCTTGGTTCACGTCGTGCTCCTCTTTAATTTCTCTGAGTACTTTGTTCGCTGTATCGTCTGAACCGGATTTCTTTACCAAAAAAGTTTATTCTGTTCTTCTCTGACGACGGCAGTTGGCGAACTTATTATAGGGACATGTTCGGCTGATCAAGGTTATTTATTTTTAAGAAACTGTGATCAAGGTTATTAGTATGCACTAGCCAAATTGACGTTGCTTTTCCTGTCTGCATCAACCTATTGAAGCCTCTAAAACCAACGGTAACATGCTTTGGGATACCAATTTCACTCTCTCCAGCCATGAATCCGACCTATCTGACTGAGTAGCAGTGTTCTTATACCATGGCGATATTCAACAAGAGGCTGATGATCTTTCCAAATCCAGCGGCCGAAAGGAGCTCAATGAAAAGGATTTCAGAGAAGAGGAGCAGGAATCGTGGACGTCCCTTTTGAAAACATAACACTTGAAGGAGCTTTCTCTTTCCATCACTTCCATTACCTGCTAACCTCATCCTAGTTTGCCTATTCTGTAGATTGACATCACCACAAGGAAAAATCTCAGTGGTGCACTCATCTCCTCCATCTTTGCACCAAGAAAAATTTGAAGACAAAATCTCAGCTCAGCGGTGAAGTGTTTCTGCTGCAGTTTTTGACTTTCCTGCTTTAACCGCTTCATGCTTCACCCTGTCTTGGTTCCATGATATATGAAAACGATTCTTTGGATATCCAATCTTCTCATAAATCCCTCTGTCCTCCTCTTTTTGGTTTGATGACAATTGACAATTGATCAACAGCATGATGCTGAGTCTTTGGGGTTCACTTACAGAAAAGCAGCGAACGAGTAATAGTTTTTCTTGTATAGAAAAGTTTGAAGCTTTTTGAGCCGCCTTTCTCTTCTCCCTCCCTCCGCCTATGTGGTTCTTCGTCATCACACGTTGAGTTGAATCCAAAATCCCCTGTCCTTGTCCCCCGCGAATAACAAATAAAAGGCAGCCACTAGAAGAACAATCCCCATTCCCCACCTCCTCCGATCTCTCCATCACCCGATTCGTCCTCGTCCGCCTCTTTCTTCTTCCGCACCTCAAGAAACCGAGCGTTTCGTCCGTTTGCGCACGTGCGCAGCTGCTGTCAGTGACAGCGTCTTCAATGATGGCGGCGAGACATAGCCGTCGGTTGGCCGTCGTGGCTGCCGCTCTGGTGGCGGCCGTCGTCGGCGGGTTGCCGGCGCCGGCCATGGCGCTCGGCGTGAACTGGGGCACGATGGCGACGCACCAGCTGCCTCCGCGCACCGTGGTGCAGATGCTGCAGGACAACGGCATCAGGAAGGTGAAGCTGTTCGACGCGGACGCCGGGCCGTTGGACGCGCTCGCCGGCACCGGCATCGAGGTGATGGTGGCCATCCCCAACAACATGCTGGGCGTGATGACGGACTACGACGCGGCCAGGGAGTGGGTGCACAAGAACGTCAGCGCCTACAACTTCGACGGCGGCGTGAACATCAAGTGAGTCAAAATTCAGACTGAAACAGCTCTGTTTTTTACATGATCCTCCCCTGCTTCTTCTTCTTCTTTAGACGGTCCTGTCCTGGTGGCTAGTGCCATAGTTTTCATGCAGATGATGCTTCATGTGTCATTTTTTAATTCTAGTTTCGTTGTATTGGATTCCATGCTCGTCGATGTTCGTGGACATCACGAGATCATTTTGCCTCCGGTTATGAAATGCTCAGTGCATGCTGATTTCCATATTAGTCTTTGTTTATACTTCTTGGAACAACACTCTGTTTGCTGTTAGAGTAATAGTACTGTTCAATTTTTATTCTTTTTTAGCAAGGCTGTCCAAGAATTTGACTCTATGTTTATCCTATTCATGTATACTCCGAATCTTTAGGAGCTCTTTCTTGGATAGTATTACAGTGTACTAGTTGCTTCCACAGGGGTGACGTGGATAAAGATTGCAAAAGAATTTAGAGGAAGCTTTCTGATCAGTAAAGTGACAACCTTGACATCAAGTTGTTTCATCATAAAGTTATGGCCTTACGGATATCCATTGCATTTGTGCTGTCTGAAGTATGGGTGTAGTCTGCTAGGTCCTTGTGGGACCGAAATATCTTGAGGTGAACCGCATGCACCACAGGATCGTGCAGCTAAATCCTTGCCGCCAAAAAGGGATTAGTCATCTGGAGTAGGATTTGCGTGATATAACAGTAATGGCCACTGGACGCTTAGTAGACATGCACTCGTCAAGCCATGTGACACAAAAACAGTAGTGCCAGGTTTCAGCTAGCTGTTTTTGATCGTAAAGTTCATCGCATTATATTCTATCATCCTTTTTTTTTCTTTGCAACTCGTCAATTCCTTAGCTTTTGTAGCTGAATACCTACCTGCTCGTAAGTGAGCATTACAATTGCCGTTGCCACACTAACTGTAAGTTGGAAAATGTGTTGCAGGTACGTGGCCGTCGGGAACGAGCCTTTCCTGTCGTCTCTGAACGGCACGTTCCTGAACGTGACCCTCCCGGCCCTGCAGAACATCCAGCACGCCCTGAACGAGGCCGGCCACGGCGACAGCATCAAGGCGACCGGTGCCGCTGAACGCCGACGTGTACGACTCGCCGCCGGACCAGCAGTACCCGTCGGCGGGGCGGTTCCGGCCCGACATCGCCGAGCTGATGACGTCGATCGTGCAGTTCCTGAACGCGAGCGGCGCGCCCTTCACCGTCAACATCTACCCGTTCCTGAGCCTGTACGCCAACTCCGGCTTCCCGCTGGACTACGCCTTCTTCGACGGCACGTCCAGCCCGGTCGTGGACGCCGGCACGGGCATCAGTTACACCAACGTGTTCGACGCCAACTTCGACACGCTGGTCTCCGCGCTGGGCGCCGCCGGGTTCGGCGGCCTGCCGGTGGTGGTCGGCGAGGTCGGGTGGCCGACGGACGGCGACGCGCAAGCCACGGCGGCGCTCGCGCAGAGATTCTACGCGGGGCTGATGAGGAAGCTGGCGGCGAACGCGGGGACGCCGCTGCGGCCCAACCGGTACGTGGAGGTGTACCTGTTCAGCCTCGTGGACGAGGACGCCAAGAGCGTGGCGCCGGGCAACTTCGAGCGCCACTGGGGCATCACGCGCTACGACGGCCGCCCCAAGTACGCCATGGACCTCTCCGGCGGCAGCGGACAGAACGGAAACACGCTCGTCGGCGCGCGCGGCGTGGAGTACCTGCCGCGGCGGTGGTGCGTGGCGAGCCCGAACGCGACGGCGGACGTGCAGAGCAGTAGGGTCGGCGACAGCGTCACCTACGCGTGCACCAACGCCGACTGCACGTCGCTCGGGTACGGCTCGTCCTGCAACGGCCTGGACGCCGCCGGCAACGCGTCGTACGCGTTCAACATCTACTTCCAGGTGCAGAACCAGGCGGACGGCAGCTGCGATTTCCAGGGGCTCGCCGTGGAGACGGACCAGGACCCGTCCACCAACGGATGCGACTTCATCATACAGATCGCACCGTCGCTCGCAGGGAGGAGTCGGACCGCGCAGCCGGTGGCGACGACGGCCGTGCTGGTCTTGGCTCTTCTTGCTGTCCTGTCCTGGTAGCGCCTTGATTGTGATCCCGATCGACGTAGACAGATATATAGAGGGCTTTTCGTCTGTAAAGTTTTTTGTTTGGGTTGTAAATAATCTTGTGTTACAGAAATTCTTACTTCTGGCATGTCGCGCCTTTTGTTTTGATCCTCAAAAACTTAGTTTGATGGGTCGTTTTCCCGCTTTTTGTATGCGCAACACTAGGATGAAGACAAAATAAATTAGCTTCTAGGATAATCCGCAGAAGCGAACGTATAGGACTATCATAACTGAGACAATTTCAATTAATATTATCGTGTAGAAGAGGTACAACAAATTAATTTCTCGCAAAGGTTCCAAATGCTTGGTTGCCAAAGTCGACATAAGGCAAATATGGCCGTTCTAAATTTACTTTTTTACGAATCTTTTGTAGGTATAAGGTTAGGGGTGAAAACAGATCAAATACGGGCGGATAGTGCTCATTCCTTATCCTATCCTATATTTTTTTTACTCGGATCCGAAGTCGGAGCGGATAGTACCGGATATTCATTTTTGCATCTCATACCCTGTCTCATATTTTTTGTTCGGATTCGAAGTCGGACACGGGTATTGTCATAAAGTTTTTAAGGATGAAAAATCAAAAGATAGAGAAACAACTAGATTAAAAAAGGGCATAGTAACCATTGATTACATGATGAACAACAATTTAACTCTTATTTATGTTAATCTATCAATTTTACACCATATTATTGAGGGTATAGTCATTATAAAATTACCCAGATCACATGATATTCGGATTCGGAGCGGATATCACTCATCCCGTATCCTATTCTGCTATTATTTTTCGGACTCAGACTCGGACACAGATAGTGTCGGATAATTATTGATGCATCATGTATTTGTTCATATTATTTTTTTTTGGATTCGGCGGTGGGTCGGGCGGATATTATCCGTCCTGTTTTCACCCCTACATAAGGTAAGCATTGTTTTATATTAGCCAACTTCCGTTGCCCTCGTTTAATCTCTTTTTGTTTCGTAATAATCTCCCAAAGGAACATTCCACAATGTTCAACATATCAGATCATCCCTCTCGGTCGTACGTTGAACCTGCACTTGTAGTCGAAGCTCCCGTCCTGAACGAAATAGGGAAATAGGATAGGCCGGGTGAACTATTTTCTTCGTGGCCAAAACTTTTTAGGCTGGGAAATGGAGTAGGCCTGAACTGATGAACTTTTTAGGCCCACTTCTAAAAGCCCTGCCCAGAGAGAACAGACGAGGCCTGTACTCAAACGGAGCCGCGCTTTGCTCCCGTGCGCCCCGGCACGGCCCACGCGCGTTTCCGCTAGCAACCACCTTATCCCCTCGCTATCCCCTCCTTCCTCGCTCCCATTTCGAGCTCGCTCCTCCCTTCTTGCTTTGCAGCTGCGTTGTCCTCCTACGCCGGCGGCGAGCACTGCACGCGCCGAGCGAAATGGAATCCGCTCCTGCCGTACGCACCTTCTCCTCCTCATCACCCCCCTCCTCGGTAGCAGCTAGGCCCCGCCGTCTCCCCGCGGGGCTGCGCCCGCGGCGCGCCGGGGCGTTCGGGGCACCGCTTCCGCCCCGCGCCGTCGCCTCCTCCCGCGCGCCGCTGGTGGTATCCAGCCCTCCTCCTCCTCCAGCATCCTCGGCGCCCGCGTCCCCCGCGCACGCCAAGGTCGACCGCTCCGGCCGGTTCTGCAGCCCCCGCGCCGCCCGCGAGCTCGCACTGTGAGTCCTGTTCCCCCCGCCGAATTACCTTCGTTTCTTTCCTTCCGCGTGGCTATTGATCGGAACCGAGTCCCTGCTTTCGCGGGTCGCAGGATGATTTCCTACGCGGCGTGCCTGGAGGGCACCGACGTCGTCCGGCTCTTCGACCGCAGGATCAGAGAAAGGCGAGGTGAGGGTTCTTCCGGTACCTCTTCTCCGTGGATTGTGTCGAGGACTTAAGGAACATCTATTCAAAGTGTAGAAGTGGACACTGCATTTGCAAAATTGTGGCGTCCTCTCATATTTCGGTTTCCTGCCGTTTGAACAGAGCCCGGGTTTGTTTTCGACAAGGCTTGCTTACTGAGTTACAACCATATGAGCTTCGGCGGGGGACCCCTCGAGGTTGGGACCGAGGATGAGGCTGAGAAACTAACGAGTCAGAATGAGGAGGATTCAGCAAATGGTAACAGCTATCAGCACAAAACTTTCAAACCATTTTACATGATAATGTCGTTACAGCAGGAGCCATAACTATTTTTTTAAAAATGAACTAAGGACATTTCAGGCTCTTAAATTTGATCATAGCTTTAGGATTGAATATCCCTATCGGAGGAGCTCCTACAGAGCGAAATTTAGTCTATTACTGCAATTTCATCATAGCAAACTTTCAAAGTTATGCTGTGGACAATTTCCTAGACAACCCACCAGAAAATATAATTGATTCCTCTTCAATTTATTTTTTTCATGAATTTCAGTTCTTTTTTTTCTCGGATGGGCAACTATTATGTTTCCAAAATTTTCCTCGTACTATTACTGTGATTTGGTTTCTTAAAGTAAAGAGAGCAGTGGAGTGTTAGATGTTTGATACATAGATTAATTGACTCTAATTTTTCATTGTTGTAATGCTTTTGATCATTCGGATCACGCTTTTAAAAACTAAAAGTGTGCGATAGAACAATTTCACATAACTTCCATCAATTTTCAGGCAATTAAACTAAAAATGCAGTGTTCTGAATGGTTTAACGTGCAAGTGCAGGCGATTTGGCATTAGGGCATGCACCTTGATGCCACCTTGGTAGGCCAGGTGGACGCCTTTTAGAACAGTAGAATAAGGAGTCGGATGTTAAAAGCTTAAACTTAAAGGGGGTGTATCTATGGTCTTTTTATTGTTTGCTTACACATTTTATAGGATAACATGCTACAATGGATCACTAGAAACTCCAGTTCATTTTGAACTTTTATATTCTCAAGTTTTGTTTGGATTTTTCTTTTGATGGACTGTATGTCGATAATTGTTCACCTTTGCTACCTGCTTGTTTTCCATTTTAGCAATTATACCGTCAAATACAATAAGCATATCCTGATCATGCATGTTATGTAGTCGTATTAACCTTATGTATTTTCTTCATGTTAATCCTTGTGAAATGAACTTGTAATTACAAACTCCATTTGTGTAAAATGTGTTCCAGTAGTGTTTAGTTACTCTCGTGTAAAGAATTTGACATGCTTTTGTCTCATAATCAGAAGCGGAAGTTCTCTCTGCTCCTCCAAAGCTGGTTTACAACAACTTTGTCTTACGGTATACTTTCACTTCCTTCCCCTTTTCGTTAAAGCCGTCTATTGGATATTTACTCACTATGTTTGACATTCTGATATGTGTGGTCTATATAATGCCTATTTATTTTTAGGTCTGCTGCTCTTTTACTTGCATTTCTGATTAGATCTTTTCTAGCGCAGGCTGGCTAGGGACCTTTTAGTGGCTGTTGCTAGTGGATGGGATAAACATGTTGATATTATCAACAAAATTATTCCCCAAAACTGGAAGGTTGGATACTTTTTTCTTAATCTTGTCTGTTGATTCATCGAATATCTCCAACGTGTATCAAGCTGTTATTATCCTATCTATTAAATTGTATATTATGTGCCATCATCTTTCTTTTACTACAGTGAACATTCACTCTGGTGCATGCTAGAAGCCTGTATGGTCATCTAGGATTATTTCTTGTTTGGCATTTCTTGGTCAGATGTTCAGTGTGATGCAGCGAATTTTAAGTTATCACATAATATCATATTGCCATGACCTTTTTAATCTTATTGTGTAAAACATAATAGATTAATAGATTGAATGTTGAATCCTTGTCCATTCAGTTTGTAACCTGCTTACTGTTTACCTAACCTTATCTAGTGGATAACTGTTTCTATTTTAGTATATTTTATCTTTTTTTTTTGCTTGAATTGCAGCAACTTTGCTGTTGATATATTGAAAATTTTGTGGTCAGGATGAGCCTGTGGCAAGGATACTTGAGCTCTGCATCCTCCATATTGCTATGGCTGAGATAACATCAAAAGGAACACCTCACAAAGTTGTCATTAATGAGGTACTTATTCTTCCCTACCTACTTTTGCATATTTAAATTTATCACTTTGCATCTAGCAGTTTTATGAGTGGCAGCACGGATGTTTTCTATAGCTATATTTAACCTCACTTTGTAAGTGCTAGCAGAATGAATGTTTCTTGATGCGCCTTGTCTTTAGGCAGTAGATCTGGCAAAGCGGTTTTGTGACGGAGGTGCTCCTCGGATAATCAATGGATGCCTTCGAACATTTCTAAAGGATCACGTCAATGTTGCGGGCTCTAGTCAGCCAGCTGAATCTTAACTTTGAAGTTGTTACAAGTGCGATGTACTTGTACACTGGAAAGGTGATTCAAGTAACAGAGGTATGGATGGGGAAGACCTATAGGGCTCTTCGGCTCAAAACTGCTTCAGTTGTCGAAGATTGAATTCTGAACCTGTGAAGGGACAAATAGGGGAGCTCTGAATCTGTGAAGGGACAGATAGGGGAGCCCATGGAGGGATAGTAATGCTTCAGTTGTTTGTCAGTGATTGGGTGAAATATACTGAACTATAAGCTGATGATGCACATTCAGACTCCTCTGAAGCTACTGAAACGGTACCTGCATCTGGTAGCCTATGTCCTGCTGATTCTTGTGGTCCACTGAATAGCACACGTTCTGTAAAAAAAAACTGAATCGCCTGATGTAAAGTTAAGGTTGACACTTAACAGGTTGTGTATGCCTCAGGATGCCTATGTTCATGCGTCTTTATTTCTCCTATGGGAGGATTCTGTAATTTCTGACGTAGCATGGTGCCATGTAATATGCGTCTGCTTGCCTGAGTCTAGTACCATCTTTGCATTTTTGTTCTGTTCGTTTTCCCTAACAATAGGTAATAAGAAAGTACCCTTTGAACTGATTTGGTGGTCACAAGGGCGACAATTTCGTTCTCCTGATTTTTTAAATTTATATGTACGGCCCAAAGGATTTCAGCGTAGATAAGAAACTAAGCAATATCTCACCAATTTATTTTTTTTCCTTTTTCTCTATCTTTCTGGTTTCTTCTTATTATGTAGTTTCATGTTTAATTTAACAGGTATTTATGGAATAATTTGTTCTCATCTAATTTTGCTATTACTTATTCTAGTACAAGCTGCATTCGTGTGTTTAGTTTGGTCTCATATGTATGCAAGCGCTGCTCAACAAGACAGGTTTTTGGGTTCGGTTTTTCCCAGTAAACAGACTTTTTGTGATAGTTGAAGGATCCAAAATGGAACCAGGTCCTTTTATCAAGTTGGCCATCGAAGTCCTTAAGATCTGCCCGGTTTTTTCACTAACACTGCACTACTGCAGTACCAATCAATACTAAAATCTGGCTACAAGACAACGACACATTGAAGCCTTACAGCAATGGATAGACAATCACATTTAATTTCTGCTTTAGTTTTTTTTCTCTTTTTTGTTATTTTCTGATGTAAATATCCTGTACTTTGTTTAATTATAATTAATAAAATGCTGTAGGGCACTGCCCTCCAGTTTCCTTAAAAAAAACTAAAATCTGGCTACTGCATTTGCAGTTTTATTACTATCAACTCGACTGCTGTTTTTTGAAAGCTCAGTTACTTTCTTGCCTTATCTTTTTTTCCTTTTTCCATCCTTTTCGCATTGCCGTTTGAAGCTGCAAGCAATGGCCTAATCGCTTCTTCAAAAGTTTGCAGCTTGAAGCTGGATTTCCGTTGTTGTTTCTTTATCATAAATTGCTTCGCTGCTTCTGCACTTTGTATCTGATTCAACACCATCCATCGACCTCTCTTGTAATATACTACTACTATCGATTAATCCGTCTCCTTGTTTTTTCTCAGTTTCAGGTCAAGAAGCACACGAGCTGGTTCACCTCCATAAGCCGTCTCAGTCCGGGGTACCTGTATCCGTCGCTCGCACGGACCTCCCTCCCTATGGTGTGTTGGTGTCCGCCTCTGTTCTGGGAGCACAGTCCTGGCTCAGGACCCATATGTCCTGGCACACTACCCCGCAGAGCACATCATGTCCATCGTCGTCGACTCGTCGGCCATGGCGTCGCCTGCAACCATGGCCAAGAGCTCCTCATCTCGCTCCACCTCTCGCACGTTGCCAAGAACCTGCACCACTCGCTCCTCGTCTTGGTGGGCCGTCATGGCGACGCAACGGCTGTCGAGGCTATCTCGACGGGCAGGAGGCGGCGTCCATGGCGCGATGGTCGGCGACTCGAAGAAGAGAAGGGAAGGGGCAGAATAGGCATAACAATGTTTGAAGGGCAAATTCTGAACCAAAAATATAGGAGGAGAATAAAACATTAAAGCCATTTAGAAGGAGGGTAAATGAATCTTGGCTATTTGGAAAAGGGGTAAATCCTGAATAGACCCGTGTGTGCACACGCGCATACCTGCTTCGTTGACGAGGAACTGGGGACGAGATCGGGTTGTTGCCATGGGACAGGGGTTAGAAGCATGGGTGGAGCCGCTCTAGTCACCGAGCCGCACTCGTCACGGCCACAACCTCGATCCGTGCACACAGTTGGAGTAAGGGCGCGAACGGCGGCGGAGGCAGGCTCACCGATGCGGCATATCAGCGAGCTCGTCCTAGATGCAGCCTGGAGGCGCGACAGGTGCAGGCGCTCTGGACAGCATGGTAGGGCACGAAGAACGAAGGAACCTGGCAATGACAGCGAAGCGGAGGCGGATGAAGGCTCGACAAGGCGTCGTCTCGATGCTGGCCTTGGGCGCGGCGGGGGCAGACTACCTCGACGGTAGTGCGCGGATACTGGCGGCAGAGCGGAGGCTGAAATTGCGAGTTGGGGAGGGAAGGCGGGCATGTAAGAGCAGACGGGTCCACCGGTCGGTGCCGAATTTTTGAAAGGAGGCGGGCATGCGCGCGGAGGTGAAGTCAGATGCTATAAGTGCTGCTTTGGTAGGGCTGCGGTTGTGCTTTCTTTAAAAAAGGTTGTGATGGTTATGTCTGTGACGCTGTGGTTAAAACGTTTCACAAAACGGCTTTTCCTGCAGCCAGTGGCGGAGCCAGCTCAAAATTTGAGCTGGGGCGAAGATGAACCGTGGATTTAACCAATAGAAAAATTGCTTCAGAATGATGTCAATTCTGGAAACTAGCTTGCCCATGTGTACAGTCAAAGCAGGTTGATGTTGTACTTGATACACAATTCAGAAACAGTTTGCAATATTCTTTCGAACTGTAATTAGCTGCAACCTAAGAATGGGACAAGCGCACATTCTATCGAGCAGGTTATGAACAATAAATGAATAATGAAACACCGGGCATGCATCTCTATGTTTTTTTATGGGCTGAGAGTTCCATCATCCCCTAACAATTCGACTATTTCTCGCTTTCTCAACCTCAAAACTACATAGTGTCGTTCATCTTCTCGTCAATCATCAGCCCGGTGGTCTCAAGATTAAGATGGTTTACTGATGGTAGCTGGGGCGGCTGCCCCACCCTGCCTATAGGGAGGATCCGCCCCTGCCTGCAGCTTCTTCTTATTTTCAGGTACAAATATGTAAAGAGGAGAGCGTCGTAGGAAAAGAAGCCGATGAAGCTACCATTTTGTGGCTTCGTGCTTCACCTTATTTTTTGATACGACTTCTTTCTTTTTAAAAAAATACACATGAGAAAGCACCCCATTTGGTTGGAAAACACGTGAAGCTACGGGAGAAACCGTTGAAGAAGCCATACCAAAAAGACCCTAAGGAGTAGAGATTAAACAAGAGACATAAAAAGTGATTACTTCCAAAACCAGGTTTAATTAACTTTGACTTGTTTCCCTACAATTGGGCTAGCTACTTTTGATATCACTGTATAATCAAAGAAAATCATAGAACCGTGAGTGTTATTTGTGTCAATTAAAATAATCCATCACATATCTGTGACCTGGAACTTTTAGATCACTAAATTATTGTAACTCTACTAATATTATGCTATTGAATGCAAGAGAAATTCTAGGATAAAGCTGTGTAGATATTGAATATATTTATGTTGTAAATGATTTTAGAGACTTTATTATTGAAGCTATATAAACGGACAGATTTCTTGTGTCTTATTCTTAGCATGGCTATATCATCATTTGATTATTCATTTGATTATTTGTAGCAGACACTTAGAGAAGGTTGCATTACTTATATAGCACAATATGCATGGAATAGTAGGAGGTACCAACATTCATGTATACCATATCTAGATATATGTGTGACCTGGAACATTTAGGTCACTAAAGTATTGTAACTCTACTAGTATATGCTAGTGAATGCAAAGGAAATGTCAGGGTAAAGCTGTGTAGATATTGAATATATTTATATTATAAATGATTACTTTATTATTGAAGCTATATAAATAGAAAGATTTCATGTATCTTAGCATGGCTATATCAACATTTAATATTTGTAAGCAAACACCAGTGATAGAGAATGTTGCATTACTTATGTAGCATATGCAAGGAATGGTAGGAGGTACAAACATTCATGTCTACCATGCATATCTAGACATTTAGATCGCTGAAGTATTGTAACTCTACTAATATATGCTAGTGAATGCAAGAGAAATTCGAGGATAAAACTGTATAGATAATGAATATTTTTTATGTTATAAATGAATGTACAAACTTTATTATTGAAGCTATATAAATAGACAGATTTCTTGTATTTTAGCATGGCTATATCAGCATTTAATTATTTGTAGCAGACACATATGCAGTGATAGAGAAGGTTGCATTACTTACATAGCATATGCGGAATGGTAGGTACCAACATTCATGTTTACCATATCTATGATACAAATTTAATTTTAGAATGTGTGAGGAGCAATATGAGCCACCAAATTTTGTATATAATATGAAAGAAATCCACATTCTTTTGCAGCATATCCAGACATTCAACAATAAATACATCAATCATACCATCCCCTCTCGACTGCTAGTTTTCTCAAGGCTCACAAACCACCCAACCAGCCTATATATACACCTTTTCTTTCAACAATCAGAAAGCAAGATATCTAATCCTGGTGGTCAGCACCTCTCCACTCTACGTGTTTCAATACATTCAAAAGTAATGAGGCCACCTGTGAGCTTTCTCTGTGTGTCAGCTCTGCTATTAGCATTCCTCATGCTAAGCGGTGTTGAGACTGTGGAGGGGCAAGTGACAAAGTGGTGTAATGAGGCGATCGCGAAAAATAGTCACATCGATTATGATTTCTGTTATAAGGAGCTCATGGTCCATGGTAAAGGCCAAGATACGGATCCATGGCGTTTGGCCAAGGTATCAGCACGGGCTGGTGCTCACAACGGAAAGAGTACAGTCTCCTGGATCAAGATTCTTCTAGCTAAGCCGGGGACGGACCCCAGGATAAAGCCTGTGTTGCAAGCATGCCAAGAGTTGTACGGCCAAGTGGAAGACACAATGGAAAATGCGGGCAACAAAATTGACAGTGCTGGCGAACCTGGTGGTGGCCGCTGGTATGCAATTGCGAGGACGGAGGTTACAAAGGCAGCAACTTTGATACAACAGTGCGAAAACGCTTTCACCAATATTGGGGTTGCATCAGTTCTCCAGACCGGCTTTGAGTATAACAAGCAGATAGGGTACATCTGCTTGGCTTTGATTGACATCATTGAACGTAAATGAGTTCTACTGTATGATTCTTCATGAATAAAAACCTACGGTTCCATTTATTTTTGTCTTTTCGTGGCTTGTTGCAAGTATCCTATAGTATCTTTAATGTTCATCATTTATGCTACACTAAGGAGCCAGGTATTAATGGAGACTAGTAAAAATGCATGTGCGCTACGCACGTGTCTAAAAACTGTATCACTTGGCAAGACCATAAAAATTATGAGCAACGTGACTATACTTTCTTTTATAATTTATTAAAAAATAAATTATTTAGAAAGAACTGTGCAACATTAGCCCAAAGTTTTAAATGTGCCTACCTGACATATAAGTGGATTTTTGCAAGTTTTCCTATATTCATACAGGCTAGCTAAAGTAAAACTTGCAAGATATTCCTAAACCAATCCGTGTTCAGCTGTTGACTTGCCACTGAATGAAATACAATGTCTCCATGTAAACGGAAGGAATAAATTGAAAGAAACCATTTAACAATGAAACCACAATACTCTGAACTTTTATGCATAAAATATTTCTTGTATCTGGTAATGAAAACTAATTATTGCTTCTACGCGCACACACACACACCTGACAAACACATACATTGTCGAGAGAGTAACACATTTCGATACTCAATATTAACTTCCTGCCATTAGCTGCAAGAACAAATTTATATAATTATAATATACACTAATTCAACACACTCAAGTCACATATATATTTACAGAATTGGAACATCAAGTGCAATATCTATACAACTCCCACCACCGAGAAGAAAAAATAATTCAAACAAAGGCATTGACCAGCTCATAAAGTCAATACGTCAATAAGTGCTTGAACACATGATAAGTAAAAGCAACAGCTACCGTAGCAAACTTGGGAGCCCATGCTCCAGTTCCTTTATAATTGGTAACCTCAGCTCCTGAACCACAAAGTTGAGACCTACATTGAGCAAAGTGAACTGGACAAATAAATGGACAGATAATCAAACATCCACCATGCAAGAGCCAAAAAGCATCAAATTAATGAGTCAAAGAAAAAATATCGTCTACCTCACCGCATGCATGGTCATGAATGTCATCCCCCTCATCGTCGACCATTGAGAAGATGAAAGTCGTGCAAAATGCTCCATCAGTCACCCTATGGACATTCTGTAATACGAGGGATCTTTTGCAGAAGTTCCAGGAGAAGGGAAGGACAGTCACCATTATGGCAAGGACAACAAATAGCCTAGCTCCTGAAACCTTGAATATAATTAACCCTATCGACATTCTGTAATGACCAAAATGTAAAATTTACCAATGTCAGATCAAATCCACCGATAAGCACAAAACAGATAGAGTCAGTGTGTTGTCACCGACATATGAACTGACATTATTCAACACAGTCTCATATTGAATTTTAAATTTTCTGTCAGCAGCCCAAAATATTAAGTATATAACGGATATTTTTTTTCTGCACAAAAAAACTAAATGAATGTTCCAGTTTTCACCAAGGACCAATCTTGTTGCTTTCTACATGATGCAGAAGAATATTTAACCACTATTCCATCACAGAGATAAGTACAACGTAGCAGGGGAATGTGCCTTATGATTTTAGATAAAAACGAAACAGTGTGAAACAATGAAACCATGAACAAAGATATTTCTAGTCCCTGAAATGTAAGCCAGTTCCTTTTCATATCTCATTTCACAAACAAAATTCAAGAATCCCTGAAGAAAAGGGATGAAGCATCCCTGACATTTTGTGAAGCTTGATTTCGCTAGTGGTGGAGCATGAGATGTGGATAATAGAATATAGAAGGTTAATAACACAACAAACCAGGATGGAAGCAAACATTGTCCCCAAGTATTCTAAAATGCAGACACAGTGAGAAATTCTCGAAACAAAAACAATTGTCCTCCGTAATATCTTGCATACATAAAAAAAATTGCATAAAAAAAATCCATTGTACTGTAAGAAATTATGACAAATATTCCTGAATCTTTAAACATAAATTAGCCCAGTTGCTATAGACCTATATTTGCAGGTACAGTCCATAAACATAAATTAGCAAAGCAAAAGCAATGGATCTGAATCAGAATCTATTCCTTAAAATTCATGTGAAACATTGCTGTCATTATTCAAATACGAACAATGGAAGGGAAATAGGCATGTGCTCCACAACAAATGTAGGTTTTACTCTGCTATGAGTCATGCTCTTGGGACTGATAGACAAGGTACCAAAGCACAGTAATAAAAGCATACTGACCTGAAACCATTGTCAGATGCTACAAAGACTGGTAACTGAATATATACAATCTAACATCTTCTGAAACAATAAAGCTACCATGAATCTCAACTACTGTCCCATGATTTAGTAGCATATTTATTATGTCCCCTGATGAATTCTCTAAAGCAGCAATAATGTCACACATAGGCTAAAATGAAATCTGCAAAGGCATTTAACAATAGATAAGGGAGACATGAATAGATAGATAAATCCACAATCGTAAAACGTTTCATGTGAATCATTCCATATACCTTCCTGATTACCATTCTATTAACCAACAGACATACTATTGGCCATGGATACATTTCAACAGCGTATGTTGCCGAATCAAGTTCTTTCTTCTGTAATCCAGCCCATTCGCCTGCACAGGCAACAAACAAAAGGATGGGCAAATTAGAATTTGCAAGATGCTTGTAAAGAGACAAAAATAGCATTGATCTCGATTGGCAATAATTCCCAAATGAAGCCAAAATCCTGATATTCAGCTTAATTACTATACAATGCAAACGTATCACACCTACAACATCCTGGTATTAAACTTTTATCCTCATCCTATCAACATATATTGAAGCCAAAAACACTGGGTATTAGGTCATCTGTAGCAAGCTCTTTTTATTTCTTTAGCCAAGGTGCCTTCTAGGTTATATTTTTATTTTATTACCTCTGGATATGTCAAGGAGATATCATGTTTTTCAGTGAAATAACAATAGTGTTTTACTTGATTAGTCAGATTTCTGATCAAGGGTTTCAAAATGCACCACTTAATTCTCTCAGGCAATAGACCAAAGGCATGCGTGATTACCATTTAGTTGGTCAATTTGACAGACTTTGTTTAATACATCTTATATTTACTCTAGGAAATTCACAAAAATAAGAAAACATTATCTATAGCTGTGATAGGAGTACAGAACTATACAGAGAGGCCACATTCTGATAAGGGAACAGATTCAACGGAAGATGAAAATGGCGTACCAATCAATGACACTGCAAGAAGGATTCCAGAGAAAGTTGAAACAAGCAATCTCTCTAGCCAACATGGGGCAAATACTAATCTAAAATACGGAAGACGGTGTCGATAGCTACCTTGATCTGGATTGGAGCCTGCGAGATTGAGGAACAAATCAAGTTAATGCACCGTGGCGAGACAAACGTCACCTCCTGGGACTTCTCCATATCTTACACAGAATTTGATTCTGTCTACTGCAGAGGAACAGCAGTAAGGATGGAAATGCTGCCAGAACTTCTTGACTGCATTTTTCCTAAATGTTTCCTGCGCACAAAAACAATAGTTGAGAAAAGAGTTGAATAAAACGAAAGGCTTTTCAGATCATCAGAAACAAAAGTAGTATTGCAAGTAAAAAACTTAATGGGGCACCCTTGTACAAAATCCTACATTTCAGTGCAGAAATTTCGGTTAGGCATTTTTACTAAATCCAAGAAGACCCTAATTTCTTTCCTCACATAGTACTTTTTTTTTGGCAACTGCTTTGCTCGCCTCGTACGCTCTCTGCAATTCCAGGCATGCATTTTCTCAAACACCTAGCACGCAACGAGGTGGGAACCTCCATGCCTTCCTGTTTTGTTTGCCCAAATCTCCACAGGCACACGGAGAAAGCAGCAGCGCAGTACTTGTGTGCACGGGCGCAAAACTGCGAGAGAGGGAGGGTGGGAGGAGGAGAAGGGTACGCACCTCGAGGGAGCGGAGGAAATAGTCCCGTAGAAACGTGGCGAGGCCGCGGGCACAGAGGTCAGCGACGACGGGCGTGAGGCGCGGGCCCACGGAGAGGTCGCCTTCGCCGCCGATGAGCTCGTCTGTGTGTGCGCAGAAGCCGGCCCATGAGTCGGGGGTGACGTCGGCGTCCGGCTGCACCGGTCCACCGGCGAGCGAGGAGAGCGGCACGGCCGCCGCCCAGCGCAAACGAAAATTGAAAGAGCGGCACGGTGCAGCCCAACCGCCCAGCCCAACCTCGCCGCCGCGGAGCCTTCCCCAGTCTCACCGTGCCCAGGCTGCGCAGCCCTGCGCCTGGCCCCCTTTCAGTCTCGTCGCCGACCCCGGCCGCCGCAGATCATGTAGCGCCGCCACTCGCCGACCCCGGCCGGCGGCTGGCGCCGCAACCCTAGCTTCCCTTCCTCTCTGCTCTCCCTCTCTCTCTCTCTCTCTCGCTGCTGCTCGCCCGCTCAGGAATCGCAAGAGATTTGGAAAGGGAAGGAAGAACGGGAAGGAAATGTGAGAGGAAATCGGGGAGGTGGGATATCGCCGGGTGAGAGGTGCGGTGGGTGGCGTTCTGGGTGAGAAAAAAATTATTTTTTAGCGTTACGGTAACGCAACTCGGAAGAAAAATATAAAAGAAGCGTTACGCCCGGATTTGATAGAAAGATTCGGTGCGTTTGATTTTGGGTCCACCGTATGATAAGACGGTTCAGATGGCAGGGTAGATAGGCTGACAGAGTAGAACTAATTTTCCTCGCAATTAGTTCTTTAAAGGTTTAGATTCAGATGGCAGGGTAGATAGGCTGACAAAGTAGAACTAATTTTCCTCGCAACTAGTTCTTTAAAGGTTTAGAAAAACAACACGAACCCGAATCAATCCAGAGACACTTTTTTCCTTTTTCTACAAGAGTAAGAAATATGGTCATAGAAAAAAAGACATAAATTTGCCTCTGAACACCGTGACTTTCTGGAATTAGGCCCTTTTTGACAAAACGGCTTCTGAATTCTGCTTCTGCTACAGTAGCTACAGTAATTACTGTAGCTGCAGTAACAGAATCCGCGAGAAGCTACGTTTCATCGGATTATGGATGCTGGCCGAAAATAGATTCTGTTACAGTGTTTTTACTGTATCTACAGTGGTAGAAGCATAATTCAGAATCCGTACCAAACAGGCCCTTAGCTATGAACATTAAAAAAAATCGAATTGGCTGCCAATCATCACTGAAAGATGGAAATTAGTTGCTGGACATTGTCTCCTTTAAAATATAATATCTGACTCATTTGAAGAGATAAACAATCGAAAAGAAATGTCCTCAGTACCCTGTCAGTCCCTTTCTCCCTTCAATCCTCCCATGGCTTCTGGAACGGAACGGAGGCAATGGAACGTAAGGGGATGGAGTCGGCTATCCGCCTCAGTCTGCAGTATGGTCGCGCCGACACGGTCTAGGGATGGGGATCCCTTCGTTCAGCACGAGCGTGCAGGTATAATCTGCAGCAAGGCACGGGACGGAGTACGGGGTTGAGGCGAAGGTGTGCGGGGTGGGCAGCGAACGCGTGTCATACCCTAATTTTTTAGGTACTTGAATTCACCGTATCAGTCCCTGGATCAGACGCTGATACGGACATTCTCACAGAATGGCATTTCAGAGTCACACCTTTATTTATTACCGAAGCTCATTACAAGCCTTTTAATTTACATAAAAGGTCTTTGATATGGCCAGAGGCCTTACAACTCAACACATCACACCACAGTGTCCATCGCTGGGAAGCAGCAATGCCACGCTTTATTCTACGCAACGGACGGCGGAAGCAGATCCACTCCACTGGCAAACTTGCACGTGACGACCCTAGTCTTCTTCGCCATCGGCTTGAAAGTCATATTCTGCTTCTTCCTCTGAATGATTGATTAAGATGGGGAGTGAGTACATAAGGTACTCAACAAGTCCTAACACAAGGGTGACTCATATGCAAGGGTGATGCCAAGGAATAGGCTGGGGTTTTCATTGATCGGCCGAAAAGCCAATTTTTAAAACAGGGGTTTGTTTTGCAAACCAAAACATTTTGTAAAACTCTAAGTCAACATTGATAAGATCTTAATGGGGTTGAGTGGCCCTAGGGGAGAATAAATCCTTCCCGCCAGTTCCCAAATTTTAATGCTGGCAGACAACCAGCACACGGCTCCAAACCGGCGTTATTCCGAAAACACCCACGCCAAGAATAACTCACACAGAAATCTAATCATTGTGTGGCCATTGCTTTCGCTTTGTCCAATGCCGTGGAACACGGCTATCCGGATAGGTTTTACGCTCTGCAAAGGTTGTACACTTTACCCACGAGGCATGCCAGACCTTTCCACCGTCGTGGGTCGGAAAGACATGCAACTCCTTGCCTCCTGGTGGTACCGGGCGATCAGTAGTAGGATGTGGTTCCAAACCCTGCCCATTCAGGGGCTCGTAGTTGCACTCAAGTGCTAGGCAAGGCGGCACATGAACCGGTCCTTATACGACCGAAGCAAGCATCTTCAATAGCTACCCTCCAGCGAGGAGTAGCGTCTCAGAGATAGCCTCCCCACTGAGGACTACCTCGCTTGCTCCCGTCTAAACATGACCCTCACTATGGGTTTCACTTACTAAGCCATCCCTTTTATTTCACACACACCTCACCAAGTCACACTCACACATTTTCACACAAAAACAGGTGAAGCAATATTATTAAATAACACAGTGTGATAGAACCTAAGCGGCAATATTTTCCAACAAATCATTAACGATTAATGCTGTTGGAACTTAGGGTTAACAATAGATTAAGGATAGCAATAAACAAGGCATGGCTTTCAACAATGATAGGTTACTCTAACATTTAAATCATTTTAAAAGACTATGCATGTTTAATTTGCACACAGGCTCTATATAGGATATTTGTAGGAATTAATTAGGTTAAATATGATCAAGGTGGTTAGGACTTGCCTTCACCAAAATCTTCCTCCTCTAAGCCTTCTTCGTAGTCGGGGTCCTCGTGTTCCTCCTCGAAGACTTGATCACCTATCGATTAAATAAAAGAAAAGCTAAATCTACTGCTTAACACTCAATTAAACAATCATTAAAATAAAATAAAATAAAATAAAATAAATAAAATAAAATACTCCACTAAAGGTGGTTTTGATGGAATATGGTAGATGATGATTTTAGATGAAAACTGGTGCAAGAATCATTGAATTCGGAGTTAAAATGACAAAGATATGAATATTTGAATTTAGGAGAAAAGGGTTAAATTTGGGGTAGATTAACTTTAATTAAGTATAATCTCCACCCTAATTTTCCAGAGGTGCACAAGGGTTGTAAAAGGGTTAGAAATGATTTTGGGAATTTTTGGATATTTTTGGGAATTTTTCTAATATTGGAAATGTGCCCGAATTTCATCTCTGTGTACACTCTCGGGTGTACCCAGTGTTTTGCGCTGCGTGGCAGTGGCTGACATGTGGGCCAGCTGGGGCCGGGGGCCCTTGCCATTACTGTTCTGTGGACTCGGTCCACAGAGGCGTGGACCGAGCCTGCGCGCGTGTGTGGTGCACGTGGGCCGCGTGCACCACGTATGCGCGCCACGCGGTGGGGCGTGCCGACGCGGCGCCGCCGTGGCCGCCACGCGGACGCCACGCGGTCTCGACGCGGCGCGGCGACTCCGACGCGGCGGAGGCGGGGGAAAAGTTCCCGCCTCGCCGGAGAGCTCGTCGGCGAGCTCTGGGGCTGGCGGAAGGGAGAAATGAGCGGGTGCCGGTGGCCTACGCACGACGGCGGAGCTAGCGGGGGAGCGTGTGCACGTGAGCGGGGCGTGAAGCGGCGGCGCGAGCTCACCGGAGCTCGGCCGGGGTTTGGCGGGCGCAACGAAGGCGCGCGCGCGCGTGGTGCGAGTTGGAGCACCCATGCGCGTGCGCGGGAGCGCGTGGAGGCTACAAGCGGGCTCGGCCTGGCCGGGGAGCGCTCCACGGCGGCCGGAGAGGGAGAAGAGGGGCGGCGGAGCAACTGCTCGCAGCGCGGGCTAGTCCCGAGTGCGCGAGGAGGATGGAGAGGGGGCGCAAAGGAAAGAGCGGGGAATGGAGGTGCTCACCTTGGGCCCGGTGGGAGCGGAGAGCGCTGGGGAACGGCGGAATCGCTCGCCGGAGCTGGGGAAGGAGAGAGGAAGAGCTGGGACTCGGTGGCGTGGAAGGGAGAGCGAGAGAGAGAAATGGTAGAGGGAGAGAAAGGAAGGGCCGGGCGCTCTTTTAAAGCCGCACAAAGGCGGTGGCTGGCCGGGAAATATCCCCAGTTCGTCGGGACATTTGCCGGAGGATCGGCGGCGCGCGGCGCGAGGGTGGGGGACGGGCGCGCGATGGCAACCACGCGGCGCGAAGGAGAGAGGGGGCCCCGGACGCGGTGTGGAGAGGGCGGCGCGTTGCCTCGACGCCACAGCGGCGTGGAGCTCGAGCTCGCCGGATTTATGGCGGAGGGCTAGGGTTTGTCGGCGGAAAGGAGAAGGGGGCCCGGACAGGGGAGAGGAGAGAGTGGGGCGTGCGACGCGTGGGAGGAAGGAGAGGGAGCACGGCGGCGGGGGCAGTAACGCCCGTCCCTCGCGCCGGCCGGTCGGGCGGCGGCGGCGGCGCGAGGTCGACGAAGGCCCCGGGCCCGCTCGTCAGCGACTCGCGGCGGGCGGACGGGCCGGGCGGAGCTGGGCCGCGGCGCGCAGACGGCCCAGAGGCCGGGCGCGGGAGGAAAGAGAGGAGGGGAGATGGGCCGGGCGCGGGGAAACAAGGAGAGGCGGCCCATCTAGCCGGAATTTGCTTTATCTTTTTCTGGGTTTGGAATTTGGGAGAAATTCAAAGGGATTTGAATTCAAATTTGAATTTGGTTTCCAACACTCACACAAACAATTAAATAAAGGCAATAAAAAGGCAAAAATGCACATGATTGTTTCATGCATGGTTTTAATTTCGAGAAAATTCAATTGAGTCCTATTTTCGATCTAGTCCATTTTTATTATTTGAAAATTTTTGAAAAAGGCCCAATTTTTAGGGTTTATCGAAATGATAAAAAATACGGGTGCTACAACGCGCCAATCAGCGCAGCCCCGACGAACGCCCCTGCATCGGCCTCGCAGCGTTCGGCGGCGCAGAGCACCGCCGGGAGCGCCTGGCGGAGGCAGCGAGTAGAGGCGCCGCAAGTCGCGGCGCGTGGCGTGCAGGGCGAGGTACGTCGCGGCGAGGGAGGGCCGCGTCGCGCGGAAAGCCGGGCGGCGGCGAGCGTGGTGAGCCGGTTGCGCGGTGAGGGAGGGAGAGTGAAGGGTTGCAGGGCTACGACGCCATCTTTAGTCCTTGTCCATGAAGGCATGGACGCCGAGCCCGCCCTGCTGGGGCGCTGTGGTTGTTGTTGCGTTTTTTTTTAAGATAAGTGCGTCTAGTTGTTAGAGCATCTCCAGCAATAAACCTTAAAACAAGGCCTTTACTTTTGTTTTCCTTGCCGGCATGCAAAAATGAGGGTACAAAATTTGACTTCAACTCCAGCAGTAAAGTGGACCAAGACCCTATTTTGTGAAAAAAATGATAGGACCCACAAATGAGAGAGGGATTGGAGGACCGTAGAAATGGGGGTTTGGAGATGGAGTTTGAGAGGGCATGCAAAATGAGAGGCCAAGTAGGGTCCCTGCTGGAGTTGATTTTTTTGCTCAACCTTCTAAATAATAGAGTAGGGGCTCAAGTAAAAGCCTTGCTGAAGATAATAGAGTAGCAGCGATAGGCTCCCAATCGAGATCGCTCCCAATCGAGTTCAAAATAAAGCAATCCATCGACAGGGTAGTAACCAAGGGCACCAAGGCATCTACTCGAGATTGCATCGAGATTTAGGTCCGGCTGCTGGTCGCCATCTTGGGAACCGACTAAGAGCATCTAGAGTGGCATGTAAATTGAGCCCTTAAAAGGACATTTGGGGGCTCGCACGTAAAGTAGAGATCCTGATTTTTTACTTCAACTCCAACCATGGCCTTTAAATCTGAGCCTTTATTTACATATAAAACCCATCTCTCATTGGCTCGATCCATAAATCTTATCCTCTCCCTCTCCTCTCTCACGAGCGACAGGGGAGCATCAACACGGCGATGGTCAGAGCACAACACGGCGGGGCGGTGAGAGCCAGGTGCGGCGGCGCGGGTCACGATCGCGTCGTGCGGGTCTGAGGTGGGGTGGCATCGCGCGGATGGCTCGCGGCGACTGAGCAGCGGGGAAGGGGTCGCGCGACGCGGCGCGAAGGGGCCAAGGCGGCGGTCCTGCTCGGAGCAGGATAGGCGAGCGCGGCGGGGCCAGCTTGACGCGGGTCAGGCGAGCACTGTGGGCCTGTGTTGCGCGCGGCGGAGCTCGGCCTGCCGGCGCGACCATGGGGAGCGGGGTGCTGCGGCCATGAGAGGCAGCACAGCGGCGTCGTGCTTAAGTGACGCGGCGGGTGGGTGGGCAAGCAGGCGTTTCGCGACGTCGTCGCGACGGGCGAGGCATGGCGCGGTGATGGCGGGGTGCCGCGTATTGGGCAGCAACATGCCATGGTGGCGCCTCCAGATCCAGCGCCATGGCGCCCCTCCCCGCCACGACGGCCTTCACGCCACTCTGTCCCTCTTCCGCGTGGGCGAGGGGCAGGCGCACGCGGCTGGCTGCGTGGCGGGCTGAGCGCAGGGCGACGTCGCACGGGGCCGGGCAGTCTGGCATGGCGGCGCGTAGCGGTGCGGGCAGCCAGGGCGGCGAGGTGCGCGGCGGCTTGGGCAAGGCCCGCATGGCACGGCCGTGGCAATGGCGCGGTGACGTGTGCTCAGATCCGCAACCGTCTTGGCCAAAGAAGGGAAGGGGAGGGGTGGAGGCTCGCCTGCGTCATCGCGGATGGCCCGAGAGGCGGCACGACGGTGTCCTGGAGCGAAAGTGCGCTCAGAGTAGGGGAGGACGGAGGCGGGAGCGCGCGGGACGACAGCGCGGGGGGGGGGGGGGGGGGGGGGGGGAGAGTGAGCGCGGGAGAGGAAGAGCTAGTGCACATGGGGCCCAACAAGCTGTCATTTGACGGCCTGAAGCACCGGCCTGAAAATAGAGCGGTGGGAGGGGTGTTTTCAGAGCATGAGCAAATTTAGGGCTCTATAGGGGCTTTGTTAGATCTCTTTTTTTTTTTGACTTTGGCCTCTTAAAATAAGATAGGACCCATGTTTAGGGGCTCTGCTGGAGTGCTCTAAGGACATATCAACGGGAAGGACTTGGTCCAATGCAAGGGCCAAATGGACTTTTTACCAGTCCGCTCCCTCCTCTTTAGAATGAAATGAATATTTTAATAGCCTCAGGGTTCGCGGCCTAATTTTCAACCTTCGATAGTGTCCAGCAACCAATGGCCAAATGGACTTTTTACCAGTCCGCTCCCTCCTCTTTAGAATGAAATGAATATTTTAATAGCCTCAGGGTTCGCGGCCTAATTTTCAACCTTCGATAGTGTCCAGCAACCAATTCCAAATTTTTCAATGCCCAACAACAAATTTGGTCTAGAAAAAAAGAGTAAAATGTATGACTGATCCCTAAACTTATCCCGCCATGCCATTTTGGTCGTCCCTGTATTTTCGAAATGCAAACTAATAGTCTCTCGATTTGTCCCATTGCGACAGTTTGGTCCATGTACAGTTAAATACAGATTAACCATCCTTAAACTTGTTTACTGTATTTTTTTAACTGAACTTGTTTAGTGTGTTATTTTAGTCCAATTGGGTCTCGATCTGCTTCAAGCGCTGACATGGCAAGCCAATGAGGATCCGACATAGAAATGTGAACCTTAACCAAACAACGCTTCCCCTCCTCCACTTCTCATCTCCCTAACCCTGTTGCCACCAGGGTTTACAAAAACAAGGTAAACCGGACCGGTTACCGCAAAAACCGGAAAAACCGGTCCAGTCCGGTTTACCCGGTTCTCTGGTTTTCGAATTCAAAATTTAATTTTTTTTGAAAATTTGACAAAATTTGAAACAAAAATATTTAAAAAAACTAGATGAAATTTTAAGCACAATGGTGGAACAAGAACACAAAAATTCGATCGTTTGATATATCAAAAAAATCACGCAAATTTTCTGGGTTGAAAAAGAAGAAAAATTCAAACTAGCAACCTTCCTTTATTTTTTTGACAAACCAAACGATCAAATCTACGTGTTCCGTTTCCACCATTGGGCTGTAAATTTGATCTAGTTTTTAACATATTTTTTGTTTCAATTTGTTTTAATGTTTCATTTTTTGTATTTTTTTTCATTTTTTCTCTTTAAACCGGTTTTCCGAATTCTAGTCATGGGCGGAGCCAGCTGGGTGGACGGGTGGGCCGAGGCCCACCCTGAGATTCTGAAAAACTGATGTTTCTAGCACTGTAGCCTATACTGTAGCATAGCTACTGTTGCACGGCCCATCTAATTTTCCCTTTGCGGCCCACCCTGGCGCTGGGCTCTAGCTCCGCTACTGATTCTAGTCCGGTTTACCGGAATTTTCGTCCTGTTTACCGGTGAACCGGACCGGTTTACCAAAAATTTCGACACTTTTTTGTTTAAATTTCGTTATTTGTATTTTGATCCGGTTTTTTCGGTTTTCACGGTAACCGGACATCTGGGTTCGGTCCGATTTTTCTAGTCAAAACGAAATTGCCAACCTTGGTTGCCACTCGCCATTGCCACATAAGAGGTCAATTCGAGCCGTTGCTTTAGCCTGTCTAGCCCAAACGGAGATCCACACAAGGTTGTCGTTGCCCTTCAAGTTGCTCTCGGCCTCATATATATATCTCTCTCTCTCTCTCTCATGGGGAGAAAATGAGATCTCAGACGTGTTTCACCAATTTGACCAACCGCACCACCTTTTGGGCCACCGTGCTCGTTGTCAAGCACGCTCCAGCAAGGCAGCTGGGCGTTAGCTCCTAAACATACTCTCCGTGCTGATGTGATGATGAGGGTGAGCTAACTTTATCGAGCCATGCCTTTGTTTGAAGTTGGCGAGCTTACGACGGTGCGGTACAACACGCCCCATCAGGTTGATTGCTTTGACATGGTTCGTTGTAGGCTCATACCCATAGAGCTACTTCCACCTTAAAAGTACAGGGACTCAATTGACACCGCGAGATAAGTTTAAAAACCGGGCATACACTTTACTTTAAAAAAAATATATAAATAGTAGATCATTTTGCGGCTTTTGTAATAGTAGGTCGCCAGGACCTAGTCTCCTGTTGAAGCGGCTAGATTACTTATATATGCAGGAGTTGCTAGAGCCGATCGCGTGTCTGAGTTCTGTTGCTTTGATGTACGTCTAAAAAAGGACACATGGTCTAGATGATGACAGCAGGCATTCTTCCTTTCGATTGTGCCTGGCATTTTAACCTGAAGGTAAAGATTTTTCTTCCAACACTAGCTTCAAACTCAAAGTACTCCTGGTCAACATATTCTTTATTACTTCGCTCCGATTTTAAATAATTGGCAGCATCGGTTTTACTGTTCACAACTTGATCGCTAAATAACTTGTAAAATACTTAGTAACATAAAATAAACACATGATTAATAGATGTGTTGTAGATTATACTTTTAGCAACATGATATACTTATGAGTGTTTCATTATGCATTAAAAAAAGGGAAAATTGGTTCTGTAGCACTGAAAGTTCGCCGGTTACGTAAAATACCATCGAAAGTTCAGAGTAACGGAATGTAGCACTGAAAGTTGCATTTGTACTCTGAAACTACCATTTTGTTTAGAACGGCTAAGGGAAAAGACAATAATGCCCTTGAAGCATATCATCGGGAGTAATCGACTCGTTCCTTCTCTGTTCGATACAGCAGCGATACACACTGGAGCTTCTCAGCTGCCGCCCGCCGCCCCTGCTCTCCTCCTCAGCCACCGCTGCCGCTGCTCTCTCCTTCAGCCGCCGCCGCCCCTCCTCCTTTGCTCTACTGCGCCCGCCCCTGCTCCTACCTGCAGGCTGCAGCTGCCGCGCGCCCCTGCAGTTCGTCGACCAGGCGCGGCCCTGCAGTTGGACGACGAGCTCAGGCACGACCCGCCCAGCCACGACGAGCCCAGGCGCGGCCAAGTCGACGACGGGTCAATGGACTGCTGAACTGGTGCAGCTCAAGTTGATGACGAATCCCTCTCATTTCCCGGATGGGTGAGTTTCAATCCCTAACCCTAGCTATTTGATTTCTGTTCGAAGTGAATCTGGATGACGGGGACTGAAAATGTGGACAATTTGTGGACGATTTGTGGCCTAAATATGTTGATTGGGTGTGTATTTTTCTTCGATGGTTGATCTGAACGTGCAGCAGTACAGTTTTCTAACTTTTCTGTACTACTACTCTTTCAGGATCGATCCGAAGAATGCTTGCAAAATAGAGATTGATGTCACCTCTTTCCGGACAGTCGAGGATGGTCAATCTGTGTATCACAAGGGCAGAGTGTTGGAATGGTGGGTTGATTCAGAGGAGTATTCCATAATCGATATGGAGAAAGATGTCTTGCAGCATTATTGTTGGGCAAGCAACCAGGAGGCAAACTTCTGGTATGATCGAGACAATGGTGAAATGGTCCGTCTTGCTACTGACCAAGAGTTGTTAGCTTTGTTGCGAGCATAAAAAATTGTGAAGTTTATCATGACAGTTGATAGGTCCGAGATGAATGTGTGTGATGACAATTTGGAAATTGTGCATGAGATGAATGAGTTACAGATTGACCCAAGAATTGAGAGTGAGATGCAAATCATAGTTAGAGATGAGGACCCACTTGTTGAAGCTGTTGATCTAGAATGGGCAGAGGAACCACAACATGGGGTTACAACAGCTGGTCCTGAAAGAGTAGAGGAGGAAGAGAAAGAGCACTATATGGATCCTGGTTTTGACGCAGAAGGAGATGATCCACTTGGGGCTGATGAAGAATGGAGGTATTTCAAGAAGAAGGCGTCTGGAGGTGATGCAAAAGGTGCTAAAGAAGATAGGATTGAGAAAGTACAACCTGCAAAGAAGAAAGGAAAAGAAAATGAACTAAAAGCTGTTGATTTTGATCCTGATGTTGTACCAAGCGATGAGGCCATTATGATAGATGATGCAATTGCTAAACAAACTACGTATGACCGAGACAATCCTGTGATAAAGAAGGGTTCAACATTTGTAGACAAGGAAGCCTTCCTGATGGTTATGAAGAATTATGCCATCAAAAAGGAGTTTGAAACCTATGTAGAGCATAGTGATAGGACAAGATATAGAGCAAAATGTCTAGATCCAGATTGTGAATGGAAAATCTATGCTAAGAAACTCCATGGCTGTCTTACTTTCATGGTGATTACAATGTGAACATTGCTTATTTTTTGTACTATTGATAAACTGATATTATATTGTTTTGACAAATGCACTCTTGTTTTGCAGGTTGTTTCAATTTCAGAAGGACACACATGTGCTAGCACAAGCAAAGTGAAGGGCAAGGAGGCCACAAAAGGTTGGATAGCCAACAGGGCAGTAGATACACTAAGAGTTGATACTACAGTAGGAGCAAAGAAGCTACAACAGCAGCTGGAACAACAATTTCCAATTAAATTGTCTTATACCAAGGTGTGGGAAGGAAGGCAAATGGCACTTAAAGAGCTCCATGGCACTTGGGAGAACAGTTTCAGAATGTTATGGAGTTTCAAAGCTCAGCTAGAGATAACATGCCCAGAAAGCATAGTGGAGATTGATTGCAAGAAGATTGGAGGGCGAATTCACTTCAGCAGAATGTTTGTGGCAATTAAAGCATGTGTGGATGGTTTTCTTGTCGGTTGTAGACCTTACCTTGGAGTTGACTCGACCCACCTCACTGGTAGATATAAGGGACAGCTAGCAGCAGCAACTTCAATTGATGGACACAATTGGATGTATCCCGTGGCTTATGGCATTTTTTCCAAAGAAGATGACTCAAATTGGACATGGTTCATGACACAACTGAGAAGAGCAATTGGGACGCCCCCTGGATTGACTATTCATACAGATGCTTGTAAAGGGCTTGGGAATGCAGTCCATAAAGTTTTCCAAGGTGCAGCTGAGCACAGAGAGTGTTTTAGGCACCTCATGAAAAATTTCCGAAAGAGGTTTCAAGGAGATGTGTTGAAGTACATGTGGCCTTGTGCTTGGGCATGTACACTTCAGAGGCACCAATACCTATGGGACAAAATTGCAGAGAGCAGTCCAGAAGCAATTACTTATTTGCAAACAAACCACAAACTAATCTGGTCAAGAGCTAAGTTCTCAGGGGAATGCATGGTTGATTATGTTAACAACAACATTTCTGAGTGCTTTAATAATTGGATTAAGGACTACAAAGCTCTTCCTGTAGATTCACTCATGGATGCTATAAGAGGAAAGATCATGGAAAGATAGCAACCAGGCAGCTTATAGCCTCCAAACTTGTAGGGCGTGTCCTTCCAAGTGTTATTCATGAGCTGAACACAAAGAGTAGAAACTTGCCTTATGGTGTGAAAGGTTGTGGTGGTCTTAAAGCTGAGATATCTGGGGTCACTAGGGAAAATACTCCTTGGAGGCATCCAGTGAACCTTGATACCAAGACATGTTCTTGTGGTCAATGGCAAATATCCGGGAAACCATGCACCCATGTCATTGCTTTTATCGGTTCTCTGAGACAAGTTAAAATTGAGGACTATGTGCATGACTACTACTCGGTGGAACGCTTTAAGGCTACTTATCAGTTTGAGATTAACCCAATGGTTGACAAGACACAATGGCCTGTAGTTGATCCTGGGTTTGTAATGGTTCCTCCTAAGCTAGAGAGGCCTGCGGGTAGGCCGAGAGTACGAAGGATTAAGAGTAGCGGCGAGGCCGGAAAAAGAGGCCCTTACCAATGCAAAAGATGCTTCGGGTTTGGACATATTGAGAAGACTTGCAGTGAGCCCCCAGCAGAACTAGGTGCTGAATTGCCACCTTCTATGTGTGTTAAGTCCAGGTAATGTTAATCTGATATGTTTTTGCATTTTTACTTGTGATGTTCTCTCTCTTTTTTATTCTTGACTTTTCTTCTTTCCCTCTCATTTTCTTGTGCTGCCAGGAAGAGGAAGGGAGGAGCTGTTGCAGCGGGCTGTAGTGATGCTGCAGCACAGGCTCCTTCAAAGTCAAGAAAGACATCGAAGCGCTCTTCCTCGACTCCACCGGTCAGTCCGGGCCCAACAACAAGAAGCATGGGAGCTTCTCCTTCTACTCCTACTAGTACAGGGCCTGTAACTAGAAGAAGGGCAGCAGAAATGGCGATCTCACCAGGAGGCATTGCTAGAAGGCTCATCATCAATTAGTGTTATGTGTAGCAGGACCCTATGCTTTTGTGTCATGGAAGCATGCTTTTGTTAGTTTGTTTAATCTGAACCATGCATTTGTTAGTTTGTACTCTGAACCATGTGTGATGTCAATCATAATGCTATCTCATTCTCAGTTTGTGATGTTGTGTTGTTTATTTGGCCTGTTATGTTGCTGTTGAGTGAAGGGGTAAGGGCATTTAGTCCAGAAATTAGGCTGATGGTAATTTCCGAGTAGACATGCACCTTTCAGTGGTATTTTTCGTTACTCTGAACTTTCAGTGGTATTTTCCGTAACTGAGGAACTTTCGATGCTACAGAACCAATTTTCCCTTAAAAAAATTATGGTCAAAATTGGAACAGTAAAAGCGACGACGACAATTACTCAAAACCGGAGATAAATAAAAAAACAAAAAAATACTTAGTCGAAATATCCGTAACAACCATTCCAATGTAATCCCTTCTGACAATTGGGTCCGCTAAAATCCGCACGCCACATATCAGTGGATCGACCATTTCCAGATCGCGCCTGCTACTATGACCTGTCGGTGTTAAGAAACCGGCCGACAAGTAAATTTGTAACTACGGCGCCTAACAATCTTCTATGATGGTGAGGGTTTTGCGAGAGAGGCAAGGTTTATACTGGTTCAGGCAATCGATGCCCTACGTCCAGTTCGTGGGTGGTTCGTGTTTCGACTTGCAGAGGGGAGCTACAAGTGTTGACGAGGGAGGAGAAAGACTCCAAGCCTCTTCGTGTGTATTTCTATGTCTGTGTGCGTTGTATCTCTCTGGATCCCCCTTCCTCATGCACCAAGCTCTCCTTTTATAATCAAGGAGTGAGCCGGTTTACAAATGAGAACGGGGTTTTCGAGTTGTGGGCAGCGCAGCTACGCGCCGCACTAGTCTGATCCCTATCCGCTACTGTGGCTCTAGTCAGGCGGCGTCCTGTCAGCCCGGTCGCCGGGCAGGTGGTCGAGATGTCAACCCAGACTGTCGCGACCGTCTTGTCGCCGGTCCGGTCTTCGTTCCTGTTCAGGGTGATGATGATGCCGTAGCCATCCCGCCGCTGTACTCGAGGTGTCAGGCGGCGCCGCGAGATGGGACGGATGTCACTGTGCAGGTCAGATCGCGTGCCTGCAAGTATATGAGTTGCTGGGTAGAGTTAAGGCTCCCCAGCTACTCGTCGTAAATGCCTGTCCTCCTTGCCAGAGGAAAATCTTCTTGACGAAGTCTCCCAACTCGGGGTCGGGCGAAGCGCGGCTTGTGGGCCCACCCGACTGGGAGTCGGGCGAGGCGGAGTTCGGGGCCCGCCCGACTGGGGGTCGGGCGAGGCGGAGTCTGTGGACCCCACCCGACTCGGGGTCGGACGAGGCGGAAGTCGTGGGCCCCGGCCGACTCGGAGTCGGACGAGGCGGAAGTCGTGGGCCCCGGCTGACTCGGGGTCGGACGAGGCGGAACTTGTATGTGCCCTCGGGGTCGGCCGTAGGCCCCTCGAGCGCTCTGTTGTCGTGTGCCTGTTCCTGTGGGCCCTACACAATTAAGCTGAGACGATTAGCAGAATTAAGCATCCTAGATCAGGATACCCTGATTTGGGTATCCGTCAGTAGCCCCCGAGCCTGGGCGGCGGCCGGGGGTCGTGGTCGCCGTCGAGGCTTGTCGTTGTCTTTCCGAGGGTATTTTCGCACTACTCCTGCCGGTGGGTGCGCGCGAGCGCACCCGCCGGGTGTAGCCCCCGAGCCTCGGTACAAGTGGTTTACTTGTGCCGAGGGTGACAAAAAAGGTTTTCCCGAGACCGCGCAGTAGGTCATTGTTTGCGAATGCGAGCCCCCGAGTCCTTGCTCAATGCGCGGATCCGTCCGAGGGTCGTTTCGTCTTTTTGTTTCGTTCGTACCCGCGCGTCTTTACGATAAGACGGGACACGCATGAGCCGGCCACGTCATTCCTCGATGGTTCGATGCGTGGTGCTCATTTAAGCTGCAAACGGGTGTGTCCGAGTGAAGGCCTCGGCTTGCCCTTCGCGGGGGTCCGATTGAGACTAGCTGGAGTCGGCCTCATTAAGATCCGAGTTCCTGCCTTTTTCGATCGCCGACTCCTTTCGCTCGGAGTCACTGGGCTCGATGCCCTCCCTCGATGGGAGATCAAGGTCGAGGTTTTTTAGACTCGGACTCGGACGCTACCGTCAGAGGCCCATTGTACTACGGTGTACGGGTTGCGGTCGCTCGGGACCCCTCTTTGGTGGCCCCTCACTTAGTTTTGCCCTGGAGCGGCCGTTCGAACCCTTTCGCGGGGCCGGCCTTCGAACTCCTGGGCCGGAAACTGGGCCGTCGGGGCGTTTTCAGCCCCTAGCCTTTATTACCTGTGGGCCCGGCCGGGATTCCAAGCCCGCCTGGGCCGTCATCGTGCGTCGTGGAGACGCGACGGTTCGCCTTCCGCGCGGATCGAGGCCACGATCTGTCTTCGTGCGGTAGTGGAGCAGGCCATGATGGCGGTTTTTAAGGCACCTGCACCTGTTAGATCGCGAAACAGGGGAGGCGCGGGGAACGATGCGTCGTGTGAACGCGATAACTATAAAAAGGGGGATGAGCCCAACCTCATTTGCCTTACCAGGTTTTCGCGACCTTTCGCATCCACCGCCGCTCGCCTTTGCGCAAACCGCTTCGTCTTCCTCGCCTCGCTCGCTTTCCAACCTCCCTTCGTTTCGCCGTCGCTCCGCGTCCCCCGCCCGCATTCGCCATGGCGGATTGGAGCCGGTCCAACAGCACCAAGGGGAGCCTTGATGCCCTGGTTGCGCGCGGCCTCCTGATGCCTCTCACCGCGGAGCGGGAGTGGCCTTGTACCCGGGGAGGAGAGGATACCATCGCCGCCGGACGGCTACATTGTCTCCTTCCGCTCCTTCCACGAGCGCGGCTTCGGCATGCCGCCTCTTCCCTCCTCCGCGGCCTGCTTCACCACTACAAGTTGGAGTTGCAGCACCTCAACCCCAACTCCATCCAGCACATCTCCGCCTTCGTCGCCTTGTGCGAAGGTTTTTTGAAGATTCGCCCCCATTTCCACCTTTTCAAGTACTTCTTCACCCTCGCGCTCCAGACCAAGAAGGACGCGGAAGGGAATCCGCGCGCCGTCCCAATCGGCTGTGCCAGCTTCCGGCTCCAGAGCACCCGGGCCCGCGAGTACATCACCATGCCCGTCACCGACACCAACAAGGGTTGGCACGAGAGGTGATTTTACCTCAAGAACACCGCGCTCGCGCCGCTCCCGGAGTTCACCGGCGCCTGATCGAAGAGGCGCCCGAGTGCTGGGGTTGGGGACCGGCCGCCCCTGACAAGAAGAAGTTGGCCGATCTCTTGGATACGATCGACAAACTCAAGAGGGGCGGCGTTGCGGGCGTCGGGGTCATTGGCGCCTATCACGTCAGGAGGCTTGCGCCGCTCCAAGACCGGCGCCTCCCCATGTGGGAGATGGGCCGCGGCTTTGCGTGGGAGGGGACCTGCATGGTGGACCCCCACGCGGAGCCGCGGATTTCCGTCCGAGAGCTGAAGGCCCGGCTCTCGGAGGCGATGGGGAAGACAGCGGCGGATTGGGATAGCTTTGACTATCCGATCCCGGGCCACCCGCCGATGCTTCCGGAGCAGGGGGCCCTACAATTCGTAAGTTTTTCGATTCGGTTTCGATCCCGATTCGGCATTGTTTCGATTTTTCCGATTTTTCGCTTATACACTTTTTCTTGGATTTAGACTGGCGTCGCCTTCGTTCCTTCTGCCGCCCCTCTTCCCGAAATCTACGACGCCGTCCGCGCGAGCAACAGGGAGCGGGCGGAGCGGCAGAAGGCCCGCAAAGACCGCGAGGACGCCAAGAAGGCGAAGCGGGCGAAGAGGGAAGAGGAGAAGAGACGGCGTCGCCGCCGAGGCGACGTGGTCTCCGACTCCGAGGACGATGATGACGACGATGATGACGACGGCGGTGACGACGAGGGCGGCGATGACGACGACGACGACGACGATGACGACCAGGTCGACTGGGGTCAACTGGAAGATCGCTCCCCGGGTCCCAACGTCGCCGGCGCTTCAGGCAGTGGGGGCGCGGCAGGCTATTCGCGGCCGGCGGCTCCCCCCGCCTCCATGGCTCTCACGCTCTCCCCCGCGAGATTGCTTCCCGTGGCGACGGCCATGGCAGGGCCACTAATGGCATCGGCCGCCGCGACGACATCGGTTGTGGTGACCGTGCCATCGGCGGCGACGAGCTCGGCGGTGGCCGCGGCGACGACGGCATCGACGAGCGCCTCGACCGCGGCCCCTTCCACGGCCACGTCCACCATAATCACCGCGCTGCCGTCCGCCGGGATGATGACGACCGTGGCGTCCTCCACGGCCCCGTTGGCCGTGGTGACTTCGGCGTCCGTGGCGGCGGCGGCGACTGCGGCGCCCGTGACGGCGGCGGCGTCCACGGCAGCTTCTGAAGCTTCGCCAGCCGTGGCGACCGTGGTGGGAACGGCTCCCGCCGTCTCCGCGACGGCGGTATCCTCGGCTCCCCCGCCCGAGTCGGTGACTCCCCCGCCCGAGTCGGCGGGGACCGCCGCCGTCCCCGCGACGGCGGTTTCGGAGGCGATCGCCGCGGTGGTGACGGTGGCGTCTTCTGCGGGGACGACGGCTGCGGCGGCGAGTGCCCTCTCAGGCAAGAGGGCGCGTGATGAGGCTGGGTCGTCTGCCGGCCCGACCCCGAAGCGTCAGCCATTCCGGTTCGACTTCGCTGCGTTTCTTTTACTTCTTTATTTCGTTCGCTAACTCTCTTTTGTTTCAGGGGTCCGCTGCAGGTCCTGCCACGAAAGCAGCTGCTCCGGTCCTCAGGGGTTTTGGGGACAGCGCCCGGCTCGGCGGCGAGCGCGGCGGCGCCGGTGGCAAGCATGGCGGCACCGGCGCCAAGCGTAGCGGCGCCGGCAGCAAGCATGGCGGTACCGGCGGCGAGCACGTCGGCAGAGGCGGCTCCAGTGGTCGCCACGTTGACGGAGACGGGCAGCTCCGCGCTGTCCGGGCCGTCGAGGCCTCGTCTGAGCTCCACCACGCCTCCGCTGCCGCAGTCGACTTCGGGTGCGCCCGCGGACGTCGATGTCCTGCGCGTCCAAGGGCCCGATGGACAGGAGCGGGTCCACAACGAGCCGGCGGAGCGGCAACTCTGGGGCGTGCTTGGCCAGCACCAGGGCCAAGCCATTAATGCTCTGGAGACCGCGCTCCGCCTGATAAAGGCGATGGGGGCCCCGACTCAGGTGCGTACATCCTCACTCTTTCGCAGAGTCTTTTTCCCGCTTTTGTTTTGCTTATCCCTCTTCGTTGTCTCAGGAACTGTCCAAGTTGAGTCGGGCCAAGTCGAACTGCATTCGCTTCCAAGAGAGCGAACGAGTTCGGCTTGATGAGGAGGCGCAGGCCGTGGTGGAGCAGGTCACACAGGCCATGCGGGAGGCCGACCAGGCCAAGCTGGCGCTGGCCGGGGCGGAGGAGAGAGCGACCGCCGCCGAAAAGAGGGCCGAGGAAGCGGAGAGGAGGGCCGAAGCGGCGGAGAAGAAGGCCGAGAAGGCGGAGGCGGACGCGGCCACGGCACGCGAGGCGGCCGACTCCGAACGAGTGCTTCGACGGACGTCCTCCGAGTTGGTCTCCCAGCTCACCGCCCGGGTTGCCAGGTTGGAGAAGGAGGTTGAAGGTAAGGTTGCTGTACCTCTGCCTTGATCCATTCGCCTCGGCGTTCGCTTGTTTGATTTTCTTGTTTATTTGGTTTTCAGCGCTCAGGGCGGACCTAGAGGTGGCGCGGGGCGAGAACACCCAGCTGGAGCGGCTGCGGATCGGCGCCGAGCTTCTCGTTAACGAGCTGCAGGTGCCACAGCCGGACGGGACCACCACCCTGGAGGCGCGCCTGCTTTCCATCTCCAACCGCTTCGGTGCCCTCCGTCGTGAGAGCTTCGAGGCCGGAGTCTTCTGGACGTTGGTGATGGAGCAGACGCACTACGGCGACTCCCTCGACCTCGAGGGCTTGTCGCTGGGGATGGTGCCTGGCTTCTCTGATGAAGAGATGGAGGAGCTGAAGAAGAAGGCCGCGCCCGTCGCTGCAACGCTTGCCGATCTCCTCGCCTCCTTCGCGTTCCCTCTGCCGTCGCCTCCGAGTGACGAGTAGTAGGAGATAGAGTAGTTAGTCGAGTTGGGCCGAGTGGCCCTTATGTAAATATAAAAAACTTGCCTTTATTTTAGATGAAACAAGTACTTCGTTCTTTAAATTTGTGTTCGTTCGAAACTTATTCGAAATTTTAAGTGTTTTTCCCTTCGTGACTTCCTCCTCTTTCAGACCGCCTGATTGCCTTGGACCTTTCATTCGACTGACTGGTAACCCAGGCCGCTCCTAGCCGCCGAGGCGTCAGAGTCCCGAGTCGGCCAGTCGGGTCGGCCGAGAGATCGTCGACGCTCAAGTTCTGTCCGAGTCGGACCTGCACTTAGGATTTTCATGTAAATTCCTTAGCCATGGACGCGTTGTCAGCGCAATTTTCGCTCTTGGCCTTGACGCTCGTTTGTCATGGGCATTTTGGATTTTACACGGCCTTTTTTGCACGCCCGCCGGGTGGAGCCCCCGAGCCGTTAGGGTCGGGGATCGGCGGTCGGCAGGTCAGGACTTGTTGTGAATTTCAAAAAGACAGAAAGAGACGAACTTTCTTTTTATTTCGTTTGCATGTCTTTGAACGATACAAAAGGAAAAGGAGATACAAGCTAAGGGTAAAAACGACGTAGCTGGTCGATGTTCCACGCGTTGGCGAGTATGCGTCCGTCGGCGTTCTTGAGCTTGTAGGTTCCGGGCCGGAGCACCTCCGCAACGGTGTATGGTCCCTCCCACGGCGGAGTCAGCTTGTGCCGACCCTGATTGCCCTGCAAAAGGCGAAGAACGAGGTCGCCAACCTCGAAAGCGCGGCCTTTAACCTTTCGTTCGTGGTAGCGGCGCAGCGCTTGTTGATACTTGGCAGAATGCAGGAGCGTGGCTTCTCGTGCTTCGTCGATCTGGTCGAGCGCATCCTCGAGGTAGCGCTCGTTGAGGTCCGGGTCAAACGCTTGCACCCGCGGGGCCCCATAATCCAGGTCAGTCGGCAGCACTGCCTCAGCTCCATACACCATGAAGAATGGAGTGTAGCCAGTGGCACGACTCGGCGTCGTCCTTAGGCTCCACAACACTGCATCGAGCTCTTTCGCCCACCGACCGGCAAATTTCTTGAGCTTGTTGAAGATTCTGGGCTTTAATCCTTGGAGGACCATGCCGTTTGCTCGTTCACACTGCCCATTCGTTTGGGGGTGAGAAACAGCTGCCCAGTCGACTCGGATGCCGTATTGATCGCAAAAGTTCAGGAATTTCTTCCCCGTGAACTGCGTGCCATTGTCAGTGATGATGGCATTTGGCACCCCGAATCGATGTACAATGTCGGTGAAGAACTTGACGGCTTGCGCCGAGTCAATCTTGCCGATCGGCCTGGCCTCTATCCACTTTGAGAACTTGTCAACGGCGACAAGCAAGTGGGTGTAGCCTCCCGGTGCCTTTTTGAAGGGTCCAACCAGGTCCAGCCCCCACACCGCGAACGGCCAAGTAATAGGGATGGTTTGGAGGGCCTGAGCCGGCAGATGAGTTTTACGAGCATAATGCTGGCACCCTTCGCAAGTGCGCACCACTCGTTGGGCGTCGGCAACAGCGGTCGGCCAATAAAAACCGTGCCGGAACGCGTTGCCGACTAAGCTTCGTGGTGCAGCGTGATGGCCGCACGTTCCGCCATGGATATCCTGGAGTAACTGCCTACCCTCGTCAAGAGGGATACAGCGTTGGAGGATTCCAGAGCGCCCTTTTTTATACAGCTCGCCGCCGACCATCGCAAATGTCTTGGCGCGCCTTGCGAGTCGGCGTGCCTCAGTGCGATCGGGCGGAAGCTGTTGTCGGAGGAGATAGTCGATGAAGGGTTGCCTCCAGTCATCGCGGGACCCGGGGTCAGCCCCCGAGTCGGGCGAGTCGTCGCGGGGGTCGGCGGGAGCCCCCGAGTTTTTGTCGCGCTCGACGACCAAGGCCTCGTTGGCCTCAATCGGAACCGGTTCTTGTGCTTGCTCTTTCGTCGGGTCGGCCGACGCAGGATCATTAATGGATGGCTTGTCTTGATCGCAGGCAAAAATGCCTGCCGGGATTACCTCCCGGTTTGATCCCAGCCTGGCCAACGAATCGGCCGTTTCGTTGTCCCGCCGAGGGACGTATTCAACCTGAAAACCATCGAATTTTTCTTCCAGACGGCGGATTTCGGCACAGTAGGCCGCCATCTTGGGGTTAGTGCAGGGGGACTCATTCATGACCTGGTTAACAACGAGCTGAGAGTCGCCAAAGGCTTCGAGCCTACGGACTCCTAACTCGACAGCTGCTTTCATGCCGTTAAGCACAGCTTCGTACTCGGCTACATTGTGTGATGCTGGGAAATTGAGCCGGATGACATATTGCATTCGCACACCTCTCGGAGAGATGAGCAGCCACCCACTCCCGGCGCCCCTTTTTGTGAGAGAGCCGTCAAAAAACAGCCGCCAACATCCCCTTTCGACAGGAACTATGGGCAACTGAGTTTCGGTCCACTCGGCGATGAAATCTACCAGGGTATGTGATTTTACGGCAGATGGGTGCGTAAATTCTATTCCCTGATCCATTAATTCTAACGCCCATTTAGAAATTTTGACCGACACCTCCGGATTGCCTAGAACCTCAGCAAGGGGGAAGGAGGAGACGACGGTTACCGGATGAGCGTCGAAGTAGTGACGGAGTTTGCGCCGAGTGATGACCAGCGCGTATATCACCTTCTGGATCTGCTGCCACCTTGTCTTGCAGTCGGAGAGGACCTCGCTGACGAAGTACACGGGCCGTTGTACCTTGAGCACCTTGCCCGACTCCGTCCGCTCCACCACCAGGGCGGTGCTGACCACCTGCGTTGTCGCCGCTATATAGAGCAACAAGGGCTCCTTCTCGATCGGAGAGGCGAGAATCGGGGCGCTTGAGAGTCTGGCCTTGGGATGATCAAGGGCCTCTTGTGCCTCGGCTGTCCAGACGAAGTTGTCGGACTTCTTGAGGAGACGATAGAGTGGCAACCCCTTTTCCCCGAGTCGGGAAATGAATCGACTGAGTGCGGCTAAGCAGCCGGTCAGCTTCTGTACGCCTTTCAGGTTTTTGATCGGCCCCATCTTCGCGATGGCTTCGATTTTTTCTGGGTTGGCTTCGATGCCGCGTTGTGAAACGCAATATCCCAGGAGCATCCCTTTTGGGACCCCGAAAACGCATTTCTCGGGATTGAGCTTAATGCCATTCTCTCTTAGCCGTTGGAACACGGCGTTGAGATCGGCGACTAAGTCGTCGGTTCGCATGGATTTGACTACGATGTCATCCACGTATGCTTGCACGATCCGTCCGATGAGATCACCGAAACACTTGATCATACAACGTTGGTAAGTGGCGCCGGCATTCTTTAACCCAAACGGCATTGTAACGTAACAATATGAGCCGAAGGGAGTGATGAACGCCGTTGCCTCTTGATCACCGATCTTTAGTGGGATCTGGTGATAGCCCGAGTAGGCGTCTAGGAAACACAGGGTTTCGCACCCTGCGGTCCAGTCAACAATTTGGTCGATGCGTGGCAAAGGAAACGGGTCCTTTGGGCATGCCTTATTGAGACTTGTGTAGTCAACACACATCCTCCATTTCCCATTTTTCTTTTTAACAAGTACAGGATTGGAGAGCCACTCGGGGTGATACTTTTCTTTGATGAAGCCGGCGGCAAGGAGCTTTGCCAGCTCGTCGCCTATGGCTCGGCGCCTTTCCTCGTCGAATCGGCGCAACCTCTGCTTGACCGGTTTCGATCCCGGTTTGATGTTGAGGGAGTGCTCGGCGATTTCCCTTGGAATCCCTGGCATGTCCGAGGGTTTCCACGCGAAGATGTCCTTGTTGGCGCGAAGGAAATCGACGAGCGCGCTTTCCTATTTGGCAGAAAGGGTCGCCCCGATGATGACCGCCTTCCCCTCGGGGTCGGACGGGTCGAGGGGAACCTTCTTGGTGTCCTTGGATGGCTCGAACGAGCCGGACGCCTTTTTCGGAGTCGGCGTCTCCTCGGACTCCACGCTGGCGACCTCCGGGAGGTCGGGCTTGTTGATGAGCGCCGCTGCCAGCTCACAGCACTCTACTTCACACTCGTAAGCACGTTGAACAGACGTGCTCACGGTGATGACACCTCTCGGCCCCGGCATCTTGAGCTTGAGGTAGGTGTAGTTGGGGACGGCCATGAACTTCGCGTAACATGGCCGACCAAGGATCGCGTGGTAGGCGCCGGGGAAGTCCACCACGTCGAAGGTGAGGACCTCTGTGCGGTAGTTGATCGGCGTGCCGAAGGTGACGGGCAAGTCGATTTGCCCGAGTGGCATGGCCGTCTTTCCGGGCACGACCCCATGGAAGGGTGCGCCCGAAGGTCGGATGCGAGAGCGACTGACTCCCATGGCATCGAGGGTCTCTGCGTACAAAATATTTAAGCCACTACCACCATCCATCAATACCTTGGATAGGCGCTTGTTGGAGACGATGGGGTCGACGACGAGTGGGTACCGCCCCGGACGCGGCACGTACTCGGGGTGGTCGCCGCGGTCGAAGGTGATGGCTGCCTCGGACCACTTGAGGAAGGCCGGAGTCGCCGGCTCGGCGGCGTACACCTCTCGGCGCTCCAGCTTCTGGCGCCGCTTGGAGGAGCTGACTCCTTCGCCTCCGAAGATCATGAGGCAGCCGGTGGTTTTCGGAAATCCACCGTCCGCCTCCTTGTCGTCCTTCCCGTCGTCCCTGGAGTCAGAATCCTTGGGGTCGGACTTCTTGGCCTTCGCGCCCAGGAACTTCAGCATGAGCCCGCAATCCTTGAGGGCGTGCTTGACGGGGTAGGCGTGGTTAGGGCACGGCGCTTCCAGCATCTTTTCGAAATGCTGGTTCTTGCCGTCGTTGTCGACGGCCGGCTTCTTCTGCTTACGCTCGACGGCCGCGACGAGTGCGTCGTTGCGGCGTTGCTGATCGCCGCCCTTCTTCTTCTTCTTCTGCTTTTGCTTCTTGTCGTGCGGGGCAGACGGACCCGCACCGGAACTCTCGTTCCGCTTTGCCTTGCCTTTAGTCCGGTGAAGGAGGGCATCGACCGCATCCTCACCGGAGGCGTAGCTGGTGGCCACGTCGAGCAGCTCCTTGATGGAGCGCGGACTCTTGCGGCCGAGCTCATGAACGAGCCCTTCGTTGCCGGTGCCCGCTATGAACGCGGAGATCACCTCGGCGTCAGCGAGATTGGGTAACGCGTTGCATTGCCTGGAGAACCGCTTGATATAGTCCCTCAGGGACTCGTCGGCGCCCTGTCGGCAGTTCCGAAGGTCCCACGGGTTCCCCGGGCGCGCGTACGTGCCCTGGAAGTTGCCGATGAACACCTCCTGGAGGTCAACCCAATCCTGGATTGAGCCCTCCGGGAGATGCTCGAGCCACGTCCTGGCCGAGTCGGCCAAGAAGAGGGGGAGGTTGCGGATAATGAACCGTTCGTCGGTGGCACCGCCGGCCTGGCACGCCAGGCGGTAGTCCTCCAGCCACAACGCGGGATTCGTCTCCCCGTTGTACTTCGTGATATTGCTGGGCGGTCGAAACCGCTGGGGGACGGGAGCCCGCAAGATGGCGCGGCCAAAAGCCCGTGGGCCGGCCGGGACCGGAGCCCGAGGCTTGTCTTCCTCCGGGTCAAATCTCCCGCCACGCCGCGGAGCGTAGACAAAGTCCTCGGTTTCGCACCGTGGACCTCGCCCTTGCTCGCGGCGCCTTGCCCGCAGAATGTCGCGGACGGTTGCGGGAGCGCGCGCAAAAGTGTCGCAGCCGCGGCGACATTCTGGCTGGGCCTGGTGTATCTGGGCACGAGGTTGCCCGCCTCGGCCAGAATCTGCTGCCGGGCTTCGCGCCCATGGGCACGCACACGTTCGCGCTGGGCCTGGCGCTGCGCCACCTCGTGTTCGAGCCGCTCGCGCTCCTCCTTGAGCCGCCGCGCGGCTTCTGCGAGCTCGTGTTGGCGTTGGAGCAGACGCTCCAGGTCATCGCCCCCCCGGAGGTCGGCGCTCGCCGGAGGGGTTTCATGCTGCGCCTGTGTCACAAGCAGGGGCGCGGCTTCTGCGGCCGCTCCGGCGTCCGCCGTCGTCGCGGCCGCTGCAGGGTCTGGCTGCGCCGCCACGTCGTGAACGTTGCGGCGGCTACCTCCGCCAGCTTCCACCACCATGCACTCGCGCGAAGGATGGTGACTGCCGGCGTCGGAGTCGTAGTCGAGGAGGTCATCCTCGTCGCTGTCGTAGTCGTACTCCGCCATACCCACGAGCTCCGCGCCCGCGGACATGGCGAGGGTGAGGGCCCTTTGTGGGGGTGCCGGCGGTTCGACGCGCGAAAGCCCCCCATCCCGGACCACGATGAACTCCAGGCTCTCGAAGTACACGAGAGCGCCCGGAGCCCAATCGATGTCGTGGCTCGCCATCAACTGAAGATGTCAAACGCGCTGAGGTCCCCTACCTGGCGCGCCAACTGTCGGTGTTAAGAAACCGGCCGACAAGTAAATTTGTAACTACGGCGCCTAACAATCTTCTATGATGGTGAGGGTTTTGCGAGAGAGGCAAGGTTTATACTGGTTCAGGCAATCGATGCCCTACGTCCAGTTCGTGGGTGGTTCGTGTTTCGACTTGCAGAGGGGAGCTACAAGTGTTGACGAGGGAGGAGAAAGACTCCAAGCCTCTTCGTGTGTATTTCTATGTCTGTGTGCGTTGTATCTCTCTGGATCCCCCTTCCTCATGCACCAAGCTCTCCTTTTATAATCAAGGAGTGAGCCGGTTTACAAATGAGAACGGGGTTTTCGAGTTGTGGGCAGCGCAGCTACGCGCCGCACTAGTCTGATCCCTATCCGCTACTGTGGCTCTAGTCAGGCGGCGTCCTGTCAGCCCGGTCGCCGGGCAGGTGGTCGAGATGTCAACCCAGACTGTCGCGACCGTCTTGTCGCCGGTCCGGTCTTCGTTCCTGTTCAGGGTGATGATGATGCCGTAGCCATCCCGCCGCTGTACTCGAGGTGTCAGGCGGCGCCGCGAGATGGGACGGATGTCACTGTGCAGGTCAGATCGCGTGCCTGCAAGTATATGAGTTGCTGGGTAGAGTTAAGGCTCCCCAGCTACTCGTCGTAAATGCCTGTCCTCCTTGCCAGAGGAAAATCTTCTCGACGAAGTCTCCCAACTCGGGGTCGGGCGAAGCGCGGCTTGTGGGCCCACCCGACTGGGAGTCGGGCGAGGCGGAGTTCGGGGCCCGCCCGACTGGGGGTCGGGCGAGGCGGAGTCTGTGGACCCCACCCGACTCGGGGTCGGACGAGGCGGAAGTCGTGGGCCCCGGCCGACTCGGGGTCGGACGAGGCGGAAGTCGTGGGCCCCGGCCGACTCGGGGTCGGACGAGGCGGAACTTGTATGTGCCCTCGGGGTCGGCCGTAGGCCCCTCGAGCGCTCTGTTGTCGTGTGCCTGTTCCTGTGGGCCCTACACAATTAAGCTGAGACGATTAGCAGAATTAAGCATCCTAGATCAGGATACCCTGATTTGGGTATCCGTCATGACCGTTCACAGGCGGTCGCCCGTCGCTTATATAAAAACTAGCCGCGCCACGTCCACCGCCTGCTCCCGTCCAGCGATCCAAGCCAAAACCAGCACGCGTCCACCACCACTACCAGACCATCTCCCCTCACCCGCCGCCTCCTCCTTTCCCTCTCCTGCGAGATAGATAACCCTAGTTACTCTTCCCCTCCTCTCAATCTCTATAAAAGACCCCAAATTTCGACACCGCCCCGCGCGCACCATTTCCTGCACATTTCCCCACGGTTTCGGCCCGGAGTGGCGCGAGTTTTGGGCGGCGAGACGTTGGTGCTTGTGTGCGGATTCGGAGGAGGGATTTGGATGGCAGATGCCGGGCTGGTCTCCTGTTGAAGCGGCTAGATTTTTTTTTTTTTTGAAATGGAAAAACATTCCATTCCTTATGCAGGAGTTGCTAGCCCTGTCGAAACTAACACACATGTACTAACACTATTCGCTTCAATTTAGTAAAGTCACACACATGTACTAACACCATGTCATTGGAAAGTTACACACATTGTCAAATCTATCTGAAAGCTTGTTGCAAAATTTTAAGCTGGCTCAGCTATCTCAAAGTTTGTAAAGCTAGCTCAGAGGCTCGGTTGCAAATTTTAACGAGCCAAACTGGAGATTTAGTTTGTTCGGGTACCATTCATCTTTATTTGAAGCATATCTCATGATTGTGTTTTAGCATCTAAAATTTGGACATGACATATCTATTTTTATATTGATTACGTTAATGTACAGCTCACAAACCAAAACGAGTCAACCGGTTACCTTAACGGGCCGAGCCGACCAGCTCATTACACTAATGAGCCGGGCCTCGCCTGCTAGAACCTCATATTGGAGTAGATACTACCATCCTCACATTCCGAATTACTTTTTCTTCCATCTAATTCCTGGCGAGAGGATAATATGTGGATATCGATTCTTTCATATGCCGAAAATGGTAGGTTTCCGATTGGAATCAGACTCTCGAATGATATATCTACCCTTAGAGAGAATTATACTTTAGTTAATAATATAAAAATAAAAAAATTATCACCTGCAATATAATAAAAAGTATAAAAGATAGCTAGTGGGAGTTAGTAGTGGAGAAAATCACACCATCCACACCGTTTTAGTCGTTATTCAAGTGAAATTGCAACCTCTATTTCAAATACCAATCAAGCAAGTAAATCAAAATAAATATTATCAACTAATCTTACTAAAAGCCTTCGGTAATTCATTTCTAATTAATGAAGAATATGATTCTACAATCAAACTATGTATCGATCGGATTTTGCTAATCTCATATCGGAATAGCGGTATCTCTTCCGATATCTAAAATCCCTCCCACGTACTAAAATTCGGATTTGAATTGGACTGGAATCTCACTTTCACCCTTAGGCCTCATTTGGTAGGGCTTCTTCAATGGCTTTTTTAGCGGCTTTATATGTTTTCCAACCAAAGGGGGTGCTTCCTCAGGTGTTTCTCCTTAAAAAAGGAGGAAGCTGTATCAAAAAATAAGGTGAAACATGAAAACACAAAATGGTAGCTTCACCGGCTTCTTTTCTCTACGGCACCCTCATCTTTCCATATTTGTCCATAAAAATATAGAGAAGCTGTAGAAAAAGTCGTTTTACCAAACGTTTTAGGCACAGCCGCAGACATAGCCAGCACGGCCGTTTTTCTAAAGAAACCACTGCTACAGCCAAAGCCGGCACATCCACGGCCCTACCAAAAAGCCCCTTACTCATACGCACTGCCACAAGCTCAATTTTCCATCGACAACTAGAGAAATGGTAATGCAAAACTAGCTGGAAATTCGGAGGGCATGAACGTCAAAATGAAAATGCTGAAAAAAACGGAGGTGCCGGGGCCTCCAGAACTCACCGTCTCGTGCAAAACAAATCCAGCAACACCATGAACCCAATGACCGACAACTGGGCCCAGCTGAATTGAGTACCCCACATATCAGTTGATGATTCTCAGGCACACCTGTTTCTGTGACCGGCCACAGGCGGTCATCCAGGCGTCCGTATAAATTAACCCGCGCCGCGTGCACCGCCTGCTCCCTGTCCAGCGATAGAAGCCAACACCAGCACCACCACCAGACCCCCACCACCTCCTCCCCAGCCGCCTCTCTCGACATAGATAACCCTAGCCTCCCTCCCCCTTGCTTCCCCTCTTCCCCAACTCCTCTATCGATCTCTATAAAAGACCTCGAATTTCGAACGCTGCCCGCCCCGCGCTCCATTTCCCGCCCATTTCTTCCTCGATTCGGCCCGTATCGGCGCGGATTCGCGGTGGGGAGCTGTCGGTGCTGAGTGCGTGATTCGGATGGCGGAGGCGGGTCTGGAGGGCAGCCAGCCGGTGGATCTGTCCAAGCACCCCTCCGGCATCATTCCCACGCTCCAGTAAGTCCCCGATCTGGGCCGCCTGGGGTGGGGTGTTGCGGGGATTCAATCTGGTACCGTACGACTTTGTCCCGTGGCGGCCAAAGCTTAGGTCTTGGCTGCGGGGTCCGTGGTAGTTTAGCTGCTGATTGTTGGAGGTGGAGCGGTTGGATTGTATCTCAAGTTGGTCCGTTGGCTCGTGCTGGAAGTTTTGGGAAATGAGCTAGATCTGGTTAAGATATGCGGTTCTAGTGGAAATTTAGTGGTGATGTCGTCCTTCCTTCCGATAAGATTAATTTCGGTTACAGGATCTGATTACTTCGGGAGATAAAAAACATAGCAAGTCAAACTACAGTGCACGCGCAAACCTGCCATTGAATGTTATAACGTTCCTAAATCACACGTTGGTTGATGTGAAACAATTTATAATCCAAGTACCCAGCCATGTGGATTAACCGTTTAACTTTCCATTCAAGACACAACTTTGGTGATTGCACATGTTTGCATGTCATGCCTAAATTTATCGGTTCATTTCAATCCATGAAAAACATTTTATGATTCCCGAACAAGTGAATACCAACTTGATACATGTATATTATGATATCTGGCTACATACCTATTGTTTTACATTATACTTGTTATGCCTCGAACGCTAGTTTATAATTTTTCGCTAAAAACAGTTCATTTCAGTAATTCGTTCACGGGTTGGATGACATATCTGTCCTTTTTTTTCATGACAGGAACATTGTATCAACAGTTAATTTGGATTGCAAACTGGACCTCAAAGCAATAGCTCTGCAAGCTCGCAATGCGGAATATAACCCAAAGGTATAGTGATGACCTCAAAGCAATAAATGTGCAAGAGCAACTGGCTTGCTTTGGGAACTGTATTTTCCAGGGTTATACCTATTTCAGTCGTGTGCCTATGTTTGATCCTTGGTAATAGTTTGCGTAAGATACATAATCACATCCAGCTTGTTGTGAATAACCACAATATTGTTTCTAAGTCCTACCTTTCAGATTATGGATGATTTGCGTTGCTTCCACTTTGTAATCCTAATGGATGCAGTGTTTGTAAAAGCTTTAATACAGCAAAAGTGTGTACTTTCTTTATTATATTTCTTAATTTCGAGCATTAAAATATGCTTCCATAAAGCTCAAATGAATCAAATGTCCAAAAGTAAAATATATGCTGAGTGCTGTGCTTGTGACATTAGGATATAGCAGCTTGATTACTATGTTTTTTTGTCAGTGATATGTTTTACCTGACATGGTAACGAATGGTGTATTGACTTTTGTCTTCGTAAACAGCGTTTTGCTGCAGTTATCATGAGAATAAGGGAACCCAAAACCACCGCACTGATATTTGCTTCGGGTAAAATGGTATTGTTTGAACTCCCCATACTATTGCCACTTTATATATGTACATGTTGTTTGCTCTTAATCTGCTTACGGTGTTATAGTTTCAATGATGTTAAAATTTGTAAAAATCCAATTTCGAGTTGCACCTAACTGAAATTTTATCTGATTTTGGACATGTCTTATTGCTGCAGTGATGTGTTTTATAAAATACCCAATTGGTTTGTCCATAGTTGTCTGAGTCATGAGATATCAGAAATGATAAGAGTCTATAATTTTTCATCGAATGATATTTAGTGGTGGGTGCTTGCTTGAAATTCATTTGGAAATGATAAAAGTCTATAATCTTCATTAAAGTTGACTTTCTCAGCTGTCATCATGAATGCAGTGACACACCTAGTTATTCTTTCTTCCCTTGACAAACAATAAATTTCTTTCAACATGTGTTTATTGTTTATTGGAATTGCATTTTGTTTATGTAGACATGCAATCTTGTATTCTTCATAGTATGTACAGCTGAAGCAGCAATGTCTAATTGTATGTCCAGGTTTGTACGGGAGCAAAAAGTGAACAACAATCTAAGCTTGCAGCAAGAAAGGTGTTACAACTTAACACCGTTTTATTAAAGTTGAATCATGTTTGTTGAGAGGTTTTTCATTCTAACATTTGCATTTATTTCCAGTATGCTCGTATTATTCAGAAACTTGGTTTTCCGGCCAAATTCAAGGTAAATATAAATATTTATACTTGATATAAACTCCCAGTGCTTTGAATGGTTTCATTTTTCTGAGACAGTCATTAAGTCACCGTGCTATGCCAGGACTTTAAGATCCAGAACATTGTTGGCTCTTGTGATGTCAAGTTTCCAATTAGGCTTGAGGGCCTTGCCTATTCGCATGGTGCTTTCTCAAGTGTACGTGGAAATATCCTATGTTCTTTTAGCACCATCATAAATTATTTTCCCTTTTGTGTACCGTTATTTATTAGTGTTGTTTGCATTTTATTTTACAGTATGAACCTGAGCTCTTTCCTGGTCTCATATATCGAATGAAGCAACCGAAGATTGTTCTTTTGATTTTTGTTTCAGGCAAAATTGTTTTGACAGGTGCAAAGGTTAGCAGGTCATTTCCGGTGTTTGCTTAATATACTGCAGTTTGCTTCTTGTTTTACTCATTTCGTCCTCCTTCATTTCCAGGTTAGAGAAGAGACATACACTGCCTTCGAAAACATCTATCCTGTACTAACAGAGTTCAGAAAAGTTCAGCAATGGTATGCATATTGTTTGTTATGATTTACAGTGCATGATAGAAGACATGAATTGTGATCTATCTTGATCCATTGATAAAGTGGGTTTAGGGCATGTTTGGATGCTGTAGTTTCTAAAAATAAAGTTATCATGAAACCATGGTTGTAGAAGCCAGTGTCAAGCAATATCATGGTATAAGGAAAAAAAAAGGTATTGGGTGGAGCCTCTAAAAGTCCAAAAAGAAGGTTTGAGAATACCGTGGTCCTTCAAACTACAAGTTTTGTTCCATCCAAACACTTACTAATTTAATGAATCCTAAGTTTATTTATCTCCAAAAATACATTGTATCCAAATGGGGCCTTAATGAGGTGGATAAATGTGGTTATCTATGTCACATAAGGAATATGTAAGAGTGGGCACTGCTTGTGTTATTTAGAGTTAGACATAGTAGAAATATATTGGGTATGATAGTAATGTTTAGTTGATGTGTTCGTAATAGCCTGTGGTCCGAACAAACCTGCATGGTGTTGACTGAACTTTGATGACTGGTAAAGGTTAGCGAGAAGCTTACAGTAATCTTGTTAGGTGATTTAACATGTTATCCGACTTTATGTTTGTTGTATGATTATGGCGAGTGTTATGTTGTTTCTCATGCTTTGCATATCAATAAAGCACCATAATACTGCTGTGTGAATTGTAGGCAGTATTTGTGACAGTTATGTTCATAGACTAATTTTTTTCCCTTGCAACATCATGTATGCAGATGAATTTTGGGAGGTCACATGCTCCTAATTAGAAGCCTGAGGATTTTCTGTTGCCTGACCGTAAATTTAACTGTACATAAAAGACTTGAGGAGTTTGTAGCATCTTGTAATTTATATGAGCATCGATGTGCGTACTGGTTGGGTGGATTTGTTGTGGGGAGCTGGAGACGTTCAGTTATGTTGACTAGGTTGTAGACTGCAGGGTACATGCAGGTCACAGTTGTTTGCAGCATTCACTGATGTACTAACAAGAGTAGAGAAATTTTGCCCTAGTTTGTCTTCGGGACATGACTTTTAGCCTTTTCTGAGTATCTCATTGTGCTTTGCAATGATGGAAAGGCTGGTACTGTTATGTAACTGGGCAATCGCCAAGTACTGTTGTAATATTGTGACTGGCTGTTGACTTTGGGACATTTTAACTTCGACAGAGGGACTAATAATGTCTGACAAACCTTGTGCAATGGATTCAGTCAGTCAGACATGCTATTGATCTGGTTCTGTACTGTTTTATTGGAGTTCAGTTTCTGAAGTTTTTGTTACTGGCATTTGTTGAAGCTGTGTGCAAAGTGGAAGATTGAACCCTTGGGTGAAATGATGATTGCTACTATGTCTGGAACGAGTAAACTTGTTGCTTGAGATAGGCGATTCATGCTCGTGGAAGTTAAGGATGCTTGCGTCTGTTTTGAACTCCTTTTTATATGTCTCTTCGTCTTGGATTCTGTGTACCTTGATTTTTCTGGATTGCGTTTTGCGTGTACCTGGATTATACTGTAAATGGTCGTTGTGGTCAATGAGAGACTGACTGGCTTTTGGGCGCTTCTTGTGTCCATTTGCAATTGTAGTAGTCCAAAAGATCCTTGCCTGCAGTTCTTCCTGGTTTTGAAACACCAATAGCATTCCTGCCCGACGTCTTTGAAACAGCACAAAGAATCGCGCTGACCTTGGCTCCGTTTGCTCCATTCTCCAGCAAGCTTGCCTGCCCATTAGCTTATCATGGTTGGACGTTCATCGTACGGAAAGGCAGTTTGCACTGTAATTTTGTGGTTGATGTCATTGGAAAGACACACACATGTACTAACACTTTCGCTTCAATTTAGGAACAACCTCGTATCTAATGACAGCTTATACCACAAGTTGATATTGTCTCGAAGCTTGTAAGCTGGCTCAGCTCGTTTCTAGCTAGACTCGGTTGCAAATTTTAGCAAGCCAAGCTGAAGATTTAGCTTGTTACTGTGACATTCATTTTTATTTGAAGCATATATCATGATTGTGTTGTAACATCTAAAATTTGGACATGGCATATCTAGTTTTATATCGACCACGTTAATGTACAGCTCACAAGCCAAAACGAGTCAACTCGCTAGCTTAACGAGCCGAGCCGAGCCAGTTTGTTACACCGTATATGTCCTCTATATAAAAAGCATAAAAGATAGCTAGTGGGAGCTAGTAGTGGAGAAAATCACACCATCCATACCTTTTTAGTCGTTAGCAAGTGAAATTGCAACCTCTACTGGAAATACCAGTCAAGCAAGTAAAGCAAAATAAATATTATCAACTAATCTTACCAAAAGCCTTCAATAATTCATTTCTAATTAATGAATAATATTATTCTACTATCAAACTCTGTATCCGTCGGATTTTGTTAATCTCATGTCGGATTAGCGGTATCTTTTCCGATATCTAAAATCCCTCCCACTAAAAATCGGATTTGAATTGGACTGGAATCCACTTTCACCCTTACTTTTGTTTCGACAACTAGAGAAATGGTAATGCAAAACTAGCTGGAAATTCGGAGGGCATGAACGTCAAAATGCAAAGAGATGCTGAAGAAACCGGAGGTTCCGGGGCCTCCAGAACTCACCGTCTCGTGCAAAATAAATCCTCACACAATGGACCCACTCACCGACAACTGGGCCCAGCTAAAATGAGTACCCCACACATCAGTGATCGATTCCCAGGCACACCTGTTTCTGTGACCGGCCACAGCCGGTCGTCCAGGCGTCCGTATAAATTAACCCGCGCCGCGTGCACCGCCTGCTCCCTGTCCAGCGATAGAAGCCAACATCAGCATCACCACCAGACCACCACCACCTCCTCCCCAGCCGCCTCCCTTTTCCTCTCTCTCGACATAGATAACCCTAGCCTCCTCCCTCCTCCCCTTGCTTCCCCTCTTCCCCAACTCCTCATCGATCTCTATAAAAGACCTCGAATTTCGAACGCTGCCCGCCCCGCGCTCCATTTCCCGCCCATTTCTTCCTCGATTCGGCCCGGATCGGCGCGGATTCGCGGCGGGGAGCTGTTGGTGCTGAGTGCGTGATTTGGATGGCGGAGGCGGGTCTGGAGGGCAGCCAGCCGGTGGATCTGTCCAAGCACCCCTCCGGCATCATCCCCACTCTCCAGTAAGTCCCTGATCTGGGCCGCCTGGGGTGGGGTGTTGCGGGGATTCGATCTGGTACCGTACGACTTGGTCCCGGGGCGGCTAAAGCTTGGGTCTTGGCCGCGGGGGCCGTGTGTCTAGGTGCTATTTGTGGGAGGTGGAGTGATTTAGTTTGTGCCGTGATGTCAATCCGCTTACTGGTGTTGGGGGCAGCTGCGAAATGAGCTAGATCTGATTGAGGTGTTACAGTTCTTGGGATAATAACATTGTTTATTGATGCTTCCATCCTTCAGGATATGTTAATTTGGATGGAACCGTAGCAGGTCAAATGAATCAGCGTTGATTATTATAAAACATTTTTTAATACAGCCATGTTGAGTAGGCTATCCTGATTTAAGATTCAACTTTCCATGCGAGACACAATCTTGGTGGCTGAATCCGTGAAAACATCTTCTAATTTATGGACAGAAACACCATCATGATCCATGTATAACGCAGATTTATGTTGCAGACATTCATTTATGGGTCATTTGTTCTGATGTCAGGAATATTGTTTCAACGGTTAATTTGGATTGTAAATTGGACCTCAAAGCAATAGCTCTGCAAGCTCGCAATGCAGAATATAATCCAAAGGTACAGTGATGACCTCAAAGCAATATATTTGCAAAAGAATCTAGCTTTCTCTGGCAACTGTATTTTCCATGTGTTATATCAAGCACCGTATATCATCTATTGACACCTATGTTATTTATGTTCTTCCTTAGTAAACAATGTGCGGCCCTTGCCCAAAGGTGTAAATACTTTTGTGCGAATCGGTAGTGGGTTGCCTGGGAAAATAGCTTGAGTACCACCTTAGACTATCTCCAACGAAGAGGAGCAAAATGGGAGGCCAAAACAGCTCAATGGGGGGTCTTGCAGCTGAAAGAGCACCATCCAAATTTGCTCATCTCCAACGGGAAGCCCCAATCGAATCGGACCAAATGGAATCACCATGCCCTCCGCCGCGGCGCTGCTCCAGCCGCAGCAGCCCGCGCCGCCGCTGCTCGCTGAGGCTGTCGACGTGGGGACCAGTACGAGGCGGCCGCGCGTCCTTCCCCGGCCTCGGCAACCACCACCAGCCCTTGGGTGGAGCTTCTTGCCTTTCACTGATTCCTCAACACAAAATAATCTTTCTTGTCTCTACTGCCAAATTATCTTTATTGAGCAGAATTTTCCCAACAAAAGTTGTATCTACAACCAGATTCAGTGCTCGGTCAGATGCAAAAGTCTGACAACTCTGCATAACAAATAACAGAGTGAATTCAGAAAAGGAGAAAACTCCGAAACATGACTACGGGAATTGCAGCTACGGCAAAATTCGGTCATGGCAAGATTCATGCAATCAGCAAAAGAATGATAAACGCCAAAACGCAGTAACGGCAGCGGAACTAGCCTGGGCAGCCTCATTCAAGATGAGTAGGGACGAGAGGAGATGAGAGAGAGGAGTTGGGGAGGATCTCGTCAGCGTGGAGCGTGCGGTCCCCGAGCCGGTCACGGTGCCGCCCGTACGCGTCCTGCAGCATCAGCGGCTGCCTTCCGCGCCGCGGCCGCCCTCAGCGGCGCCGCCGCGCCCGAGGCGGCGATTCGATCAAGGAAGGGAGCAACATGCTCCCGGGCGGATGAAGCTCTTCGTCCTCGACCCGGGGAAGCGGCGGCCGCATCTCGAGCTCCCGGCCATGGCTGCGACCGGCAGAGGAGTTCCGCGGCAGGCGAGGGGGCGGTGTCGGAGACGCGGTGTGAAGCGATGCGGCGTGCCGTATTTGTCCGTCGTGCGGGCTGCGACTCCGAAAATGGGGAGGTGCTTTGTGTCTTCCGTTGGAGAGTGTTTTTCCTTCTTTCAGGATCCATTTTGTGTGTTATGCAGCATATAGGGGCTCCGTTGGAGACAGTCTTATCTATGTCATTTTGGGTCACTGGCATTCAAAGACGCACAATTGTAGTTAGATACACAATTGTTTCCACCTTGTTTTGAATAGCTGCCATATTGTGTCTAAGTTCTAAACTTTTAGCTTGTAGATGATGAGCTTCCACTTGTAAAAGCTTGCATGCCGTAAGAGGTTGGACTTTCTTTAGTATGTCTTAGCTTTTGAGCGCTAAAGCGTATGCTTCGTTATCCATATGTACAAAATAAGACAAATGCTGAAATATAAATTATTTACTATGCTTGAAATGAATTTAGCAACTTGATTATTACGCCTTTTCTCATTGATCTGGTTATGTAACATGTAACATTTTGGTGACTTCTTGCTTTGTAAACAGCGTTTTGCTGCAGTTATCATGAGAATAAGGGAACCCAAAACCACTGCACTGATATTTGCATCTGGTAAAATGGTATGGTTTGAACATCTTATACTGTCAATTTTCATAATTATACATGTTTTTAGCTGTTAAATTGCAAACATCCAATTCCGAGTTGCATCTAACACGTAACTGAAATTTGATCTTGTTATCAACATGTCTTATTGTCGTAGTATTGTGTTATCTAAAACCAGAAAGCATAGTCATCTTTCTGTGTCTGATTGATTTATCCATAGTTTGATAAAAATCCGTATTCTTTTACTAAATGATATTTGGTGGTGCGTGTTTGCTTGTCGTTTTGTGTGGATTAATATCTTTGTCAAACTTGACTTTCCTAGCTATCTTCACAGACATTAACTGCGGCAATGCACCAGATTTATTTCCCCTTAAAAAGAGCTAAAATTTCCTTTAGCATGCTTTTATTAGAATTGCATTTCATTTATATAGAACTGCACTCTTTAATTTGCCCAAGTGTATGCCACTGAAGCAGCAATGTTTGATTTTGTATTGCCAGGTTTGTACTGGAGCAAAGAGTGAACAACAATCTAAGCTTGCAGCAAGAAAGGTGTGACGGCTTGCTACCATTTTATTTAAGTTGAATCTAGTTTACTGAGAGATTTCAGCAATCTAATACCAGTATTTATTTCCAGTATGCCCGTATTATCCAGAAACTTGGCTTTCCTGCCAAATTTAAGGTAACTATTTTACTCTTGCCTAAATTCACTGGTGCTTTTGAGTGGTTTCTTTTATTTGAGACAGTTATTGAGTCATAGTGCTATGCCAGGACTTTAAGATTCAGAATATTGTGGGCTCATGTGATGTCAAGTTTCCAATTAGGCTCGAGGGCCTTGCCTATTCTCACGGAGCTTTCTCAAGTGTATGTGGAATGATTTATGTTCTTTTTGCAAGTTATTATCCCTTTCCGGTACTGTTCTTTATTAATGATATATTGTATTTTGTTATACAGTATGAACCGGAACTCTTTCCTGGTCTGATCTATCGGATGAAACAACCAAAGATTGTTCTTTTGATTTTTGTTTCAGGAAAAATTGTTTTGACTGGTGCAAAGGTTAGCAGTACATTTCCTTTATATGCGTAATATACTACAATTTGCCTCTTTTTTCTGTGGTTCATTTCGCCACTCCTTTGTTTCCAGGTGAGAGAGGAGACATATACTGCCTTCGAAAACATTTATCCTGTACTAACAGAGTTTAGAAAAGTTCAGCAATGGTATGCATATTTTTTTTTATTATTGTTAAATTTACAGTGCGTTAGAAGGCATGACTTATGATTTGTTTTTTTTTTCTGTTGATAAAGCTTGTTTAATGACATGTGTGAACTTGTAGTCATATGTTGGGATGTGATAGTAATGTTAAGTTGCTGTGTTGCAAATATGTCAAGGTAACAAAAATCTGATGATCGGGATAAAGTTTAGTGTGAAGCTGAGGGTATGGTTATATTGTTAGGTGGTTTGAAATACATATTTGCCTTTATGTTGTATGATAACATGGAGTGCTATGCTGATTTATATCTTTGGGTGAGGGATGCTTATTGATACAACGCCGTAACAGTTATGCTGTGTTATTTAGTTGCTCGAAGGAATAATTGATATTTAGAGGCTAATTCTTTCCCTTCCATTATTTTTTATGCAGAAGACTTTCTGGAGGTCACATGCTCCTAATTAGAAGCTCGAGGTTTTTCTGTTGCATGACCGTAAATTGTAACTGTACATAAAAGACTGGAGGAGCTTATAGCATCTTGTAATTTATATATGAGCTTCGATGTTTGAGTGTAGTGGTTGGGTGGTGGATTTGTTGTTGGGGCTGGTGGAGACATCGTTGTTCCGTTTGACTAGGTCTTAGCGATCAGGCACTCACCAGGCATCTATTCGAGTGGATCAGGGTACATGCATGTCACATGTGTTCGCAGTTTGCACCCAAGTACTAACAATTTTGCCCCAGCTTGTCTGAGTCCGAGACTTTTAGCCTTTTCTGAGTATCATTCAGTGTGCTTTGCAATGATGGAAAGGCTGGTACTATCTGTAAAAGGGCAATCGCTATGTGCTGCTGTAACATTGTTACTCCTAGTCTTGTATTTGGGACGTTTTAACTTTAGGACTGGGACTAATCATGTTGCATATCCTTGTTCGGTGGAACCAGTGGCATCCATGACCTGGCTCTGCACTGCCTGCATTTATGTTAAACTAATTCACTTTTTCAAAGTTGAAGACTGAATTGTACTGGAAACGTTATTTTGTCTGGTGCAATGATTGGTGAACGAAATGATTCTGTTTCTTGATATTGGCGTTTCTCAATGCTTTTGATCCTGGAAACTAATGGTGCTGACAATTGTAATGTTTCACTTAGCTAGATGTGATTTCTTTTATAGAGCAGTTCCTAGATAATACTGTACCGTGAGAAATCGAACGGGATTGTTTGGAGTCAGTCATACCTTTGTTCAATTCCTGGCTAGTCACCTTTTCAATTATAATTTTTGGGGGTATTTTTAATGGGGCAATTGTGTTTTTACCCTCACTTTGAGTTTTAATTTTGATTTTACCTTTATTTTTTTCACTTTGTGATTTTACCTCTAGTTTTTCAACTTGGAGCCAAAGCTTTACCCTCAGTAGGGGTAAAATCAGAATAGAATTATTGATTTCATGTTAAAAAATCAGAGGTAAAATCACAAAGTGAGAAAAGTAAGGGTAAGATCAGAATTAGAGTTCAAAGTGGAATTAGAGTTCAAAGTGAGGGTAAAAACATAATTGTCCTATTTTCGATTATATTCGGGTAACCTCCGTGCATCTAAAGCTTAAAGCTTACATGAGTTGCTCTTTTAGATGAAAGATTCAAAGCGTGTTCCTTGCTCTGCAGTTCTCCGTTCATCCGTTCAGTTTGTTGCGGCTGGTTCATACGTTCAGTTTGTTGCAAAACCTTACCATTGCTGCTCCATTTCCCGATGGCCGGTTCATCCGTTCAGTTTGTTGCAAAACCTTACCATTGCTTCATACTAATTGGTAGCACCACAAATCTTCACGAGGATTAGGGGAGCACAAAAACTAGAGTGATGGGTCCGGGTGTAGGCCAAGCAGTACAACACTGCCCTCCTACTTGCACCTCTAGTCCACTACTTCCTCTGTCCAGGAATACAAGGACCTGGGGTCTTCCAAGAAAACACAAGGAAAGAAGCAAAGTATTATAATGCCCATATACACCATGATTACCAGGAGAGATGCTTTGCATGCAGCCAAATGTCATTTATTACCATCACATGTGTGTTACACCTAAATAAGAATTAAAAAAAATGCAGCCAATGGCTGAATTATTGGCGCCACATGCCAAAGCAAATGTGTCTGGAGCCCAAAACAAGCACCATGGCGCCCAAAACAAGCACAACAGAGAGTGGGAATTTGATTTAAAATTTGAATGTCCTGGCGGCAGGGAAGCTACTGGCCATATAATCTGGAATCCACTTCTCATAAAGCAACCAGCCACCTCTTGAACACCATTCTCTTCCAGCTCCACTCCTCCCCTCCAGTTCTCCAATGGCTCTTGATCTGAACCAAGTCCCTGGTGATGAAGATGAAGATGTTGGTGGCCCCCACGATGAAGATGCTGGTGACCACCATCCTGAGCCTGTGCAAGAGCAGCCAACAATCTTATTTGACCTCAACATGCAGCCACCCCATGACTTCGATGCGGACATGCACCAAGGTAAGTAAAAAAAAGATCTCCTCTGCTGTTTCTAGTACAAAATGAAGTGAACCATCTGAAAGGTCTTGATGTACTTACTCTTAGATTTAATTCATCATGTAGATGCTGATGTGGGCATGGACCAATCTGGTAGTATTGGAAATGGACAACTGTCAGATGGTAAAAATTGTGATTCTCGATCATTTGATATGGATACATTCATTTTTTATGCATTGTTGCAGCTCAATTCAGATTACCATGGCTTACCTTATGCTGCATTGTAGATGCTGACAACGCTTTGTATGCTGAACATATTGGTGTCACCTTCGATGGAGAAGAGATTGATGACTCCAGCGACGAAGAAGACAACCTGGAAGGTATGTTGTAGCAAGTAAAACATGCATTAGGTCAATAATAAAGTTATTTATTTGCACATGAATGAACTAAGAATGTTTTTTGTTTTTACTTTTGTAGAAAACCAACCACCACCAACTTACAAATTTATTAATCAAAATCTGTTCACAACCCAAGAGAATTTGCAACCGGATCTTGTCTGCCAGTATGTGCCTAGGAAGGTGACGGATCAGATGAACAGCGAATTGGACCGGCCATTCGCGTATGAAGAGATTGAGGCAGCACTTTTTAAGATGAAGCCCAACAAGTCTCCGGGGGTTGATGGCTTTACGGCAGGATTCTTCCAGAAGCACTGGAGCCTGATCAAGTCGAGCGTATTGGAAGCGGTGTTGGGGTTCTTAAATGGTGGTGAGATGCCAGCAAGGGTGAACAAGACCCTGCTGGTCCTCATTCCGAAGGTGGCTCACCCACAGGAGCTAGCACAATTCAGGCCAATCTCGTTGTGTACATTCTTGTATAAGCTCTGCCCGAAGGCAATGGCAAATAGGCTGCGACAACTACTGGATGATATCATTTCGGATGAACAAAGTGCTTTTGTACCGGGACGTCTTATCACGGATAATGTGATTATTGCGTATGAATGTATACACTACTTGAGAAATAGGAAAGGGAAACAAGGAGCCTGTGCAATGAAACTTGATATGGCTAAAGCGTATGACAGAGTGGAATGGAGATACTTGGAGGCGATTATGCTGGCTCTGGATTTTTCTGAAAACTGGTGTGCACTAGTAATGAAGTGTGTTACATCAGTGACCTTCTCCGTCCGTGTGAATGGCTGCTTCTCACCTTCTTTCTCTCCTTCACTTGGCATCAGGCAAGGTGACCCCATATCACCGTATCTCTTTTTGCTATGTGCGGAGGGACTGACATGTATGCTCAAGAACAGAGGCCCAACATACATCTCTAGAGGTGTGCGAGTCAGTAGACATGCTCCGTGGATTTCTCATTTACTCTTCGCTGATGACTCCCTCATCTTTATGGAGGCCTCATTACGGGGAGCGACAAGAGTGGCTGGTATCCTAGATGATTACAACAGGGGCTCGGGCCAGTTGGTTAACAAGCAGAAATCAGCTATCTTTTTCAGCTCTGAATTGTGATGATGATATGAAGAAGGTAGTGCATGAAGTGCTGAAGATTGATACTGAAGCTCTTGGAGAGAAGTACCTGGGTCTCCCAACGGCCGTGGGTACAACAGCTGATGGGTCTTTTGATTATGTCGCAGATAGGATCCGAGGCTTTGTTTGCGGTTGGGGAGAAAATACTCTCAGTTTTGCAGGGAGGGATACACTGATCAAAGCAAATGCTCAGGCTGTCCCAACATACCCGATGAGCTGTTTTAAGCTGCCTGCTAAAGTTTGCAATAAGATGAAAACATACATATCAAATTTCTGGTGGGGAAGTTCCATTGATAATCACAAAATCCATTGGGTGCGGTGGTCAAAACTTACTCTACCAAAGGGGCAAGGTGGCATGGGTTTTCGTGACCTGCAACTGTTCAACAAAGCATTGCTTGGCAAGCAAGGGTGGAGGCTGATGACCCGCCCTGATGCTCTGTGTACTCGGGTGATCAAAGGAAAATATTTTCCCAATAGTGATTTTCTAAATGCTACCAAGAAGAAGAAAAGTTCAGATACTTGGAAAGCAATGTTACATGGCCGGGATATTCTTAAAAGAGGCATGATCAAGCGTATTGCCTCTGGGGCAAGAACCAATATATGGGACGACAACTGGCTGCAAGGTAGTGGATCACTCAAACCTCGGGTCAGATTGGATAATATACATGTTAACATGGTGAATGAGCTATTCATCCCTGGCACTAGATTATGGAACGAGCATTTTATCAAGAATTCCTTCATTGCTATGGATGCCGAGGAGATCCTCAAAGTTAGACCTGCTATAAATCGCGATGACGATATATTTGCATGGGCTTTTGAAAGAAATGGTTATTACTCAGTACGATCGGCTTACAGAGTTTTGAAACAAGAACAGGCTGATCGTGAGGCGGTAAGAGATGGAACGGCACAGCCATCAAATGAAGCACACTGGTGGAAAGTATTATGGAAGATGAAAATACCACCCAAGATCAGGATCTTCTAGTGGCGGGTAATAAATAATTTCATGCCTTCCAAAGCAGAATTGAAGCGAAGGCATGTGGCTAAGGAAAGTTTTTGTGAAGCCTGTGGTGATCCATCAGAGAGCATTTTTCATGTGGCTATGGAATGCTCTTATGCAAGGAGATTCTGGGAGGTGGTGCGTGAGGTTATGGGAGTCAAAGTACCGGCACTTCACCCTCTCTCATGGGCAAAGGATATTATCTCGGGACAGGTGTGTTCTGCTGCAGATGCTAACATTTTGGTGTGCGGTGTCTGGTCATTATGGACTGGAAGAAATGCCCGAGCACAAGGTTCCCTCCGTCGCGACCCTGGCGCGGCTGTAAGGCACATAGCAAAGATGCTAGAGGATCTGGTTTGCCTTGATAACAAAAAGAAGCCGAGGATGGCAAGAGAGGTGGAGGTGTGGAAACCACCTGACACAGGTTGGATTAAAGTCAATACGGATGGGGCCTTTGATGCTACGTCTGGTAGAGGTGCGGCTGGTGCAATTCTGAGAAACGAAAGAGGAGAACCACTTGCAGCGGAAGGCCGGAGGTATGAGAACTTAGCTGATGCATTGACAGCTGAAGCCTTGGCGGCAAGAAATGGCCTGCTGTTAGCCATGGCTTTGGGCTACAACAGGATCATATTGGAGTTGGACAATCAATCTTTAGCCAATTCCTTGAAGTCTATGAAGGATGATAGATCAGCGATCGGCGATCTTTGGCAAGAAGTTCAAGAGCTAGGCAGATCCCTTTTATCTTTTCGTATTTCTTTTGTTCATCGGGAAGCAAATTTGGCAGCTCATTGCTGTGCGAAAATGCCGACCGTTAGTGAGTCTATGTGGTCAAGTTTTGGTTATGTTCCAGATTGGCTCTTAGGAGTTGTAACTAAAGACTGTAATTCTGCCATGATGCAATAGAGCTCTTGTGTTTGCCCTCAAAAAAAAAAAAAGATGGACCTGATTTTAGTGACTTACTCTCTCTAAAAAAAGATTTTAGTGACTTACTATATGATCGACTCCATTACTTGCAGGCAACTGTTACCTATCGAAGCGTTCATGTGCTGTGTAGGAAGCAGGAGAGAAAGCATGACATGTTGTAATCAAAGGTTCAAATGAAAGCTTCTCGGATACCGATGAAACAATGACATTAAGATGAAGCAAAGAGCAAAGCTCCAGGCTCACACCATGCTGTGCTACCCTACTACTATTCTAGTCTTGGTTTGAATAATCATTGTGATCTTGTTATGGGAAGAAACAACTACGGTTGGAAATGACCCCATCTGTTCGCCAAGATGACAATGGTTTAGCTGAAGCATTTTCCTTTTTATTTTTATTTTATGAACCACCATTTTCCTTGATGGATTTCAAATATAGATGCGTTACGTGTGAACTCTATGTTCATTATTAAAATTGAAACAAGGATGATACATCCGAAAAAATAAGAAGAGAATATTACCCACCACTGCCATTATGAAAACAATTAGTCACAAAACCCCATGTAAATATTTATAAAATAGATAAATTCAGAATTATGAAAATATCCAAAAATACACCTCGCACCTATTTATAAATTACCCACCATGCCATCATGAGTCAAAAATTAGCTAAATTCGGAATAATAAAAAATAGCCATAAAATACCCTTTACACCTATTTCTAAATTACCCACCATTCCGTTATAAGTCAAAAAATAGCTAAAATTTGGAATACTGAAGAATAACCAAAAATAGCATTCACATGTATTTCTAAATTACCCACCATACCATTGTTAGGCCAAAATAAAAAATTTAATAATAAAAATATCTAAATGCAGCTAATTCCTATTTCTAAAGACATCGTTATAAAAATGCACTATCATATGTCTAGCTAGAATGGCACATTCTCTTATTTTTAGCATGACACGTTTTTTAAAAAAGATTTATTTGTAGTACGAAACGACCTTTTTTCTTACCATGACATATGTTGGTTGCTTAGCATGTCACGTTGGAACCCACCTCATTTCTAAAACAAAATCAGATCCTTTGGGCTCTACGTGGATCTCTTTTAAAACAAACTTTCCAAAATAGAAAATAATAACAATAATTCTGTGTAAATTCATGCATCCTAGGAGGTATGATATCATTTAAGGTCTCAAAATCTACCCAAATGTATCTTGCAGTGACAAAACAATATTTATAACTTAAGTACTGTGAGTTTATATCACATTTATTATTGTATATTGTATGCGTGATTCATCTGTTATTCTAGCACAATTATGCCATACTTACCTACTCACTATTTCAATGTTAAATCCTTGCTAGCCAGTTGTCACAATATTGGTTTTTACATGCTATTTATGCCCTAGAAGTTGTATAGATGAACACCACATGCTATACTTCTATTAGATTGGATGATCCTATAAATGAATCAAGCTCCAATTAGATTATAACTCAAATACAGTGGGTTAGCTAAGACACAATCTAAGATGATGACTCATCTCACACTCAAATTGACAGATGGTGAGAAATTCTCCAATCTATTTCTACCATTTTATAAATATTATAGAGTATAACATAAATAATAATAATAAACTATGTTAAACTTCTATAGTAATATAACATATTTTAAATAATACAGTAAGTCTAGATGCGCAAATGTGCGGACAGCCATACTAGTCTATTATATATATAATTGGCGAGAAAAAAGGAGCCACCATGTTCGCTCTAAAATGCTAGAAATTTACACATTAATCCGAGAAAATAAGAAGAAAACATTACCCACCACTGCCATTATTACTCACAAAACTCCCTATAAATATTTATAAAATAGCAAAATTCGGAATAATAAAAAATAGCCAAAAATACCCTCCATCTATTTCTAAATTACCCACCATGCCATTATGAGTAAAAAAAATAGCTAAATTCGAAATAATAAAAAATAACACCCTCTATAAATATTTATAAAATATATAAATTCGGAATAATAAAAAAATAGCCAAAAATACCCCTCCCATCTATTTCTCAATTACCCACCATGCCATTACGAGTAAAAAATAGCTAAATTCGAAATAATAAAAAATAACCAAAAATACACTCCACACCTATTCTAAATTACTCGCCATGCCATTATAAGTCCAAAAATAACTAAATAGGGGTTATAAAAGATAGCTAAAAATCTCCAATTCTTATTTCTCATTTATCCATCATACCACTATGATTCTAAAATAGCTAAATTATGACGTGGTGAGTAGGAAAGCTGAAAAAAGCTATGACAATGACCAACCAATGGCATGACAAACAAACGGAAATGGCGGTTGGCGGGGAGGAAGTACCAGATGAACAAGTGAGCCAGACAACAAGCCAAGGTGACAATTAACTGAGCATCATTACGAGCAGGCGAGAGATGCGACAGTAGGAGAGAGCATATAAAAGTTTATTACAAAATATCATGAAATACCTACATACAAGTTTATAAAATTTATATTATTATCAACGTGAAAACAATCAACTCTAGCCGCGCAAATGCGCGGGCAGCCATACTATGCCATTTTGAGTCAAAAAAAATAGCTAAATTACACCTATTTCTAAATTACCCACCATGCCATTATGAGTGAAAAAATAACTAAATTTGGAATAATAAAAAATAGCCAAAATACCCTTCACACCTATTTCATAATTACCCACCATGCCATTATGAGTTAAAAAATAGCTAAATTCGGAATAATAAAAAAAAATCCAAAGATACCCTTCACACCTATTTCTAAATTACCCATCATGCCATTATAAGTCTAAAAATAACTAAATTTGGATTATAAAAGTAGCTAAAATATCTCTAATTTTATTTCTAATTTACCCACTATACCATTATGACTCCAAAATAGCTAAATTTTGGAATAATAAAATATCCAAAGTAAACTTAATTTCTATTTATAAATAAACCTTTCTAAAAAATACACTGCCATATGTCTACTTAGCATGGCACATTTCTCTTTTTTTAGCATGACATGTTTTCTTGAAAACATTTATTTATATCATGGCATATTTTTTTCTATCATGACATAACATGGCACGTTTGAACCGATCTCGCTTCTAAAGCAAAATCAAATACAATGGGTTAGCTAAGACACAATCAAAGATAAATAATGACTCATCTCACACTTAGATTGAGGGATGGCAAGAAATTCTCCAATCTATTTCTACTATTTTATAAATATAGAATTTAAAATAAATAATAATACTCCCTCCGTCCCTGAATAATTGACGTTTTTGACTTTTAGACATTGCATTTAACCATTCGTCTTATTCAAATTTTTGTTATAAATACTAAAACAAACATGTCATGATTAAAGTATTGTTAACATTAAAATAAGTTATTAAAAAATAAATAATATTTGCATAAAATTTTTGGATATGATGGACGGTCAATTGTGATGTCTAAAAGTCAAAAGTGTGAATTATTATGGGACAGAAAGAGTAATAAACCATGTGATATTTTACAATGATATAAAAATATTTTAGATAGTATCGTAAGTCTAGCCGCGCAAATGTGCGGGCTGCCATACTAGTTTATAATATTCTTTACCACACAATGGGACCATCCTTTTCGATATTGGTAAGGTGGCAATGCATTATTGTTGATGTCACTATACTGCCACAGATTGTAGGTATGAACTTGAAAATCTAGGAGGTGGTTTGGAAGGATAAATTAGTTGCTGCAAACAAGTACTCTATTACAAGTTATTGTGTAGTTTTCACGCGAGCTGTCAGAATATTTTCATTGCTGCCGACCCCCTAGCTACGTGCCGTCGTGGTCTCCCGCCAATACAAGGACGGAGCAAGTACGACTGTTAACATGGCGACGTGTTTGGTTTCGACAATCGACACCCAAAAAACTGATCAATGAGCAGCCAACCAGAGCGCGCGCATGTGTTCGCTGACCGCCTCAGTTTGCTTTCGCCGTTTGGCGAGCAGATGAGATAATTCAGGAACATGAGTAAGGGCGCGTTCGGTGACAAGTTTTAGAGCCTCTAAAATTTAACTATAAAGAGAATCTTATTATTTAGGAGTATTAAATAAAGTCTAATGAAAAAAAAAATTTTACAGATAGGTACATCTTTACGAGACGAATCTAATGAGCCTAATTAATCTATATTCTGCTACAGTGATGCTACAGTGATGCTACAGTAAATATCGTCTAATCATGCCTTAACTACCCTCATTAAATTCGTCTCGCGATTTAGAGGGGGGTTCTGCAGTTAGTTTTGTAATTAAACTTTATTTAAGACAAGATTCTTTTTGTTTAGATTCTTCTAAATTTTAGACTCTAAAACGCCAAACGCGCCTTAAGTCGTGGTCGTCGTCCTCGTCCTTAAGCGGCATCCCTCCTGTACGTCATGCCGGGTCCGAACAAACCCAGCGCTGCTTCCGCGCTGCTGCATACGTCTGAAGGTGAAACCTCTGAGAAATCTCTAGCTAGCTGCTGGGGAAACCACTGCATGTGCTGCTGCTGGAGGAGTGGCAGGAATGCGACGGAAGCTCCCTCTCGGTCGTGGTGCCGGTTACGGTGGTTAGTAAACTGGTGAAGTCTTCAGACAAGCAAAAAGGAATGTACTACAAATGTTATGCACGCGGTCAGCTCGTAAGTCGTCTTTGCGTTGATTGTTGTACTGTCGTGCTGCTTGCCGACATGTCCCGGCTAATATTACACGCTTGTTGGTCTGTGCTCTGGATTACGAAGCATGCTAAAAATGCAGTGTTACTGTGAGTCGAATGTGATTGCATGCAAGTTGGATTTTATTGGGAATTTCAAGTATATCTATTTTTATAGATTTTATTGTCGTCACCGTTTCTTGATCACAAAAATATCATTTTGATTTGGTGCAAGCAACAAACAAGCCTTATTGGAAATAGAGGATCTTTTCTAGCTAGCTCCGACCAAATGCAATTGTTGGAACAAAACTCAGGGACGATGAGAAGCAAGAGATTCAAAGATGAAGTACATTCATCTCCTTTTATAGGACATTACAACTGTCATATCGACAAGGGTGACTTTACTAAAGACTTACTAGCTTAGTCCTAAACAGCTAGCTACAACTACAGGGGGAGATACAACACACGAAAACTACTCTAAATACCACCACTGATTATGTATGTCACCAAATCACCGGTCTCTACTATACGAAGATACTTGCTTGCTGAGTTCACACCATCTATTTATTTCAACTCTTGTCCTCATCTAACCAATGCATAGGAACGTCCGCATGCCCTGGCCATCTGGTCGTCACTCCTGTCCATGTCCTCCAACATCGTCCAAGGTGAGAAAGGTAGGGGAGCTTGAAGAAGGGATGGTTCATACGAGGAAAACGAGCCCCTGGTCTCGCTAACCCGGCTTTAGACAAGCAAAGAAAATCACAAAAGGCAGCACTAATCGGGCACGAAGACTTCCAAACTAAGTTATAAAGGATATCTTTAGTTATTTCAATAGCTAGCAGTAAATGTGAATTCCCCCCACTTCCCAAAAGTGGCATCTTCAGCAAGATTCAATAATTTACCCTAAAGATTATATACATAAAAAAAATTCGAACAATCCGTTCGCACCTCAGTTGCTTTCAGTCGGCGCCAAAGCAGCAGCCGGCCGGCGAGAGCTTGGAGGCGCCTTTAGGGATATATAGGACTATAGTGGTGAGGACAACTATTAAAGTGGTGTAATGCAATTAATACATGTCAATTATCATCTCATGCTGCCATGCATGCATCCATGAGACCATGACTACTCTTGTACTCGTACATAATACTAGAACTACTTGTACAACTAGTTGTATTTGACAACGGTAGTGTTAACATCATCGCCCACTTGCATCATCATTTTGCACCGGCGCAAGGCGTCAACCGGCACCTGATGGCCACGGCGGCGCGGCGGGCCCCACGCGAAAGCTAGTTGATGATGAGAGCGAGCGGCGTTCCCTTTGCATTCCGATTCCGACCGTGTCATCATCACTGCTCGCGCGCCCCGCCGCCGAAGTACTGGGCGCGCAGCTCGTACTGGTTGCCAGCGCCGCCGCCGCCGCCCTGGCCGCCGGTAGCCGACGGCGGGTCGCCGTGCTGGTGCGCGCCATCATAGACGATGCGCATGTCGCTGCCGGCGTGGCTCGGGTCCCACTCCACCTTCTTCTTCGCGCCGCAACTCTTGTGCCGGCACCGGAAGTAGCTCCTGCATGCCGCACATAATCCATCAACTCATCTATCAACAGCTCTGCTGATGTTATTGCATCGGCCACTTGTTTGATGAAGAAAGCCGTCGTCTACGCTGAAACCAAACCAGGCGTAACAACAAGTTGTGCAATTTGCGCAAGCTTTGACGCTAGTATGTTATAATTGCTCCGTGGTGATAAGAGTCGGCAGCAAATATTCTATGCACGGGCAATTCAGTGGATGTCACATCGACTTAATTAATTAACAAGATTTGATGCACGGAGAGCTAGGTCAAAGGTGGTCGACGGGAAGACCAAGTTTAATATGCTGATGTGCACGTGTGGCAGATGAAATGATTTTAACGATATCTATATGATGATCATCAAGTTGCGCTCCTAAGACTGGATCAATAATATCCAAAGGCTGAACCTACGGGGGACTGTAAGCAATACCTGATTTTCTGGATGTTTTTTATGAACTTCTGGCCGTACTTCTTCCACTCGTACCCGTCCTCCGGCATAACTAGCTGGCTGCCATTGCCGGTCTCCGCCGCTGCTTCATTTCTCTCTTCTCCTTTGCTTCTGCATCATCGTACGTACTTCGTTATGGGTCAAATGTAAACTGTATTTGAAGACAATCTATTTTCTGCTAGCAGTCTGTAATGGCCCTTTCTTCCCCCCTTAAATTAGAAAAGCTGTCTGTAATGGTGTCCTATATATACTCTCTTTTTCCCCCAGAACGGTTCTCCTAGCTACTAGTATGTAGGATCGATAAAAGCATTTTTTTTTTGTTGGAGTTCCGGATTATGCTGGTCCATGCAAATGCGCACATACATCGCCATAGCCAGAGTATAATGCACAGTAAAAGTTCTCAAGTTATATATATAGTTGTCCTTTAATAAGGATTTGAAAAACATTTATGCATCTATGAGAATCAACTAAAGTCATGCAAACCTAGAAGCAAACTAATTTGAAGTATGGGAAGTTTGAAACAATCGGAGTTCTTAAGATTAAACACATTTACATACGAAACATCCAATCTAACCTGTTCAATCAATAACATGCTGGAGAGAGAGAGAGAGAGAGAGAGAGAGAGAGAGAGAGAGAGAGAGAGAGAGAGAGAGAGAGAGAGAGAGAGAGAGAGAGAGAGAGAGGTATACTTTGCGGAGGGATGTGAAGTTGATGCCATGGACACCGTACGGGCCGGTCAGGCACTCAGCGTACGTCGTGCTCCAGAACTACCATGATCTCGAGCTAAATGAACTGAGCATTTTGAGACGCTGGTGAAGTAGCAGAGGGGCATGAGCGAGAGAGAAAGAGTGCTTGTGAAGCTCTTTGGGTCTCCTATTTATCAAGGTTTAGTCAAGTGGAAGTTTCTTAGATGCAACGTTAACGTCATCAACACGACGGGGCAAAGCGATAGAGCTTCCCAGTTACATATCACTGATAACTGGGGCCCTGAAACGCTTCTTCTAGGCCCCGATAGTCAGCGGGAGTGGAGGGCTGCAGGCGTGCGGTGGCGTACGACGTCACCTGTGCTATGTCAGCCTGCGTTCGTTGCTGGTTAAATATGGTTGTGACGTGTCTTTTTTTTTTAGAAAAAAACAAACATGAAAACACAATACAAATGCTGACACTCACACACAAGCACAAGTTTTCATCTTTATGAACATATATACACACACCAATAACATAAAACCATCACGTCTCGTTAATGAAAGGGACGCCACCTACCACTAAAAGAATAATTATTCGTAATCGCAACACATGTGCCGACTTTAGGATTTGAACCCGGATCGGTTGGTTCTGCCACCAAAAACCAACTGAGCTACGCTCAATTTGTTATAATAACATTTGAAAATCTTTTGTGATGAACCGAACGTAGCTCTGGTAGGATTCTTGTGGCATGGAACTTGCTTACCGCGGTCCAGATCTCCAACGGGGTGTGTTTTGATGAAGTGTTTTTTCATTGTTAGTGAATGTGTTAACAACGAGACGTCGGTCGATCACTAAAATCAGGTATATATGTAAAAGTAATATCTCCAATTTATATTTTAATAGAAGACAAACTATGCTGTTGGGAACTACACCGAAGCCCCTCTGACCCATGCGAAGGTCAACAGCCACCAGCGAAGGAAGAATGAAAGAGCAGACGGGACAGGAGCCCGAGCTACCAAGCTAAGAGCCATGCTAAAGTAGCCGATGGCATGCATGTAAATATGATCATCCCGCTCCCTATAAATATGGAGGGAGATGATCCTGTAATGACATATGTTTTTAGGGCCTCGAGCCAAGGACAATCATTTGCACCGCACTCGATCCTCTCGATACTTCAAACCCCTTCGCCCGGCATCGCGGGCAAAGGAGGGCTTCGCGCGTCTAACTGCAGGGAACCTGAGCGAGAACATCATCGTCCAGCTTCGCGGACAAGGAAGGAGGGCTTCGCATCATCCAACAGACGACGGTATCCACCAAGGAGGGCTTCGCAGGGTAATTCGAAGGCTCAAGTACCCATCGAAGGCTTCGGGCGAGCAAGACTTCATCAACACTCCGTTGGAGGGCTTCGACACGTCACACACAGACCTTCGATCCCCCAACATATGCATAATATATTTTCTCTTTTTTTGCAAAATATATACGTAGGGAAAATTGCAACATTGTAGTAAACTATAACTCCACCTAACATCCACGGCGTGAAAGGCTTTGCATTGATGCACGCCTACCATTTGTTCAAAATCCCTATTGTTAAATGGATGATTAGATGTAGGTGATGTTGACCCTCTTGTTCTTGTAACAAATGAAGAAGCAGTTACAGGGATGGTACAATTGCACTAATGTTTTGACCCATAAAAAACTATCGTGACATACTTATAGTGGCCGATGAACCGTATGTATACCAGTATTCATGCCACCATATATACGTACGACATAATTCATGCTTACAATTCTTGACAAACGAACAATGAATTGACCGTGATTCATATGTGATTTTCTCTCAATCTGTTAGAGTATTTTCATGGCTAGCCGACTAGCCACGTGCCGCCATGGTCTCCTCTCTCGGTCACACACTCCTGGCAATACAAGGACGAGACTTGTCCTACAGTACTACTAAAATGCCCGGTTGAACGTCAAAAAATAATCCGAAGCAATCCTGCCAAACATTCAAAGACAGCTGAAGCTGATCGGTGAGGGGGCTGCAGCCTGCAGCCAACCAGCACACTCGCATGTGGAAGCTGAGTCGCCGTCCGCTTTCGCGTGATAAATTGCAGTAGACGAGCAAAGGAAGAACGGCGGAAAGCGAGGGAATTCATAAGATTCTGATCAGGCCCAGACTAGTAGTACCAGCAGCCGTTGTCGTCGTCGTCGTCGCGGCTTCCGATCATTTCCTTTGATCCAGGCAGTCGTCGGTCCGAGTCGTCGTCATCGTGTTGGATCCTGCTGCCGAACAACTGAGCCCAGACCTGCTTCGTGGTTGCTGCTGCCGGCTCACGGAGAAGCCACTGAGAAATATCGTGATCATGCCCGCCCTGACAGGAGCCGCTGCCGCTGCCGCGGCAACGGTGACAGGAATAATCCTCTCTGGTTTTTCCTCCCCTCGAATAAAGACGAGTGACAGCAACGCGGTGGAATTTCCTTTGTTCTCGATCGATCGTGTGCCGGTGATGAAGATGGTAAACTGGTGGAGTCTTCAGGCTAGCTAATTGGCAGTCTTTTGTTCGTTTCCGCCAGAGACTAATCAGCGGCGACAACGACAGGCGGACAGGAATGTGTGCGCATATAGATTGCCTGGGCCAGCATGCAGTCAGCTGGTTGCATCTTGCAACTTTGCAAGTCGTCTGTTTGGTGCTGTCTGGCCGTCCTGGCTGCCGACATGTCCCAGCCAATACTGCCCACTGTTCAGTTGTCGCCCACTGTTCTGTTCTGTTTTACTGTATCATTGAAATGGTTTTACCGATCCAGAAGTTCCAATTTACAGGTTGCACGTTGTTGATCTTTTGCCATAAAAAAACCGAGTGTAAACCAATGAACCGATCACTTTTCGTTTTTGCTATAGTATCTAGGCTCGATTTTGACAGGAAACCCCTGGTGTACGCGTCGAAGCATTTCCACAGGCTCCCTCCGGCCGCCGCGTCGTCGTGGCTGATCAGCATCTTGGCCGTCACGCCAAATATCATCTGCAAAATTATTGTTGGTTCCTTTGAAGGATGTCATGATGAACTATTTATTAGTCATCGTGTAATCTGCTTCGCATTAGCAAACACTAACAAGAGAGGCCAGTCTCAATGGAGCCTTATTTCCTCCCCATTTGAAGGCCGACCGGAGCAACGAGGTCGCCTCCACCAGGATCAGAGACACAACTGCCAAATAATGCATGCCCATCGTAGTGCACTGCACGGCGGAACTGGGAGTTTGCGACTCTCCTTGTGTGCTCACTCGCCATGCAACGTATATATAGAGAAACTTTACGGGTGTCATTGGTTGGTTAATTGTGTGTTGCATCTAATCACCTTCCTCGTGTCTGTGATGCCAAGGTGGATGGATATGACATCAATGTACTAGCCATTTCTGCACTGGGTTTATGATGGCACCGATGACACAGTCAGCTCTATAGGAGGACTTGCAACGAGCGACGTGGTGGGCTTGTCTATCATCCACCGATCCACGGCTCCACGGTTCTCAGTCACTACGAGGAAAATCTTGTGCAACCTGTGGACGCGCTCAACATTCAAATAGTAGGACAATGGAAAGGACTCGCTCAACATTCAAATAGGAGGACGGCATGTACCCGTCGTTAAAATTAAAGTGCCCGTGTACACGACGCCCGGTACACAACATTCAAATGAGGTTACACGTGAGAAATACTTGCAACGAGCGAGTTGTGGAAATACTTCCACGTATTTAGAAAGCTGCAACGTGAGAAATACTTGCACGACGCCCGGCGGCTCAGAGGGTCCACACGTGAGAAATACTTCCACGTACGAGAAAGCTGCAACACATTGGCTGTTTGTTGACTCCATGCGAGTCCCGTGTGGCAGTGAGAGAAGAGAGGCTCAGGGGGTCCCACATCAGCCTTGGGGCCTGGACCAGACTGCGCCAAGGTGGCTCCAAGCCTCCCGTTGGGCTTGCTCCAAGGAGCAGCCTCTAGCAAGCGCATCCTCTGGTCATTTCTAACATTGACCTCTACATCAATGACATTGACCATTACACCAGTGACACCTCTTTAAGGTAACACGGTTTAATCTCAAACAACAGAATAGAAATAATATACACATCTATTTCAGCAATGAGCACATAATTAACCGCATGTAAAATTCTAAGGTTGCTAACACAATCCATGTAAAGTGCTTCGTCTCAAATATTGATTTGACTGACATAACTCAGATCACAATCACAAATGGTATAATAGCGATGGATTCTCTGTGGTAACATGGTTTTATCTCAAACAACCTGAATAAAAATAATATAAAAATCTATTTGAGCAATGAGCACATAATCAACAACATGTAAAATGCTAATGTTGCTCCCACAGTCCATATAATTAAATTGCTTATTCTCATCACAAGACATCACTGCTTCATAATACTTCTTTTCATCACAATTCACAACATGCGGATTTCATAAGAAATGCTCTGCTAATGGACTGCTCTATTCGCGTCATATACTATATTTATTTATGATAATCTTTACGGTTTAGATGCACGTTATACTATATCACCCACTAGTATGATAGCATTTGAGACTGACATAAAGTGGTATCGTTAGAGAAAAAAAGGTAGTGTCATGCAAACAATAATTTGTGGATCTAATCGGACAATATATTAGCAAGCAACTTAATATTTTTTATCCCGATTATTTCTGATAGAAGCGAAATAGTTTCAAAATCTGTTCTCTCTCTCTCTCTCTCTCTCTCTCTCTCTCTCTCTCTCTCTCTCCCTCTCTCTCATATGTTTATCATATATATCCTGAACCCTATAGGGCAAAGGCCACCCTGCCACTGCCATGGATTCATCTAACACAGTGGCGCGAGGATGTCGCGACAGACGACACACTTCCTTCCCTTGCTTCCCTGAGATCCAGATTTGTAGTAACAAGCACAATGTCCATTTACAGGAGGAAGGAGAAGCCTTTGCTAGCGCATCCTCTGATGATTTGTAACAGCGCCCACTACTCAAGTGGCGGCCAGCCCTTCGGTAGAATAGCCTTGACAACCAGTAGGAACGCTCACCTTCACAGGGGTTGATGAGGACATCCCAACCAATGTGACAAACCATGGATCAGTTGCACCAAGTCAAGCACCAACTATGTCAATACAAGGACCAATTATACGGAGTCGTGCAAAGAAACTGCAAAATGAGGTGAACTCTCTCCTTACTAAATTTGATTACAATATAAATAGGAATTTTATACTACCTAAATATTCTACATTTGTATTGCTATGGTTTACACATATTGGAGTTGCTGCTGGACCAAAGGAGGCAAGTTACACAGAAGAGGAGATGAGTTACACTGAAGATGAACCATCACACTGTCTGCTGACATCAGTTCAACATTCCAAGAGACACGCGCACCAACTGGTACAGAATAGCTATGAATGATGCATATGGACAGAAAGATAATCAAGTCCACTTTCACCTCCAACAAACGGCTCGTCATTTGGGCTTCTCAATAAGAAGTAAGTGTCATTTTACTGAAGAGTGCCAGGAAGGCTGAAGTCACATGAGACCTCTCGAGAGCTGCAGTTTTCACACCTTTCAACTTCTTTTCTTCATGAATAAGTTACATCTCGTCTACACCCAATTAGGAGGGTTGTTCCTAGTATAAATACCTTCTGTATCTAAGCCAAACTAAGATTATAATGAATTAAGAAATCCAACAGATGGTGTTGCAGCCAAGAGTTGGGTGACTTACCTCAAATTTCTTGCAAGTTCTTAATAGATTTGTGAGAGGCCGATTCACCAGTATACGTGAAGGTTCCTCTGGATACCCCTGATTTGTGCTCTACGGTTTCCAATTAGGCTGCACCATATTATGTGGATTAGTCTCGGTTTGTTATTCTGCGGTCGTTCGGAGATCGAGTCAAAGTCCATCAAGGTTTCGGTGCCTCTCTCCCCGTCGCTTGGTCGCATCCAACTCTGGTTTTGTGTTCTTGAGTTCGTGGAGATCAAGTCAAGTTCAAGGATTCAGTGCATCTCTCCTCGTCACTTGGCCACATACCAACCTTTGTCAGGTATAAAGCTAGTTATCCCACTGCAATTTAAGCAAGTTGTCCCTTTATCGTACCTACTGCCGTGGAGATCGAGCCAACCCACGGGGTTTTCCCCTATCAGGGGCTCTATGGTCCACCTCACTGGCTTTGAGTGCTGGCCGAATCAGAGTTGCGTGTGACCTCCGTCGTGCCTGAGGTCCTCACATCACCGTCCCTTGGCCTGATCGCACAACGGCAACCATGCGCCTCTGTAAGATCAATGAACCTAGAGCATGGTTCATAGGTTTTGGTGATTGATGTCAACATAGTCAATGGGACTAACAAGGTTTGCTGGTGTGCAAGGTGGTTAGTCTCTTGGATGTAGTAATACACTATTGGAGTGCCAACACCTCAAAGGTTGCAAGGAAGATGATAAAGAAGAGAAGCATACAAGAGGACTACTTTACAAGGTGACTACTACACATATGAGGAAAGGTTTTCATACGGTCACATGATCAGATGAATTGGATGAGAACCATCAATATTCTATCTACATCCTGATGATTGGTTGCCTCGACGACGGACAACGACGAGGATCACTGGATTTGATGAAGGTCATGGCTGAAGGAGATGGATCAAGGCTAACGACATGCTAGAACCAAGCAAGTGTTAGCTTAGTGTAGATGTAGACTTGAGTCCATAGGAAACACCGGACTATAAAGGGGGATCGGGTCGTTTCTCTTAGGTCACACTAGTGGTAGTGGTATGTGGATGCTCATTGGGTCTCTCAGTCACTAGGGTGGACATAGAGAAGTGGAGGAGCCAAGGTTGATGAAGTTGGAAGCAAGAATCAAGAGAAGATTAAGTTTCAGCTTCAGCAATAGGGATCGTACATTACAGTCAAAGAGATCGTACTGTACAACCCATAAATGGAAATCTGGACAGAGAAGGATATATTCTAGACAGAGAGAAAATAGAGATCGTATGATACAGTCAAGGAGATCGTATGGTACTATCCCTATAAGGAATCTTGATGGAGAAGGATGTGTTTTGGATAGAAGAAAAAATAGAGACTGTATCATGAGAAATGGAGACCGTACCATGAGACTGTATGGTACAGTTCCTACAAGGAATCCTGACAGAGAAGGATGTGTTCTGGATAGAAGGAAAAATGAAGACCGTACCATGAGACCGTATGGTACTATCTTTGTACAACGGCTAGTTTATGGTTGGAGGAAGAGACCGTACCATGAGAGATAGAGACCGTACCATAGACCGTACCATGAGAAATGGAGATTGTACCATAGATCATATGATACACTGCTCATATTGACAGACCACTTTGGCAACGGCTAGTTTATGGGTGGAGGCCTATAAATAGTTGGTTGCTTGGCCCTTTGGGGTGCCTTTGGCCATTGTTACCAGTGGGGAAACACAAGAGAAGACAAGAGGATGCAAGAGGGCACTTGGGAAATGATTTGGAGAGGAAATCTTAGTGTTTGAGAGAGTTGAGAGCATCCATACACCTCTAGGACTAGTGTGGTCATAGGGACGCGGTCTTAGTTTGTTACTCTTGGTCTATGGCAAGGCCTAGACCGGTTAGGTGTCGGTGGTGATCTTGCCAAAGAGAGTGTGGAAGCCACCACAAGTTGAGCGCCCTTTGGACCGCATCAAATGCCAAAGAAGCATCACTAGTGGAGCGCCCTTTGGACCGCATCACGTGCGGATCCTTACCCTCGGAAGAGTATCCGGAGTTGCCGGCGGGACGTGCCCGTGAGTTCACTCAAGGAGTGGTGGATGGTCCCAAAGAAGAGAGCATTGCTAGATGCGACAGGGTGAAGCCCGTGTCTTCATTCGGAGGGTGAAGCGTGCTTTTGGGTACATCACCGGCTCGAGGAGTGGAGTGTGACCTAGAGGGGATCGCCATCAAGCGAAGGGACGGGGTCGAGACTCCGGCGGGAGTGACCCAACATGGACTAGGAGGAGGCGCCATCCTCCCGATACCACGGGAAAAATCGATGAACAAATCCCGTACTCTTATTCTCTACTACTTGCACTTATTATCATGCTTATCTTATATGCTTGTAGTAGATATTGTGCTTATCTCATATGATTGCTTAGCGATTGTTTCCGTGCTAGCTCTTCGTTATATCTAGTGATACATGCTTTCCTTATCTATGCTTGGACCTACTTGTGATAGCTCACACTTACTTGATATCATATAGTGATCTTGTTATTATGCTTATGTTGTATCTACTTTGTTATCATGATCACTAGCTTAAACTTTCTCTTGCGTACTTATACATGTTAGTTTGCTTGTTCCATGCTTATCATATACACTAGCATGTATTGCTTGTTGAGCTTCCCTATGTGTGTTCTCTACATGCATGCTAGATTACTTGATCGTCATTATCTCATACACTAGCATGTGTAGGACTTACTTAGCTTCTGTTTGTGTTACACATATGCATGCTAGCTAGATTGGTTGATTGCCTTTATCTTATACACTAGCATGTGTATTACTTGTTGAGCTTATCTTGTATATGTTTTTATATGTTAGGTTATTTTTATATGCTCATGTATATCTTGCTCCTAGCATGTACAAGTCATAACACATGGTTATCCTAGTTTGTTCACACACTCCTAATACACATGTAGTATCTTGTTATGTATCCTTTACTTGTGCAAATAGATTGAGTAGGTAAAAGTGCAAAAAGTATTAGTTTATAGTGTGCCCGATTCAACCCCCTCTCGGTCACACGGTCCTTACACAGATAGAGAACGGTTTTTCTTTTCTGTATTGTGGGTCAGAGTTCCTTTTTTTTTTGCAATTCAATTGGGCTATGACAATCAAAGATACACGTATGGATACCAAAATTGAAAATCGTGCGCCAACATTGCAACCCGCATGAACACATTTCACTCTTGCCTCATAAATTCGAACCGATCTGATGCAAGTGAATATCGATTTGAATGACTCAAATCACAATCACAAATGGTACAATGGTAATGAATCCTCTCTTTTTTTTGAGGTAACTATTCGCGTGCCCGTGCGTGCTACGGCAAATTAAACAAAACAAAAAAGGGTTTCCTCAACGAGATGTGGATATTTTGCATATACAATTACAATGTTTGATTCATTGGATTGTTATTGATTTTTTTCAACATTATGGTTTGCACGAAAAATTGCTACCATCTTGCCTATAATTGTTTCAAACAAAAAAAAAAACTGCAATGATGAGTCTCCTGTGGCTATTGATTCAGACATAAGATTATCGTTTCTGTATTGATATATATCATCAAAGACCCACATTTTTGTAATATATATAAAAAAGCACCCACATTCTTGACATGTAGACTAAAATAACGCACTAAAATTTGATAGTCATTTAACTTTCGTGGTATACATGTACACTAACTTTCCCGATGCTTTTGAAACAATAATTGTGTTTCACATAATTACAGAAAGTCGATATTTTCTTCAATGGTTTTCGGAATTTCAATGCCCAATGATCAACGTAATCTATAACTTGAGGGTAATATACGGGCCGGGGTGAGAGTTATCCTACTCCACTGCCCTACGACTCCAGCTCACAGGACGTGAGTAAAATATTCCAAAGGGGCCCCTCTCATTAAGAAATAAAAAATGCCCTGTTCTTCTTAACGGCGGTGCTCTGTTTTCTGATTCTCTCTCTTTGATGTACTGTTTCCATGAAATCCATCATGCTCAATGGCGGATCTCACCATTGAACTGTCTGCCCCAGCTGCCGCTCGACTTCGAAGACCGCTGCTTTCATCCAATGGCCGCAATTAGGATTGAACATCCATGCTGGCCGCCTCACACGTGAGATTTATTTGCGGAATCCCCGTCACACGTGCCAAAATCAGGTTGCCTCCCTCCGGCTCGGCACTGTGGGCGCCGACCGCTCTCTCCAATCGAACGCAACAGCAGCTTTGGCTTGGTTCCGATGTGCAGCCCCTCCCCTGCCGGTTTTAGACATTATCCCACTTCGGCGGACTCCCTGATTCCGATTGGTGCGCTCACGTCCTGCCGCGGCCCGGCACTCGCGGATGGTGAGTGGTGGCGAAGCGCGGCGGATGAGCGGGCAGCGCGGCACGGCGGCAGGGTCGCCGCCGGTCACCGACGGTGGAGGACGACGGAGGGGGTTAGGGTTCCAGGGTTGTCGGGGGTCGGGGCTCCTAACACCGCCGGACATAGGGGAGGGCTTTGGGGGGGGGGGGGGGGGGGGGTCGTGACCCAATGGCGGATGGCGGGACGGCGAGGCGGCAGTGGCGCCGCCGTAGCCATGGGCGGCCGGCGGGCAGGGTAGGCAGCGGGGAACGCGACCGGAGAATTTACCGCTGCAGCGGCGTGTGCTGTCGTTGCGGCGCCAACAGCCGTCGGGGGTGGTGGCGAGCGGGCGAGGGGCTGGCGTGGGGGGCGCCGGAGTCGTGCGGCGGGCGGTGGGGGGCTGAGCGGGTGTGGCGGTCGCGACTCAAGGAAGAAAATGAACAGTGCCTGTCGAAAGAATGGTGGGACACGTGACGGCTGTGGGGGAGGGACGCGCGATACCGTATCGCGCGATAACCTCCCCCTTTGACGAAACCGACGCAAGAGAAGGAAGATACGATGGTGAAGACCTGAAGTAGATCGAAGTTGGAGATCAATCAAGCGTGGTTTTTTGGGGGGTCTTCGTCCATGCGGCTGGGCGTCAATGTGCTGCGCTGCTTGGAGGGACGGGGGCAGACAGTGGTGCACGGGTCCCACCCAGGGAGGGTGACGTACGACTGCCATTCACCACGAACTCGGTCTTTTATGTATAGTAAAGATGGTAATGAATCCTCTGAGATGACATGGTTTTATCCCAAACGACCCGAGTGAAATTAATATACAGATCCATTTGAGAAATGAGCGCACAATCAACATTATGTAAAATACAAAGGTTGCTCCCACATTCCATGTAAAATGCTTTTTCACATCACAAGACATCACTGCTTCGGAACACTTCTTTTCGTCACAATTCACAACATGTGGTGGGTTCCATAGGATGTAGTATACCTTTAATCTTTTGGAAGAAGCTGGATGTGAAATCCTTCAGGAAACCGTAGCCCCGGATAAAACACCATCCTCCCTCCACTGATGGCTTTCCACCTGTTAATCGATCAGAACATAACATTAACATGCCAGTATGGCAGAAGGGTATTTTACAAAATCCTCCCCTATGCTTTCGAATCCCGATTATTTGTGTTTTACCTGTATTTGGTGACCAAGCAGTGGAGGAAGGTGGCCATTTGCAGCTTAGCAAAGTCGGCGCCAACACAGAGCCTCAGACCACCTCCAAATGCCATGAAGTCCTTGGAGCCGCCGACTGGTTCAGGAGAACCCTGCAACGGGGCACACATGTCAGAGACTGTCCACTGGGTTATACTACTATTTATGACTTAGGATCGGTCGGAGGTGTTGCAGGCCTTCCATCTCCATGGATTGAACACTGTTGGGTCCTCGTAAACCTTTGTGTTCAGGTGAGCTGCGGATGGACATATCATGATCTTTGACCCCTCAGGTATAGTGTAGCCTGCACGCGCGATCGAAACAAAGCACATCATAAGAATCAATAATTATCGACAAGATGGATCGCAGATCAGTTTTCATGTAGCGTGTTGAGAACATGCCGTGTATGTGCACATCCTGCTTCGCTTTTCTGAACACGACCGGAGCGATGTTTGCTATCCTGAGCGCTTCGTGAGTAACCTATATATTTGAGATGTGCAAAGAAGACCATTTTGCATAAGAATGTTTTCTTTGTTAAAGGGAGCGTGCATAACACGTACGCCAGCACTTACACAAGATGTGAAGTTCATAGGACTTGTACTCCTCCCACGTGATGTCAGACTCTGGTTCCGCCTTTCTCTTCAGGATTCCTTCATGCTCCTCCTGATCGATGGAGATCAATTCAATCCAATATATTTGTTGCTCGATCTGGTAATAATTTATTTGCACGAGAAGGACAGAACGCTGACTTATTACCGTGAGTTCCTGTAGCGCTTCCGGGTTGTCGGTCAGGAACTTGAGTATGGCCGTGAGCCCCATGGACGTGGTCTCGTGGCTCGCGAACAGCAGCAGGAACAACAGGTCCAGCGCGGCGCTCTCGTCCAGCACAGGATTAGGCTTGTCCATCTCGCCGATGACGAGGTCGAAGAAGTCCACGGCCTCCCGCTCCGCCGCTGCATTCGCGTCCCGGCGCTCGTCGAGCTGCCGCTTGAGCGTCCGCATGACTTGCCTGCGCCCCTGCATGCAGCGGTAGAAGGCCGTGCCGGGCAGGCAGAGGGGGAAAGACAGCAGGCCCCGGGTGCACGCGTCGAAGCACCTCCACAGGCTCCCTCCCGACGCCGCCGCGTCGTCGTGACTGATCAGCTTCTTTGCCGTCACGCCGAATATCATCTGCAGATTATATATCGTTGGTTCATTTGATGAAGAATGATGCATGAATTAGTCAGCTGGTGCTAATCTTCTTCTCGTAAACCGATCGAGTGAAAGGGATGCGAGTTGGTAGGAAGTAGGAACATACATACATACCCTGGATGTGGCGGCCCGGACCTCGACGCCGCCGTGACCGGCACGGCAATGATGGAGCCACGACCGCAGCTCGGCACGCGACGCGCGTTGCACGTCGCGGAGCAGAGCGCGGCGGAGTGTCTCGGGGCCGAAGAGGCGGAGCACGAGGCTCCGGATGTGGCGGTGGATCGGGCCGAGCTTGGTGATGATGTTGTCGCCGCCGAAGACGCGCATGAAGGAGGCCGGGTACCAGATCTGGAAGGCGCGCTCCTCCTGAAGCAGCACGCGCGCGCTGAACTCCGGGTCCAGCGACACAACCAGGTCCTCGCACACCAGGTTCGTCACGAAGATCGGGCCGTACCTGCGTGTGTCGTTGGTTGGTTTGGTTCCAAACACAATTTAATTTAGGCTCATGCTGCCACATTTTAACCGTCACTGCATGCCTAGATTGAAAGCTTCCTAAATAACCAATACTAATTATACTACCTATCCAACCGTCGCTTGAGGAAGGGCAGCAGCTCGAGTGTCGGTGCTGCAGTGAAGAACTCGAGCGTCTCCCCGAGAATCGGCAGGCCTCTCGACCCCGGCGCCGGCGGCAACCTCGCTTCGCACGGCCCAGCCTTTCCTCCCCATTTCAAGGCCAACCGGAACAAGGTTGCGGCCAGTAGGATTAGAGACACCACAACAGCCAGGTAATGCGTTGCCATTCCTAGCAATGTACTGAGAGTCTGGGGCTTCTCCTTAATTGTGCACCTTCACATATGCCACGGTCTCATATTTATATGTGCTCCTATGCATGGTAGTATTCGGTAGCGGGACTAAGGGCGCGTTCGGTGTCACATTTAGACTCCTCTAAAGTTTAACTCTAAAGAGAATCTTATTATTTAATAGTATTAAATAAAGTTTAATGACAAAATTTTTTACAGATGAGTACATCTTTACGAGACGAATCTAATGAGACTAATTAATCTATGTTTTTTGCTACAGTGATGCTACAGTAAATACCGTCTAATCATGCCTTAACTACCTTCATTAAATTCGTCTCGCGATTTAGAGGAGGTTCTGCAGTTAGTTTTGTAATTAAACTTTATTTAAGATAAAATTCTTTTTGTTTAGACTCCTCTAAATTTTAGGCTCTAAAACGCCCGAACGCATCCTAATTAATCTCCACTGGTGCACTACAGTTACGTAACTGCAGCCCCACATAATAATTAATACCAGTCAGATGTATTATGCTGCAGGGAGGGACTGGGATCGGCATACCAGTCTTCCCAAAGCGGCCAGTTGGCTGCTGATGCTGATCGCTACGCGTGAATACTACCCTACATCCGGAGTCTTCACGCAAGGTTTTGCACATCAATACACAGTACTACTACTACTTGGTAGCTGCCGCAGCCGGCTGCTGGAACTGTTCGTGCTGGCCGGCCGGTCATCGATCTGCAGTCAATTCTGCTATGGACGCATGCTTCCGTTTCTACACGAAACAACAAGGCGAAGCATGGGCCGTCGGCGAATCGAGCGTGCAGAATGGGAGGCAGGCGCAGTAGGTGAGGACCGAGAGCTGAACCTTGTTTAGGTATCATTTTCATCTCTTTAGAGTTAAAAAGTCAAAACAAAATAGAAAAAAAAAGTAAATTTTGGAAGAAAGAAACCGACGCATATTCACGGAAGCAAATTGCTCCACTCTGCTTTCTCCGGCTGATGATCCTCCTCTGACACTTCGCTCCGCGCGGAGCCTGCCTCTTCCGCTTCAGCTTGCCCCAATGCAGGCAACCAGATTCTCGCAAATCATGGGACAGCGTCACGGCGGATCATGAACCTCAGGATCGACGCCGACTGCACGGACATGGCTGTCTTGCCGTCGTGCCAGTCCCGCTCCTGTTCTACCTAAACGTAAAATAATAGTAGTAGTTTCTGCATTCTCTTTTAAATGCAAAGAAAAAATGGCACACTCAACGTCATGGTCTGACACGTTTTAGAAAATGGCACTTGCCACGTTTTTTAGTGTTTTTTACTATCGAAGGGGGAAAAACGGCATCTTGACATATTTATGAGTGTTTATGCGTAAAAGGAAATAGAATAAATTGCACCTTTCACATGATGTCCGACACGTCAAAACGTTTTTCACGTGGAAAAATAAAATAAGGAAACATGAGATGCCACCATCAAGCTGAATTTGTTACAAGTCAAATCGAAAATTAAAGAAAAAAATCAACTTCCACCAACTAACAGGTGTCAGGAGGCCGTTAGTCGGGGGCGACCATAACATAAGGCAATGACTTTCACGGATCTCTCTCTATCTATAGATATAACAAACGGGCGGTGTCTCCGTCACAAAATCCTACCAATTTTAGAAACAAATCTTTCCATAACAGGTGTCAGGTGGTGACCATGGTGGTGAGTGGTGACGGCCGCAATGGAAGATGTGTTAAGCGGCAGCGAGGAGCTTTCAGCAGATTGGATAAGTCTCATCGAAGGTGGTGATGGAAGTCCACAATATCTAACCGTAAATTCTTGTGTTGTAACCCTAAGAAACACACATTCGAGGTCTATAAAACAGCAAAACGATAAATTGAATTGGTTTAAGCCAGAATGCTGCTTATTTTATCGTTAGAGAATGAAAAAAAATGACTTCAACTCTATTTTATGTTGATTTGAGAACAATTGCAATAAATCTTTCCAAGCATAAAAATGATTGGTCACACTGTCGTATGTTCAGTTCAAGCTCAAGACACCGGCTACACTTCACTACATTAGGCTACTCCAAATAATGAAAGTTTAATTCTGATTAAATATAACGATGTTATGTATGCATTTTTTTATGATGTGGCAATTGATATTAGGAGAGAGATGAAAGGAGTTTTATTTAAAGAAACCACATGTAACTTGCATATATTTCTTGAAAATATCAAACATAAAACATTGTATTGTATGGCTTATTTCATTCATTAAATAAATGTCTCGTTGTTTATGTGACAGTTTTAGGAGCAACAAAATGAAACTACACCGGATTAACAAACCATGCTAGCTCTAATTCCCAAGGTGAAGGGTACGGACCTCCGTTACACCGCTTAAGACATACTTTCTATTTTAGAATATAAATATGTTTGGCTTTGGCCAAAGTCAAACTTCTTTAACTTTAACTATCGATAACAAAAAATATATAATGTTTGATTATATAAAAATAATATTGTTAGATTCATTGTGAAACAACTGTATGTAACTTTTTATATCTAAAATATTTTTTATAGATTTTTTTTATGATTACACAATACATGGTCAAAACACACGCACACTCATCTCTATGAACACACATACGCAAATCATACCTTTCAAAATTGAGGAAGTCACCATTGGCGCCTCGTTCTCGAGGGCCACGTGGCTTACGAAAGCACAACGTCGTAAAATTCTAGAAAAAAATCACTCCTATTGGAGATCGAACCTAGAACATGAGGTGCTATTGAGGTTCTTGTAACCACTGTTCATACCCTTTCCCTATAGATATTGTTAGTTAAAGTTGAAAATATTTTGTTTTCAACAGAAGCATAAATGTTAATATTTTGAAATACGTGTATAAAGTTTATGGACTCAAGTGAGGATACGCAAAATGTTTGAGGACCCTAGGTGAATGTCACTCTTGATTGTCATTGTGGATTTTTATCCATTTGCCCGACAATTCGTAGATTGTCGTGATTAAAGTTTATTTAATACTTTAAAATGATAAGATTTTTTTTAATGTAATATGGCTAAAATTTTTGCTAAAGAAAGAAACACCAGATAAAATTTAGCAAGTTTCGTGTTTGGCGACAACATGACACGTTGCGTACCCGACTTCAGAACAACAAGAGGAGAAAAATGAAAAACGAGAGAACAGCGCCTTATCCTTCGCTCTCGGCCTCACACCCACACTTGCTCAGCTGCTCAGCCCACGCGCACACGCACCATGGCTACTGCAGCTTCCCTGCTCCACCTCGCCACTCCCGTCCTCTCCTCGCGCCTCAGCCTCCGCCACCCTTCCGCCCTCCTTCTCCGCCGGCCGCCGCGGCAGGCTCGCTTCCCCTCCTCGCCGCCGCCGCGGGCGTACAAGGTGACGATCGAGCACGGCGGCGAGTCGCGCGTGGTGGAGGTGGAGGCGGACGAGACGATCCTGTCACGCGCGCTGGACGAGGGCCTTGACGTGCCGCACGACTGCAAGCTCGGCGTGTGCATGACCTGCCCCGCGCGCCTGGTCGCGGGTGAGGTGGACCAGAGCGACGGCATGCTCAGCGACGACGTCGTGGCGCAGGGATACGCGCTTCTCTGCGCCGCCTACCCGCGCTCCGACTGCACCATCCGCGTCATCCCCGAGGACGAGCTGCTGCAGGTCCAGCTCGCCACCGCCGACGACTGACGCCCCCTCGCCGCCGGCGAGCACGCATCGGTCTCCGACGGCGTGTGGTGGTTCTTGAGACTATGTTTGTTAGTGCTAGTGACGAGGGAGGCGAGCATTTTTCAGAATAACTAGTGATATGTTTCTTTATCTGCTTACTTGCAATTTTGTCAAATTAGCCAGAAGTAGGGGCTCAACTTCCAGTTGGTAGTTGCCAATAAGCTTCAGTTGATGGATCACAACTGCAATGATGCAGCACAACCATAGAGACTAGATTGAGAAGGAAAGAAGCAATGGACTGAAACTTCATTTTGTCACCAAGTACAATCCAGAGTCTAATATAGACTTATTACAACATAGGGAACTAGCTATGATACAGAGCTTTGTTAAGCTTCGGATTTATTTATGGGAAGGAAGCTTGTTTGATTCGGTAGTCTCCATTGCTTTTAGTTTCCGGTGTGTAACCATCTGATGCGCATTGCCTGCAACCAACCAATCCACAGGAATGAGACTGCGAATATAGCGCTCAAATGCACCAACTCAGACTTACAAGGCCGCAGACTTACAAGTTTAGGAGGAACAAGTAGCAAGCAAATTATGCTCATTTATCCTCTGTGCCAGACGAGCTTGTAACTTCTAAGCCATTGCCTGCAACAGAAACAAATCAGTATTTGGTTTCAAAGCTGAGAAATTATAAGTGTTACTAGCTGATTAAATACTGAATCAGAGTCAATTGTCTTCAGAGTGCAAGAATATAGAATTCTAAGATTATCGGTTAAAACAAGATGCACATAACGATGCTTCAGGACTTGGTTTTAGGCAGCTCTGAATCAAGTCCTAGTTGCGCACTTGTCATATGCTCTTGTACGAAAATGGCTACAGCTAATTTGAGAACACTCTTCTAAACGCATGAAGTATGTCAATACTCTTTGAAAGATCATATTTCATTACAGAATGGTCAAAACTAGTCTATACTACCTGTTGGTAAATAAACTACATCTGGTCCAGTAGCAGGTAACAAACCCGGAACAAGTTTCAGAAACACAATCATAGCTACAGCCGATAGCACTGCACAAGTCTCAACATGAATTTGTAAAGTATACAATACAAGCAGTGATCCAACACTACCTTAATGCCCCGTGCTGGATTTGATCTAGTTGTGTCAATAGTGAAGACTGAAGACACCTTATAACCATGCATTGATGCATATGTGATATGTCACAGAGAAAATGAGCGGCTTAACTAGCCAAACTCCAAAAGAGACGAACATTTGAAACAGCAAAATTACAAGATAGAAGGCAGAGTAGCATCACTGGACTATTTTGCAAGAATTAGGCAATAAGAAATGGAATGCATATCACCTGCAGTTTTCGGAATATCATGCTAATAAGCAAGCTGCACAAATAGGCCAACATATAGACTGAGGTCCAAGGAAACTATGTTTTCCTTTTTAGTATCAGGTCTAAAGAAACTCTGGGCAATATCGACTGTACTGAAACTACACTCCCCTTTGATCAAGGATTAATATTCAACATGTTTCACAACTCTACTCTAGGACAAAAATCTTCTCGTTTCATTGTCAACCAAATATTTCAACTTCTCATACTCGGTCAATTTACAGTGTATAGTGCGCAGTGCACAGTTGAAAATTTTAGTGAATCACGTTGCTGCTTGTAATGTAACATTAGAAGTCCTGAAGATTTCATACTACATCAGTAAATGTGACCTAACTACCGCTAAACATTAATATTTTTTTCAAGCGGGGCGTTAAACATGAATATTGCATGACATTTTGCTGGCAAACAGAGACTCGGTGCCTCTTTCAAAGCCGAGAGCAGGATACAAATCCTCAGTATCATGTCCCAATTTCAACAAGATATACACTAAAGGTTTAGTAAATCCGAAATACTCCTAAATCAATCCCCTCATTCTAACAGGCCCTCCGAAGAAACGCTATCAGATATAGCAAAAGTGGTGTGACCAAGGATTGAAATCTAAAAAAAAAAAACAGAAAAACCGAAATCGACGAAACCGGACCGGTTACCAACAAAACCGACCGGTAACCGAATATGCTACAGTACACAGGTTCGGTTTTTACTGATAAACGGACGTCCGACGAAACCGAACCGGACCGATAAGTCCGGTTATCGCGATAACCGACCGGTTGTCAACGGTTTTGAAAACCCTGGGTGTGACTACACTTTTGTTTTGTTTCCCTCGAAATTGAAACGAGCTGATTCCATAGTTAGGCTTGGCTTGGCAGCTCAAAGGCTTGTGAAACATGGGCGGAGTTACAGGGTGGACGCGGCCCATCCTGAGATTTGGGTCGCGGCCCACCCCCACCCCATTCCCACCCAGCCCACGGCCTGTTGAAAAAATAAAACCAAAGCTTGCCGCTGAGGAACAGAGGAAGGGGAACGCCAATGAACGGGCGACGCGCATGAGCGGGCGAAGGGTTGGCCGCTGACCCGGTGGCGACGGCGAGTCAGAGATCCGCGGTGACGGCGCGACCTCTCCTCGACTCCTCCCCTGCGCGGCGGCGACCCGAGGCTGATGGCGGCGACCGCGCGGCGCCCAGTACGGCCCTTTCCTCTACTGCTCTGCTCATTCACCTGCGCAAGGTTCTGCTCCTCTTCCCCTGCCCTTTTCAATCGCTTTAAAGTCAATCCAATTTCAGTTGAATGAATTGCATAATGTACATTAGGATTTGCAAGTTTTTTTGTTTGGTTGCTCCTACAAAAACGCATCTGGACGGCAGATCGGTTGTAGCAAAGGAGTTGGCAAAACTCGTACTTCTGCCAAATGTGTGAGCGCAACCTGGAAACAACTCACCACCTGTTTTTTGAATGCCCGAGGACAAAGGGAAATATGGTCGGCGGTTGCAACATGGATTGGATGTCCATCCTTCTCACCATCCGAATAGGAAGACAGCGTCAGACTGCAGGATTGGTACATCAGGCTGTCGAGCCAACAAGCACAAAGGAAGGGCCTCATGTCCCTTGCAATGGTAACGGTGTGGGCGAATTGGAACGAGCGCAACTATAAAACCTTCAGAGGAGCTTTCAAGCCAATTGCTAGGGTCGTTGATGAAATCAAGGATGATGCAAGGAACCGGATCATGGCGGGGGCAAAGCATTTGGCTCTTTTAATCGATAGAACAAATCGCGAGTAGTCAGTGTATTTTTTTGGCCTTCGACTCATCGTCTTTTGAGTTGAAACTCAGGATGTTTTTCTTGAATGTGAAGGAAGATGAGATTATTGAGACATTTATGGCCATTAGAAAACGAAGGTCCGATAAAGAGAAGTAATCTCTTATCTTGTTTTTATCATTTTAATTGTGTAGGCTTGTAACGAACTTCTATTGTATGCTGGCGCTTCAAATTTTTTGTACGGTGAAAAATAAATTTTGTTGGCCCACCCTGAGTTTGAATTCTAGCTCCGCCGCTGTTGTGAGAAGTGCCTCTGAACAAGGTTACACCAAAACGAGTCAATTGTGAACAAAACTTGATCAAAGGGCTTGACAGTCAACTCTTTAAGATTTTTTTTCTGGACACGCACAGTCAACTTTAAGATTACTTTGATGGCCACAATCAACAGATCGGCAAGCTTTGATGCTCAATAGAACAGTGAGCATTAACTTCAACCTGTACCCAAAAAAAAATCGAAGCTTTGCAAAGTTGTAGGCTGCAACGGAACTACAATTCCTAGCCGATTGCAATAAACAGAAACAAAGATTTCATTAATTTGATGATGAAACGGGCAATAGTAGCCTGCGACATCTGCAACCACGCTCCATCACCGTCTAAGAGCAGAAATTAAGGAACAATTACAGCAAGGCGGCAAGCATCTCTTACCATCGGGGTCGAAGAAGAAGACCTGGCGCGTGCGCCCGTCGGGCTGCGTCTTCTCGAACAGCTCGGTGCCGCGCGCCTTGAGCCCCGTGACGAACCCGTCGTAGTCGGCGACGGAGAAGGCGAGGTGGTGGCGCCGGGGCAGCTGCGAGGGCGGCGCGCCCGCGGCGCCGGGCCCAACGGCCTCGGGCGCCGCGGCGGGGTCCCGCTCGATGAGGTGGAGCAAGACGTCCGGGGATTTCGGGAGGCGGAGCCAGGCGACCTGGAAGCCCGAGTAGGTCGGGGAAGGGACGCGCTCGAAGCCCAGCACCGCCTCGTAGAAGCCGGCGAGGCGGGCCACGTCGGAGGTCTCGCGCGCGATGTGGTTGAACTGAAGCGTCGCCATGGGAGGAGGAAGCGTGCTGGAGTGGCGGCGAGACGAGAGGAGAGAGTGGGCTGGGCGGCCGGCGAGGTGTCCAGTAGTGTGTTGCTGGCTGGGCCAGCGCAGCGCACACGTGTGGAGCTCGGCGAGCGTTCGCGTGGGAAAATTCGAGCTACTCTTTTTTGTTTGTTTATTATTTACGTTGGAGAATGAGTAAACTAAATTTAAAAGACGTTTGGTTTGTTTTTAAATTTCTGCTATGCTCAATCATCGATTGAGCATTCTCTATAAATATTTGGCAGTGCCAAAAGTGTGTCCACGAGAGCATGTAAAGGTAGTGGCAGGAGATCACAAGCAGATTGAATATAACGAAGTATAAACAACTAGAGAGGATGCATTGCTACTAGTACTACTAAGGAACACAATCACTAGCTGATATCTTTCAGCATCGCACAGATAAACGTCAACAGACAAACGGAAATGGAAAGGTAAATTAGATCAAATATGCCAATTAACTCAAAACCATAGCGATTTCATTCATCTTTGGAATTATGACATTACAGAGATGAGAGCCGGCAACTCTCAATAATAAAGCGGTGCTTTCCTCTGCCCACTGAGAGGTTTTCTTCTGCTTTCAGAGGCATTACATACAATTACAAGTGAAAGCAAACTATCAGCGAGCACTGGAGTTGAAGCTCAGCAAATAGCTGCACGCGAAGACATCTTCATTAGTGCCTCTAGTCCACACGGACAGGTGATCTTCAGCACCTTCAAGCCATCTTCATTAGTGCCTCGAGTCCACAGTAACAGATGACCTTCGGCCCCATCTCCTCTTGAAGTTGCGCTCATCATCGCTTGAATCATCTCGAGTCAGACTCCTGGAACTGTGTCTCGACCTACGGCTGCTCTGTCTATCAGCATCCATTGGAGAAGAGGTGCGCATTCTCTTCCTACTGTGATCCTCGTAGTGGTCATTGGAGGCTCTGTCGGAACGACGATGGTCCCTCCTCTCAGGGCTTGACCTTGTTCTGTTCCTCGACTCTGAACCATGAGAAGAACCCCGTTGTCGGTTGCCCTCAGATGATCGGGACTGAATACAGGCGTCTTTGGGCCTCTCAGACAGTATTGAATGCACAGGAGCTTCAGTGCCCCGCTTAAGTGTGGGCTGAGCTTCATGCCTAACCAAAATCAACAAGATGAATTATTAGCGTTGCAACGAATACAGGTGCTAGCTCTGCATAACTGGAAGCTGAACATGCTTAAGAAAAAGAATTGAGAACGTTATAAACAAGTAGCTGAGGTTAATTAAGTTGTTCTATTAGCTAGTTTGTCTGTTCGTTCTCTACAAGCATCGATTAACAAGGCTGCTAGGACACATACCTATGATAGTTTGGTGGATAACCATGCATTGGAAGAGCCTGCGGTGGCATGCTGTTCATGTTCATGGGATTAACACCATAGGGGCCCATTGGATAACCACCGTAGGGCATCCCCATTGGGCCATACATGTAAGGTTCAGTTACCCAAGGGTATCCTCCACCAACAAAAGGGTTGTAATATGAAGGGTCTAGTGGAATGTTGTTGTAACCAAACTCAGCATTATTGGGTTGTACCATCTTGGTCGAGCCTGCCTTCTTCCGCTTCTTCTTGGGTTGATCTGTTCTAGGTGCATTATGTTCCATGGTCCCAGAAACAGTGGTAACCTTCAAAGTTGATTCACTTCCATCTTTGAGTTTGATGTTTTCAGCACTAGCTGCAGCCTTCTCTACAGATAGTTCTGCAGAACTGACTTCATCTTTGCTCAGGGGATCAACATTGGCTACCAGTTTCTTCAGGGGCTGGTTCACAATATCACCTTTGGCATCCTGGAGACCACCATCAGGAGCCGCAGCTTCTGATACAATGTGGTCCTTAGGTTGCTTCATCTCCTCCCGTTCTGAGGCAGCAGAAGGGGCTTGGCCTTGTAATTTGGGATCAAGGTTGCTTCCTGAAGAACTTCTGTGCTTGGTTGTACCACTTGTAGTGCTGCCAGCTCGTGTTGACAACATATTGCTGATTGTGCTCCGAAGTGTATGATTGGGAATGAGCGAATCTGCAAGCACCTTGACTCCACAAATGCACTTCGATTGCGTGATAATGTAATCCCGAATGCCTGACAAAAGGTAAACAACAATGTGTTTCCACATTCAGACCAAAGCATAATTATTGGGACACCAGAAATGCTATTCTACTGCTATAACTAAAACAGAATTTGAGTGTCACATCTGGAAGACTGGAATGCTCAAATAAGAGTTTAAACATACATACAGAGTATTCAAAAGACCACTCACATTTATCACAGAAACTATCAAAGCAGCACTTGCTGGTCAACACCGCATCTGTCATCACTTTTTTACACAGTTGGCAGTGGAGTTCTGCTGGCAAATCATCAACAGCACTCACTGATGCAGCAGAAACAAGTGATTCTAGGATGCCATCAGTAGGACTGGGAGTTACTACTGGGGCAAGAGACCTAGCCATTTTGTTCTTGTCAAAATTGGGGTCACCGATGGTTGGGCAATGCTGAATAAAATGCCCTGGGATTCGACATCGGTAGCAGATATATCCAGGTGGAGGTGCCTTCATTTCCTGTGTGCAGTGCTGAATGAAATGGCCAGGAACTCCGCAGCTGCGACAGATGTAACCTGGTGGAGGTGTCTCCCCTTCCAATGGCCCATGACCTTCAACAATCAAGTAAAGCACAGGTCAAAAGACGTTCAAAGGCATAGATACGATGTGCAAGCAGTTTGAGTATTCACATAGCAAATGTGAATCAACTTGGGAATAAAGAAGCGGTCAAGTTGCAATGCAGATCAAATTAGAGATACAGGTATAACATTGTCACGTATAACAAGATCATATTTCTATTGAGGCCATGTTTTCAGATGGATTAATGACAGCACCCAAGTGGAATATGATCTGAGTAAGCTTCATCGCCTATAAACTAGCGAATCAGGGACATGTATGCAGCACATCATTACTACGTATTTCTTAAAAAGAGAACGAAAAAGACACCTACTTGCTCTACAAACACATGATCTTAAGCATAGTCAACAGAAAGAAATTCAATCGGAATTTTTCTTTTGACTTACCATAACGATTTCCTGATGTAAACCTTCCACCTGCGTGTCCTTTTTTAGATTGGTGATCTTCCCTATAGGCACCAACGAATGAGATAATCATTAGTGAACGTACTATAAAAAATACTACTGCTCTGTGAGAAAGGAAAATGAGTTATGCTTACAATTTGAGTTCAGCTGCATCAATCACCGCTGTGATAGCTGCATCTTCATCTTGTACTTCTGTTGAGGACAACGACTTTGAGCTAGAATCTGTAACTACTGACTTGTTCGAAGGTACAGAACAGCCCTCAATAACTTTTCGCCTGCATTTATAGTTGGATAACATTATTATAGTATACAAAACAACATATATCAGACATTATTTTCTGCCCTGCTTCATACAGATTTATTTAATGTTTTAAGCCAGATCTTGCAAGGGCAGTGCAGTGAAAAGCTTTTATATAAAGATTCTTTTTTCATTCAACATTTTTTTCTTTTGACAGAAAAGTCACAAGGAACAAGTCAGACAGAATTCCTTTGATAGTTTTTAGGGAATAACCATACAAAGTGTCTAAGCAGAACAAGGATACGTTCATGTTTAGAGGAGGAAGCTCAAAGGATAGCAAGTTCCAGAGGATCTAGGTTCCACATGAACAGTCCTACGATTTTAAATCTCTCCTAGTCTTAACTTCTTACGCCAAACAGGGCAACAGAAATTTAAAATGTGATAAAATAAGAGATTTGAAGAGACGTACGAGGATTCCAGAACGATATTCTCTGACAGTTGTCCAGCACTCCTGCGAACCAAAACAGTTGTGTTCTGCGGTATCATCGCATTTTCATCTGCATATTCTGCATTCATGAACAAACACAGGAAACAAAAAGTGTCAATCATTCCACTTCGACAATATTCTCTGAAGTTAAAGGAGCATCTTGCAACGAGAAAATCTTTAACAGACGAACACAGACATGGAGGGGTCACTGGACGCATAGTATTTCAACAAAAGGAAAATGAATGGCATAATTGGGCGTAAATTTCCCAACTAAATGTTTTCCATGGAAGGTAGTGCAATCGGCAGGATAATGTCCAGTTACATACAGAGCATCTTGTGATTCTGGATGCAACAGTTTTGCTGCCGATGAACACTCAAGAACAAATTCCATGGACAGATTTACAATTACGTTGTCGACAGTTACAGCTCCCATTTTTCTGAAAGAAAACGGTAACACACAGGAATACAATTACCAGACCAAATGAAATGGACAATTTGTAGCAGTGTCGGAATATTTTGCAACAGGCATAGCAAATACAGAACCACAGAATCTCATAGAACTTAGATAATTGGAAGAACCACGACAAGCAACACAAAAATGTATTTACTGATTTAAACATCAAACATAAAAAAAATCAAAAAATTATCCACCAAGACGCAGCATGTATCCTTAAACATTCTGGTGAGCACCCCTGCTGTAGGACTTACGAGCAAAGCCTACCTAGTCCTAATGAGGCTACAACATGAATCATAAGACACGAGATGAACTCAATGTTTCTCAGCAATGCAAGCTTGTGTCAGCCCTGCCTTCTTCAAGGCTGATTGATCCACTCATCTTAAGAGAAATACACAAGTATTATCCCAGAATTAGGATCACTATAACGACATATTGCACACGATTTTATCATATGTTGCAGATTATATTGTGTTGCATGACTTAGCACTGAAATATATAGAAATTTGAGATTTTACAGGTACATTAGGACTGAAATTTATAGACATTCACTTCAAAATTTGACGGACTCATATCGAAAATTAATGGAATTGGCGTTAACACAAACCTTCGCCAGTCTGGGCGTTGGAGATGGCGATACCCTCCCTAGGGCCGCGGCCGCGGGTGCGCCCACGGCCGTGCCTATCGCTCGTCAAGATAAGCTGCTTGAGTTCAGAGACGGAAATAAAAGAATATGCCAGAGGCATAGAATAGACATCCTTTTCACTCTTATATTTGTAATACACAACACCCATGATGGATGGAGAGTTTCTCTGCGTTGGCCCTAGCAGGCCTCTCTTTCTCACAAAAAAATATCACGAGGGCCTGAATTTTTTTTTCCCTCAGGTCAAACACACAAAATCACAACGATAGAGAGTTACAGATCAAATTCGATCTACGGCAAGGCGATCGGTGTCGGCGGCAGCTCGTGGATCCCTTCGTGTCGAGGCGGGGCGATCGAAGTCGTCGAATTGAAGCGTGAGCCGCAGGATTCCTCGGGTTGTCGACGCCGGCGGGGGAAGAGCTCGAGCGGAGGACTCCAGTGGAGGACGCCGGGGAGCGGAGGTGAAGTAGCGCGGCGCCCGGAGCGGAGGAGCGGCCGATTCCGCCGGATCTGGAGGCGTCGCCGGAGCTAGGGTTCGGCGGCGCGTGCGAAGGTAGGCGAGTCGAGGCGATTCCGCGATTGGGGAATTTTTGCGGAGACGTGGCTGAGGAGAGGCGGCGGCGGAGGCTGGAGAATTTATAGGTGGCGGGGCGGGGTTGAGATGTGCGGGACGCGTCAGCGAGTCCGACGCGGTTTCCGGCTCGTTTCCGTGGCCATGAAGGTTCGTGTTACCGACACGAGCGCGGATCCTTGCATGAATGAACACCAGTATTTGGGCCGGGCCTGAGAAAGCCTTGCTTGATGAGCTGTTCGCTGCGCAAAATCTGGCCCGGGTACTGAGGCAAGGTAAAGCCTGAAGAAGAAGAAAGAACAATGAGTTCCCTAATTCTTGAGAAATGGTGTAAACAATTACATGTCAGAAGAAACCATTGCACCAACAGTTTCAGGAACACTAGAAATATTTCAACAAAACAAATGAATTATTGGTACATAAATAATGCTGGACGCAGAGTACAAGCCGGGGGGGGGGGGGGGGGGGGGGGGGGTTGTTGGCTTTCTATGTTCTTCTTCTTCCTCCCTCCTCCTCTCCTTTTTTTTTTCTCTTTTTCCTCCCTTACAAACTCCATGGTTTCAATGAATCAAAAAAAAAAACTCCATGGTTTCAAGCTTTTCTTGTCAACAAAATAATGTAAAGGGGCCTATAAGACGCTGGCGGCCAATAGAGGGGGGGGGGGGGGGGTGGGCTCGAGCCCTCCCGAGCTGGATCCGCCCCTATACATAAGCGATAGTACATTGCTCTGCACATAGTGATAAAATAGGGATTAGGAAACTAGAATTGATGGCGCGCTCTGCTGCGCTCTATAAGAATATATATATGACAGCATTAAAATAAAGAGGAGATTCGGTCAGTTGGTTGAGACGTTGCAACTTTGTGAGAGAGGTTCCAGGTTCAAATTTTGTTGTGACGCATTAGTTTTTTTTCCGATTTTCGCAATGTGATAGGAGAAGCCTAGGAAGGAAACAGAAGAAGCGTGGAGAGGCGGGTGACTGCTTAACCTGGGCCGAGCCGACGACGCGTCGCAATGAGTGTACAGAAAACCAGGCTCGCGGACCATCCAAAGCAGATGACAACGTGGCCCAAAACGACATTGGAGGAGCAAGGGAAGGTCGGAACGGGCAAACGATGTCCCGAACAGGAGCCACAACGTACGTGTCGCCTTCACCGCTGAACACGTCAACGAAAACGCTGTGAGGAGCTCCAGTCTCCCACAGATGAATGAAGACTAGTATATGACGGCTATCAAAAGAGGGGATTTTTAACACAAACAAATTTTAATTTAACAACACTTAACAAGCATCTTGATGTCTCTATTTAAAATTTGGGTCCTTTCATAACTCATAGGATATTTGATGGTGTTTAGGTTGTGTGAAAAAAAATATGAACAAAATAACAATTATGAGCGAGAAAATTCTCCTGAAATTGAGCTATTATAGTGATGACTTCTCATATCTAAATTGTTAAATCATATGTGTTTACCAAAATAGAAAGAAAAAAAGGTAACACTTTCGCAACTACTTTGCTGAAAAACCTGAAAACATATATTTAAAAATATAATAAAACAGGTAGATAAATTAGGTCTTTTGCACTCCCTTCATTTTTTTTATTGTCGTTTAACACAACAAGAAAATAATGGAGGGAGTGATGAACATGATGATCGAGAAAGAGCTTTACTATTTCACATTTGTTTTTTTTTTTTAAAGAGAGAGGCCTTTTTGGTTAGGCAACTCTACACTCTGCTATGCCAAATTCAGCGGTCCAGATTGTCCGAGAAAGCCTGTTTCCTCGCAATCCCAAACCACAGGTGCGCCGCCGTTCGCCGCTGCCGCCGCAAAGCCCAAAACCCTAACCCCCCTCCGCTCCTGCCCCGAAACCCCGCGACACCATGGCCGCATCCAACAGCGGCGCCGGCGGCGGCCCGCTCTCCCCCGAGGGGGCAGCGGCGCTTAGCGAGGGCGTCGGCCTCGTGTTCGAGCGGTGGACGGCGCTGCAGATGGCGGTGGAGAACCAGTGGGGCGGCCGCGACTCCCGCGCCAAGGCCGACCAGCTCGGCGCTTCCATACTCTCCTGGTTCTGCCACTCCAAGGGTTCGTATTGCTCCTTTTCCTTCAACATCCTGCGATATTTGTCTCCGCCTTGGGGCGGGATCTAGTAGCAAAGGTGCCTCTTTTATCGTGTTCATTGTAATTTAGTCTCGGAGCACTCCTATATTCGTGCGGCAATTCGAAATTGGGATCGACTATAAGGTGCTGTTTTCTTTGGCATGCTACACTTACCTTGGCTTATCCAAGCTAGGTTTGATATTTCTTTGGCATTCGTAACCTGTGGCTCCTCCGAGCTGGAATTTGATATTTTAGATCGCACGTAAGTTCGACTCATGGCGGGAGAAAACATTATCCTTTTTTCACTGTTGTGTATGAGTATGAATGTATCATTTCAAATTATTATGATACTGCCATTTTAACTGTAGGGCCTGTAGGCTGCCCTTTCGGTTTGTTGTGAATACTGTATAGTGGAAAAGATGGCTAGGTAGCCAATTTCAACCGATGAAATAGAGCGGGTACCCTCTTTGGTACAAATTTGGTAATGAAATTGCCAAGTCTCCGCTTGTTCTAATCGTGAAGACAGTTGAATACTCTTGTAACGGCAGTTAACTTTGTACAGTATAGTAAGCTAAAGATTGATTGGGCATGATTACATTGAACAATAACGACACTTCCATCAGCTGTTGTGGCAGAACAGCATGCTATCATAGTGTGCTTTCTACTGTTATGGCATGAATCACCACCGATAAGAGAGAAAATGTTAGCAGTTTCAGGTTTCCCAATCTTTCTACCAAAATATTCCCCACTATGGATCGATACCAGATTCTGGTCAGAACTCAGAATTATTGGAATCATTTAGGACCTGAGATCTAGAATGGTTACTATATATTCCTAATAAATGGGAACCAAACAGCTTCCACGAGTTATGGAATGGTAAATCGTTTCTGGATGAGAATTCTTCTCATAAGCATGTTGTTGGTGTCCATGTCAAGAGTGCACAAGAATCTCTTGATCGTACCCAGAAACGTGTCAACTAATCTCTCTAAGAAACTGGATATGTCATGCTACAATGCTACTTATCTGCAAGTTTGTGTTATTTCCCTCTCTATACTTTTCCCGTAACTAGCTAGTTTCTATGAAGCATGTGCCCTTCGAGCTGGGGGTCACCAGTTAGTTTCCTCGGGAATTTCAAATTTTGGTACGCTTGAAAAGTATACCTAACCTATGCAGCACCGATACGGATACGTGTATCAGTATCGGGCCGATACGGATACGGCAATTTCTAAAATTTTCCGATACGGATACGTTTCATAAATTTTTAAAAATAACTAAAATTCAGGGTTTAGTAACTTCTATCGCATGAGAATAACATCTACAAGTATCAATTTATGAAATGGTAGATACTTTATGACGGGTTGTTGAATCGCTGCTGGCCGGTGACTACGGAGGCAGTGAGGCTTGGGCTAGTTATTCTAACCTGGAAGTGGTGGTCGGCGAGACGTCGTTTGTTGGCTGGGCATCGTCAAGAGGACGTCGGGCTGGTGTTGTTGGAAGCAGGGTGTCATCACGCATGCATTCTCAGGGAGCTAGCCATTTCAGGCAGCGACGTCTGGCGGGTGTGCTCAAGCAGCGCGCGGCAGCGGGGCGGGTGTCTGTCCTCACGCGGCGCCGTGAAACGGCCGTCGTCGAGCTTCATCGCCAGGCTAACCTCGGCGAACGGCAATTCGAAGTTGCTGCAGCAGCTCTTTGCTCGCGGGTAGCGGCGGCATACGTCACCGAATGAAAGCGGCGGCGTACAGCTCTTTGCTCGCTGGTAGGGTTCTAGGTCACATGCGACTAAATGGGTCAAGTAGGCTGATCATACCGAGTAGGCCGTATCAATTGTGAGCCCAGGACGTCTCAGTGATGTGTCTGGATTTTATTCTTTTCTTATTTTCTGGATACGTGCAGGATACGTATCCACGGCGCATCGGAGACGTATCCGTGTCCCACGGTGTTTCGGACACGGATACGTGTGTTCGTTGACGTATCGGTGCAACGTAGTACCTAACAAATGAGCATCTTGGTACTTTCGTTCGAGACACTTGATAAAAATTGGAGGTTTGTTAACCAAAGGGAATAGATTAAGGTTTACTTTAGTGATTTGTATTAATTTCAAGCACATGGTGCATATCCTTACACAACATTCTGCTTATTCATATTTTTACTTAAGATTGTCCAGAGAAAAATAAAAATTTCTGCCCTGTTTTCTACAGCATAAGTTTTATCTTAGGAAATCGTTTCGGTTTCATAATCTTAAGCCCTTTTGGGGTGCATTTTATTAATAAATAAAATCACTTTTCAGGTCCACACTATTTTGAAGACTTGGTTGATATGATGTATGACACTATATCTGAATCGTTCAATGCTGACTTCGAGGATGGTAGTGTTGAAGAGGTACTTATTTCCTCTATGGTTTCATGTCTAGCTCCAACCTGTAACCTTTTAACTGGATCAAGTATTGCCCTGAATCTTGTTCTAATTAAAATTGCATGGATACATAACTTGTATTACTGTAACCAGTGTGGATCTGTAATTTTATCTCTTTATTTTATTTACAGAAAAAGATGGTAATTCTTGATTTATAGTTAGTGCGTTTGCTAAATGCTACTTGTGATAAATGGATCTATTTTAATCACTACATTAGTGTGTTTCCGACCTGACTGTTCTTTTCACAACTGATCGATCCTATTCATTGCCAGTTCTGCAGCATTAGCCTTTCTCTCATCAGCATCATGAATTTAATGCTCTTGCCAATGGGTTATATCAAAAATGTATTAGACATGATTGTGAAATGTGCATGACATTACCTTATTGTATTACTACGTCCGTTCCAAAATAGATGCCGTTTTAGTTCTAGGCACGGGAATTAAGGAGAGGTGGAAAAGGTGGGTGAACAGGAAACGAGGAGAGAGATAGAGATAGAGATAGAGATAGAGATGTATTAGGAAGAGAGAAAAGTGTATTGGGAAGTGAGAATGACCAGTAATTAGAGAAAACTGTTGAAGTCTAGAGTGACAAGTAATTTGGAACGGAGGTAGTATGTCATTTGCCTTTGAAGTTAAAGTTTTGTACTAGACGGGTAGCCAAAAAACTTATAAGAGTGCTGGGGTTGGCTAGATTTTGTTTTTAGATGAAATTTTACTGAATATTACTACTATCTGTTCAAAAGAATTTGAGCTTGTTCTATTTGACACCTTACTTCATCTAGTCTGTCAGCAAGGAAACATGAGGTTATTCACAACTCCATAACCTATTTGAGCTTGTAAACTTGTTCGTAGAGAGCATGGCATGTGTCCATTAGTTTTGATTATTATTATTTTCCAAACAGGTTGCTGAACAACTATTGATTATGCATGAAGAATGCCAGCAAAGAAACTATTCATCAATAGAGAAGCTAAGGAATTCACGTGTTCCAGGGAATGCTGTTTCCCAAAGTAGACAGGTATGTACTGCTGTTTCATTCTATTAAATCATGTGTTCCGGAAAGTAGACATTTACCAACTTTTATGCTCCCTAGTAAGTTATCACAAAGTCCTTACCTATCATGAAATTCAGTGTCAAAATGTTATTGTCTTTACTTCCATATGGTCTTATGTTTTGTTTGGTGGATGTGCATTTTGTTATTGACTGTTGAGTAATATGGTCTGATCTTTTTAATGTGTATGCCTTTTGCCTCGCTGTGAAACTGTGACACAATTTGGATGTGTTTTGTGTTCTGATTCTCTCTGAAAGATGTTGTTGAGATCAAACATTATTCCTAATTTGAGATGGGAGAGCATGGGGCAATGTGATCTCTTATATGTTCACATTTTCAGAAACCTTTTATAGGTACTTGTTTTCAGAGGTGAATTTAAACATAGCCATTGATTTCTTGAATATCACACGAACCACTTGGTACTTTCGTTGTTTCAATATCGCCCTGGTTGAAGCTGCTTAGTGTTTAATTGCCTATTATATATGAGAACTGGATGAAGCAGATCTTAAGCTGACTATTTGTTCTGGTTTGCTATGGAGGTTGAGGTTGTTTCCAAATTCACACTAATGTTCATCAATTATGGCTGTGCACCAAATAAGAGCTAATACTTTAATAGGGGATGAGATCCAGCAGTATGTAAGTATGTAACCATAGTCATAACTACATAACTACTCTGTTCTAGAATGTTAAGATGAATTAGTGGAGGCATGTTTCTTGGAAGGTCCTTGAAATATTTTGTTGTATGTGTACACTCTTGCACCTTCTGATAGCATGACCATCCACCTTATTACAAAATCTTCATTCCCCCCTTTTAAGGTTCATTCCTGTCTTTAATTGATTTCTTTCTCATGAGCAGATAGCAGCCGATGAGGATGATGATAGTGATAGTTCAGATGACGAGGGCGATACAAAAATGATGGATGATGAAGCAACTCAGCAGCAGATGGCAGTGGACAAGCCGAAACCTTCCAAGCCTGCCCCCGACGCAGATGGCTGGACCACCGTGCTGTCTAGGCGCGGCCGCGGCAAGAATTAAGCATAGAAGGATCCTTGCATAAGACTTGTGGCTTTTGGTACTCAATGGTTTCATTGATATAGTTTCAGTATGGTTTCATTGATATAGTTTCAGTACCCATTGCTCAGAATTTTATGAGGAATACTGAGTGTGTAGTGTGCTTTCCTTGCCATAGCTTCTTGGTGGGGAAATGGTATCTATCTAATATGTACTTCTGGTTACCCTTAAGATTTCCTGCTGAGTCACCCATAGCTGTACCTAAGTACTAACTGTACTTATTGTCTACACTTAAAGATTTGCCATTTTGGAGTCAGGTTTCATTGCCAGTTTGATTTATGCAATCTTTTTTTATGAGCTAAGATCGAACAAAAAGGATGAATAAAAGAAGGATTGACGCACGCCATTCTAGCACACTTGGCAGTACCACAATTTGGGGGTAAAGTGATTTTTTGCCATGGAGAATTATTGGTTAGTACGCTGAAGCAACACAACACCACACCATAATGCACGACATGTTAAACCACCAGCAGCGAGAGAGATGAATCCCTGCTGGCCCATGAGATTCATCGACTTCCTTGAGATACATGGGGCATGTATCTTCAGTCCTCCGAGCAGAATATTTCGAAGTCTGATGTTCTGAAGCTATTCTGAACTATTTGTAGTAACAGCTTCGGCTCCAGACTCAGCCAAATGTCCCCAAAACTAACACAAACAGGTAGGCACTGAGGTTCTGCTGGTTGCATCAACCAGTCCACCCCCCCGTTTGTTAACTCTGAAGATAACGAGAAGGGCCCTATCGATCGTTTTCATATTTGAGATATTGACAAAAACAATTTGACGCACAGCAACATGAGGCAGTAGACAATAGTACTCGAGCGGAACATCTTCAGTGCATCAGGCAGGCCGGTGTATCATATTGTCTGCACTCGAGAGGATCATCATCAGTGGCTCTATTACCAAGCAGTGGAAGATTGTAGCTCATTAAGGCCAGTTTCAATGGAGCCTTTCATTACACTCTTTCCAATACTAATTTTAGGAAAAGGAGACAGCTTTCTTTCATTTGGATGAAAGATCTCTCACAAAATATGAAAGTTTCTCATCTCTCTCATCATAATTAACTTACCAAATCAGCAAAAGATGCACACATGGCATAGAATTTAATGCAAATAAAAAGCCCCATTGAGACTGACCTAATGCTCTCCTACGCGGCGGCCGGCTACTCCACACCTACGAGCTAGTCTTTGTCTATTAGCCGCTCAGTGACGGCAAATCCATGTACCAGTGCACACCTGGTGGTGGAAAAAGAACAAGACCAAACCATACATGCTCCCCAAATGTAGGGATTGGACTCCATTATTTGGTCAGCACTCGCAGCTCTATGGGGTCTTATGTTAGTAATACTAAGTATACTTTAGCTGGTTTAATGGTGAGCTACTCCTGAGAAGATGTTTATTGTTTAATTTAAGAGCAGGACAATGTCCTTTCTTTCGCTTTCCCCCGTTGAAAAGGAAAAGAAGCTGCTGCGAGTCGCTGATGCATGTGAGTGAGGCGATCAGGAAATTTGCTGAAAAAGAACATCAGTTCATGGCAAAGTATTCAAACCAAGTACAGTACTACTTGCTTGCTCTTGAGCATTGTGCTTGTGCACGCACAAACAGGAGGGAGGCGGGGAATGTATGTCCTACACGTTCATGCGACTCGTGTCGTGTGGACTGGCTTGACGGCACAGTGAGATCGTAGTGATGGTGTCCAGAACCGAGGGGAAACAAAGGAAACAAGGGCCTGTCGTGCGGTTGGTCTGTCTGCCGCGCCGCAGAGCAGTAGTAGTGTCGCGTATTCTGACTGGCCGCCTTCTTCTGCTGCTGGGTTCATCGCCAAATGCGATGCACAACTGCCGTAACCGCATGATCGGCCGACAGAGCAACGTGTGGGGAGGCTCCTTCAGAATGAATCCCTGCCAGCCCTTTCCATGCCCTGCACTGTTGAACACAACTGTTCCAACCCATCTACCGCTCCCTTCTCTGGCCACTTGATGGAATATTAAAAGTAAGAATTCCTTCGGAGGTTTATGCGATACTAGTATTGAAAACAACAATGGTTGTTTATGTGAGCATTCAGTAGTTTTAACTCATGATCAGCATTCAGCATTGTCTCCGTACGAGGGTCCTAACCACCACCACTCGATGCAGCGGCTGCAAAGGACACACACATTATCGCGTCTGCCCCCTTTGGCTCCGCTTTCTTTACCGGCAAGCAACGCCGATTGCAAATCCGCGCCTAGGGGAGCAGAGTACGGCTGCACAGGGAAAGAGCAAAAGCAGACGAGAGCCGAAACATGGATGGGTGTCTCCAAAAGGCAAAGGGCGGAGGACGACGAAAAGAAAGCGCAGCAGCTGCACAAGCACGCGGTCTCGCCGCGCGCGGGCGGTACAGACAAAAAGATGCAGGTTTTGACGCCTGCACGCGATCGACGACGCCATCCTGCTGCCTGCCCCCATCTTGTCCGTCCGGTGGCCATCTCTGGAAGATGGAAGGTGTCCTTCCCCGCCGGCCCGGCCGCCGTCCAATCTCTCTATTACTCGAACACGGCGACATCCGGTTAAATCAGCCGACAAGCTACTCTACCAGCTTCCAACTGCTGCGCAACAGCTCACGTGTTCCCTCCCGCAGTCAATCCTTTGGAGAGTTTCACTTTCTTCAGAAAAAAAGAAGCGACCTTTTAGGGGCAACAGCTCCTGATGAGGGATGAAGCAGCAGTTCACTTCCGGTAAAATCTCACCTGGTGTCTCAGCAAACACAGAAGAGACAGCTGAGAAAAAGACACCGACATCTCACTCAGAGCGACACACGAACTCGCTCAAATTATACTACTAGCGACTCCTCAAATGCTCAAAGTATTCAGTGCAAGAGCTTGGGAGGTGCTTAATCATGTGGATCATGCGCATATGATTCAGCCGACAGACAATAATGCCTGAACCGTGCAGCCGCAATTAGGATGCTCGCCGTCGCACTGCATCGATATGGGCCGGTCAAAGGAAGGAAGGCCATTAGAGTTGAGAGGGGGGCCGGCCGGGTGGATGAAGAAAGGGGAGGGAGGAGGCATGCATGATGGTACAGCCGCGGCACGATCTCTGTCTGTCCCTCCGTCACCGAGGCTCTCTCTCAACTGCCCATGTCCTCCTCCTACTGCTTGCTTTTTCCTTCACTGCTGTGGACATGTCCTCTCTGTTTCATTTTATCTCTGCCTCCACTAAAAAGGAGCTTCCATCCGAAGACCCCAGCCAACCAACCTGCACATCTAGCTAGGACAAGCCGCCGCCCAATTTGGCAACAGCCATAGTATTATAGAGTAGGAGTACTTCCGTCTCCACTCCACTCCACTCCACAGTCAGTGAGAGACAGCCTCGGGTCAGTCGTCATCTGCTGGGTTCTTGGCGCGCCATGAGGGACGAGGTTGCGGTGATGGTGGCCGGCGGGAGGGCTGGGGCAGGAGGCGGGGGTGCGGCGGCGCCGTGCGCGGCGTGCAAGCTGCTGCGGCGGCGGTGCGCGTCGGGTTGTGTGTTCGCGCCATACTTCCCGCCGGCGGAGCCGCACAAGTTCGCCAACGTGCACAAGGTCTTCGGGGCCAGCAATGTCAGCAAGCTGCTCCAGGTACGCACGCTCGTTCACCTCGCGCATGCCACGTACGGTGCGCGCCGGCTTGATGCTCCTCCTGTGATTGCCCTCTTTGTTTGATCATGTCTCCGGTTCCGACTCTCCGGCGCTCTGCTCATCTTGTGCCAGACTGCCAGTCAGGTGCACTAGTGCTTTGCCGAGAAGTACCCTGCGGGCTTCATTTTTCTCCATGTGCTCCCTCATCAGAGTGATCAAAGTGATCCAATTCCAAACAGCTTGCGGTTTCTCGAAAAAAAATCTGCTCTTTTTCGTGCAAAGTCTCGGCAAAAACTCAACCGCCCTGTGCGACTGTGTCCCCTGCTGCGCAAGACAGGTCTCTGCTTTCTTTGCCCAGTTCTGTCTCTTCCAATCTGCCACTGCCAGTGCCAGGTGCTGCCGCCGCGAAAAAGCCGGGGCCCAGCCAACAAACCTGCAGGCACAGCTGGGACGCGCGGCCAATCATATATCCGGCGAGGGCGAGAGGTGCGGCGCGTTCGCGTGCACTCCTTCGTTTCGTTCCAGACCAGAGTTCGTTCTTGGCGGCGGATGGCGCGAGGGCGGGAGTGCAGGGCGGCGGCGGAGGACGCGCCACGCCGTGCGCGGCGTGCAAGGTGTACCGGCGGCGGTGCAAGGAGGATTGCATCTTCGCGGCCTACTTCAAGTCGTCCAAGGCGGCACGGGACTTCGCCGACGTGCACCGCGTCTTCGGGGCCGGCCGTGTCCGCAAGCTGCTCCAGGTGCACACCCACGCCCCGCCCGCCCGAGTAGCCTCGTTTGTGCCATCGTGTGTGCAGCTACTTCAGGGCCTTCGATTTTAGCTTTCAGATACCGCGCACTAGTAGTTCTAAACTTCAGGACTTCATTCTCCTTGTGCTGCCCATTCTTAAACCAATTAGGGAATCTGCTCTGAAGACTCTTCAGGTTTGAGTTCGTCCTAGTTTGCTGGTCAAATATGGCAACCAATGAGCATATGCAAAAAGATCTTAAATGCTTGCTAGTATGTGGGGTGGGCTGGTAGATGTTGATGGTTCGAGTGTTGTTATTAGTGAGTGTGCCTGTTTAGTGTCTGTGTCTCAGGTGGATTGCTTTTGCCAAAGACAGCGCATTTTCTTTTTATAGTGTATATGTAAGCTACAGAGTGTCGTCCTTCCCATGGAAATGCTTTTAGGGATCATGTCGATTCAGTTAGCTCGTTCTCTGGTCAACACTGGTGGTGTTGGAGTTTTTCCTTTTCTTTGTTCTTTTTCCCTTTAACCGTGCTGGTGATCAAGCTGCGGATTTGTTGGCCTCTCTAACAGCAGTTAGTTTTAGCGTAGCATCTTTTTTCATTTTCCACCGAATTCTCTACTTCTATCGTCGTTGTGTCAATTCATACCATCCGTCTGTCAGTTCATATCGAGCCTCTCAAGGAGAGGGGAAAATATGGCATGCTCAATGTTCTCCTCGAATCCCTATGCTGAATCTTTAATTGGAAAAGCTTAGGGTACCTTGTTTGGACTAAGAATTTGTCAATGTGTGCTGTAGATGTAGATAGTTCTGGGGGAATGCTTGCCTTGATATCTCTGTGACAGGTGCTCTCTGTCCCTGAGGACTGCTTCGCCAAAATAGCACCCTTTTTTCTTTTCTTTTTTGCACATCTCTCTTTCCAAGTGTGCTCATATTGATGATGCTTCTGGCCTATAGGCCACGTTGCTCTGGTAACTTGTTTACATTATGCTCAAAATGATGACTGATGATTCTTTAAGCCTATAGGTCATTGTTGCTCTGGTAATTGGTAGCTTACAGTTTATCAATTTGTATCGATGTTCTTGATCCAGAAAGCTTGATCCCAGTCCACCAAACTGAAGAGTCGCTCTGGAATTTAGCAGCCTAGTGAGTGTCTTCCTTGGGTAGTGGGTATCCAGAGGTAGAGTTCACGAACTCTCTTAAGTCCTTTGTCAAGAATTCAGTAATCATGGACTCGACAAGGCATGGGCAAATATGCCACTTTCACTGCTCGATCGGGGCCCTTCATCTATCCTCTCAACTCTCAAGCATGTGTAGCGTGACAATCAACCGGATCTGTGGAAATGTCAACCAAATAGATTTGCTGCGTTTTCCATCAGCATGTGCCCAGGGCCATGTCTAGCAACCATAGATATCTGTTTGGTACAAATTAAGTCGACAAGGACTTGTAGTAGCCTCCTTGCCTTTGAGGCCTTGACCATATCTCCAAATCAAAGATTTCCCCATGTGTCGAGCCGTCTGAAACAGTCTCTCAGTAGTGTACGGCCGCATTCTATTTGGAGCAGCCGTCATCTTCAGACAAGTGAATGCAGGCACATGCTGTTTGAAAGGGAAGCTTTCGGCTGCACCAAACATGCAAACATGTCCGCAATCTTTTTCTTGGGACAAGATAACCAATGAGCACCTCTTCTTTGTCATACTAGACTCGAAGTGTCTCTTTCTCTCTTTTTTTTTTTCGAGCAATAGAATTTTTTTCGAGCAATCGAAGTGTCTCTTTCTCATGTTAGTATGAAGAGGAATATCTGCTACCTTGTCAGTGTATCTGTGATACTATAGTCTACTTGTTGTCTGCTGTTAAAGTAGTACATTTTTGTGGACTGTGTTCTGAAACTTTTTCATGGAACAACTGCAGGAGATACCGATGCAGCACCGAGGGGACGCGGTGAGCAGCCTGGTGTACGAGGCGAACGCGCGCGTCAGGGACCCGGTCTACGGCTGCGTCGCCGCCATCTCGTCGCTGCAGCAGCAGGTGGAGACTCTCCAGGCGCAGCTGGCGCTGGCACAGGCCGAGATGGTCAGGCTCAACATGAGCAACGCCTACATGGCGCACCGGCTCAAGGCGGCCCGAGGCTGCGGCGGCGGCGGCGGCGGCAGCAGCACCAACACCGGCTCGCCGTCGTCCATGTCGTCGCCCAAGACGGAGCAACCGGAGGCGCACTGCAAGGCCACGCAGGAGCTGCTGGACATGGTCGTCGACCAGCCCTACAGCATGGACGACTCCCAGCTCTGGTCCTACTAGGAGGGGTGGCTGACTGCATCAGGTGCTTTTGGGGTCAGGTCATGTTAGGTTCGTTCAGCTGATTTAGTGTGTGATCAGGTGCCGTTTTAAGTCACAGATGGTCTGGTAGTTGGTATATAAGAGTACTAAGTATATCGCGAGTGTGCGCTGTAAGAGCGTGACACTGGGAGGAAGGTGAAACAGAGGCCTTCTCCAATAGTAGCTTTCAGTATGTCCAGAGCTTTTTTTGGCTGTCCTTCCATGTGGAGGTGGAACAATGTTACCGATAGTGGTGTGCAACTTTGCATCATGCTATGCATTGAAGCTGGTAGCATTATTTGCTAAGTTAAACAGGTGAAATCTGCTATGCAAATGCAGATAATTTATATCTATGTTTGTTCTGGTGTTCAATTTCTTGTCAGTGTCTCCCGAATTATCTGCTAAATCTTGTTTATGTGTGAAACAAACTCATCGGACTTTTAGAGCAGAAGCAATCCAATCCAGAAAAATAAAACATAACAAAAAAAAAAAGAGCCTGCTCAGATTAAGATAAGAGACCATTGCAGGTGAATATGGTGAAATACTTCTCAAGTTTGTTATGCAATGCTACAAGGATGCCCAACAGAACAAACTGTAACCTAATCCTAATGGGGAGGGCAAACGCTCTCCTGTTTCAGGAAGTACAACACTAACATAAACAACAGCCTTGCCGTTCAGAGGGAGATCTGATAGTCGCAAGAGCTAATGTAGATCATGAGACAAAAAGTTGCTGCTACACATTGCTCTTCGCAGCAAGGTGGTGATAAGTTACTAATACAGTAACATCACATTAACTGCAATTCCAACAAGAAATTGGCTCATTTAGTTATTAAACTTTGTCAGAGCAGAGGATATGAATTAGGAAGATCTTGCAGCTCAAAATTTGATAGAATCTCACCGAGTACATATAAACATGATTACTACGGCATGCTACGATTTAGCAAGCCCTGGAAAGAGAGATAAAGATCCTTGTTGTCTGGACCAAATATCTCTTCAGCCTTCTTGAGAGTTTCCTGGTTGAGACATCAAAAGTTACGTGGCTTAGAGTCCGACACAAGAGGACATCAATTAGCAAATCAGTATATAGACCCAAACAACCAACCTCTCGAGACTGCTTATGGGCATTGAGCTCTTTGATGTTGGCTAAGAATGCTCCAAATTGTTCGTATGATAAACGGCTCCTATAAGTTGTAATGATCTTTGTTATTATGATAAATCATGCATCAAATTTGCAGAACATGTAGAAAAGGGTAAGATATGAACCTAGCCTGACGGAAAAACTCCTTCCCATCAATACGAGGAGTGCGACCTGAAAGATCCAGCATCAACAATATTTATGCTAGCAATGTAACATCAATAATTTCAACCAGCAATATCTATTCAGAAGAAATGAAACCTGGATTGGGACGTCCCCGTGGAGGTGAGTTAGCTGCAGAGGATTGCTTGCTTGATGGATACCATGGTGTCATTGACATGTGCCCTTCAATTCGAGATCTGGTTGGAGAGGTAGCACCAGACAACAACTTTGGTGTTGCTGTGGTAGACATCCGCCTTGGAGAAACAGAAGCGGACATTATTTTAGGTGTGGCTTCCGGAGTAAGTCGAGGGGTTATGTGGGATGAGTACGAATATTTTTGGACCGGAGGCCTTGCAGCTGTATCAAACAGATTTCCAAGAATGTAACAGACTGAATATTATGATGTCACATAATGACTGCAAAGGCGAACAATAAATGACAAGCTAAAAGACCTTCTCGGTTTGTGCTTCCAACATCCGTAGACTCACTCAATATATTTGTAGGGCGGCTGACAGATCCGCCATCTTCAACATTCAAAAGAAAATAACAGTTAGGGATCATTGTCACATATTTTCATTAGTTAATAGAAATGAAAGATTTGCATGTGAGTATATATAACCTCCACATGATGATACTTTCGATGGTACCGGCTCACATGTTGTAATGTCAATAGTTTCCTGGGGCTGCTTGAGAAGGGATCATAATGCATTCAAGAGAAAACAGTCAGCCTCAATCCATAACACAAATTACCAAATACAACCGAATAATGTGATACTGGGTAAATAGACTAACACACCGATGAACTATCATCGCGCAATGACTGCATCAGATGCCTCTTGAATGACTCCAGCTGACAATAGAGAAAACATATTTAGAATGCTAACACAAACAAAAGCAGGTAGACAAGTGTAACTGACAAGCTGAGATATCGTCTGGCTATCCTGATGCATAATTTATTACCTTAATTTCATACAAAAAATGGACCCTTAACTGCTTAACATGCCTTATCATAGAAGTAGCCCATAGACCCCTATGTTTATTACTGTTCCTGGAGCTAACATGACTTGAATTATTACCATTTTATTACTTGCCACATGGAGCGAGTGCAGCAGATAAAACATCCTCAACTTGGTACTACTGTTTGTTGATGATATTAAACATCTGAAGGATTCCACGCTTCTTTGGATCTCAATAGCACTTATGAAAATAACAACCCACTTTCAATAGTGAATAGAAATGTGAAGCTAAATAGGATTCACCGACGCTTAGGCATTAGGCTGAGGATGTTTAGCAGGATTCAAATTTCACACACAACAGGGTTCTAGTATTCGATTGTTCCAGCCAACATTCCTAGCAGGTTTTCTAATCCAAGCAATACAGCGCCAAAAGTGAGCCTGCAACCAATATCCACAAGAATATAGCAAATAAAAAGGCAGGTTCAAAGAGGCCACCTTCTGCAGGTCACGCGCCAGCTTCTTGGACGTCTGAGCCAGCGAGTCCCGCTCCTTGCTGAGCTTAATCTGCACCCACAACGCACAAGAAGCACAAGTCCCCTACAGTCAAATCGAAACATCCCCGGAGCAAGAACAGGTCTCGAGAGCAAGCGGCAAACTCACATTGTCCTCGAGAGCGTCGCGGAGCCTGGAGTTGGTATCCTGCAGCGCGGTGTCCAGCAGCGCGACGCGCTCCCGCAGCTCCCCGTTCTCCGCCCGCAGGGACGCCGCCTCCCGCTCCAGCCCGGACACCCGCCCGGCCACGGCCATCGCCGTGATGCGCCGCGCCAGATCCAGCTGCTCGTACGGGTCCCGCGGCAGCGCCGCCAGGACCTCGTCCGGCAGCGCGAAGTTCCCCGCCATCCCCGCCGCCCCGTCCCCCAGCGGCATCGCACACGCCGCTAGATCTCTCTCCGATGAAGACAAGGAGAAGCGGGACGCCGAATCGGATTGGGCGGCTGCTTGGGTTCCTCCGCTTTGAGAGAGGGGAGGAGAGGAAGAGGGAAAGGGACCACTGCCGCAGCTTCTCGCCGCTTCTTTGGGGGATTTCTGGCGTTTGAAATGGGCTCGGCGGCCGACGCGAGGTTTAAAATTGTTTCGGTTGGCGTTTGGGGGAGAGCTGGGAGGGGGCCGCGCCTCGGGTCTGCTGAGTGGGCGCCCGAAGTAGGAATTGTTTGAAACGGTGGCTGTGAGGTCGTACCTGTGGGTTGCAAGGAATTGCAGTACGAAATCAGAATAATAACCTTCATGGAGCTCAAAAGGGCAAAGGTTTTAAGTTTAAAAGGACGGTGGTCATCGAAGGCGAGCGAGAGATTTCGGTTTAGTTTTTGTTCTCTTTAGCGAACCGAAGTAATCGTGTGAGAGTGTTCTCTCTATTGGCCACTCTGCGTTATCTTTACTCCTTATTATTTGGCTTATGAGTCCACTCCCGTGCGACGTGCGTCGCGCATCAAAAATTCGGCGCCGACAGGTGGGCCCGCCTGCTCTTCCTCTCGCACCGTCGCACGCCCGCCCGCTCTCCGCTCTCCCGATCCCGATCCAAATCGAGTCAAATCCCTCGAGCAGACAGGCGTTCTGTTTTCTCCAAATCCCCGACCTGCTCTCCCGATTCCGATCCAAATCGCCGACTGCTCCTCGGTCCAAATCCTATCGCTCCTTCACGAATCCAACTCCGGTGATGGCGGCGGCCCCAAAACAGCAGCTCGACGGCGCCTCCATCGCATCCGCAGGTCATCCCAACGACGCATCGGTCAGCCTCCTTCTTCCTCGCTGCTTGGCTCATCTGGGTGGTAGTGGAGGGCGATGGAAGCGATGGAAGTGGCCGCCTTCCACTGCGTCGTCGTCCTCCTCCTCATGTTCTTATCGCCCGCGTGTCTTGCTGGGCCTCTTCGCATCGGCGCCGCGCTGCGCACCCTAGCGAAATCGCCGCAACCCTGAAAGCCAAAGACGCAATCTCGCGCCGCCGTTGCACTCTCGCCGTGGACGAGACGAGCTAGAGGCATGCCGTCCCCGACTCCTATCGCTACCTCTGCTCCGGCGAGTGCAGCACCCCGAATTCAGCTATTCTTGGCTGTTGTTCCTCAGCTACATCGATTCAAGGACGGAGGCCACGGGAGCTGCACTTATCTACACACCCGAGATTGCATCCCGCCCATGACCTGAGGTACTGTTCTGTCCTTCCCTTTGTAAGATGCGATTTGCGTGATGCATTATCCTAACCGGTGTTGCTGTTCATGATGAGACTCCTGTAGATTCGATTGCGCTGTAAATTTCGAGCTGTAAATTTCGAATTGGATCCAGTAACCAGCATCAGTTAGGTTGCTTTCTCTTCTACAATGGTCATGCCTTCTTAATTGCTAACAAGAATTCTGGATTAGCGCTACTCTGTTGACGAGGTCTGAAGTCTGGCTAACTGTCTATGACTATTCAGGGATGCTTAATTTTCCTTCAATTTATCCCCCTGGCTATTGTTTTCGTGTCGACACAACAACTCTATTTTCTGAATTTGTTTCAACAAAATAATGCACCTACATGAAGCTATTAATTCATTGCATTTTTATTTTGTTCTCTTCAGAAATGTTGTTCTCTGTCAGGAAAACAGCTGCAAGCATGCACCTTTTTTTCTAGGGGCAAACAAAATTTCAAATCTGAACTTACCGTAAGAACATAAGCATTAGAGTTCTAATGGTTTTTTCGCACTGCAGTTATGAATTGATAATTATATAGAATTATTTTCTCTTCTTTTATTTATTGGCTTAGATCAAATATGCTAATTCTTTGGGCATCTGTATCATAAAGTGATATGCCAGTTTCAGAGCATTCTCAGTGAAGCCTCTCATGCTTATCGAAATGTTTTATTGCTCTATATGTAGAAATAGATAAAACTATGATTACTTATTTTTTTCTACTTGCTTAAGGCAACATCGACAATGCATACCATGCAACCAGAACGTTTTATTTTCTTATGTTTTTTGTTTATACCTCATGGTCTGCTGTAGACCTGTAATTCTTTTATTTCTTCCGACCTGACATATATGTTGCTTCTGTGGTCTGAAGTTTGATTATTTCTTTTGTAGTCTCGTTCATGGTTTGATTCAGTAGCAGCGGCAGTGAAGATTTCTCCATGTTATCAGGTACATTTTGTAATTTTATTTAACTGCTGATTTAAAATTAATTAAATTTCTTCTGAAGAAAGCCAGCCTTTAGAGACATGTCAGGTGCAATATTATACTTCAATTTTAATATGATGCACTAAAATACTTGAAAGATGTGTGATTATAAGAGTTTTTTTGACTTACTCTGTTCTATAACTCCATGGCCATAGATTACAACAGGATGCCTGTCAAAGAGAATCATTGATCAGTTCTATAACAATATCGTTTGGTTGCCTGCAAAATTTTGCCGGGGTAGCTTTGAACTGGTATTCCTGAAACTTGAATGGCTAATCATCTTCTTTGCAGGGTGATATCTTCTTTTTGCACATGAGGAAGGATACTATCCGCACTGGAGAAATCGTTGTTTTTAATGTCGACGCAAGTCCTGCTTAGCCATGACATCTGAATTGGTAGCTGAATCATAAATCTATCAGTTTGCTCTTTAATACATTATAATATCATCATACAATTCTGAAGACACTAAAGTTTCATTTGCTTCTTCTATACACAGGGTCGTGAAATTCCAATTGTTCACCGTGTGATTAAGATAATGAATAGTCTACACATTAGCTGTTACCTTTTGCACTAATTTTATACACCTGCTTTTGCTGCTCTGCAACATTCTCTTTACCTAATGAACGTTGTCAAATTTGCTCATTGTAGTTAATTATCATCATTTTCTAATGAGAAGAACACTTGGTGACCTGAAAAGCTAAGAAGAAAATAATCTGAAAACTGTTTTCAGGCTTCCATGCTAGAACACTCCTCTGAACAGCAGGAAAACAAGCTCACATTACCGTTAGTTTTTTATTTTTGTTTTTTGTTTTTGTTGTTGTTGATGACGCTCTGGTTCCTTGCAGATGGATGTGGATATTGAGATGAGTATTGTCATGCTGGAGGTTATCAAGGTATTGAACAGCCAGCACACCAGTCGGACGGCACGGTCGTACAAGTTAGCCGTACGTGAAGTAATATCGTACTAAAATAGGTAATGAGCACGGCACAGAACCTGTGTGCAGAGAGCCTTTAAAAATATGTAAGCATTAATGTACTTATATTATGCTTCCTAAAACCAGTATGAAGTAGGAATTCACTTAATACTTTCTATTATTGAGACCATAGATTCCTTGCAGTTACCAGTAGGCAAACATTGTTGTGGTTGTAAAAATTGCTTATTCTTTCATCTTTATATTGTTCGATATTAGAAACAGTAGTGATACTCGAATGTTATCAGTGATGTGATTTAGACAAGATTCTTCTTGATTAGTTTTCTTACTATTGCAATGCATGTTTCTGTTTTAGAAATCCATCAACGCATCTTAGTTTGCTTCCCTCTTAAAGTACATGAAAGATTGGTGGAAAGATGATTTCAACAGCATATTCAATCTGGCCTTATTTTATGCTATAGGATGTGCTTGTGGCGCAGCTGAAGGCATAAACAGAATTATTGGACAGTTGGTTGATTCACAAAAAGGTTACAAAATATACATGCAAAGTTATTAAAAGATTGGTTAATATAGTGTTTCATTCCAAACTTGGTTTATATCGCTATGTTTTTAATAAAGATTGGTTATTTAATGAAACTGTCATTCAAAGCAATTTGTCTATTCAGTTAATAAAGATTGCGTGGTCATGCAGGAAGTGGAGTTCATGGAGCAGATGTTGGACAGGATTCCTCCTGGTCCTTTTGCTTGATAAAGATGAAAAACCAATAGCGCCTCAAGGTTCATCGTCTTCATCTGCTAGCATCACCAGATTATTGAGGGCACCGTCCGTATGTGTGTTATGAATGAACGGATACAATCTGTCTTTCATGAACTTAGGGGTAGAGACTACAGTAGGGAGTAGGTTAATCATAATATAGAACTCAGTTGACTTCTGAAAATAAATCAGCTCAACTTTCATCAAAAGTGTCAATAAAAGAATTGCATTGAAGTTTGCCTCAATGAGCCTTGATTGCGTGATCCTGGGCTCCTGTGGATGTGTTACATGCAACCTTATGAGATTTGATCCTATATATGATCTTGAGCCCTGAGTGTTGGCCAATGGAAAAGATAACAACGCTACATCAGATGAAAATTTATGCCTTTGAATTTTACAGATAAATCTAACTCTATGTGCTCCTCTCCACTACAGCTACTGGCTACTACGTCAGAGGTATTTCTTCTCTTTTTTTTTTTTTTTTGGCATGGCAAGCTCTTGGACTGAGCAGTTCAGGTCCACTAATACTCTAGCTTTGAGTCATTAATTTTTAGAGATTGGATATTGTGCCATAATAATATATCATTTACATATTTTTGATACGTTTCTTTTTCTCTACACCAGATACTGAGCATGCACATTTAGATGGCATTAAGATCGCTACAACAGGCCATCTGAGACTTTTTTTTTTTTGGTTACATACAAGTTTAACTGTTTCTCTCTGAAATATCAGTTGTATAACTTTTTTTTTATTCTGTGAAAAAATGATGGTAGGCGTTCTGTTATTTATTCAATTACTTTTGAAGTGTAACTTTGTCCTTTGATTATAATAATTGGCTAGATGGCACTAAATAATTAAATATTGTAACTATGTTGTATCAATAAAGATGGCTCAGCAGCTCACACACGTTCCTCGCAGCCGGTGTATTAGTGAATGCTTCACGTTTTTGTAACTAGCCTGTACCTGATTCAGTAGAGATATGGAAGTGTGGTTCATATTGAGTACACAGCAAGTTCAGCTCCTGACATAACATGAGAAATATATACTGCTACTTAGTGTTTTTGACTCAAATAAATCATATATTGGTGTCAAATATAATATTTTTTATATATCACGGACTACGATATGAGATATGGTTCTAAGTTCTGACTTTTGCTATATTTCAAACACAATAAGGTATTGTCACCGAATGAAGCATGTATCTTATTGCAAGCCAAGTTAGAAAGTTGAATGCTCATGTTTTGCACGCTGTACTGATCTTATTCAGCCCTTCTCAGCAATTTAGTTCTGTTGCTTAACAGGCCTCATGCTATTCATGTCACAGATAACTGGTTTGTACATAATGATGAGAAGAGGATGTTGTAGCAGTTGGAATGTAAGCATAAGATAGGACCATCAAGAAATTATCATGATTGGTTAGTTCTCAAAGTGGTAGTAATTACCATGATAAGTCTATTGAAACAATATCAAGGGATTTTTTTCCGGAACAGCCCGTGGCAACGCACGGGCATTTTTGCTAGTGTGTTTAATTGGTGTAGGTTGTTTGTTTTCTCTATGACTCCCTTTTGTCTATGTAACTTCAGTAAAAAAGGCACCCACAAAACTTGTTCAAGTTGTGCCTTAAATTGTCTCAACAGGAGTCTAAACTTTTCATGTGGTGTACACCTAAAGAGGCTAGCCAATAAAAAGATGAGAGCGGAGAAGGGGGACGACCCTTCAACAATCGATTCCATTGACCAGCTAGGACTATTCCGTTGACCTCCTATAGGCCTATACCGGAGTCCTCAAAACGAACTCACTGAAACGGCTAAAGTTGGCACAATGTCATTATAATGGAACATCTTCTATTTGCAGAAAGCAATCAGCAAAAAGATATTACAGTGTCTAGGATTTCAAGGATTTATTTGCAAGGTGGACGTTGGAACAGGATATGCAACGATGAAAGCATACCATTGCTTTGTATTATAATTAAGTCAAAGCTGTATACAGCCACATTGCCTGTTGCATCACCCACGCATAGGAGTACAAAGAATTTGCACAACATTCCGAATGTTGTGAGCTGAAAGAACATTTCTATACAGGACAGAATGGGCAAGCCCATTCAGAATGTAGGGAATGTACATATATCATGGATAGATACAATTCAACATCCTTACCTACTATCAAAACAATGGATGAACAGATGATACAAACTAACATGGTATGTCCAGCCGACACCAGTCTGTATATTCTGCAATCAGTATTCGTCATTATCATTTGAAGAGGGTGTGGGTATCATATCAGCTTCGCAGATATTGATTACTGCCGCCTGATTACCCACTGCGAGTGCCAGTTTGTCTTCAATCCTCCACTTTCATCTTCATGATTCTATGCCACCTGATCATTTTCATTTCGAGGTGGATCGGTGAAACCTTGACCATGATCACGGACATCTCTGAACATAGAGAAGAACGAAACTATGCCATCAGAAGCACCGCCTCCTAACAACCACAGCAAAAGGGAACCAAATGGATTCAGGGAGCCTGAGCCTGCAGAAGCAGTGCCAGCTTGCTGAGGGTTTTGGTCTTGATATTGGATTGGGTTGTTGACAGTTGCCTCAGAGTTTGCATTCCGTTGACCATCTTGTTGGTTCCTGGTAGACTCATCCGGAACCAATATGGCATCTGCTTCACGAGCACCACCAAGACCATCATTTAACGTGCCAGGGTCCCCAACATTTAACCTAGCAATGTGTAACGTGGATGTATAGATGGTTGAGGACGTAATCTGGACACCCGTTTGTTGTTGAATGTGAGCTCGGCTCCTCATGAACCTCTGAAGAGCTGGCACCTGAAGCACCAACAAGCGAATGCAAAGAATTCGCAAATGGGTAACAAGGGATTATTCTTGGAACTGATGAGCCAATAATGTGCACCTTTTTTATGCATCCTTATCTCCCAAATAAATAAATCGGTTTAGGTGAATCTTTCAAGTTTAATACAAGAAAGGCTGAAGCAGTACAAGAAAGGCTGAAGCAGTGTTGCAGTGAAATTTCATAATTCACAACAAAACATCTATCAATGCATCATTTCCAACAATAACAACAACAAACCCTTTTTATACTAAGCAAGTTGGGGTAGGCTAGAGCTGAAACCCGCAGGAATCAACAAGAGGCAAACCAAAAACATAAGTAAGAAAAGGAAAACAGGGGGGAAAAAAGGGAAAGAAAAGAGAAATGAAGGTAAAATAAGTGGATGAAAAAGTAAAAGACCAATGGGTTAAGAATAAGTACACAAGCACAACAGTAAGAAGACATACCTCAAAACGGTTCCAAAAGTATAAAATCAGATGTTGCATGAACGCGGCCGTAGCAGAGAACGCCAGATAGGAGAAGCCTGGTAAAGAGTACATCAATGCATAAGTAATAAAAAAGGAGTACCGCTGCCATATACCACTACCGAAGTAACGTGAAGAAAAATCATACTAAGTATTTGATACCTACTGAAATATACATACCGTAAGTATATGAGAAGAAGTAGATGTGAAAAACTAGGAAGTACAACAAGAAAAAGCGTGGAAAGAACTGCATCGATATAGATGTCCGCACACTGCAAAACAAGGATCAGAAATTTAAGTTAATTAGGTTAAACGAAGCATAAGTGCATCAATGCAAGCTTCCTTATGCAGTAATATTATTTCTACACGATGAGACAAGTGATAACTTTTAATCTCTCTGCCTAAAATATAAATGCTCGCTCCACATTTGCACTGGAAAAGTTTAGCTGTTCCTAACGGATAGATGCCTCACAGTAGGAGTTAGAGCAATACGTTTATGGAAAATATACCTGATCATTGTGAATAGCTCACATAACCATACAAGAGTCAATACAAGAAATGCAAGCAACTGATCATCATAGAACTCAAATAGAAAGAAGAGGATCCCAATCATAATCTACAAAGATCAGAACAAAAGAAGTGAGCTTTGCAGTTGTCGTAGCCTGCAGCTAAAACTTTTCGCCACAATTTTCAAACATTTAAAACACCAAAAATATTCCCATACCGGAACAAAAACCAATGATTCGATGACATGCACGAATATCAACTGAAAAGTGGGCAGTTGGTGGCGTGCATGGTGCTGAAGCTGCACTGAAAAAATCAAAGAAAACAAAGAACAATGTGTTATGCTTTATTATGGATTAAATAAAAATTTAAGCACAAAGCAGTTCCCAGGTCACAACCTACAGAAAGAAACACAGACCTGTGAACCTAAGCATACGGGATTGCGTTTCTCTCAGAGTAAACGAAACAGACATGGTGGTTGTGAAAAAGACAAAAAGTGACATCAGAAGTACACCACATTTTGTCACGAAGTAATCTGCAAAAACCAAAGTTGCAATGCATCAGAGCTGATGCACAGAGAGGAGACAGGAGTCTTATGTGTGTTGTCAAAGGCAATCAAGAGGCAGCTATAAATTTTAAGAGTTTTTTGCCCATATTTTAGTATTGCAATGTCTTTGGGCCTTTGGCACGTACAAACACCCAGTGGTTTGATCAAATATTGAGAAAAGGTTACAAACCTCCAAATCTAGTAGGACCTTCTGGTGGTTCATGCCCATAACTTAGATCATATAGCTCCTTTGTCTGAAAGTTATAAAGGTAACCTGCATATCATACCAAAGTACAAAAGACTAGTTTACATTGGGAGGTAATGCAATCATTTACCAAAGTTCTAAAAGTGAGTCCAACATGCTTCCAAGCAAGTTCAAAGCACTGTGTGTTTGTCACAGAACAAACTTATGAATAAAATCTGTTCTGATTATGTAGAATTGCTCTGCCTGAGGATAAAGGCTGGTAGAAGCATGATTGGACAGGAAGCATACCATGACCAGGAGAATTCACCAAGCTGTTTGTAAGTATAGTGTCATAGCCAACAATGCTGTTTATTAAAAGTTGCTGCCACCTGAAAGGGAAGTAGAAAATTAGGGGTGAGATCCTGCTGCTGAAGATGTCGTTTCTTATATCTTATTTGGATAGTACAGATCAGACAACATATGTGAGTGCAAAGAGTATCAACACGGGAAAAACGAAACAAATAAATGTTGTTTCTTAAATCTTATTTACAGATGATACTGTTAGTAGTAATCCTTGTGTTTTTCTGGAAACTAGTAGAGTGATCTAGTTAAATGTTATGTTTCTGGAAACTAGTAGTAGTACTGTAGCAGCACCGTAGAGAACCAACCTACTGTAGTAACCAGCCATCCATGTAATATAAATAGCACCTAGTGTGTAATGGAATGAATAAGCCTATGCAATACAATTCAGAACTGTTAGCCTCTCTTGGCCTTCTCTGTTCTAGCTTTCTAGTTGCTAACTGCTATTCAGCAGCTCCTAAAACCAACATAAACAAGTAGCAGGTTTTATTAACTCGTTTAATAGTTTATGCTTGCAATGAGATAAGAATCATTATTGCAAGCGTGATATTCACCATTTTCCACTAGCCAGGTGCAGGATCAATGCTGCCAAAGGTGGCTCAACTCAAAGATGAAAAATGAATAGACCAACAAAAGTTCTACACAACCTACTATTTGTCTGAATTTGTTGGGTAGACACAAGTGGCAACTCTACATAGAAACAGATATGCAATGTCTTGTTCCATTACAAGCAGATGAACTCTAGGATCTGCTGGAAATTCAACAAGATTCCTGCTAAGCTTGTTAATAGCCTAATGCTCTTAGAAACAGAAGATATGGTGGGCTTTGCATGCTAAAGGTGCAGAAAGATTTTCTTTTCAACATCATATAAAGTTTCTACTTACAAGAAGATTGTAATACTCCAGCAAAACTTGCAACTATTTGCACTTAAAAGTTAAAGAAAGTGAGGAAGTTAAAGAAAGACTGAATAATAACCTATTTCCAAAGCAAGGATTTCGAGCGGAAATTGTGATATTGATTGTTCTGACACCATGACGGATTTTAGCCCCTTCTGAAAGCAAGAAATATCCCTGCGGAAAAAAATGAACAGACGAAGTGAATATGATTTGTATTACAATGCTAGCACATAAGTACAGATAAATGGAAGTACTCCCTCTTGGCTGAACTCGAGGCTTGGGTACAGTTAATTCAAGAAGGGAAATTATCCTAATTACAAATCTGCCACTGCTTTTCAGCATCCTTGTGTAAATATGCCACTCCAATAAGATTGAAGGTGTTTGAGTCAGTTGTAAGTGACTATTTCTGTTTTACCCCTTGCCAAAATAAGAAAATTGTATCCACATTTCTCTGTAATGTAATTGCAATTTCATCTAATCGCTTCAAGGTTAGTGGTCAGAATGCTACGAATACGGTGTCTAAGGCAAGTGGGAAGTGGCAGCTTCAGAGAAGACCTAAAGCTCCAATCATCTGTATCTAACATGGTCCATGTAGCAGCATCAGATTTGAAGGTCGATCACTTCATCATTGGAAGCCGCACTGGTGTTCATGGAGGTTGTATCGTGACTCATGAGCTCTCTGGAGGATGGAGTGTTAAAGCAGCAAAGGAGGGACATCCCAAGTGTTCTGAAGTTTGTAATGACACAAAGTGGACAAATGAAAGCAGCAGTTCTACAGGTATTGGTGGCGGCAGTGGTGTGTTTGGTTCTTGCGGTAGTTTTGGGAAAGACACTGGGGAAAGGGGGATCTTATTGGATGCTGTAGTATACTTCTTGAATGTTTAGTGCACTCTTAGATTAGGAAATTGTGTACACACGAGATATTAATTTTCCAGGAAAAGCCTCACCTTCTCCACACCATATAAATAGGTAGGCTCAAATGCTTTGCTTCTTCTCTCAAACCACTGCACTGTAACAAACAACATAAGCTTGCAGGACGTTAGAGAAAATCAATGCTGCGAGGTGGCAGCAAAAAGGACAAGGTTTGTGAGACAAAGCAGCATTCTATGATGAGCTATCAAAGAGTAAGATCATTTCTTTTTTGGCAGATAAGTTTACTTCAAACATTACCTATCGTTGAAAGAAGATGATCCATGCTTGGTAACTGGAGATCCTTAATGATATGGAGGAAGTCATTCCAATTTGATCTGACCTGTTGATTAAATTAAGTAAAAGAATATTTGGCTAATTAGGTGACATATAAAACCGGCATTACATGGATAATAAATGATTGAATGTACAGAAACAAGAATAGATATCATGGTGATCATTCTATATTTAGTCTGAATCTTGATTAATTTTATCACATTACTGATCAGACAAGTCTCAAAATAGGATGCCACTAACTTGCACCTTCACTCGCACTTCTCCAAAAGCAAGAAGAGCTAAACAAGCTAACAATCACCTGTGCATAACTATTTCTATAGAAAAAGAAAACGAATACTGATGACCTTACGACTTTTTGCTACCACAAAAACTATCCATACGGAGAAACTAAAGGTGTTAAACAAGGAGGCAGTTTAAAGCAATACTGGTCAAACTTCGTACCATTAATTGGAGGGTATTCTCTGAAAGTTGTTTTATGTTTCTCCAGATTGAAACAACACGAAGGTACCACTTTCTGAACAAATATGTTACTGCTGCTTTAAACGACTCTTTAGCAGATAAAGGATGGTGCACAGAACCGTCTCCAGCAGCCTTCAAATCTGATACGCCTGGAACATTATTGGTAACAGTTGTGTCAGCTCCATTATCTGGTTGGGGTTCAAATTCTTTGTCTCCCTTCCAAGTTCTAAACATTAGCTTACTCCTTCTAGCTCCAGGGCCAACCCAAGTTGACCAAAACTTAGATGCCAAAATATTGAACTTATCACCGTTAACCTCTAAAATTTTCTCAGCTGAACGCCCCAGGTTCTGGAGATCCATGATGTAAGAAGCACCTCTGCTGGCCCATAGCCCTCCGCTGATAATCTACAACACAAACCATGGGTTAAGTTTTAAATTGAAAGCAATAGGATATAGTTACTAGTATTGCAAACAGATAAAGTCACAAGGAATGTTAATAACTTCCAGAATGGAACGGAAAGGTAAAATGGATGACAGAGTTTCCCAGAGTAGCTATGATCAAAAAAAAAAAAAATGGTAACCTGGTATTAACATGTACCTTGATTTGGACAAGTTGCGCTTCTCCAAATTCAATCCCAGAAAACTCACTTGAGCATCCCGGCTGCACATACAAAAGACGATTGAAAGATGAGAAGCTACAAATAAACACTAGGGCACTGGTATATATCATATATACCTATATGGACAACAAAATCAAGGAGTATTAGAAACTGAATCCATCAAACAGGTTTCCATCATTTTCATTTTCCCACAGCTATTATTTATTTTTCTTCCATATTAAGCTTATTATCTTATATAGATTCAGGTCGTGTGGAAATTTCATCAACTTTCTTGACCTACCTAGTTCACATAACTAATGACAGTGAGCCTGCTTTAGATGAATAAAGACATAATATTTGAAATTTGAATGACTCAGGTAAATGATCTCATGCCCTTTTTTGTTATGATGTGCTATTTGTGTTCATGGATCAAAATCCCCTGTTGAGGATTGGCAAACTAAAAATAAGTGGATCAGTTCAGTTTAACTATTGCATGATTCAATAAGGTGAACCATCAAAATAAGCGCCGACATGTCGAGTGAATACATACATACGAAACGTGTAGCTGCATTGATTGAATGTCCAGTACTGATGAACACAACGGCAGTATACTTAAGGACTATATTCTTTGTAGTGACATTAACCTGCTCAGGGACATCTCTAGGAAGAATTTTGTTTGGATGAACCACAAATGGGATAGAATAGGAACAAGAAAGCTCCGTATATATAGCCGCGAAGTATGTGCACAGACGCGACGCTACCTCTGTTTTCCCAATTTTACATCGAACTAGAGCACAGCACACTGGGAGCGCATAATCCAACTCACAGAAGCTAGGACGAATTCAGTACCCAAAATACAGCGAGCGTGAGCAGCAGCAGTAACAACAAAATTAAAATAAGACTCTGCGTATTCAGACCTGCTGCACGAAGTTGGTGTGCATGACGACGAGCAGGCAGAAGAGCGCGACGGCGCCGGCGAGGTAGAGGTACTCGAGCGCGAGGCGGATCCGCGGCGTGAGCAGCTGCGACAGCATCCCGGAGAGGCGCGCGTGCACCCGCAGGAACGTCTGCTCCGGATCCATCCCGACCGCCGCCCCGGGCCGGCGCCGGCCGCCACCCAAACCCTAACCCCTGCCGGCCCTGCCCTCAACTCACCGGCGGAAGCTTCGATTCGATTGGGCTTTTGGATGATTCCGGAGGAAGGGGAGCGGATCGAAGGGAATTCGGTGGTGGGGGAAAGAAATTGGTTTGGGGAGTCGGGGGATTTGAATTTGTCCGGGGGCGCATGTGATGGGCGTGTCAGGTTTAATACGTTTCGCTTTCCCTTTTCTCTGTCCCGGTGGTGTACCGGCACTGCACTGGGGTTCTTTCTTGGGGAGCGGGTTATGTGCAGGCGGCGTGGCGCACGCAGCATTTTTGTGGCGGCCGCCGGCACATTGGTTCGGCCCGGCCCCGGCAGGCCTCCGCTGGTAATCCTCTCCGGGCGGATGGTTGGCGCGGAGGGGATGAGGACCAAGGTTCTAAAAACCGTTTGTCTCGGAAAAACCGGCTCCCACCGGTTGGTCCGGTTTTTCGGAAAACCGGAAAAACCGGACGAAAACCGGACCGAAAAGGGTTTGGCGAAATTTGAATCAAAATTTGTCGAGATTTACGAGAAACCGGAGGAAATTACCGGTAAACCGGTCGGTAAATCCGGTAAACCGGTTCAAAATTTGAGAAACCGGTACAGATTGAAAAAATGGAAAAAAATGCAAAAAATCAAAATTTTCAAAAAATTGAAACAAAAATATGTAAAAAAACTAGATGTAATTTGCAGCCCAACGGTGGAAACAAAATACGTAGATTCAATCGTTTTGTCTGTCAAAAAAATGAGAAAGTTTGCTGGTTCATAAAAATCGGTTTTTTCTTTTTTTTTTCCCTTCCTTGTTCTACATAGAAACTTCGTCGAATTTTTTGCCACACTAAACAATCGAATCTACGTGAATGGTTTCCACCATTGGACTGCAAATTCAATCTAGTTTTTTTACGTATTTTTTTTTCAAAATTTCAAATTTTTTTAAAATTTAAAATGAAAAACCGGACTACCGGGTAAACCGGACCGGACCGGTTTTTCCGGTTTTCGCGAAAACCGGTCCGGTTTACCGCGGTAAATTGAACCTTGATGAGGACGACACGTCTTTCGGTCATATCTGATTATCTTCCGTGAAGCCATTTGGAGCTAGGCCAGTAAAAGAGTCAGATTTTTAGGTCAGCAAACTGTCAAGCTTAGGATCTTGTCTGTTTAATTTAAATATCATTCCATTTCATAAATATTATCCGATGAATTTTACGGGATAACATAAATCATACTTGTGTTGCCCATCCAACATGCAAAAAAAAATGACCGTGTGATCTTTGTTGCGCGAGTTCTCTGTCCTTCGAGTTAGAGGGTTAGGTGAGTTAATTCAAGTTATTTGGCTGGCTTATAGTAATCGAGATTCCCGTACTAGTATTTTGAAGAAAAAAATTCAAATAAAGGAAATCCATTCACGGGCCTTTAAGTTTACGGGCCGGAAAATATCAAAATGCTTAGGGGCCACCCTCGCAAAAAAAATGCTTAGGGGCCAAGGCCTGAAAAGTGAAAACCCAGCTGACGCAGGGTCCAGAAGGTACAGCCCAAACAAGTTTCCAAAGGAAGCGCTGCCTGCAGGCAGTAGGCCGGGCAATTGCTTGGAAACGGCTCGCGAGCGAGGAAAAGTCTGTCTCGCTATCGCAGTCCCATTCGGCGCGCCCACCAATGTTGTTCAACTCTGTTCTCAAAAAAAAAAAAAAATGTTGTTCAACTCGTCTCTCAAAAGAAAAAAAAAAACAATGTTGTTCAACTTTGAGCGTTGAAAGCTTGGACGGGGCGGTCCCGTGCAGTGTCATATGCTCTCGATCTATTGAGTATTGACCGGATCGATGGAGATGCAACTCTGTGCGGCACCACACAGAAAGTTTATTTGCCATGCGTTTCCCGGCGGCGTCTGCTTCGACGGCTGGTCGTTACATCGTATATATCTGGGGGGTGTTCGGGGGTTAAAAAAAAAATTATCATTTAAGAGTATTAAATAAAGTTTAATTACAAAACTAATTGCAGAACCTCTGGTCTAATTCGCGAGACGAATTTAATGAGGGTAAGCAATCCGTGGTTAGACGATGGTTACTGTAGCATGACTGTAGCAAAACATAGCTTACTTAGACTCGTTAGATTCGTCTCGTAAAGATGTACCCATCTGTAAAAAGGTTTTGTCATTAGATTTTATTTAGTACTAGATTCTCTTTATTTAGAGGCTTCTAAAATTTAGCGCTAAAAAAAACGAACAACCATGATCCATGCTGTCAAGGTCAAGCAACAGTACCAATCCTAGTAGTCATCGTCTCCATCTGTTATCGTGCATAGACTTGTCATGACCCGTAGTCATCGTCTCCTGTCTCCATAGCAGCCACGTGATCACAAGATGTCCGTAGCAGTCGAGATAGCGAACAGTTGAAGTACTCCTCGTGTTGTGTAGGACTATTCGTAGGACGATCGCGCCATACGGCTTGTCTGACGCAGCATGAGTTCAAGTTCCTAGTCATCTGTCGCCACCGCTACGTTTCGGATCATCGTCCACACGCCGGTTTAACCTCGTCCAACCGTGCGACCAACCTGATCTACAGCCATTTTCCTTGGAAGAAACCATTGTCGGGGCTCAATATATAATTTGTTTGGACTACCGGGAATTCATCTAGCGCAAGGTTAATAGAGTCAAATTTTGAGATCAGCAAAAATGATTGCCAAGCTACTTTTAGGATCTATGTTTAATTAAATACAATTATATTTCATAACAGTATCCTAACCATTTTTATTGATATTGAGATATCCTTAACAATATTCAAGTGATTTAAGCCCATCCGGTGCTCCAAATTTGACAAATGTGATTTATGTTGCGATCCACACCCATCATTGTCCAAAACTTTTTCATCGGTTCCAACAAGTTCTCCAATGAGGTTAAGATTTCGGGTTAGTGTTGGGGATTGGGAGTTCATTCAATAGTTGCAATTGGTGGTGGCGCCGGGGAGGGGGGGGTGTAAGCTTCATGACCATTGGAGTATGGAAACCCCAAAGGTATGAATGTTTTGGTGATTGGATGATCATGCCATATGTGACTAACACTTCTGTAGGTTGTTGCCTATGGTCGCATATGATGGAGGACTACGTCAACCTTTTCTCTATTGAAGATCTCGATGATTGGTTGCCTCGTCAACTCGGGACATTGGACTTGATGGAGTCGCGGTCGAGAAGATGGATCAAGGCTAAGGATATGCTAGATCCAAGCAAGTGTTGACTTGGTGTAGATGTAGGCTTGAGTCCATAGGAAAAACCGGACTATCAAGGGGGTTCGAGTTGGTTCTCTTAGTGTACACTAGTGGTATAGATCATTGGATGCAATGTGAGGCTTTCAGAGGCTAGGGTGGCAGAAGAGACAGTTGAGGAATCAAGAAGAGTGAAGATGAAGTCAAGGATCGAGGAGATGATCAAGATGGACTTCAGAGGAAAGCCACCGTATGATACGGTGGTAGTCACCGTATGATACGGTGACTGCAGCCAGCAAATCCAGGGAAAGAAGAGTCACTGGTAGAAGTCACCGTATGATGGCCACCGTATGATACGGTGGGTCACCGTATGGTTTTCAGGAGAGCTGCAAAATGAAGAAGTTTGAAGAAGCTGAAGAGAAAAAGTCACCGTATGATACGGTGACAGTCAGCATATGATACGGTGACTATGAAGCAGCAAATCCAGTGAAAGAAGAGTCACTGGTAGAGTCACCGTAAGATGGTCACCGTATGATACGGTGGGTCACCGTATGGTTTCCAGGGGATGTGCAATTTGGACAAGTTGCTGAAGAAGAGGAGAAAGAAGTCACCGTATGATACGGTGCCAGTCACCGTATGATACGGTGACTGTGAAGATCGAGATGTGAAAGTCCCTTGATGTCGCCTAGAGGGGGGGTGAATAGGCGATATACGAAATTAAGCAATTAAAACTGCAGCGGAAACTGAAACTGCCAAAACCGAAACTTCCGGTTTGGCAAACCGAAACTTCCGGTTTTCTCGGGACAGAAAAACAGAAGTTCAGATCTTTCGATCCCAGGTTCCTTCTAGGTTGAAAGTAAACAACTAGGATATGTAAAAAAGCTCTAGCAACAGTATACACAGAGAATAAGAGCTCAACTACACATACAACCTAGTCAATCAAGATTTGCATATAAATGATAAGAACGTGTAAAGCAAATGCAAATCGAGTGAAGCACTCAAGGAGTTGTTTCCCGAAGTTCAGCAGCTTGCTCTCCAAGCTGCCTACGTCTCCGTTGAGGAAGCTCTACTCAAGAGCCGGGTCTCTTTCAACCACTTTCCTCCTTTCCACTATTTGTTTCTTTCCTTGCGGAGGCGAAACGGGCCTTGCACAAACTTTCCCAAGGCTCACCACAAGCTTGGGAGCTCTAGGGACGACACCTAGCCGTCTAGGAGGCTTCACCTCCAAAAGTAACAAATGCTTCACGGATTCAAGGCGAAATACTCAAATGCTCAAGTATGAGGATGCTCTCTTGTGCTCTCTAAATCAAATTCTCTCAACCCAATCAAAAAATTTAGCTATAATCTCACGAATCTCACAAAGAGAGGTTGGGGAGAGCTCTAGGACACCTTGGCTCTGGATATATTCGTGGATGTGGTCAGCACCCTCAAAGAGAGGGTGTGGTGGGGTATTTATACTCATTCCCCCGAAACTAGCCGTTGGAAACTAGCCAGTACAAACCGGAACTTCCGGTTTTACAAACCGGAACTTCCGGTTTTCCAGAACTAGCCGTTAGGATTCAAATCTGCTAAAACCGGAACTTCCGGTTTGGCAAACCGGAACTTCCGGTTTTGCCAGGCTCACAGACTAAGTGCAAATTGTTGGCTATAGTGTTTCACTCTTCTCACTTAGGTTTTTCTTGAGCACTGAGACTTGCTAGCTATCCATGTATCATCCCTCTTGATAGAGCGGCATATCTATACTCAAGATCAAATATAAAAACAACTTTTACAACTTGAGCATACAAGATACTTGATATTGCCACTTCTCTTCAACTTTGCTTTATGAGGGCAGCCACATGAGCTTCTCTTGAGCATCACTATCTTGAGTTTGTGTTTCAACAATAATTGATACTTAACAATATATACTCCATATAGCTTGAACGGTCCATCGAAATCAACTCCACTTGTTCTTCACCATACATTAGGTGCCTCGGCGCCAAGACTCCGGCTTACCCTTCTCCTAACTATGGTTCATCGCGACCAAGTCATGTCAACCCTTCACCTTTTTGCTATTTAAGCCATACATTGCTTTGCATCATCCTTAAGCATCCAATTTTGTGTTGATGATTGATTTGTTGATTGATCAAGTTGCTTCCAAATATATAATTATTATTGACATTTAGCACTTGATCATCCTTCATTTTGACCATGAGAAAGCCACTAGATATAGAATCTTGTATTTGAAATAATTCATTTCTTTTCATCATATAATGCCCACATGGTCTTTATTTGCTTCAAACAATTGTACATCAAAGAGTGTATTCATGAGAGACATTGTACATATATTGCTTGCAACATGTCTATATACTCACAAAGAATATTAGACCTTTAATCATGTTGTCATACAATACACCAAAACCTACTAGGGGTGCACATGCTCTTTCAAGATGTCAGCAGGAGAGGCTGAATGGGAAGTAGTCACCGTATGATACGGTGACTAGGGCACCGTATGATACGGTGGCTACGCAGAAAAGACTGCTTTTGTGGCAACGGCTAGTTTTATGGATTGAGGCTATAAATAGCTGGTTGCCTATCCCTGTGAGGTTCTCTTGGCCAGTGGAACAGGTGAGGTTGCCTAGGAGAAGCCAAGAGCAAGAAGAGAGAGCACTTGTTGAAGATTTGGAGTGATCTTAGTGCTATTGAGAGAGTAACAAGAGCATCATTGATCTCTAGGGCTAGTGTGTGCATAGAGAGTCATCTTGAGCTGTTACTCTTGGTCTATGGTAAGACCTAGACCGGTTAGGCGTTGGTAGAGAGCTTGCCAAAGATTGTGGAAGTCTCTACAAGTTTGTACACGGTCTTCGTGCTTCCCGTGTGAAAGAAGCAACAAGGAGAGAGCGCCCTTTGGACCGCATCACGTGCGGATCCTTACCCTCGGAGGAGTATCCGAAGTTGCCGGCGGGACGTGCCCGCGTCTTCACTTGGAGGGTGAAGAATGCTCTAGAGGGGATCGCCATCGAGCGGAGGGAGGGGTCGAGACTCCGGCGGGAGTGACCCAACGTGGACTAGGGGGAGGCGCCATCCTCCCGATACCACGGGTTAAAAATCCATGAGCAATCTCTATCTCATCTCTTTACTTACTAGCATTTACTCTTCCGCATTTATCTCTTGCTAGTAGAATTGATTGATAGGGTTGTTTGCTTTGCTCTTGGTAGAATTGCAAGTGTAGGGCTGCTCTTAGCTAGTCTTGTTAGTGTGTGCGCTTTGCTTGCTTCTTGTTATCACCTAGCAAACTAGTAGGATTGTTAAAGTACATTGCCGGAGAAATTTACAAGAGCTACCGATTCACCACCCCCCCCCCCCCCTCCCCTCTCGGTACTCCGTGATCCTTACAGGGGAGGGGGGGGGGGGGTGGCATGCATAAGGTAGGATCGAGGCCGAGCATATGATAGCAGAAGGTTGGAGTAAGGGGGTACTGTCACGGCAAACTCCAGCCTACCCTTTACCATTGCAACAAGGGTGGTGGTTCGTGGGTGTGGCAGGTAGTGGCGGAACTAATAGACATGAAAATGTGGGAGCTGCGTGTTTGTCACATAATTATATGAGTAATTTAATTCGGGCAAGGACTAAGAAATTTGTTATGCACTTTTATAGCTATTCATGCATCTTAAAGTTTAAATTAGCACACATACAACTTAAACTTTGTTAATAACACAACGGTTAACCACTAAAACAAAATATATTGAGCTTAGTCGGGTTGGGGGGTGGGGGGGCATGGCCCTTGCCACTGGAGGCAGGTGCAAGAGAAATGTGAAGCACGACAAGTTTTTGAGGCACTTGAGTTATGCTAAAGTATCCTTTTAAGTTTTAATCAATGGACATACAGAGATAGGGTCCGATGGAGATCGGGAAGTCCGAAGATTGTTCAGGAAATTTGAAAGTAGCGAACAAATCGATCTAGGAGAGCTTGGGCTCAAGAAGTGTCCGTAACTATGGGAATTCGTTCTTTCTTGAATCGTGACCTAATGTGTATTTATATGTTTGTCGCAGGTCTTGCTATCAAAGCTCTGCTAGAATGAATCTTTCTACAAAGGTGATTTTTTTTTCTGAAATGAAGATGAATATAGAATTTGGATAATGCAATGGCTAGTTAGCTTCCTTGTGATGAAACCAATTCAATCGGGTTCTATTCCTAGATTCGACTCGGGTGTTGAATTTACAGCTAATTAGTCTTTTAGTGGTAGGCCCGACGTCCCGTTGACAGCGAGATGTTTGTAGTAACTTCGTGAATGCTTTTAGAAACATCTTCCCGATTGTCTATTTCTATTTTGGAAATATTTGGAAGGAACAAAGATCTTTATATCACGATCAGACCGTAGGTATTGCATGTTTGCACAATTGCACCTAAATTCTATTTGCACTTAAATTTTCCCATTAAATTTATGGTCCGGGAAATAACGAAATACTTGGGCCAGGGGCCCAGGACGCAAGTTTCCAGTGCTTACGGGCCATAGCCTAAACACATCTGACTCATGGTCCAGCCCAAACAAACGATGTTTCCAAAGATCAATGTGTCACGTGGCCGAAAGAGACCTTTACGTTCGGAGTGAGGCCGGGCAGTTGCTTGGAAACGGCCCGCGAGCACGGAAGTCCCTCGCTCTCGCACCATCTCTTTCGGGCAGCGAGCAGCAATGGAGTTCAACTTGAGAGCTTGGACGAGGTGGTGGTTCAGTACTTGCAGCGTGGTGCGCTCTCGATTGACGACCAGAGCGATGGAGATGCAACTCCGGCGGCGACACCACGGAAAGTTTATTCGCCATTCCTCGGCGGCGTCTGCATCAGCGGCCGGCTGGTCGCTCCATCATTTGGTCCATGGCTTGTCAAGGTCAAGCAACAGTCCTGATCCCATAGAGAGGAGTATGTGCAGTTTCCAGGGCATTCCGTCGGGACCATGAGCGTGCAGAATTTGAAGCGTACATATACCGTATGATACATCATCCTAGTGATGTCTTGCGATCCTAGCAGTAGTGTTTCAAACTTTTTTCCATCATGCGTATCATGATCACCCGTAGTCATCGTCTCATGCTACAAACGGCCTGTCCTTAGCAGCCGCAGAGCAAGAACGTCTATTCATAGGACGATCGCTCCAAACGTACGGCTTGTCCGACGCAGTACGAGTTGAAGTTCCTAGCCAACAACTCACCCTGCCGTCTAGAATATCCGATCGTCGTTCCGCGCCGGTTTAACCTCGTCCAACCGCGCGCCGCGAGCCTGACCCCCACAGTCATTTTCCTCTGGAACAAACATTGAGGGTGTTTGTTGCATGAGGTTTAAAATTTAAAGGGAAGAATTTTGTCATTTAAGAGTATTAAATAAAGTTTAATTACAAAACTAACTGCAGAACTCCTGTTCTAAATCGCGAGACGAATCTAACGAGGGTAGGTAAGTCGTGATTAGACGTTGGTTACTGTAGCATTACTGTAGCATCACTGTAACAAAATATAGATTAACTAGGTTCGTTAGATTCGTCTCGTAAAGATGTACCTATCTGTAAAAAAGTTTTGTCATTAAATTTTATTTAATACTCTTAAATAATAAGATTCTTTTTAATGTGACAGGTCTAAATGCTAAATGCTAAAGCAACCAACAACCCCATGTCGGGGCGCAATAATTTGTTTGGACTTTAGTACTTTTACGCACGACCCGACGTCAGCACTCAAAAGGTGCTCGCCTGGCATGTTGCAAACCGCGAAGCCTCAAGGCCACGCCGGCCCATCCCACTCGCTCCGTACGTGCATCGATCGAGCTTAGATTTTCTAGACTGACGAGACTGAGCGTCGAAATCTGGACATCGACCGCACGTGGACGAACTGCTCGTCGCGTCTCCACTCGAGCGCGCTTGCACTTCCCTATAAAGCGCCGCCACTTCTTGCTCGTTTTCTCCGCAATCAAGCACGACGACAGAGCCCAAGAGCAAGAAGCCCTCCGATCACTAGCTCGTTGCTCTCCACCAGCTCTTCAACGCACTGCCTAGCTAGCTCGCTCGCTCGTAGCTAGCCATCAACCATCATGTTGTGGAGGAAGAAGAGCAGCTGCGGCAAGTCCCCGAACCGCGGCTACTCCGGCGCCGACGAGGAGGAGAAGGTCCCAAAAGGGCACGTCCCGATGGTCGCCGGCGGCAGGAATAACGAAGACGGCGAGCGGGTGATGGTGCCGGTGAGGCTGCTGAGCGACCCCAGCATCGCGGAGCTGCTGGACATGGCGGCGCATCACTACGGGTACGGTCAGCCGGGCGTGCTGCGGGTGCCCTGCGACGCGGGCCATTTCCGCCGGGTCGTCGACGGCGCCATGCACAGATGCGGGATCAGCACGGCGTGATGCATCAACCTGATGATATCTGTGGAAAAGATACACATGATTGATTTGTTCTTTGATAGAATCTAAACCAATAATGAATTAATTGTTAGAAAAATCAGTTTCACTCTGTTACATTACACCGAATTGTGTACCCGCCTTTGATCTAAATCATATCCTTCTTAAAATCGGTTCGATCCTGCCAGGCTCACAAAGGGACGAGACATTGTCATCACTCACCTTGGTTTTCTTTCCACTGTGACCAATGCTAGCCACTCCGTATTTCTTTCCTTTCTTACGTGTATGTCAGCTTTGTTTCTACCCACCCGCATGTATGTTAAAACGTGGGGGGAGGCACATGAGATATGCTATAGTATCATTTTAATCTATAGAAATACAGAAGTAGTGTCTTTTTAAAACGACGGACATTAGTCAGAATGCAATTCAAGAAGCCCATAGGTAGTGAACAATGCAGTCGAGAACTTGGGCTGAACTAGTGTCGGTAACTATGTAAATACATGTAACATCCCACTCAAATTTAGTCCCTGATCAAGTTACTAATCTCAATTAGTGAAAATGATCAAGAGAAATCAAAGTTAAATGGAAAGGAATTCAAAATCACTTCAAATTTGGGAAATTTCTTTCAAACAAGCATTTGAACTGCAACTTTAAAATTTTCTTTATAAGTGGACCCAAATGAAAAATTCCACAGCATCCAGGGGCTAAAATAGAATTTTGGAGATTTTTGGAGATTTTTCTGCAAAAATCTAAAGGGTCAATTAAATGCATGAACCTTTTTCAAACTTTAACTTTGAATGAATTTTAGTTTGAAATCCAAGCCGATTCAGCAAAAGTTCCAATTGACAAAGTTGTTCCTCTCACTGAAATCTTCCAAACCTGAGTTTTTCGTGATTTTTGGATCTCGGGAAGATCGAATTTAAATCAAATCAGTTCAAATCGAGGAAAATTCCAGAAATTCGAAAAATGGAAAAAGGTCACTGTAGCCGCCAAGTGTCGCCGCCGGCGACGCCTCCTCCTCTCTCTGCCCATTCCGGCGAACTGTGGCCGCCGTCAGCTCGGTACGGCGTCGAGGACCAAGTCCACAACCCCCTGGCCTTATCCCCTCCCTCCCCGCGGTCAAGTCGTCGTCGCACTCGCTCTTTCTTCCCCGCTCAGCCGCCTCCATTGTCGCCGTCGCGAGCTCCCCGCCCCGCCGCCGCTCCGCCGCACCTCGCGCCCCAAACCCAGCAGCGAAAGTGTGCGCTAGGACCTCCTCAACCTCAGGCACAACACCAACTTCAAGTTCCCGCGCTCTACAACGAGAATCGACGCGAAGACCGATCATGGCCGCCGGGTGACCGTCGTCGAGCTCGTCGCGAAATTTGGCCATATCGGTGAGCTTCTCCTCAATTCCTCGCGCACACGAGTTCCTCACTCCTCCACGCACCACACATCGCTGACCTCGTCGAGCTTCGTGCAGTGAAATCGCCGGAACTCACTTTCTTCCCCGCCGCCGTTCACCGGACCGCGCCGCCCCTCCGACGAACTCCGCCATCCGGACTTCCTCCACGTGCGCGCGTGCTACGGTGAGCTTCCCCATCACCTCGTGAAGCTCATGCGCGCCCTAGCTCGCCGCCTCGCTGCTTCACCTCGTCGGAACACCGCGCGCCACCGCTCACCGCCGCTGCCATCGCCGCCGATCCTCCTCCCCGGTCGAGCGCACGTGTTCGTCAGTCGCGCTAGAGTCGCCTCGATGTCCTCTACTCAGTTCCGCTGACCTTTTCGTGGAACTCGCCGCCGTTTGGCCGGAACATCGCCGTCGCCGCCGCCGCGTCGCGCGCGCCCCGCCATGCCCTGGCACTGCTACAGTGCCACGTCGTCTTTTTCTTTTATTTGAATTATTCCAAATTTTGGCCAAACTTGTAAATTCGATAGAAATTCGTAGAAAAATCGTAAAAATGCAAACTCAGGTGTTCTGGAATCCTTGAAGTGAGACCTATCCAGTGGTACAACATGAACATCTGAATTCTTTTCAGTTATTTTTATAAAATTCAAAGAAGAGAATCAGGAAATAAATTCTATAAAAAGATCTGTAAGTGCAAAAATTCTAACTTTTGGCATGCACACTCCTAATAGGTTCCCTGAACATCCCACCAAGTGGCATCTTGAAATGCATCTTCTTTTGGGAGTAATTTCATTTTGCAGTTGCTAGGAAAATCTTTTTATTGATTTTATTCCTGCACCTTTTTGCACCAAATTTTGGGTATGTTACTGTACCTAGGAGGAAGATGCTAAATAAAAATACAAATGTAATTTTTGGTCTTCCAGAACCCTTTTTAACGAATTTTAGAAGAAGATCTCTTTTGCGCGTAAGGAAATTCCTAAATCCAAAGTAATTGTGTAAATCACTTGGGACCAAACTGCAAAAAACTTAATGAATGGTCCTGCCAGCATGTTGCCTTTGCATCATATCATCGCCATGTCATATTTGTCAAGGAAGTTCCGTGAACTATCTTTGATTTTGTTTTTCTTGTTGCATTCATTTAGGACCCGACGCCGGACTCGAGGACTTGGAGATCGTGGCCGAGGAGACCGGCGCTGACCTGAACGTGCTCGAGTGTACTAACCACCAGCCCCAAGGCAAGCCCCGGTGCACTCCCATATTTACAAAGTTTTATACTTTCTCACGTGTATTTCGAGTCGTGAAATGTGCATTACGTATAGGACTTGATTGAAAACCTAGTTGCATGTATCTCCAGATATTCCTATGGGTTTGGTTAAGTTAAGTTCTACCGCTCGTTAGTTTGCTATGCTTAATGAAGTAGTGTCGTCGGTAGAATATCGAGTGGTATGGAGACCGCTCGGTGTAAGTGGGGTCGGATTTACTTTATGTTCTCACATGATGATGGTAATGAATTTGAGACCGAACGGGGAAGTTCATGTGTAGGTGGAGGTGACAAGGCTCGCCTTGTTCGCCATAGCCCCGTTTGTGTCGGTTGAGGACCGTTCGTTGTGGCCCCGCTGAGCAAGTTTGAACAGTACCGGATGCATGCTAGGAGAATGGGAACTAGTAAACTTAGTAGCTCGATGTTATATTGTTGGACAGGGCCCCACCTCTCTTTTGGTGATGAAGATGGTATGGTGGTTGCGGGTATGTGTTTGAAGGGAGGGTGCACGGGCGAACCACGGTTAGACCCGGCGTGGCTATCGCGTGGGGAGACGTGTACTCGGGAGAGGTGACACTCGGACCGGCTGTATGATGTCTTGTAAAAGGTTGCCGTGCGTAACTCCTTCGAGTAGCGTACGTCGTGTATTCGGGTTTCGCCTGCAGGTGTAAATCGATTCGAATCGCCGTCCCTCGCGGTTATTGAGTACCACTTGTTCACTGCGTCACATCGTAGTAAGAAGTGCACATGATGATGTTTATATGATGTTGTACTTCAATTAACTGTATTGCAACCATGTATTGCTTAGTTAGGTTGCTAATATTTACATTTATGCAAGAACCCTCTTAATTTTGGCTAAAACATGAAAATAAGGATCAATTATTAGCGCCGTTTTTGCAATTAAATTTCAACCCTTGGTCAACCCCCCTGCATAATAGAAGTCGGTCTTAGATGGCCAATTTGACGGGTAAGACTTGCTGAGTATTAGTTGCTCAGGGTTTCGATGTTTAAAACTTTACTGCAGGTATTCCTGATTGCAACTTCTGCGGTTGCTGTGGGAAAGTAGTGTGGGAGGGAGAACCGCCCAAGGAGTGGTCCATTGAGTGGGTTCCCTCTTCTCCCCGACAGGAGCAAGGTGAGTGAGATCATGTCTACGGGCCGGACATGATTTCATTGTATATATGTGTCGTCGTGTGTTTCGCTTCCGCTCGTGTTTGTAATCGAATTTCGAACTCCTTTTATGTAAAATAAAGCGAACTTCGAAACGGAAATCTTATGTTAATTATGGAACCCATGTAATAACTAAACTCAATGTAAAATTATTTTTATGTATGCTTATGTGTGTGGTCTATACATACTTGCTACGCCAAGTATTTCCCGATTAAGATCCTGGTTAGCTAACCCCTCATTGATTTGAGGCGGGATGCTACAGCTGGCATCAGAGCAAAGTCGGGTTGTACCACACTAATGAGCATTATTTTCGAAAACTACGCTTACGGTGAGGTACGGTTTAGTCGGCCCTATATAAGGATGTTAGTGGTTAAAGGTGACAATTAGCGAGTCTTGTTTGACTAGGTTGATTGTTTTACTTTCTTTTCTGAAATGTCGGCGAGATGAAAAGGTAATGTATGTGGAGGCATGGGTCGTTGACCGCATGGCCGTTTTGTTGTTTTGATGGTGAGGCATGGATCGTTGATCGCATGACCGTTTTGGTTGTTTTGCTGAGGCATGAGTCATTTGACTTAATGGCCGTTTCGTTGTTTGTGGATCTTCTGCAGGTATACTAACCACGTTAGAGGTCACACCGTTTGCTAGTCTAACACGGTTGAGAGACGATTTCGTCACCGAGTCCCGAATGCCGATATAATGGCGCCCTTTTCTTTTGGTGAGGAACGAATAAACTAGGTAAATAAAAATGATTGCATTTGCATTTAGCATGTTCATGAACTCAAGTTGCAAAGAAACCTGGTTGCATTCGTTAATATCGGAAATTGTAATGAAACAATCCATTCAAACGAATTTGAAAACATTTAAATGAAGAAGTCCAAATCTGCCGCCGGTCGAAATTTTCAGTCAACTTCAACAAGCCGTAACTCCTTCGTTTTAAATCCAATTGTCGCGTTTGAGCACTCTATGGAAAGATCTCAGAATTCTCTACAAGTTTGGTATATAACTTTTTCTGTGATTCGCCTTGGAACCTGATGAAATTCGGTAGTTAGTAAATCGAGTTCAGTCTGTCCAGAACAGAAATTCAGCAGACAAAGGTCGAACTTTGAAATATCATAACTTCCTCTATACTGATCTGGTTGAGGTGAATGAGTACTTGTTGGAAAGCTCTTGAAGTTATCTACAACTTTCGTAACTACCAAATTTTCTGTTTCTGCCCAGAAACATGCCAGTTTTTGTTTTCGTGATCACTGCCAGGTGGCACTCAACGCAAGGGGAGACAATGCTTGAGCGGAAATGAATATCTATCGTTCTTTATCTACGTGTGTTCAAATCTGAAATTATTGCCATGTATGCTCCGTAATTTTCATTACAGCATGTTCTTGACCATTAAATATGTTATTTAATGGTGCAATGATTTATGGCAGATGGGAGACACTCGTAGCGGACAAGTTCCACCGGAAGAAGTTGATACTTCGGCTCAACGTGATGGAGCACCACTGCCTCCACCACTACCGGGCAGCATGGAGCACTTGCTCTCAACTCAGAACGATCTTATCCGCTTTCTATTGGGGAACAACGCTCGCCAAGCGGGCCGAAATGGACCACCTCCGGAAACAACTTTTGCGGATTTTCTGGCTACTCATCCCCCGGTGTTCACCGAAGGAAGTGAACCGCTGGAGGCCGATCACTGGCTTCGCACCATCGAGTCCAAGTTTGGGCTCATTCGCTGCACTGAGTACCAGAAGACCCTGTTCGCGGCCCAGCAACTCCGTGGGTCAGCGGGCGCATGGTGGGCGAACTATGTGGAGACTCTTCCAGCTGGCTATCAAGTTCCATGGGCAGAGTTTCGTACAACTTTTCGTGAGCACCATATTCCACAAGGTCTCATGGATAGGAAGCTTCGTGAATTCCTGGATCTGAAGCAGGGCAACAGTAATGTGCATGAATATTCCAGGAGGTTCAATCATCTGTCACAATATGCCTCCTATCATGTGGACACTGATGCAAAGAAGAGGGATTGTTTCCGCCGAGGGCTGAACACTAAGCTGCGTGATCGCCTGGCACTTCTCTCTAACTGCACTTACAATGAGTTAGTGAGTGCCGCGATCGTGCAGGAGGATGCTACACATGCCCATCAGGAGGAAAAGAAAAGAAAGCGTGTCGGTGGGAATTCATCCGGTTCCGCTCCTCCTCGGTACCGTTTGGCTATCACATCCCCCACTGGACAGCAGTACAGAGCCGCCATGCCACATGGTGGTGGACACCGTGCTCACTCCAATCAGCAGAGGAGTGTTTCTCAGGGTTCCAGCCAGCAGCGCTCTTTTACTTCTCGCCCGTCACAGCAGAGTTCTCAAGTGGTGGCAACGAATCCATACACTTGCTTCAATTGTGGCCGCACCGGTCACTTTTCAAAGGATTGCCGATTCCCGAAGAAGTCACAGGGCAGCAGCAGTAACAACAGCAGCAGGCAGAGCTCTCATGCGTCTGTGAACCATCCCAAGAGTGGCCGTGTCAACCATACTACGGCCGAAGACATTCAGGACGGAGAACCAGTGCTTGCGGGTATGTTTTCCATTCACAGCCATCCCGTCCTTGTGCTATTTGATTCAGGTGCAACGCATAATTTTATAAGCATGGCATGTGTGGAAAGATTACATCTCACTACCACCACTCTAAAAGCACCGTATGTCATTACATCTCCGGGTGGAAAGATATTTGCCACACAAGGGGTTTTGTCGACACCTCTCTTGTTAGAGGAAATTGCTTTTCCGACACAACTCATAATGCTAGAAAGACTAGGCATAGATGTCATTTTGGGTATGAAGTGGATGAAAAGTCACCGAGCAGTGCTACATATTGATTCTCGGGAAATTCATCTGGATTCTCCTCTCAACGGTCCTAACATCATACATTTGGCACCCCCACCCAGTTCTACACCCCAAGTCCACCTCACCACCGGAAAATGTCTCGAAGAAATTCCAGTGGTTTGTGAATATCCCGATGTATTTCCAGAGGACTTACCGGGTTTACCGCCCGACCGGGATGTGGAATTTAGAATTAACTTGCAGCCGGGAACCGCCCCGATATCCCGACAACCGTACAAGATGGCACCAAATGAGTTAGCAGAGTTAAAGAAACAACTTCATGACCTTTTGGACAAGGGTTTTATTCGCCCGAGTTCTTCTCCCTGGGGTTGTTCAGCACTCTTTGTAAAGAAGAAAGACGAGACACTGCGGTTGTGTGTGGATTACCGACCACTGAATGCTGTCACCATCAAGAATAAATATCCTCTCCCGCGGATTGATATTTTGTTTGATCAATTGGTTGGTGCCAAGGTCTTTTCAAAAATTGATCTTCGCTCTGGCTATCATCAAATTAAGATAAGGGCGGAGGATATACCAAAAACAGCCTTTTCTACGAGGTATGGTTTATATGAGTACCTTGTTATGTCTTTTGGACTAACAAATGCTCCGGCCTATTTCATGTACTTGATGAACTCGGTGTTTATGCCGGAATTGGATAAGTTTGTGGTGGTATTCATTGACGACATCCTAATCTACTCCAAGTCAGAAGAAGAGCATGCTGAGCATCTCCGTATTGTACTCCAGAGGCTCCGCGATCACAAGCTGTATGCAAAATTCAGCAAGTGCGAGTTCTGGTTGAGAGAAGTACCTTTCTTGGGCCACATTGTTTCCGATGAAGGTATTTCAGTGGATCCAAGTAAAGTGCAAGAAGTGCTAAATTGGAAGGCTCCTGCATGTATAAAGGATATCCGTAGTTTTCTCGGGCTTGCAGGATATTATCGGAGATTCATCCCCAATTTCTCCAAAATTGCAAAGCCTATGACGGAGCTGCTGAAAAAGGCAATCAAATTTCAGTGGAATGGCAAATGCGAAGAAGCTTTTCAAACTCTCAAGAAACATTTAACCACCGCCCCGGTGTTAGCTCAACCCGATGTCACTAAACCATTTGATGTTTATTGTGACGCCTCTGGCACGGGTTTGGGTTGTGTCCTAATGCAAGAAGGACGTGTCATTGCTTATGCGTCTCGACAACTTCGGAAGCATGAACAAAATTATCCTACTCATGATTTGGAATTGGCCGCAGTTGTTCTTGCTCTGAAGATATGGAGACATTATTTGCTGGGAAATCTGGTTCACTTATACACCGATCACAAAAGTTTGAAGTACATTTTCACACAACAAGAGCTGAACATGAGGCAAAGAAGATGGCTTGAGTTGATCAAAGACTACGAGTTGGAAATCCATTACCACCCCGGAAAAGCCAATGTGGTTGCCGATGCTTTGAGTCGGAAATCACATTGCAATAATCTTGTGGTGCAAAAATTGGATCGTACCGTATGTTGTGACCCTAGTGAACCAAGCCTCCGGATTATTCCCCATGGTTCTTTGTATAATCTCGCTCTCATTCCCACCCTACGGGAGGAGATTATTGCTGCACAAAAGAGAGATAAAGGAATGGAGCATATCCGGCGAAGACTAGAAAATGGTGATGTCAAGTGTTTCCGACAAGATGAGGATGGAGTGTTATGGTTCAATGACCGACTTGTCGTGCCCAAAGATATGGAGCTGCGAAAGAAAATTTTGGATGAAGCTCACTTGTCCAAATACTCTATTCACCCCGGCAGCAACAAAATGTATCAAGGTCTGAAAACCAAATTTTGGTGGACGCGCATGAAGCGTGAAGTGGCCAGATATGTTGCAGAGTGTGACACTTGTCAGAGAATCAAGGCTGATCATTTAAGAAAAGCCGGTCAGCTGCAACCATTGAGTATTCCTTCGTGGAAGTGGGAGGACATTAGTATGGATTTCATTGTCGGGTTACCCCTCACTGCTCGAAAGCATGATTCTATATGGGTTGTAGTGGACCGATTGACAAAGTCGGCCCATTTCATTCCGGTCAACACTAGATACTCTGCCAAGGTATATGCCCAGTTATATATCTCGCGTATACTGTGTTGGCATGGAGTGCCGAAGACCATCATATCCGACAGAGGACCTCAGTTTGTTGCTCGCTTTTGGGAGCAGTTACATGCTTCATTGAAGACCAAGTTAATTCGAAGCTCCGCTTACCACCCTCAAACCGATGGACAAACTGAGAGGGTAAATCAAATACTGGAGGATATGTTGAGGGCATGTGTTTTATCTGAAGGTGGCAATTGGGATGATCACTTATCATTGGCAGAATTTGCGTACAACAATAGCTATCAAGAGAGCATTAAAATGTCTCCATTTGAAGCTCTTTATGGTCGTTCATGCCGTACTCCCTTGAACTGGTCAGAACCTGGAGAAAGGGTGAACTTTGGGCCTGATTTAATTGCCGAGGCCGAAGAAAAAGTACGGCTCATTCAAGCAAACTTAAAGGCCGCAAAGTCCCGCCAAGCTAGTTACGCCGATAAGAGGCGCCGTCCTTTGGAATTTCGACAGGATGATCACGTATATCTTCGTGTGTCGCCAACCAAGGGTGTTCAGCGCTTCGGAGTCAAAGGAAAGCTTGCTCCCCGCTATATCGGCCCATTCAAGATTATTGAAAAATGTGGACCCGTTGCATACCGTTTGGAATTGCCGGAAAAATTATCAGGAGTACACAATATCTTCCATGTGTCTCAACTCAAGCGATGTTTGAAGCCTCCTATTGATGTGGTACTCGATGATGTGGAGGGCTTGCAGGATGATCTCACTTATTCCGAGTATCCCGTCAAAATTATCGACAACAAGGATCGAGTGACTCGCAACAAAACCATTACTTTCTACAAAGTGCAATGGAGCAATCACTCGGAAGAAGAGGCCACATGGGAACAAGAGGATTTTCTTAACTCCAAGTTTCCGGATTTTCTCGCTTCGCAATCGAGGTAAAGCAAGCAAACTTTTACCCCCTCTTTTCCGCACTTTTTGCAAATCTCGGGACGAGATTTTCTTAAGGGGGGAGGGCTGTAACATCCCACTCAAATTTAGTCCCTGATCAAGTTACTAATCTCAATTAGTGAAAATGATCAAGAGAAATCAAAGTTAAATGGAAAGGAATTCAAAATCACTTCAAATTTGGGAAATTTCTTTCAAACAAGCATTTGAACTGCAACTTTAAAATTTTCTTTATAAGTGGACCCAAATGAAAAATTCCACAGCATCCAGGGGCTAAAATAGAATTTTGGAGATTTTTGGAGATTTTTCTGCAAAAATCTAAAGGGTCAATTAAATGCATGAACCTTTTTCAAACTTTAACTTTGAATGAATTTTAGTTTGAAATCCAAGCCGATTCAGCAAAAGTTCCAATTGACAAAGTTGTTCCTCTCACTGAAATATTCCAAACCTGAGTTTTTCGTGATTTTTGGAGCTCGGGAAGATCGAAATTAAATCAAATCAGTTCAAATCGAGGAAAATTCCAGAAATTCGAAAAATGGAAAAAGGTCACTGTAGCCGCCAAGTGTCGCCGCCGGCGACGCCTCCTCCTCTCTCTGCCCATTCCGGCGAACTGTGGCCGCCGTCAGCTCGGTACGGCGTCGAGGACCAAGTCCACAACCCCCTGGCCTTATCCCCTCCCTCCCCGCGGTCAAGTCGTCGTCGCACTCGCTCTTTCTTCCCCGCTCAGCCGCCTCCATTGTCGCCGTCGCGAGCTCCCCGCCCCGCCGCCGCTCCGCCGCACCTCGCGCCCCAAACCCAGCAGCGAAAGTGTGCGCTAGGACCTCCTCAACCTCAGGCACAACACCAACTTCAAGTTCCCGCGCTCTACAACGAGAATCGACGCGAAGACCGATCATGGCCGCCGGGTGACCGTCGTCGAGCTCGTCGTGAAATTTGGCCATATCGGTGAGCTTCTCCTCAATTCCTCGCGCACACGAGTTCCTCACTCCTCCACGCACCACACATCGCTGACCTCGTCGAGCTTCGTGCAGTGAAATCGCCGGAACTCACTTTCTTCCCCGCCGCCGTTCACCGGACCGCGCCGCCCCTCCGACGAACTCCGCCATCCGGACTTCCTCCACGTGCGCGCGTGCTACGGTGAGCTTCCCCATCACCTCGTGAAGCTCATGCGCGCCCTAGCTCGCCGCCTCGCTGCTTCACCTCGTCGGAACACCGCGCGCCACCGCTCACCGCCGCCGCCATCGCCGCCGATCCTCCTCCCCGGTCGAGCGCACGTGTTCGTCAGTCGCGCTAGAGTCGCCTCGATGTCCTCTACTCAGTTCCGCTGACCTTTTCGTGGAACTCGCCGCCGTTTGGCCGGAACATCGCCGTCGCCGCCGCCGCGTCGCGCGCGCCCCGCCATGCCCTGGCACTGCTACAGTGCCACGTCGTCTTTTTCTTTTATTTGAATTATTCCAAATTTTGGCCAAACTTGTAAATTCGATAGAAATTCGTAGAAAAATCGTAAAAATGCAAACTCAGGTGTTCTGGAATCCTTGAAGTGAGACCTATCCAGTGGTACAACATGAACATCTGAATTCTTTTCAGTTATTTTTATAAAATTCAAAGAAGAGAATCAGGAAATAAATTCTATAAAAAGATCTGTAAGTGCAAAAATTCTAAATTTTGGTAATAGGTTCCCTGAACATCCCACCAAGTGGCATCTTGAAATGCATCTTCTTTTGGGAGTAATTTCATTTTGCAGTTGCTAGGAAAATCTTTTTATTGATTTTATTCCTGCACCTTTTTGCACCAAATTTTGGGTATGTTACTGTACCTAGGAGGAAGATGCTAAATAAAAATACAAATGTAATTTTTGGTCTTCCAGAACCCTTTTTAACGAATTTTAGAAGAAGATCTCTTTTGCGCGTAAGGAAATTCCTAAATCCAAAGTAATTGTGTAAATCACTTGGGACCAAACTGCAAAAAACTTAATGAATGGTCCTGCCAGCATGTTGCCTTTGCATCATATCATCGCCATGTCATATTTGTCAAGGAAGTTCCGTGAACTATCTTTGATTTTGTTTTTCTTGTTGCATTCATTTAGGACCCGACGCCGGACTCGAGGACTTGGAGATCGTGGCCGAGGAGACCGGCGCTGACCTGAACGTGCTCGAGTGTACTAACCACCAGCCCCAAGGCAAGCCCCGGTGCACTCCCATATTTACAAAGTTTTATACTTTCTCACGTGTATTTCGAGTCGTGAAATGTGCATTACGTATAGGACTTGATTGAAAACCTAGTTGCATGTATCTCCAGATATTCCTATGGGTTTGGTTAAGTTAAGTTCTACCGCTCGTTAGTTTGCTATGCTTAATGAAGTAGTGTCGTCGGTAGAATATCGAGTGGTATGGAGACCGCTCGGTGTAAGTGGGGTCGGATTTACTTTATGTTCTCACATGATGATGGTAATGAATTTGAGACCGAACGGGGAAGTTCATGTGTAGGTGGAGGTGACAAGGCTCGCCTTGTTCGCCATAGCCCCGTTTGTGTCGGTTGAGGACCGTTCGTTGTGGCCCCGCTGAGCAAGTTTGAACAGTACCGGATGCATGCTAGGAGAATGGGAACTAGTAAACTTAGTAGCTCGATGTTATATTGTTGGACGGGGCCCCACCTCTCTTTTGGTGATGAAGATGGTATGGTGGTTGCAGGTATGTGTTTGAAGGGAGGGTGCACGGGCGAACCACGGTTAGACCCGGCGTGGCTATCGCGTGGGGAGACGTGTACTCGGGAGAGGTGACACTCGGACCGGCTGTATGATGTCTTGTAAAAGGTTGCCGTGCGTAACTCCTTCGAGTAGCGTACGTCGTGTATTCGGGTTTCGCCTGCAGGTGTAAATCGATTCGAATCGCCGTCCCTCGCGGTTATTGAGTACCACTTGTTCACTGCGTCACATCGTAGTAAGAAGTGCACATGATGATGTTTATATGATGTTGTACTTCAATTAATTGTATTGCAACCATGTATTGCTTAGTTAGGTTGCTAATATTTACATTTATGCAAGAACCCTCTTAATTTTGGCTAAAACATGAAAATAAGGATCAATTATTAGCGCCGTTTTTGCAATTAAATTTCAACCCTTGGTCAACCCCCCTGCATAATAGAAGTCGGTCTTAGATGGCCAATTTGACGGGTAAGACTTGCTGAGTATTAGTTGCTCAGGGTTTCGATGTTTAAAACTTTACTGCAGGTATTCCTGATTGCAACTTCTGCGGTTGCTGTGGGAAAGTAGTGTGGGAGGGAGAACCGCCCAAGGAGTGGTCCATTGAGTGGGTTCCCTCTTCTCCCCGACAGGAGCAAGGTGAGTGAGATCATGTCTACGGGCCGGACATGATTTCATTGTATATATGTGTCGTCGTGTGTTTCGCTTCCGCTCGTGTTTGTAATCGAATTTCGAACTCCTTTTATGTAAAATAAAGCGAACTTCGAAACGGAAATCTTATGTTAATTATGGAACCCATGTAATAACTAAACTCAATGTAAAATTATTTTTATGTATGCTTATGTGTGTGGTCTATACATACTTGCTACGCCAAGTATTTCCCGATTAAGATCCTGGTTAGCTAACCCCTCATTGATTTGAGGCGGGATGCTACAATACATCCTTTCCTGAATCGAGACCAGCGTATTCATTTTTCTGTGGCAGGTCTTGTTATCAATGCTCTGCTATAGATGATTTTTTTGTTACAGAGGTGAAGAGAATTCTTTTTTCCTTTTGAAATTAATATAAAGAGAATTTGGATACCGCAAGAGCGCAAGGACTGGTCAGCTTCTTTCTGGTGAAGCCAATCCACTAGTGAACAATTGAGCCGAGGACTTGGGCCGAACTAGTGTTGGTAACTATGGAAATGCATCCTTTCCTGAATCGTGACTAGAGGATTTATATTTTTGCCGCGCGTCTTGCTATTAAAGCTCTACTATAGATGAATTTTTTTATAGAGATGAAGAAAATAACAAAAATGCTTGTGGCCAGGATGCAAGTTTCCAATGCTTACAGGCAGAGGCATAAGCCCATCTGACTCATGGTCCAGCCGGTAACGATGTTTCCAAAGATCAATGCCTCACGTGGCCGAAAGAGACCTTCACGTTCGGGAGTGAGGCCGGGCAGTTGCTTGGAAACGGCCCGCGAGCACGGACGTCTCTCACTCTCGCACCGTCTCTTTCGGGCGCGCGCAGCAGAGGAGTTCAACTTGAGCGTTGAAAGCTTGGACGAGGCGGTTCCGTTGCTGCTCGATCGGTGCGCCCTCGGTTGACGACCGGAGCGATGGAGATGAAACTCCGGCTGCGACACCGCGGAAAGTTTATTCTCCTTTTCCCGGCGGCGTCTGCATCAACGCCCGATTACTCCATCATATGGTCCATGGCTGTCAAAGTCAAGCAACAGTCCTGATCAAGGACGATCTGTTTGCATTTCAGGCGCTCCGAAGGGTGGAATATGTGCAGTTTCCAGGACATTCCGTCGGGACCATGAGCGTGCAGAATTTGAAGCGTACATATAATATGAAGCCGGTGTTGAATGCATTTGAGCAACTGTCTGGCCTTAAGATCAATTTCTATAAAAGTGAGATGTTTTGTTATGGGGCAGCCAAAGAATTTGAAGGAGAATACTCACAGATTTTTGACTGTGATATGGGATCTTTTCCTTTTAGATATCTTGGCATTCCAATGCATTATCGGAAACTAAGAAACAGTGATTGGAAAGAGATTGAGGAACGTTTTCAAAAAAGACTAAGTGGCTGGAAAGGCAAATTGCTCTCTGTAGGTGGTCGTTTGGTACTTATTAACTCGGTTCTCAGTAGTCTATCTATTTTTATGTTGTCTTTCTTTGAGGTCCCAAGAGAGATCCTTAAGAAACTAGACTATTATAGATCTAGATTCTTTTAGCAAAGTGACGGGCATAAGAAAAAGTATAGGCTCACCAAATGGGGAATTTTTTGTACACTGAAGGATCAAGAGGGTTTAGGTATTATGAACTTGGATCTACAGAACAAATGTCTACTTAGCAAATGGCTTTTTAAATTAATTAATGAAGATGGGATTTGGCAAAAGCTCCTTAGAAATAAATACCTGAGATATAAAACAATTACCCAAGTTGAGTACATGTCTGGGGATTCTCATTTTTGGTCTGGCCTGATGAAGGTTAAAAATGACTTCTTGAGAATAGGCAAATTCAATTTAGGGGACGGGTCTCAAGTTAGATTTTGGGAGGATGTATGGTTGGGTAATGCAACCTTCAAAGAACAATTTCATGGTCTATATAATATTGTTAGGAAAAAGAGTGCTACGGTTGCGTCGGTTTTAGGATCAAATCCTTTAAATGTATCGTTCAGAAGGTCGTTGGTGGGCAATAACCTATTGGCATGGCAATAGTTGGTGTCCAAGGTTATAAATGTTCAACTAACTGATCGAAAGTATACTTTTGTTTGGTCTTTTCACCAACAAAGGAAATTTACAGTTCGTTCTATGTATAGAGTTTTGGCTGTTTCTAATATCATATCGCAGCACCATATCGTTTGGAAACTCAAATTGCCCCTTAAAATTAAAATTTTCATTTGGTACTTGTCTAAAGGAATAGTCCTAACTAAGGATAATCTGGCAAAAAGACAATGGAAATGGAGTAAAAAATGTTGTTCTTGTAATCTTGATGAGACGATACAACATCTTTTCTTTGATTGTCATATGACTAGATTTATTTGGCGTGTTGTGCAAGTCTCTTTTAATCTTTCTCCTCCTGCAAATGTTCATCATATGTTTAATGATTGGCTGCAAGGGATTGATAGGAAACTTCAATACAAAATCCTAGTTGGTGCAAGTACTTTATGTTGGGCAATTTGGCTTAGTAGAAATGATATGGTTTTTAACAAAGCACAAGTTTTTACTTCTATGCAGGTGATCTTCAGGGGAACGTACTGGATTCGTTTCTGGACACTTTTGCAGAAGGAGGAGAACCATGCCCAAATAAAATGGGGGTGCTGTGTGCTTGAGTCGGCAGGTATGCAAATCTTTGCAAATAATGGCTGGAACTTTAGTAATCGGATTATGTTTTAAGTGGAAGAGTATCTTCCTTTCGTCATCAGTCATGTATTTCTTTTTGGCCTTTGATTGGTCTGTAATAATGATTCACTCAGACAGCTACATGCATTTGTCGATGCAGAGGCTGGAATATTGAAATATATTCCCTTTTCTAAAAAAAAATATATAATTAAGGAGAAAAAAGAGCCACCACGTTCGCTCTAAAATGCTAGAAATTCCCACATTAATCCGTGAAAATAAGAAGAGAAAATTACCAACCACTGCCATTATGAAAATTTTAGTCAGAAAACCCGCTATAAATATTATAAGAAGAAAAAATTACACACCATTGCTATTATAAAAAAATTAGTCAAAGTACCCCCTATAAATATTTATAAAAATACATACCTCTACCGTTATAAAAAATACACCGCAAACACCCATATCAGAGAAGGTATATTAGTTTATAACAAAACACCGATCGAACAAAGAACCCGTTCGTGAACAAAAAAAACTTAGCAGCCTGGGCATTATGCGCTAACAAATACACGTACGTTCGTAGGAGAGGCCACACATATACGCACGGCGGCAGCGCAACACGATCTGCACAAGGTGCTCGACGTGGATGTTCCCTACTGATGTTGTCCATAGGCAGGCTGTTCTTCGCATGCCCTTTCAATTTCAGCGCAGGCAGACATCATGCGTCAGATTAACAGATTTTAATTGCCGGAGGTGGAAAATTGACCACGTTCAAGCATGAATGCAAGAAGAGAAAACAATCTAGCGCCGAGTCTCTAATCATATAAGATCCTTAGTTTTCCTGCCAAACTGTTCATCTACAGCGCAACAGTAACCGGCACCTCTTCTGAGCCGTCCGATCGCCAGCACGGCTTCCATCCGTCCGTCCAGCCCCGCCTCTCCCACAGCCGTCCGATCTCCACATCCGTCTATCCGTCACGCTCCCGTACCAAGGATTATTCCTCGCCTCTCCCGATCCTTCCTCGGGCCTCCCTCTTCTCCGGTCAGCGTCTCGATCCGCTCGACCTCTCGGCGCCCTGATGCTGCTCCGTGCGGCGGCGCCTCCCTGACGGCTTCGGCAGTGCTTCCTCCGGCAAGTTCTCCCGTCCAGCACCCGGCAGGGCCCCTCCCCCAAACCGAATGGCAGCATCACAAGTCCTGCCGGCGTCCTGTTTGCAACGGCGTCCCGCGCCCCGACGGAGTTTGCGAGGTGAGTCCACTAGATTCCACCGCACTTCCATTTATATATTGATTTGGGCGTCCGCTTGCAGCTGATGTGCACCGGCAGCTGATGGGTTCGTCCCGTCGTCATTGATGCTGTGTTAGGATTTGTGGCAGATTTAGGATTTCTATATAGTTAATCATGATGTGATTTGATCAATTGTTCTGCTGCAGTTGTCATATCAGCGGGAAGCTGCTCTTGGGGATCTACCCTTCACAGGTGAGTTTCAGGCTCCATCATATTACGATTGCATTTATATTTCGGCCCTAAATGTTATTTTTCCTTTTTTTCTTCTTTGTTTTCGCTGCCAGCATCCCAGGAATTGTTTCCCATATGTGAGATGCTCATGTAACAACCAATCTAACAAACTAAAACACACTGTTAAATTTTGGGATACCAGGTTCTATGACAGGATCTCAATTGCAGTCCATGGACCATTGCTACCCTCAAGATTAACAAAATTCAGTTGTTTCTTATTGAAATAACATATGCTTCTTCTTTTCTCTCTCTCCCTTTCTCGCAGGATTTCCTAGGTCAACACAAGCTGCTGTAGCTAAATGGCTGAAGCACAAAGTTTGGCACAGCCATGGTTATTATAGTGAGATTGAGGAAATTTGTTAATCTATTGATCTGTGGAACTTGAAGCAGATGCGTTGGTAAGACAGCACAGTCTTCCTTTCTTAAATGCTGTATTAAAATACAAAGCACAGTAATTGGGATTATGCTAGAACGCAGCCAATCTAACTATGCCCTTTCTCTGCATATGAAGATTCCGAAAGTGAGTTTGCATGAATGAACTGAGACACAGAGTTTTATTTTTAGTGGCGGTTGGGATCATCAATTGAAACCATATCTAGGCTTTCTAATTTTTGGTGTTTACAATAATGAAAGATCTGCATGCAAGAATAATTGTTTTGTTATTGCCTTTCAAAATAATTGTTTTGTTATCCTGTATAACATATGGTATATTGCATCATTGGTTCCTCTGTAATAATTTCCTTCGAAATATTCTTGATATATATGGGTTGCTGGGAATCCAGTTTAAACTTTAGGATATTCTCTGAGTCACACATATTTGTACAGTAGCTTCAGGTATTTGTGCAATCATGCATATATGAGATAATAACTGATTAGCTTTATCTTTTCAGCTTAATGTTTAACAAATAAAATAAGTAAAACTATGTGTTTGGGCTCTGTCCTATCCAGAGCAGTATGTAGGCCTCATACAAGACATTATACCGTTAGGCTACCAAGTTTCTCTTAACTATGAAGTAAGTAGTTTCACTTTCAATATACTGCAGCGCATTTGGTGTCGTACTCTGCTGCCGAGTGTAGCGCTTATTTCAAAACATGGCCTTCAAATTTGATTCTGCGCTGCCTTTACATTTTTTTTCACTTTCAAATAAATGGTATGTGTTCACCTTATCAAGTGTATTGCATGCTGATGTTCTGCAATGTGTTTGATCATGTAGCTCTTAAAGTTAGCATCGATGGATAGCACATTACCTGGAGTTGAATTATTAGACATTTGCATTTTCTGATCTGTGGAGTTGTTATACATTTGCGCAATAAATCATTATTTTTTTAATTGCAAAGCTATATGTATATAATTCAGATTAGAGTCGAACAACAGTTCACTGATGTTCCTTTTTACTGTTTTCAGAATTTGTACAGCAAGCATGGTACAAGATATACATTCACATGTGGAGATTAAGATTCAAGAAATATAGAATCCATATTTGTGAGGCTAGAGAGTAGTAGCAGTTGCTTGAGTTGAGGGTAAGTTGGTAAGCGATGTACATAAAACTACTTTCGTGTCACCTTTTGAATGCAAATCAACAGCTAGCCATTGGGGCCAGCTTATAGCACTTTCCTGAACCTTTTCATGTCGATCAAGAAAAGGTCCACCCTTATCTTTCACAAGATGTATGCTGCAGCTTTGTTTCTTCCTTGATCTTGTATGAAATGGCATTTATATTCATAGATGGGTAACTATATTGTAGTGCCTGATTGCAACACCCGCGGCAACGCGCGGGGTAACAGCTAGTTCTTGATTCTTTGTTTGGCGTGATAGTCATGCGCCCAACTGGCTACTGTGTATTATTATACGAAGAGGCAAATCAGTTTGAAGCACACGATAGTCTTCCATATTACTTTTCTTCATATTTAGGTAGTACTTAGGGATACCAGTTGCAAGTGCACCTGATTCTCTGACTTTTTTTTGTTCAACCATATAGAGTTAGTAATTTTAGATCGAGAAACTCTGGCATGGATAATGATTCAGCTAGCATTGAGGGTATGGCTGTCGAAAAAACGAAATGATGAATCATGTTGTGCTTTGCCCGGAAAAAAACTCCAAACAACCAACTGGCTCTGAAAATGTGTCTTCGCCTATCAATGAAGCATTTCACTTCACTAGGATAATCATGCATTCTTTTATGCTTCTCCATGTTGATATATTTCTAAGGTCAAGAGTTCAAAAATAGATGAGCTATACACTTTTTTTTTGCGGGGAGCTATATATATTTCTTATCAGCCATAAACATAGAAAAGTGTACTAGAACTGATATCGGTAGCGACATAGTTTCTAGAGTGAACAGTAGTTATAGAACTAATATATTTTGACTTCTATAGAAGCTTTTTTTAGAAGTAGCCATAATTGAATTTGTTAAGTAAGAAAGTATGTATGCCACCTCATTAACTTTCAACTCAACTTATCACAAATTAACTTTCATACAAAAACAATGCAGTTGCATTTTAAAAACATCCAAAGAAAAGGAAAAAACTATAGTAAATTTCATGGAAATAACAAAAAAGAAAAGAAAAAACTCATGAAAATGCTTGATAAAGAGTAACTCATAAAAATTTTAAATTACGTGAGGTTAGAAGGAAAGGATTTGCCCTTTCAACAGGATTTTCAATTGGATTGGATTAACTAGATTGATGCAATTAGGCACAAAACAAAAGGAAACTAAATCCTCTTTTGAAATGAAAAAAAAACTAGCCGCGCAAATGCGCGGGCAGTTGGCCTAGTACCGTATATATGATATGTTGTCCTTGTGATGTCTTGCAATCCTAGCAGTAGTGTTCAAACTTTTTTCTATCATGCGTAGACCTATCATATATCACCCGTAGTCATCGTCTCATGCTACAAACGAACAGAAACAGCATGCTGTGTAGGACTACTCATATGACGAGATCGCGCCATACGTACGGCCTGTCCGACGCAGCACGAGTTGAAGTTCATAGCCAACTCCCCACTGTCTAGAAAATCCGATCGTCGGCGCCAATTTAACCTCGTCCAACCGCGCCGCGAACCTGATCCCCACTGTCATTTTCCTCTGGAAAAAACATTGTCGGGACTCAATAATTTATTTGGACTTTACGCACCACCCGTCGTCAGCAATCAAACGATGCTCGCCTGCCAAGTTGCAAGCCACGAAGCCGCAAGGCATCCCGGCCAGTCCCACTCGCTCGGTGTATCGATCGAGCTCCTACTAGTCTTCTAGACTGACCAGAGCGTCCAAATCTTGACATCGACCGCACGTGGGTGAATTGCTCGTCGCGTCGCCACTCGCGCGCGCTTGCAGTTCGCTATAAAGCGGCGCCACTTCTCGCTCGTTTTCTCCGCAGCACGACGACCGAGCCCAAGAGCTAGAAGCCATCCGATTACTCTGAGCAACCTTCTCGCTCCAGCTAGCCATCATGGTGTGGAGGAAGAAGAGCGGCGGCGTCGGCGAGTCGCCGAGCCGCGGGTACTCCGGCGCCGACGAGGAGGAGAAGGTCCCGAAAGGGCACGTCCCGATGGTCGCCGGCGGCGGCGAGGACGGAGACGGCGAGCGGATGCTGGTGCCGGTGAGGCTGCTTAGCGACCCCAGCATCGCGGAGCTGCTGGACATGGCGGCGCAGCAGTACGGATACGGCCAGCCCGGCGTGCTGCGGGTACCCTGCGACGCCGGCCACTTCCGCCGGCTCGTCGACGGCGCCATGCACAGGCGCGGGATCAGCTCGGCGTGATGCGTGAACCTGATCTCTGTGGAAAATTAAAGATAGAGATGATTGATTTGTTCTTTGATAGAATCTACAGACATGTCAAACAATTGTTTGATTAATGGATGTATATGATGACGGGGAGTTGTTGGAGACAACTAATTTCTCTTGAATTCATTGAAGGCTTTACGTTATGCAAGAGCAGATATTAGATGGAAACAGATAACATGTCATGTCCTGCTCTGTTATTTGTTTTTTTTTTTGGCAAAAAGAAAATGTCATTAATATTGAAGCATATTAATCCCTTGACTACAAAACCAACCCAATCAACGCCAACTCTATGGATGAGAGACAAGAAACTTTAAAAAAACCTCAAATTCCATCGTCTAAGATCACCATCCCAAACGGATATGCCACGGATGAGAATCCCGATATGAACGAATACGGCCGTCTCATCATCCACCATCGTCATTCTCATCTCCGACGAGGGGAAATTTAAACCCAACCTTTTCGCAAAAAATATTTATATTGTTTTTTCTTTTATAACACACACATGAGAATGGGTTCAAGTCAAACTTTATACCATGCTTACAACAGTTACGAAAGGATGGTTCAAGTCAAACTATATATGGAAATACATTCTTTCCGGAATCGTGACCTAAAGCGCATCCATATTTCTATCACAGGTCTTGTTATCAAAGCTCTGTTACAGATGAATTTTTTTATAGAGGTGAAGAGAATCTTTTTTTCCTTGAAATTAAGATGGAGAGATTTTGGATACTGCGACGACTGGTGGGCATTTTTGTAGTGAAGCCAATCCACTCAGGTTCAATTATTAGATTTTTTTGATATTTATTGCTAATTATTTTTTTAGTTGCAAGCGACATGTCCCATCGATATAGCGTGATGGTTTCCGTGTCTTCGCTAATCTCAAGGTCAACCTAGTCTCTTGTTGGCTGATAGGTTGCACGTGCGTGGGCTCATAAAGGGTGAGTATTTGTGATGAGTGTATGCATTTGTGTTTTGAATAAATAATACAGGTACTGGTAGAGTTCACATAAAGGCAATCAATGCAGGACGGGCTTTTAAGTTTATGGGCTGGAAAATAACAAAATGCTTTACCTTTATGGGCTGGAAAATAACAAAAATCAATGCAAGTTTCCAATGCTTACAGTCCAAGGCCTAAGCCCATCTAACTCATGGTCCAGCCGGTAGGCCCGGTACTGCTCAAACAACCGATGTTTCCAAAGATCAATGCCTCACGTGGCCGAAAGAGACCTTCACGTTCGGAGTGAGGGCGAGCAGTTGCTTTGAAACAGCCCGCGAGCACGGAAGTTCATTCGTTCTCGCACCGTCTCTTTCGGGCGGGCGCAGCAAAAGAGTTCAACTTGAGCGTTGAAAGCTTGGACGGGCGGTTCCGTTGCTGCGCGTGCGCAGTGCGCCCCCGATTGACGACCAGAGCGATGGAGACGCAACTCCGGCTGCGACACCATGGAAAGTTTATTCGCTCGCCATTCTCCGGCGGCGTCTGCGTCAAACGGCCAGTCGCTCCACCATTTGGTCCATGGCTATCAAGGTCAAGACACAGTCCTGATCAAGGACGACCTGTTTGCATCGATCGTGCCCGCGCCACAGGGATCGGAATATGTGTAGTTTCCAGGACATTCCGCGGGGACCACATGAGTTTACAGCGTACACCTACGATGGATGCGTCGTCCTTGTGATGTCGTCCGATCCTAGTAGTGTTTCAAACTTTTTACCATATATGCTTATCACGAGTAGCGTAGACCTATCATCGATCACCCGTAGTCTCATCCGCTCTACAACCGGTCTATAGCAGTCACGTGATGAGAAGTGTTTGTCGCAGTCGGATAATGAACCCCTTGTGTCGTGTAGGACGACTATTGATACTCACGTCATAGGACGATTACGCCATACGGCTTGTCCAACGCAAATTTAACCTCCTCCAACGGTCCAACCGACCGCAAACCCGATCAAGATGAAGTTCCTATCCATTTTCACCACCAGGTCCCACCACTACATCCCCTGATCCCCGATAATCCACGCCGATCCAACCTCGTCCAACCGCGCCGCGAGCCTGATCCACAGTCATTTTCGTCGGAAGAAACCATCGTCGGGGCTCAATGACTTGTTTGATCGACTTTACCCGCCACCCGTCGCCAGTCAAAAGATGCTCGCCTGCCAAGTTGCAGGCCGCGAAGCCGCGAGGCATCCCGGCTCGTCCCACTCGCTCCGTGCAGCGATCGAGCTAGTCTTCCGGCCTGCCAAAAGCGTCCAAATCTGGACATCGACCGCACGTGGACGAACTGCTCGTCGAATCGCCACTCGCGCGCCCTTGCAAGTTGCGACCCCCTATAAAATCCTCGCCACTTCTCGCTCCTCTGCAAGGCAGCACGACGACCGAGTCCGAGAGCAAGAAACCATCGGATCACTCGCTGTCGCTGCTCTCAAGCGCCGAGCAAACCTTCTCGCTCGTGCACCTCCAGGCTCCAGCCAGCTAGCTAGCATCCATGGTGTGGAGGAAGAAGAGCGGCGAGTCGCCGAGCCGAGGGTACTTCGGCGCCGACGAGGAGGAGAAGGCCCCCAAAGGGCACGTTCCCATAATCGCCGGCGGCGAGGACGGAGACGGCGAGCGGGTGATGGTGCCGGTACGGCTGCTGAGCGACCCCAGCGTCGCGGAGCTTCTGGACATGGCGGCGCAGCAGTACGGGTACGGCCAGCCGGGCGTGCTGCGGGTGCCCTGCGACGCAGGCCACTTCCGCCGGGTCCTCGACGGCGCCATGCACCGATGCGGGATCAGCTCGGCGTGACGCGTGGATCTCTCTGTACAGAGATAGAGATGATTGGTTGATTTGTTCGTTGATACTAGAATTTATACATACATATGTCAAACAATTGTTTCATAAAAGGATGTATATGATGACGGAGAATTGGAGACAACCAATTTCTCTTGAATTCATTGAACAAGACTTAAGTTTGGCAAGAACAGATATAGCTGAAAACAGTTATCCATATCCTGCTCTGTTTACGAGCAGCGCGCGTCCAGACCTTCAGAGTTCATAGTCAGTCTATTTTGAAGCACGATCCACTCTATGACCATCCTGCTGTTTTTACATTTTGGAACCCACGCACGAGAATGGGGTTCAAGTCAAAGTTTACACCATGCTTACAACAGTTACAATAGGATGGATGCGTGCCAGAAAACACACATTCATTTTATTTTATTTTTTGAAAATAAGGCAGGAGCACTGCCAATCAACCTCAGCGTTGTTTAATGTCTCATGTGAGGTTCTTTTCTTTACCTGGACTTGGTGATGGCCACGGTCCATGAGAATGCGCATTCAGATTGTTAGGAAAAAAAAAAGGGATAACTCATACATGAGTCTGTCAGTCGATGACACTGCATGAGACTCGAGGCGGTAATGCAAATGCTACCTGAGCGCAGTAATTCAGAATGCCGATCAGCATGGTTGAACTTTTTGCGTCGTGCCTTATCAAAAACACTATCCTCCTATTTTTCTCAGGTGACTGAAATTTCCATTCCGCGAAGTCTGACAGCAAATTTGGACCCCGGTGAAGGTTTTAGTCCACCCTTGAGCTTGTCAAAGTGAAGCCTCACGAAGCAGATAACCCAGGGAAGGTGAGAGACAATGGGCAAATACATGTGATGCCCAACATCTGCATCGACCAATGCATGTAGCTGTTCAATAGCATTATTATTACATCCCAAAATTTAGAAGGCGACTCAAAAAGTCCAACGAAAATAAATAAAATGAAGTTCACCATCGGACGTCTAAGCTTTTCGTATCGTAGGAATAGCTGCACTATTGCACCTCAGTTTCACACCAACCGATTGTCATCTGCTATTCCATTCTAAGGCTGAATGGACTAGTCCCCCTGAAACCATGAACACTTGCCCAACTGTATGCTATAACTGTAACAGATGTTATGTGTTGTCATTTTCTTTTCGTTGTTGCAAAGTCTCGGCTCATTATTGATGCAAAGTCTTCACTCATTAATAAGAGACGAAAATTTTTCCAGCCAATTGAACTTTTCTGTCCAATCAGATATACTTGACCAAAGATTTACCTCTAGAGGAATGGATCCCAGCCTTAGGCAAGTGGCGGCATGCATCTTTGCCATCCTTTTCCCGTTCTTTGGCCTCCCTTTTTGACCAACGTTCTGTTCAAGTAGTCTAACCTCCCGTTTCATATCAGCTTCAAGTGTTGCTTCTGTTAAGATCATCTTTGTGGATGTTATTTTTTTTTAAAGATATCTTTGTGGATGTTATTGCAGTGCAAACTCCTGCTACCTCCGACAGCAGTTTCAACTCATGAGAGCTGAACGCAAGTCTCCATATATTGACAGACCCTCGATTATTCACTAGCTTGTTTTGTTTTTCCCTCGGATGGATGGCTTTGGGCCTTTGGGCATGCCTTGCTAGGCAGTAACATCCAAGTTATCCGAGCAATCAAAAGGAACCATTTATAGAGTAAGTCATTTTAGACATGACTATATCTATACATCACAAAGACATGCACACATATTTTATTATGGTTAACGAAAAGTAATAAAAGAGAATCTCTTAACTAAGCGAACCACCCAAATTTAGTTGCAATGATGAATTGTGCTCCCTATTATTAGAGAATAACACGTATTGTCTTGACAATCCTTTTAAATTTGCTAGTGATATCATACTCATATGATTGTTTGAACGTCCTGATTATTTTATCTAGTAGATAGATGATAGCTTACAATTTTTTCTATTCCGTTAAAATGTTTTTGCCTGTCACTGAAAGAATAATTAGCCATAATAAATGCAGCACTCGTGCTTTAGTCTGTGAGTCGAGCCCGGATGGGCAGGTTTCACCACCAGGGGCGAGTCCAGCCGGCTGCCCAACATGCTTTTGGAGCACTGTAGCGCTATTTTTCAAAAAAAAATTCTATTTTTGGCTCATCCATGTGAGCCCAACAAGCTTCCGGCCCACCCCTAGGTTTGGGCCTGGACTCGCCACTGTTCACCACTAGAAACATAACCAACTAAGCTACTCTCAGTTTTCTCCGTTAAATAGTTTTTAGCATGTGGCTCTGTTAATTTTCCCCATTTCGTCACAAGAGAGACTGGGAAAGCATGTCAAATCAATGAAGAGATCCTTTGCTTGCCATACTTTTAAGATGCAAAAAATGACTGTGCTCAAGGTTCGTACGTCATGATCTCCCACAAAGGTTATGAAACACACTATTTTTGACTAATCAAGCTCACAAGGATTATTGATCGACATCAGAAAGAACAACATTGCAAACTCACTTTTAAAAAGCACATAACAAATGTAGGATTATTGATACACGACAGAATTAACAACATTACAAACTCACTTTGTAAGGTGCACAACAGATTTTAGGATTATTGATCCACATCAGAAAGAACAACATTACAAACTCACTTTTGAAATCACATAACAATTTTTAGGATTATTGATACACATCAGAATTAACAACATTACAAACTCACTTTTGTAAAGTACACAACAGATATTAGGATTATTGATCCACGTCAGAAAGAACAACATTACAAACTCACTTTTGAAAGCACGTAACAAATTTTAGGATTATTGATACACGTCAGAATTAACAACATTACAAACTCACTTTTGTAAGAGCGCATAAGAGATTTTAGGATTATTGATCCACGTAAAAAAGAACAACATTACAAAATCACATTTGAAAGCACATAAGAAATTTTAGGATTATTGATACACGTCAGAATTAACAACATTACAAACTCACTTTTGTAAAAGCGCATAACAGATTTTAGGATTATTGATACACATCAGAAACAATTTCACTTTATACATGTGTAAAGCGAAACTCATGACACCTCCCTTTGGTTCAGTATCAAGAAAATCCAAACTAAAAAGGAAATGAATCAGCAAACATCAAAATTGACTAGATTCCATGTCATCTTTATCTTATCTAATCAACCCTTGTTTAGTAAAGGCCAAAATCTAGCTTCAACAACATGATCTCCTTCGTATATAAATAGGACCTTTGGTAGTCATTAGTTCATCAACCAAACCAACTTCAAGTAGCAACAACAAACCAAACCAACTTCAAGTAGCAACAACACATTAGTAAAGTCTCAAAGACCATGGCAGCCAAGATACTAGCCTTGTTTGCCCTCCTTGCAGTTTCGGCAAGTGCCGCTACTGCATATCATACTCCATATCATTATCCACAATACTCTGCATTGTCAGTGCCATGCGTGCAGTATGCCACACTACAACAGGTGATGGTGGCAGGCATCTCGCCCTCATCCGCATGCACTCTTCAACGCCCATTGGCCATCCTTAGGCAGCAGTGCTTGACGCACCTAATGCTACAAGGCATCAGAACCCTCCCCCAACAGCAAGCAATATCAATTGTGCAACAACAGATAATCCAGCAACAATTGGTGTCGATTCTTTTACAGCAGGCGCAGCTGCAACAAGTTCAAGAACAACAGGCGTGGTCCATAGTGCAACAACAAGTTTTGCAGCAACAACTACTTTCGATCCAACTACAACAGGCGCAACAATACCAACAGGTGTTGCCGATAGTGTTGCAGCAGGTGCAACAACGGGTGCTACTGCCATACCTGTTCAACATAATGGCTGCGTCAAACTCCGTCGCCTACATGCAACAACAACTTCCATACCTCTACAACACAATGGCTGCGCTGAACCCGTTCAGCTGTGGACAGCAACAACTACTTCCATTCACGTTCAATGCTATCCCGGCTACAAACCTCGCCGCTTGTGGGCAACAACAGCTATTTCCTTCCTTCTACAACTCACTGGCCGCAACGAACCCTGCTGTCAACTGGCAGCAACCCTTCTTTGCTAGTCCTCTCTTTTAGATTACCTCAATTGTACTCAAAGAATAAAGTTTGCATGGTAATCCCTTGTGGAGAAGTGTTGAATGGGACATACTTGTGTGCCGTGTTTTTGTATGTACTACTCTCAAAAGCTGTGCGAATGTTAGCATATTTGTTTGGAAAAAATGCTATATTAATTATCACTGAGCCGCGCATGCTGTTCTTCGTTATGAAATCTGGATCTCTTGCTGTAGGTCTGTTGTGGTTCCGGAACGAGAGAGAGAGAGAGCCCATTCTGCACATCGCTTTGTTACTTGAAAGGCCCAAATCCGGCCACCGCCTTGCCAAGTGGCCCAAAACAAGAACATCGAAGCCAGTTCAAAGAAAGGGAAAAATGAAGACGAAGAAGGAAAGCAGCGGAGACCACTAGCACGGGGACCAAAAGCGCATGATGGAATAAAGTCAACACGTTGTTGGTGTGATCGCGGCGTTTTCACGTCACGTTGCAAGGTCTTCTGCACGCAATTTAATGACCCGTATACGTGCAAGTGGGTTCAGTCGTCTTTTTTTTTTCTTTGGCCGGATCACTCGCTGAAATTAACCGCAAGAGACTCGCGGGTGTGTGTTTAAAGCTAAGCTTCCGTGCAATCGTTTGGCCATTCTGAATAATAGACGATTCTCACCGCGGATAAGGAGTGCGACAACGCGTTCAAGGCCGTGCCGGCCGGCGTACAAACTCCACGAACACATCAAGAGATTTGGCAATCAAAGCAATATCCACAAAGCATAAGAGCAAGGCCAACGGTTGCGTCGGGCTTCTGGCTTCAAGCCAAACAGCTACAGTCAGCTCCATACAATAACTGACTCTAGATGGTACTCCATTTGTTCTATAAACAGTAACATGGCCCCTACTCTATCTCAGTCCCTCTCTCTGCCAAAGCACGCAGGCCCACAAAACGTCTGCAAAGATGATTCCACACCGGCTCCTAGCAGATGACGCGCCCGGCGCCGGAAGTTGCGCCAACCAGGGAATCTTTTCCCTTTCTCTCCCCTCCACCTCAGCTTGAACCCTGACATTGCCGGCTACAAGCCAGCCATTGGGCTTGCTCTAAATGATGAGCAGCACGGGCATGGACAGACACATACGGCATCGTATCTTCACACACGTACGCCGTCGCGGAAACGGTAATCAGGGCCGGTCCTGGAGTGGGGCAAACGGTGCCGCCGCACTGGGCCCCCGAATCCCAAGGGCCCCACCCCAGGGCATATACGTCTACGTATATTCGTATAGTATAATAGGCCTATGGCTCCTGGAGTCCTGCTCTAGAAAAAATAAAGCCATCTGAATGGGCCTGATTGCATTGGCGCACGGGAGGCATAAGGAAAAAGGCCACCACTAGGCCTTCGTGACTGCAATTTCCAAAATCCAAACCTAATTAAGCATTACGGCAGTTGTCTTGTGGAACGCCGCAAATGTACAGGTCACGCTGAATCGCCGTTTCGTGGTTCTGCCTTGCCGGATCCCGAATTAGAGATCGTCGCGCTAGCTGCAGTCAACGCGACGTCAAGTCACCGTTCCGGTGCGCTGCAATCAACGCATCATCTGTTCTTGTCGCCGTCGTCCGCTAAAGGAAATATGTATTCCGGCCTGTCTGCTAATTGCTGGACAATGCCCTACTTTTAAGGTAATATGTACAAATCATTTGATATGAATATTTTTTTAATATGCCTTTTTAGCACATATATAAACACTATAATTTCACTATAATTTGATATGAATATTTGTTTTAATATGCCCTTTTGGCACATATGCAATTGCTAATGCCTTAACACTAACATTTTTTTGTACCTATATATACTAAAAAGAATTATAGTGTTTGAATAGAAGGAGCCCCGACTTTTAGGGCCCTTTTGGAACGCAGGATTTTCACAGAAATTGTACAAGAATTTCACAGGAATCAGTTGACTGTTCAAAAAAAAAACGCAGAAACGAAAAAAAATCTCGCGTTCCAAAGGCCCGCTAGAGTCGCCCGGGCCTCCAAAATCACAGGACCCGTCCTGACGGTAATGCCTGCCACCGCACTTAACGTTGCTGCTGCTCCAGTCCGGTCAGTACTGTACGTACCCATTCGTCACGCACGTCGGCACGTCGCCGTGCTGCTCTCCTCTGCTCTGCTCTGCTCTGCGGCGCGCACTAAAAACCCCGAGCGCAATAGGCTCGCGCGCGCCTCACTTTCCGCGACGCCCGCGGCGAGGAGACAAGCGGCACGGACAAGCGTCGCCATCGCGCCATTTATTAAAACACACGCATTCACGCCGGTCACAGGTGCGAGCCGTGCCGCGACGACGACGAGGCGCAGGGCGTTAGCTAATCAAAGGCGACCAGGCTCGGCCGCGTACGTCAACTCCCTATCCGGGCATTAAAACGACGGCAGGAAACGGCGGAGCAGCTTGCCTGCGACGACGACGCTGTGCTGCGTGAACCATCATCAATGAGTGCGGCCACGGGCCACCCATGGACGGCACATAGCTGGGCCGCCAGGCACCATCCAGCCCTCGCCCATCATCCAAACACATCCTGAAGCAGCCAGTCAGTGGCGCAGGATCATCATCATCAAGAACGAACTGAACTGAACAATAACGGCGGGTGGTGCTTTCGATCAATTTTGGGGTAGGGTTGCTTGATTCTACAGCAGCAGTATCATGTTCTACTATCCGTCATAAATTCCTACTAACAGAACTGGGGGGCATGCGGAGGAGGAAAAACCATCAGAATTCAGAACCAAAAAAAGGTGCCTCCTTTGTGTACCCAATTCGGTCCCTGGATGGATCACCTGGAGCCGTCGCGGGGGCACGGATCGGCTGACTTAAAAGAGGTTTACGGCAGCGTTCCACTGTTTGAACAGTGGAATGAGTCTGCTGCTACAGTGATTTGCAGTAAACACTGTAGCAACAGTGTTTGATTTACTGTTTGCCTGAACTGTAGCAACAGTACTTGAACACTGTACCTATCGGTCTTGATCGTTGAATTTCGATCCGACGGCTCATGTCGTTTAAAGTCACACTTAAGGCAGGGCATCCCCACTTCAGGCGATCCTCTTCCCCGTCGCGGATGGATCAGCAATTCATAGTAACTAGGAGCATGACGGACGGACGGACGGCCGCACCGGGCATGGCTGCCTAGGTGCCGAGGTAGCCGACGTTGAGGTCGATCCGCGGCTTCTTGCTGACGGCCGCCGCCGGCGGCGGCGGCGCGGGGACGTGCGCCTCGCACCGCGGGCACCGGGGGTCGTTCCGGGAGATGAGCACGTACAGGAAGCACCGCGGGCACGCCGCGGCCACCATTCCGCCGCCGGACGGTGAGTCGCACCCGTCGCCCTGCTCCACGGCGCCGTCCACGCCGCCGCGGCGCTTCACGGAGGACGTGGTCACCGACGACGACGACGGGGACGCGCCGGCGCCGCTGTGCTGCTGCTGCTGCTGCTGCTGCCCGCCGCTGTGCTGGTGGTGGTGCTTGCCGCGCTCGAACCGCTCCAGGGCCGTCTTCACCTTCTCGATCGTGCACACGCTGTGGTACGTCGTCGTGGCGTCGGAGGAGGCCGCCGCCGCCGCCGCGCCGTTCGATGCCGGCGCCGGGGAAGACGCGGGGAAGGGCTTGGCGGCGGCCGCGGCGACGGGGAACAGGTTCAGGTCTCTTGGGGTCGGCGGGCACGAGTGCTTCTGCAGGGACAGCTTCCCGGGCTGCACGCGAGGAGACAAGAATTAGCCGCACGTTCTGATTCGTCTATTTCACAGTATTCACAGTACACACAATGTTAAAAATTCTGCTAATGAGCATAGCAGGAGTCATTTTACTCGAACTAAACAAAATGCAGAGACGAACAAGCACAGGTTAATCTGGATTTTGTTACTGTGCAGAATTTTATCCCTAGATAACACTGACAGCGACAGATAAACAAAATGCAGAGAAGAACAAGCCCAAGGTCAGCTGGATTTTGTTATTGCGCTGATTTTTTCCACATCCACATAATAGGGACAGCGACAGATAAACAAGCAGCATGCGAAAATTATGAGAAGTAAATCAAACTCAAAACTTGGTACTACCACTGGTGATGAACCATAGACTTATTTGTGTTGCAGCGTGTTGGACAAATTCGGAGCTTGGACCAGAGTTTTCCACGTTACCTCTATCTGTTCTACTACTACGAAGGAGCACCCCAGAACCGAACCAAAAAGAACAGAGGCCAAAGAAAGAAGAGATTCTTCAGAAACAAGTTCCAATTTTTCTTTTCACACAACTACTTGTCACCAACTATTTACCGTTTCTTCTTATTCGCAGTAAGGAAAACGCAACAATTAACCGGCTGCTACGCGATCGAGTTTGCCCTGGCTGCAGACCAACCAATCTGTCCAAAGCCTAACAAAGCAGAGGAAGACAAAGCACACGCGAAGACAGCTCAAACAACGGGGCGTAATTTTGCTTACCACGGCATCATGCTGCCTCACGGCCGCGTCCCGGGCGTCGTCGCCGGCGGCGCACCCACCGAGGAAGTCCCGCGTGATGAGCTCCGCCGCCCGTCCTCCGTTCGCGCCGCGCGACATGAACCCCACCGCTTCGGCCGCCATCGTCGACTTCTTCTTCTCCTCCTCCTAGCACCGCATGCAGCGGTGCCCCCTCTCTTTCGCTGACAACGACGCCGCAGCGCTCGTGTCCTCGCGCAGCAGCCCAAAAAATAGAGCACGCGAGCAGCTGAGATGACGAGGAGGAAGAGAAGGGGAAGGAACTCCAACTGTTGAAGCTGGCCGAGACGGGGATCCTCTTGCTGCAACTGGACTGGATGTGTGGTGCGCCAGGAGGGAAGGGAGGAGTGGAACGATAAATACCGGGAGCGAGGAAGGAGGGAGGGGTCACGCATGGGCGCGGCATTAATGGAGGTGTTGGAAAGGCAAAGGCATGAGGACAAGATGTGCAATCAATGCGAGGAGGGGTCGGGCTAAGAGAGCATTGATGGCAGATGGCGCCCGCTGTGTGACGGACGGACGGGGATGGACCAGCCTACTCCTACTCCGTTCACTGCTCAACGAGGGCCATCCGCATCTCGTGTACGCGTAGCGGAGGCGAGCTCCTTCATGGAGACTGGGGAGGAGGCGTATTCGGGTAGCCGTACCGTGCCGCCCCCACATTTTTTTTGTTCGTTCGTGCCTGCTCTCAAGGAGTCAGTACGTAGGCTAGTGCTACGAGGAGCGAGACGACTTCGGCGTATTCAAGGGAAGGGAGTTCAAGCGGGGCCCATGCTCCGAGATCTTCCTAGGGATCGGTAAACAAAAGGTTGTAGGACGCCCATTTACTACCCATGAGAATGTAAAACATGCGGAGTTCATCGTATAAAATTTGTTGCAACCATATTCTTTTTTTTTTATGCGGTGAATTGCAACGATAGGGTTACAAACTGTTTGCTATTTTCACCGACAAACTAGATTAGGAGTTAGAGTTTTTTTTCTTTAACCCTAGAAGAGTAATTTTTTCAAGAAAATAAATAAAATTGCAAGATTTTTCTGTGAATCATAAAATTGCAAGATTTAAGGATAGAGAATTCTTCTATAGTAAGAAAGTGGTTTTCTTTCATTTTGAAGTATATGACCTTTCTCTCACTCGCTGAGCTCTATGAGGATCGACAACAAGAATCTCTACTACATTACATAAAACTTTTACAAGGAAGTCGTATGCGTGTAACAAAATGTTTCCGCTCGAGATGTTCACGTACATGAATCAATTCCTTTATGTGGCAAGTGATTTTGAATCCGGTTCTCTTACTTTAATCACATCTGCCTTCGTCTCGTACGTTGCGCCGATAAGTGGGAAGCTCTAGCGCTTGACAGTACGGCGACGAGAAAGTTGATGATACGCTGTTGGGTGAGAGAGAGAAAAGGTGCGGCCTGGGCAGCCAGGCACACTACGGGCTTCTTTGGAACGCAAGAATTTCACAGAAATCACACAAGAATTTCACAGGAAACAGTTTAATTTCACAAGAAAAACACAGGAAAGGAAATTTTTTCCTCCAATCCAAACGAGCCCTACATGGACACACGAGTGTGAAAACGATGGATGCTCCTTTCTGTCCGATGGTGGCTTCTACTAGCTCAAATCACATAACCACATAGAGAGGAGTAGCGATAGTTCGGGCATGGTTTTGTGGACCAGGGGAATGACTAGCTGAAGTGTTGAACTAAGCTTGATTATATGTTGGATCAGATCACACAAATAATAATTTGGTTAGGTGGGCAAATTATTTGCCTTAGCTTGATCTTACTGACTTGAATGAGCAAAATAGAATTTTTTTTTGACTGAAAATACTATTGCAGACCGATTAAGAACTGGCCTGAAGATGTAGAGAATTTTTTTGACATTTTCCATTCGATTTCCGTTGCAACTTTTTGGCAACTTGCTAGTCAAAGAGGAAAAATGGTAAATATATTTGACAAACTACTATATGTATACATCTAGACACATATTCGACGACGCACGAGGAAAGGTGGGGGTGGGGGGGGGGGGGGAGGGCATGGCCCCCTTGACCTGACCTGCTAAACTCTGATCTTGCTGCCACTTTATAAGTACTAGATAGTTCCTCCTTTCAGGTTTGGTTCGCATATTATGTGTACTAGATAGTTTCTCCTTTCAGGTTTGGTTCACATATTATGTGTACGCACCGAGAAAAAAGAGAAATTTAGCGATCGTGGCTCCATGCACATCGTTGGTTTTTGAGTTATCTGCACAGAAATATGTACTTCATTTGCATCAATGCAGTACGCGACATTACGAATCGATGCATTTAGTGACTCTACCTCTCTCTCCCTTCTATACATAGATCAATGCTGGACTTTTAATGCTCCTTAGGTGCGGATTAAAGCTAAAAGGAAGGAGTAAAACCGAAACCCCTCATGTATGCCTTACGGTTCGTTTGGATTGGAGGAAAAATATTCCTTTCCTGCGTTTTTCTTGTGAAATTATGTGCGATTTCTATGAAATTTCTGTGTTCCAAAGAAGCCCTTAATCAACAATTGTGGTGGGTTACCTGCAAAATAAAAAAGTAATTATGGTGGGCTCCACTTGTATAGACACAACTAAGACATATCCGGTTTAAAGTAGGCTCTTCAGAAAAGTGTCAGAAAAAAATACTTTTAGCTCTTAACCTTAACTAAACAGTGTTGTGGCGATATATGCGTAATATAGGATAATGATATCAATACCGAGCCTTTCTCTTATTCTTGTATGGCAACGTATCCTATAAGAACCAGGTTCGTGTGAGAACTATGAGAACTCCAATCTGGGTCACATGATCTTGATCCAAGGGGGGCGTATAGGGAGAGGTGGGAGGGGGAATTTGCAAAAGTATGATTACGTGGACGGTGATTTTGTAAATCTCCCCTTCCACCTGAATTCAAGCGCACCATTGGATCAAGATCATGTGACCCAGATTAGAGTTCTCATAATTCTCACACGAACCTGGTTCTCATAGGATACGCTGCCTTCTTGTATTTGCCTCAATGATAAGATTGGACATGTTCAAGCCCGTATTATATTTGTAAGCATATTTTTTTTGTTCGTTTTCTTTTCTGTTATTCCACTATACACTAAAAGATTTTTGAAAATGCAACCATGAAATCTTTTATGTATAAGCGAAGTTAACTTAATTAGTTTTTTTGCTGGCGCTTATCTTTGTAATTCCCCTCGGCAAACCCATACGCTCGTTGCTTGACTTTCAACACCTCACATTGCTTGAACATGTTGGTGCGTCCGTGACATCAGGCTTGTAATGAGTGGCCCTGGCCAAGCTTAGGGATACAAAATTCGCTATGGTAGCAGTTTTTTATAACCGCCAAACCGAGCGAGAAACCGATAAACTAGTCAAAACCAAAAATTCTAGAGTCCAGAGGTACAGTTTACTTCACCGAGCCAGACGGTTTTTGCAAAAATCGTGAAAAAATCGTGAAAAAATCAACCGGTGTTCAAAACCATGACCCAGCTCCGCCCGTTGCCCGTCCGAGGAAACGAGCAGGAGGCTTGGCTTTCCATCCACCGTGACAGACGTAAGAGCAAGGTCAACATATGCTTTATAACTGGTGCGTTAAAACAGATTATAAAGCACCACACTTGGCCAGTTTTAAAGATCTAATGTCATGTGTTCTAACAGATGCTGTAAAACCGGTGCTTTATATTTGCCATTCCCTTTGAGTCATTTCACCGAGCAGCTTGAACTTGTCCACCACGGTGAAGCCATCGTTGACGTTGGGAAAGCGAGAGGTCGGCGGCAAGCCTCCACCGGCATCCAGCAGCACCACGGCTCAGCATGACGAGGGCACGGCACCACGGTGCGGCGTGGGCGTGCGTGGCGGTACGCAATGGCGGCCGTGGCATGCGTGTTCGAGGCGAGGACGCGCGACACCGTCGGCAAGGGCAGCCGCGATGCTGTTGGGTGTGGCGCACCGGCAACCGCGGAGAGGGCGACTTGGAGGGAGGCGCGGAGAGGGCGCGACGTAGCGTGGAGGGCACCGTGGCGAGCCTCGCCATAGCGTCCGTGACGAGCATCCGCGCGAGGAATTGGCCCAGCGGGCTCAGCAAGGAATTGGCACGGTAGGTGGTCTTCTCCGGCGACGATATGGCCCAGCGGGCTCGGCGGGAGGCAGGGATGGTGGCGTCGCGGCATAGAGGCGAGGACAGGGGCGTGCGGTCCGGGGAAGAAGCTGTGAGGGAGGCGTCGGACGCGGCCTGCAGCGGCGGGGGAACGCCGGGCTCGGGGAAGAGGCTACGAAGGTAGGGGAGACTCGGGAACGCGCCTTGCACGGCTAGGGTCGTCGTCTCCGGGACGGCGAGAGCGAGCCGGCGTGGGGTCGAGCGGCGAAAGGTCGGCGGTTGGCTCCTGCCATGGCGGTCGGTTTGGATACAACACGGGATGTGGTGCTGTAAATATAAAGCACCAAAAGGCAAATATACAACATGCTGTAAAAATTTTAAAACACCACCTCCTTTTACAGTATTATATTCCAAATTGTAAAGCACCACTCCGTTATAAAGCATCTGTTGGGATGCTCTAATGCCTTACCAATCGCGCGTCGGTGCGTGATGCTTCCTGGGAACTCATCAACCCCGAAATGTGACCGGTCCGTGGCAACACAAGTTCTAAACGCATTAATGTACACGTAGGTTTTCTGTACGAGCAAGCAAGAGGCCATCCATGCACCTAACTTCAGCTATCCTACGCGCAAGAACCCGCTATCATAACCCGAAATAAACAGCGATGGAACAGCGGCCGCGCGAGCGTCCAACTGATGGGGCGTGTGTGACATTGAAGGAAGCTCGACGGAGCCCGGCCGGCGGACGAAGCATAGGCACAGTTGCAGTAGTAATTAGGACTTGTGCTGGTGGGGGTAGGAGTACGTGGCAGGCACAGTGTGATGGAGGTATGATGGGACGGTCACGGGTCAGGCCTCGTCGCGGAGGGGAACACGTACGTGCACGGACAAACAGAAATTAAATCCGGACGCAGCCGGCAGCGGCGTTAATGCGACCTGGCCCGGCCAAACCCATAACGGGTCAGACCTTTTCATTTCCTATTTCCCCCTTATTTTTTTGATACGTTTTCCCCCTCTTTGAGAGAGAGAGAGAGAGAGATGCTGGCTCGCGGTTATCAATTGGGAGCACTTGCGTCGCCGCAAAGCAACCATGCATGCATCAGTGCCCCCCCATCGATGCTGGGCTGGCCTTCCATGTCGACTCGCAGCTCGTTCGAAACGTGGAGATACGCGGATGCACGTGTACCACGACCGTACCATCCAAGACGTGGAATTTGACGGTAGCTCACAGCGAAGCGCCACGACCACCGATCGAAGGCGTCGAATTTGACGGTGGCCCCACAGCGAAGCCTAGTCCGGGGCTGAATTTCTCGGCACGTACTATCCATGGATGGATACTCATCAGCTTGCGAGCACGGCCGAGACCCGTCGACGTCGTTGATTAATGTTACATCGGCTGGTCTTGCAAAGCCATTAAAGCCCGGCGGTAGCTCCAAATTTCCAAAGACGGTCAGTACTTGTAGGCGTGCAATTGGCCGGTGTTTCGTCTCTTCCTGTCTTGGTCCTCAACGCGTTGCCTCGGCCTTGGGGCAAATGGATAGCAGCGGCCGAAGCTTCCCTTGCTCGCACTCGCACATCACGCTCGGCTCGTGCACATATTACTACGAGTAATGTGCATGTGTTTGCGGCTACTAGATCGTGTGCATACTAGCTAGTACCGTTCAATTGGAGCAGGGGCTCCCCATGGCCTCACCTCACACTAGCACAAAACAAGACCAGGTAACACACTGGGACTTTGTCGTAGAAACAACAGCGACAAGCCCTGCCACGTCACGAAATTGAGTGAGGGTGTATTTCCTCTCAAATTAAAGCACTGAGGATCGAGTCCTATGTACAGGAGTCGTAGTAACTGTTGCTACTAGTACACTCACAAAAAATCAATGCGGTACCATACGTAGTATCCACATCTTCAATGTGACCATTAGAGACAGTACCGGCAGCAGTGCAATCCCCACACATGATCCACGGTAACTCAAGGCGAAAGCAGGGCCGCAGTACCGCGATTGAATTAAGGGGAAGCAGTAGTACTAACACCGGCGTCAATGGGCGCGCCATGATTGGCGATTAGACCACGGGACGGAAAGGGTCTTAAATCGACGTGTGATTTTGGTGGTCAGGACTGTTGCGCGGCAGCGGTACGTGAGCACTCGTAAATGGGCTCAGGAGCCCCCACCACTGAAGACTTGTGGATGAAACGGGAGTTTCATGACTCATATGCCAGGTGACAGACAGGCTCACGGAATCCACGGAAGATCGTTGTCCGCCGCCCAGAAGGGTATAGCCGAACAATGCCGCTTTTGGGCGTTCGTCGCTCTACAGTATGCTGGAGCAATCGAAGCTGTTGATCCTAATACTATAAATCTTGCTAGCTGTAGTTTGCAATTTGAGAAAGCAGGGCCAAATTGTATTCTATTACTCCGTCTTTGCGTCCACGTTAGTTGTGCATTGGAGGTTTACTGGTTTTAATTTGTAAGAAGCAGTTGTGTACAGTATCAGACAACAGAGGAAGCAATGATGGAGATATGCCTGTCGCTCTAGATCATTAACAAACGTGGGCATGTCAGTACTAGGAATTGAACGCACCGCACTGATTGCGCACCGTTTAAGTCACGGCTTAGACTCGATGAATGAACGAATTGGTTTTAGTCTACTATTATACTACCTGTTCTGTTGAGGACTTTCACGACGGAACAATACTGTATAGTGCAACCCCCGTAATCAAATTAGACAATGATACGGCAGAACATTAATGTACAAATGACCAGTACAAGATTGTGTCAGATTCTCAAATTACTCATGCATCAAGTGCGAATGGCGCTACCTAATCCGCAACTCCAGCTCTCCACAGTCGTTGCCATAACACGATGTGTTAAGATTATTTATAGAGGTGGCTTCTTTTTTTCTGGAACGTGTAGAAGTGTGAACTTGGTATAACGCTTGTCAAAATTTTAGAGGCCCAGCCTATATAATTTTTCAATAGTTCTCGATAAATATCAATAGTGAAATAAAGTTGTTATTTTTAAGCGAGATCATAGAGTCCGACTGAGCAGAGCAGAACTGCCATCAATCAATGTACTATGCACATCGTTAAGGTGTTCAGAGCCGCAGACATGAAGCACCGGCTCGTACTACTGTCGGTACAGGGTTCCCAACTCACTCGCTACAGTAACATGAAGAAACGCAGAGAGAGCACTGCTCCAATAAAGGAACCTGGTACCAACGTCAATGGCGCCATGATACATGATTAGACAATCCTCCTGTAGAGGGGCCTTAATAAGCTCCAGTTGATTCTTCGGTGCTAATCTTCCCGTTCACCGGCAGCAGAGAGAGACATTTCACAGCACTTTTAGCATCGCTGATGCACTCGTTGCGATCCAATAGTGTGCCAGAACATTGACACGAAACATGGGGGCGTATGCATGGTTTTAGTTGGAAGGTTTCAGGTACACCCAACTGTCCGAATTCAGTTCAGAAAGCAACGAAAGATACCCTGTGGGCTGTGGGTGGCGTACTCCGCCATTAATTTGCCGCAACCAGTGCAGGAGTTAAACGCATCGGATTGAATGCACAAACTGGTTCGCTCTTAATTTCCCAAAGACATTATAGTAATGCGCAGGTCCATCTACGAATTCATTTCGACAATGATAGGGCAGCGTATGTGTGCACACAAGTCGTTCACGGAACTGTGCGTAATGGAACGATGTTGCACTGCTCGTATACTTTTCTGTCGAAAACATCCTTCTACACATGCGTCCTAGTACGATAACAGTTTGAAAAGTTACGTTAGGACGTCACAGTACTCAGGAGTCTACGATTCATTTCGCCACGCCCGTCGATTCAATAACGGCAGCGAGGGCTGTTCAGGCGCGCAGCAGCATTGCTCTTTACTCGGTTCCGTGCAACGTAACTAGACATGCAAATCTCAGCAATTAACTCAACGCGATAATGTCCCCGACCATTTGTACAAACATACTCTCAATTCCTCTGCCCCTGACAGTATGCAGAGTAATAAGTTGGACGGCGACACCTCTCAGGCTTTCAACTAAGGAAAAAATTAAAAAAAAACCATTTGCAACATAGGAGGTTTTCATATATTTATTTACAAAAACATTTGTGTCAGTCTCCTCCTTGCAAGTGTCCAAGGGTTTTCATATCCCTCCCCCACCCCCCTCCATGATAGCTTTGATCGGACAACATAGCTCTTGTAATACAGCTCTCTACTTTTCGATGTTGTGTAAATAAGATAGATATCAAAATCTATAGGTTTAATTTTCTCTATTTTGTTCATAGTGTAGCAGCTAAGTTTAAATGTCATTTATGATAGCATGTTAATTTTTTATTATGTAACATACGATTAAATGATAACTCCGCTATAGTGGAGCTATGATAGAGCCTCATAAGTAATCGTAGAGGTCAGAAAAGAGCTATGTCATCCGCTCAAAACTATTAGAGGAGATTATGAAAACCAATGAACACTTGTAGGGAAGAGACTAACACAATTTTTTTTGGAAGTGGGTATTTGAAAACCCAATGACATGTATGTGGGTTTTTACATTTTTCTCTTCAGCTAAGTACTAGAGACTGATCCATCCTCAAAATTTTTAATAAGATCCTTTTTCCATGGAGGCTATTGATATGATGAGGAAAGCATTTCTATGGAGAGGCATCAAGGTCATTTAAGGAGGCTTGGTCCAAAGTTTGTCGCTCCCATTCATGTGGCTGCTAAGGGCTTTGGGACCTAAAAATCATAAGATGGGCCCTCGGTTTACGATGAAACTGGAAGGATAGATGGCTGTAAAGAAGGTTGCTGGCATCCATTGCTCCAAACTTGGTCGCCCTATTCTCGGTTCAAGCACGCAAAATTCTCTTTCCGTCGTGTTGTTCTTTTGGCCTTTTTCTTGGCCTTCTCGGATCTTTGTACTTAAACTTTTTCTTCTTTTTAATGAAGAGCACGTTCTTGAAAAAATGTGATTCTGTCTCACGCACAAAATTTGTGATCATTAAGGTTTCCGTGCCATTCATGCCTTCATGGTCATTTGTCAATTCAAGCCATGCACAATGACCTATCAAATGAGCTGCGATTCTAAAATCAAGTTTCCTGTGCGGCACGTACTTGTGTATACGATGGTACTGGTAGATGCCAAATTCATTTTCTACTAGTAGTACTATACTACGACGTACGTACTATCATCATAGAGAGGGTCGTGCGAAGCTAAGGGATGGTACTTGTATTAAATTGGCAGTGGCCGGAGAGCTCCGGCGAGAACAGTGTACGAGCGAGTGCATGGCCGCCCGGGGCCTCCTTCTCTGATCCAATAATTCATGGCTGCTGCTCCACGGAGCCGACGAGTCATTCGAAGCGGTGTACAAGCATGCATGCACAAATGCGAAGGGATAGCTGCACAAGCACAAAGAAGAGAAGTCAAATCGTAGTGTACAATTTCACGAACACATGGAACAAAGGCAAATTCTGGGGAAACCCAAATCAAATTTAGGCATGGCCCAAATCGATGTAACGTCACGACACGAAAAACATAGATGGGCCTATCTTTTGGTAGTTCGATTTGGGCTGTTGCCTGTTTGGTGATGATTTGGATGGGCCTATTCTATGTCATTCTATTTTTGGCCCATTTTATCTGGAAGGTCACGAGCAGACCAGCCCATCACTCAGCATGGACGGAACGTCTGGATCAGAGCCCGTTACTTATTTTTTGCCTCGATGATGGCCCGTTGCTGCACTTCCGTTTAGCGTTTTACTGAATCATATATGGAGTATTTCTCAATGTTTCCCACGGAAACTAAAGAAACCTAATACTATGATTTTAGAGTAAATTTCAGAAAACTATTTTTTTATAAGAAAATTTCAGAAAACTATGACTATTTGCACCCGACTTAAAAATTGATCTTGCAAATCATAAGATAGTACATACTATTACATGGACTTGGTACCCCAAATCAGACAGAGCATGTGCTTGCCCATGTGGACTAGCTGATTTCTCGTATCAGCAAAATTATTGGTTGGTGGTACGTACCATTTGATCGCTACTAACGCTTGACGACGTTAAGACCGGATAATATCTCCATGAAACATTTATAAATGCAACGTAGATTAAAAATTTTCAAGCTAAAACGCCTGTTTACTTCGATTTTTGAAAATATGAAGCTGATTGTGATCCACGATTAATTTGGATGGCTTGGCATCCACCTTATCGCCAGGTTGTTTTGATTCTGATCCGTACATGCATACACCTCAAGGCTCAATGGGGATACTCGTACACCGGTACAGTAGCATCGGCCTCCAATTATTTGATGACCCAGCGTGAAAGGAGTCTTGTCTTAGTGGTTAAGACATATGAGTAACACTTTTGAGGTTCTGGATTCGACTCTCTGTGGGAGCGAATTTTTTAGGATTTAACGGCTTTGTGCTTTCAGCGGTAGGCGACGTGGCCGTCGACAGCGAGGCGCCAGTGGTGACTTCGTCAATCTGAAGAATTTGCCGGCTCAGTCTTCGAAGATACTCATAGGGGTAAGGTTTATGTATGTGCGGTCATAGAGTTGAATGTGCGTGCGTTGTGAGTGTCTGAGTTGTACTGTGTAATAAAAAAAAATGATGACCCAGCAGAAGATAATAATAAACCGATGGAAGAAGACAGCCCAACTTTACCATACCCCACCTGCAGCCTGAAAGTCGCCATTGGCCCCACCTCCCGACGCCACAATACCATGCGACTATCTTGTATGGACCCGGTCCACACTCCACGTACGCTCCCTCACTCCAGCGGTTGCCAACGTGCCACTACGAATTTGTGATTCAACAGAGACGTGTAGCCAACTAGTATTATGTGTTGTGCTGTGTGGTTCGCTTTTCTTTAGATAACGAAGAGAGATCCTAATTTGTCAAACAAATTTACATCCCACCCTCTACATCACGTCTTTTTTAACACAAAAGAACTTTGTTTTATTTGATTTGTAGCGTTCATTGCTGATGTAAATTGAGTTACCGATCATGGATTCCTCGCCAGTTGCACATGAATAGGAGCAATATGACTCTATGACCATAAGGCAATATGTCATGTAATAAAAAATGAAGATTGAATTGCTCTTTCTATAGCCACACAATTGACAAGAAACAAGGGTTGATTATTGCATTAACTAATAGGTTATACCGCCAACCTCCTCATCTTCCACCCCCTCATATTGACACCACCTATTAGGAAGCCTTTCATATGTCTAGCTAGCACTTCGCCCTCTTCAGACCCATCTATTGTTGACTGCCATGTACACAGGGCACAGGCGATGATACCTTTTCCTCTCTTGCGTCTCAATACCACAGTTGTTTGCTCCCCCTACATCTATGCGTTATGCTTATTGAGTGCTAAGTTTAGTTATGTTGCATGATCTCCGTGTTACCAGCTCTTGTTATATTTGAGTCTATTAAAAAAAAGGCACCAACTTAGCATGCCAATGGATGCATACCCTCTGAGCATCGAGAAACAATTATAGACATGTTTTTTTTCTTTTCTTTTCTTTTGCGAATGAAAAGGGATTTTATTAAAGTAAGTTGAAGTACAGACCCCTTACATCAAGACGTTGAAAAACAAATAAAACACAAAGAAGAAATCTAAGTAGTTTACTCATCTTCAACATCACTTCTTCGATTGTAACCGCCAAAGAGCAGGAACCAAACCGAAGCCATGTCCTCTCCAATCGCCAATGAAAGACGCCAAACGTTGTTGAAGCTGCAAGATTCACCGTCTTAAAACTCATTGTGAAGACATGTTTTTTCAAGTCAGGATGTTCATTTCGTTTTTTTTCAGTTTCTTCAAAAAAAAAAATTGGGATATCAGTTTCTTCAATTTGGGAAATGAGAATGGAAAGCATTTCATTGCTACTCCAACCCTGCACTGAATGGCAAAGCAACAGCAGCAACCATTTGCGCCAGTTCCATTTGTTGATGGGATGTACATACGCCTGGTCCATGCATATACCAAGGGGAACAAGAGAGAGAGAGAGAGAGAGAGAGAGAGAGAGAGAGAGAGAGAGAAACCGACAGAGAGGAAGAGAGGGAGGCAGAGGCTTCCCTCCAAACTGGGCATATAACCGCGCACGACGCCCGCCGTCCCTCCCCCCACGTTCTCCTCTTCTCCTCCTCCTCCCGGCAACGACACAACACAACCGCGCGCTCGCGTCCCTCCCTTCGCCTCCAGGAGATCGCCACGATCCCAAGAACAGCGCGCGCGATCGACCAGACCAGATCGGCAAGATGAGGGAGATCCTGCACATCCAGGGCGGCCAGTGCGGCAACCAGATCGGCGCCAAGTTCTGGGAGGTGATCTGCGGCGAGCACGGCATCGACGCGTCGGGCCGCTACACGGGCGCGTCCGGCCCGCAGCAGCTCGAGCGGATCAACGTCTACTACAACGAGGCCGGCGGCGGGCGGTACGTGCCCCGCGCCGTGCTCATGGACCTGGAGCCCGGCACCATGGACTCGCTCCGATCGGGGCCCATCGGCGGCATCTTCCGCCCCGACAACTTCGTCTACGGCCAGTCCGGCGCAGGGAACAACTGGGCCAAGGGGCACTACACCGAGGGCGCCGAGCTCATTGACTCCGTCCTCGACGTCGTGCGCAAGGAGGCAGAGAACTGCGATTGCCTCCAAGGTACGTATACATACTGTCACCGATCTCTCGATCTCTTTTTCCTCCTATATATACGGATCCCATCGTGCTCTGTTTCGCGCTTTCGTTATGCGATTGATTTTTAATCGCACGAACGATCCTGCATTTCCGGGTCAATGGGGATCAACGGTTTGAATTTTTGTGTGAATTTTGATTGATCTCGATGTGGCAATGTAATTAGTGCCATTCAACAGGGCAGTTCCAAGTTGGAAGTATCGACAGGCAGTCCTCGATGTGTAGCCGATAGCCTAGAACCAATAGCCATAGATTGATGAATTCAAACCCAGGATGACATGGATTGAAGGGAACCGTTTGACTGTGGCCATTTTCATAGCAAAACAGAAGTGACAGATTCATTTTGGTTGATACTCGAATCTGATATTTGCCAATTGGATAAATTCAACTGAACGATACAATTTGTCATGGGTGGAGCAAAATATTGCTTCCATTCTCATTGCATTGTACAACAGTATGGTATTTTACTGATCAAACGACACGTCCATTGTGGCTAAAATTACCCTATTTGTCTGATTTTCCATGAGAGGACTGGGATCAGGAGAATCAGGGTGTAAGCCACTACGTACCTGCATTCATCTTGGGTGCTTACTGCTTAGTTTCAGTCGAACGAAATTACTTGAGTTTTGTAATGGTTCGCTACACATATACATGTAACTGCAGACTTGACGTGCAAACTTGAAAAAAATACACAATACTGCTTAATGTTAGACAAATTCTGTCATTCCCTTGAGACCTTGACTTGTTGAAGGCACTTTTTTGTCCTGAGTTGTCTCTGTTCAACCAAATGTAGTACTACAGATGGGCAGTTATGCAGAAGAAAAAACAGAGGTCATGTATCACCCTGTTTTTCTCATAACGGGCCCTGCAACTTGTTATTGGAAAACTGGTCCAAGTATTATTTCAACTAATATTTTCTCAGTGGTCCAACAAGCATCATACAAAATTTTCCTTGTCATGCATAGCTATTTAATGTCCCACTAAACTTCAACTAATGCAGCTTAGATGCTTCATTCAATTTAGAAAATAAAGTTATTCTATTGAACAACAAACAAATATCACTGCTATCTGTAAAGATTACCTTTGTTCTACAGACCCCGGTACTGCAGAAATGGTTTCAGTCCTTCGGGTGCTAAACACCTAGGTCAGGTGTTTGTCGGTCATGCATCTCCTATCTTTTTTTTTTAATCCTTTTTTATACGGGGAAAACGTTGCATCACGCGTCGTCGTCTTCTTCTGGTGATGAAGGTTCATGATACAATATCCCAATAATGCACTAATTTGAGTTATGAACTTTTTATTAATGGAGATGTTGTAGGACCAAAGAGCAATAAAACAAGTATCTGTGTTAGTGTCGGTGGTGGTTGCGACGAATGAGACACTAGGACAGTCTGTATCCAGTGGCTGGTGGTTGCCTAGATTACTGATGCTGGGTTGCTTAGCTGCTTAAATTGTTTTGGGACTTACATAACGGGAAATTGGTTTTAATACACCTAATAGAAGTTCAATAGAAACTAACTTACGAAGCTAATTTATACATGTATATGACACAATGATATCGAGAGTCAGGCGCCAAGCAACTGTGGATAATAACTTTTGTATGGTACTGAGCTTGCAAGAATGAGCTTAATTCTAGATATATGCCTCTACAAAAAAAATATTCGATATTTGGACCATTGTTGTTCATTAATTTTCCCTGAGATCAGCAATTGAAAATTGGTGGGAGAGTACTTATAGTGATCTATGGTTGAAGTTGGCCAAAGTCATGAAGCCGCCATCCCAACCTTAGAATGTCGACAAAAGAAGTGTGGAATTTAACGACACGTACTATGGGAATGCCTATTGGACTGCCACTTGTTCTTTTTCCTCCAATACGCAAGATGTGTATCGTTGTATTAAAAAGAAGATTTTGTTTTACAAACTACGATAAACTACTTTTCACATTATTTCTTATCATCAGAGTGCTTGCTTGTACAAATTATAAAGCTCTAACCCATCATCAACCTTAGTTAATATGTTTAACTGATAGATGAGTGGAAAATGATATCTTGTTCTCTGTTTGTTAACTTAAATCGAAACTAACTACTAATTGTTTGTGGTTTGTTAACGTGCATTGCGGCTATCTTGCACGAATATGCCATGAAGAATTAGTAACATTGCTTGTGTTTCTGACAGGATTTCAAGTATGCCACTCCCTTGGCGGTGGCACGGGTTCCGGCATGGGCACGCTGCTCATCTCCAAGATCCGTGAGGAGTACCCGGACCGCATGATGCTCACCTTCTCCGTGTTCCCCTCGCCCAAGGTGTCCGACACCGTGGTCGAGCCCTACAACGCGACACTGTCCGTGCACCAGCTCGTGGAGAACGCCGACGAGTGCATGGTCCTTGACAACGAGGCCCTGTATGACATCTGCTTTCGCACCCTCAAGCTCACCAACCCTTCCTGTAAGTGCATCTGGATTCTTGCTGCAATGTATATGCAGGTCTCCAATTGGCCAACAATCTAATCCAATTGCTCATGCAGTTGGTGACCTGAACCACCTGATCTCTGCGACGATGAGCGGCGTGACGTGCTGCCTGCGGTTCCCGGGGCAGCTGAACTCCGACCTGCGGAAGCTGGCGGTGAACCTGATCCCGTTCCCGCGGCTGCACTTCTTCATGGTCGGGTTCGCGCCGCTGACGTCGCGCGGGTCGCAGGGTTACCGCGCCCTGACGGTGCCGGAGCTGACGCAGCAGATGTGGGACGCCAAGAACATGATGTGCGCCGCCGACCCGCGCCACGGGCGCTACCTCACCGCCTCCGCCATGTTCCGGGGCAAGATGAGCACCAAGGAGGTGGACGAGCAGATGATCAACGTGCAGAACAAGAACTCGTCCTACTTCGTGGAGTGGATCCCCAACAACGTCAAGTCCAGCGTCTGCGACATCCCGCCCGTGGGCCTCTCCATGTCATCCACCTTCGTCGGCAACTCCACCTCCATCCAGGAGATGTTCCGTCGCGTCAGCGAGCAGTTCACGGCAATGTTCCGCCGCAAGGCTTTCCTTCACTGGTACACCAGCGAGGGCATGGACGAGATGGAGTTCACCGAGGCAGAGAGCAATATGAACGATCTCGTCGCAGAGTACCAGCAGTACCAAGACGCCACCGCCGAGGAGTACGACGACGAGGAGGCCGCCGGAGACGAGGAGAACGCCTGAGATCGTATCAGTGTCCTGCTGCCCCGGCTCTGCATACCTACGACCCAATACCCGTGCATAAGTTTATCTGTGTCCTGCTTCGTGTTCGTTAACGTTACTGCTGCTAGCTTATGTGTATATGTACTTTTTGCTTCTGGCGCTTGTTGCACGTTTGTTTTTTTCACATACCGGGAAGTAATTTCTGTTCTGTATATGCTAGGAACCTCTACTTTATTACTACCATCAAATTAAGGTGCTCCTTTTTTACCTTTTATTTTATATCCGTTGCGCACTTGTGATAGTTCATGTCAGTGTACAATACATGCAACCAGCTCGTTCATTCATTGTGCAGTTTATTCATACTGATGCTTGTGTATGTATGCTAGTAGCATTTGTGGTCTCCATCATAAGCATCATGTTGATCATGGAATGGGGACTACTTCCTGTTGCACGTTTCTGCATCTATTTCTATAGCTGATCAGTGCGTACATGACGAAGAATCGAATGATATTTTCTCTGAAGTTCGAGGCGCGGCTCTACTTCCTCGTTGCACATCCATCTGCTCTGCTCTCCTCCTGTCTGAAACTCTGAAACCGACCCAGCACGATGTTAAGGGTAACAATGCCTGAACGCCGTACTCTCCTGCGCGTTCGAGAAAAATGCCTGAACGCCGTACAGAAACAGAAGGGCGCTTTCTCTGCAGCCTACAGTGCTCCATGTGTTGCCTGTTGCCCTCTCAGTTGGCTCGGCACAAACAAAAGCTAGTTCTGGTGGTCGGAGCACTGGACTGGATGTATTCTAATACCTCTTGCCCGCCGCCAGTAAGATCCACTCACCACTCAGGCCATGTCGTGCTGCTTTAGTGACTAGTGAGACCATCATTTGTTCATTTGACTGATGTAGTGATGCTATCGCTCAACGGAATGACACCTGATGAAATCCGATATATAAATTTGCACGTCTCCCAGACCTCTTCCCGTTCTGAAACTGGAAGCAAAGTGGATCACGTAGACCTTCAGGTTTCAGTCCTCTTAGCACTGAGTATTTCATTGTCGCAATGCTATATTCATCTGCCTATCAGCTAGAGCTCTGAACTCTGATCACATTCTTTTCATCCCTCCATGAGCGGAGATAAATACGAGGGATGTCATCCTTTATGTATTTGTACAAAATAATCCAATTTCTTTGCTAAATGTACAGGCAATATAACCCCAAAACTTCTGACACAAAAAGGGGCCCCCTATAGCAAAGAGAGGAATGACAGAAGTTTCAGTTAAGCTGCAACACGCTCCAGATTCAGGAAGAAACACCTCCTCGTCAATGAGGTTCGTTATGGATATCTACTGCACTGACGTTCTGGCATTCTAAGTCGTCGTCGTGGAGGAATCTGCATCTGCTTTTCCAATTCACTCTCACGCAAAATGTCCCTCAACCTTAATACTATTTGTATTCCTGAGGTTTCGGCAGGCAATTAACAGGCAAGTGCCGAAGTGCTTCTGATGGAATTTTCCCTGTGATAACAACGGCAACCTTTTTTCTGAGATTTTTTTACCTTTTTTTGACAGAAAACATAAGGGGATTTCCCCTGCTGTACTTTATTAATTAGTTGTTAGCATTTATGTACAGGAAAAAGAAAAACTTTACAAAGAAGCTGCCAAAGTTCCATGTCTCGCTTGAGACTTGGCTTCGCTCTATACATAGTCAGTGAGAGGAATGACTTGGCTTCGCTCTATTCCTGTCCAATGACTTGTTGAGCTGCAACAAAGAAACAAATGCAAGTCAATACAGAATTTCGCACAAAGATTTACATATGATACCTGTGTCATACCTTAGGTTGCTTCATTTTGTTGATGACACACTTCTTCTGCCGATTGTTTTTGTGCAGCTTGTTCTTCCCAAAGTTTAACCTAGAAGTCAACTCCGGACTAATCCTGGACATAGGACAGATCATATGTCTTACCCAACAACAGCTTATGAAACGTTATGGGTCAAAGTTCACCATAATAATGTATATGTGCAACAGAAACTGCTCTTAAGAATATACCATATCGGTCCGGTTACAACACCCGTTTCATCAACAACATCTTCAGCAAGTTTCAGGATAATCGATGTTAGATCCGGTCCTGGTCTGATATTGCCAGAAGCCAATTCACGACTCCCTTCAGTCGAGTGTCTATACTCCCCAAAAGTCAACTTCTCGGGATTACCTCTGAAAATGTAGGATAACAATTCAGTTAACAAAGGCTTCCCCATCATATGCATGAAACAGAAACTGCATATTTTTTAAGAACATACTGTATAGGTCTGTTTACTTCCATTTCATCCTCATTATCATCAGAAGTTATTTCACAGCGACCCCGAGCCAAATGCTTAGAGCGCCAACCCAATTCATAAAATTTGTCCCTCACAAGAGCTACGGCAAACTCCATGATCTTCATGGAGGTAACTGAGGCACCAAGACTTTTGTTCTCAAGCATCCACTCAGCTTCCTTTCTGATTCCCTGATCGCCATTGTTTTAACAATTTAGCAAGAAAGTTTGTGAAAATCAGGTAACAAGAACTACATTAGTGTTTGGTTTTCGGTCAAGACAGGGATGTACCACGAGGGGACCACAAATATCAACACACCAATTCCCTTCGAAAATCAAAGCATTGAAGGCCCAATGTCGAACATGTTGGCTTAACTTGTACTCGTCATTGGAAACATGGTACCCCTTGCTCAGCCAGTGACTCTGCAATTCAGCCTCCTTTGCAATACACTAAAAAACATCCATAATGATCAATAGAACAAACTAGTTAGCAATTTCCAATCATGAAAACAAATAAGAACAAATTTGGTAAGCTCGAAAGAATGGCTTGGGTGGGATAGCCCATTCAGATTGTTAAGCAATATATACTGTAGCAGCATCTTTGAAAAAGGGAGATCTTGGTTCGCCGACGTCCTGTACAAGATGTAACATATACTGATGGATATTACTGCTCAGCCTGGTAACATCAGCAGAACAAATATCGTCGTCCTTCGCATCCTGACACAAGGACTGAAGCTTCTCCTCCATTTTCAAACACTTTAAAAGAAAGAAGCCACCTCTGTTTATTTAGTTCTTTTAAATTTGATTTTAAAACCATTTCATCATACGCAAAAGAATGAAGCCACCTTTGTTTATTTATTACTTTCCAATTTGATTTTACGACCATTACATCATACACAAAAAGAAATAATCCAAAGTGAAAAGGTGCAATTTTAGTAGGCTACTGCATATGAAAACCATCTTATGATGTTCCGTGATCAATAACGTCGCAATGACAACTCTTAAAGATGATTCCAGGCACAACAGAAAATTTCCTACCAAAAAATTGTTTGTACCAGACTATTGGGCTCCCATCCTTATGTTTCTACAATATTACGGTCTGACTCAGTCCCCTATGTAAATTTACAATGTATACTAACATCTTGCCGGCGTAACACGATGTCTTGTAAAATTCCACATAGATTATTGTATCAAAGTCCAGAGCAAGTTTATACGTACAGCTAGACAAATCTACACGATGCCAGACATTGCATGGGGAGTTTGCAATGTCTTTGATTGTTTTGCTGGTTGATGCCTGAAACGTCGTGTGAGATTGTTTTCGCGGGCTTTGGGAGCCTGCAGGTGCTGAGTTTTGGGTACGCGTGGACTGCATCCGAGTTGATGTTGGGCCATATGGGCTGGTGCTTCTGTTAATTGTATGATGTGGCCGGATGATGGGCGGCGATATTTGTCTGAAGTACGATGCGGAAACCCTATACATAGCGGCGCGCTACTCGTAGCCATCGGGTAGCGCGCTTTAAGATTCGTGCGCGAAACAAATCCGACGGCGGCGACGCGTCTTCTTCCTCACCTTCGTTCTCCCTCGCCGTCGACGCGCCCGGCGAAGCCGGGTTAGCGCGGGAGTGGACGGCGGCCGCGGATCCGGCGGCGGGAGCCGCCAGAGACGGAGGAGACGGGCGGGGCGGGGGCGAACACGGCGACGGGCCCGGCGAAGCCGGGTTAGCACGGGAGCGGGCGGCGGTCGCGGATCCTTTAGTCGAACATTTGGAGACGGAGGAGGAGGGCGGAGCGGGGGCGTCTCGCCGGAGAATCCTTTAGTGCGCAGGGGTTTGTACCCTAGAATCCTGGTCTGCCTCCACCGGACATAGAAAGCGGCGTCATTCCCCCACGAGTTAGCGCAGCGGCGGTCGAGGGCGGCGGCGGAGGCGGCGGGGACGCCGCCGGAGCTGGGCGGGAGGCGGAGGCGGCGGGGGCATCACGTCCCGACGGGTTAGCGCGGCGGCGGCCGAGGGAGGCGGCGGGGGCGCCGCCGGAGCCGGGTGGGAGGCGGAGGCGGCGGGGGCGAGCACCGCGGCGGCGTCCCGAGGAAGAAGACGACGCCTTCCGTCGTGGGCCGCCGTGGGCAGCGCTACACGTCGGCTCGCGGTAGCACGAGGTACGTATAGGGCGTCCCAGTACGATGTGCAGCTCTGCTCTCGTCCTGTGAGTCTGTGACGAACTCTGAATCTCACCCAGCACGATATGTTCTTGTTCACACTGACACATTGCAATTCACCTCATCATGTGTGCAAACCATCTGTCAAAGTTTTCGACCGAAATAGTGCAGTTGTTGTGTCCGAGAGACATCGTCCTAGCAGCAATCACAAGGTATGCCTGAACGTGTTACAGAAACAGAAGGGCGCTCTCTCTGCAGCAAGCTCCATGTGTGTTGCCTGTTGCCTTCTCAGTTGGCACGGCACAAACAAAAGCTAGTTCTAGTGGTCGAGGCACTGGATGTATTCTAATACCTCACCTTGGCCGCCGCCCCAGTAAGATCCACTCAGGCCATGTCGTGCTGCTTTAGTGAGACCATCATTTGTTGATTTGACTGATGTAATGATGCTATCCCTCAACAGAATGGCACCTTCTGAAATCTGATAGCTATTGCACGTCTCGCGGACCTTTTCCCGTTCTGAAACTGGAAGCAAAGTGGATCACGCAGACCTTCAGGTTCCAGTCATCTCTTAGCACTGAGTGTTTCAGTGTTGCAATGCTATGTTCATCTGCTTATCAGCTAGAACACTGAACTCTGATCACATTCTTTCCATCGTCCATGAATGGAGATAAATACGAGGGATGACCTCCTTTATGGATTTGTACAAAACAATCCAATTCATTTGCTAAATGTACAGGCAATCTAAATCCAAAGCTTCTGACAAAAAAAAGTGGCCCTGCTGCAAAGAGAGGAGTGACAGAAGTTTCAGTTAAGCTGCAACACACGCACTAGATTCAGGAACAAACACCTCCTCGACAATGAGGTTCGTTCTGGATATCTACTGCAGTGATATCTACTGCAGTGACATCCTGGCATTCAAGTCGTTGAGAAATCTGCCTCTGCTTTTCCAGTTCTCGCTCACGCAAATGTCCCTCAACCTTAATACTCCCTGAGATTTTGGCAGGCAACAGGCCAGTGCCGAAGTGCTTGTAAGGGAATTTTCCCTGTGAACAACGGCAACCTTTTTTCTGAGATTTTTTTTTTTACCTTCGATACCAACGCCATCCTCTTTCTGATATTTTTTAATGATTGGAACAAGGGAAGAAGAAAGCACAGGAATATGAAGGGGGACTTTGGAACGCGGGATTTTTTTCCTGTTCCTGCGTTTTTCTTATGAACAGTCAACTGATTCCTGTGAAATTCCTGTACAATTCCTGCGAAAATCCTGCGTTCCAAAGGGGGCCGAAAGGGCGTCCAATATCTCCACATGAGTAGTTGTAACAGCAACTTGTGCCAACAGTTTTAAGGGGGATAAATATTGAGGAGTTTTACGGTGCCCTATATCAGTGATATAATACCACCAGTATTTAGTGGTATTTATGATTCGACGATTCAGATTGTTTCCTTTTTCACCTCTAATACCACTAGTATTTTTAAGTGGTATTAATAATACCAGGTCATTTTAGGAAAGATAAACTAAATGGCAACTCTGTAACTCTTAATGGTGAAATCTTTTTCCTAACAAAACAGTCATCAAGTTCGGTAGCGGCAGCGGATCTTCGAGAGTTGATTCCTGAATTCGGCGGGGGCTTTGATTCAATGCGGCCAAATCAAAAGTAAATGACAGTGCTTTACCTAGGAAGCCATTACTAGGCACTACATAATCAAATCCTTGAATTTCGGTGTTGCAAACATAGAAAAGAACGACATGTTCTTGGTGAGTTGCCCCTGCAATTGTAGTCAGATCCGAAGCTGATTCCAGATATTCGTGGCGGCAGGGTAGGGCCGCTGTTACGGGATCGGCGGCTACGATGATCTTTTTTTTTTTTTTTTTGCAACCAGGGGCTACGATGATCCGCTCGGTAGGCTAGGCGCACGATAGAGAACAAGGGCCGCCGTGCACCAGCTGCTGGCTGGCCATGTTCGCTCCTCCGGCCATGGACGTCTACAGCATGGATCGTGATTTCGTTTCGGCGGCGGCAGCCGGCCGTTGTGATTTGTTTGCGCCCCAAAAGGATAATTGCATCGTGTTTCCCTTATGATGGACGAAATAAATTTAGTTAATATATGTATCAATTACAAAAGTACCCCATGAGATACCACTGGTATTATACCAGTGGTATCGGGCACCGTAAAAGTGCTCATAAATATTTGCTATAGTACTGGTGCAACATGTCCAACTGATTTACACATGTACTTTTTCAGAAGATTTCCCTCTCTTTTCATTTTGTTAAAACTAATGGATCTTTTTTTTTTGTGCAGAAGTTGAAATCTGACTGAATACATGTGAACATGTACAGTGGATAACCTTCAGTTGTGGCCTCCTAGGAAAACTCAAAAGACTTAAGAAAAAGAAAAATAAAGCGCCTGGGTAAAGGCATTTGATATTTTTCCTTGCCAGATTTGACTAAAGGCAGATACGGTAATTCGAGCTTTTACTTTGCTCGGGGTACGTGTTTTAATTTTCTGTTAGTATTGACAATGACGCGTAGTTGTACACAAAGACCTCGATGACTTGTTGACAATGATAGGCATTAGGCAATCCCTGCACCATGCATTGTGAGGCAGGTTAGAAAAACGCAATGTCTAATGGGTGGCGCGAACACCATCCATATTTCCTCCATTTTAGAATCGAGTAAGATAAATAGAAGGGAAGTTCACGGATAGCGTGGCGGTGATACCAGACAGACAATCACTGTCAACTTAACTTTATATAAGATAGTAGAGATATCAAAGTAACGCCAAAGAAAAAAAACAGAGCAAATTCGTTAGATGTCATGTGCTGAAGTTCTAGCAATTCCATTTGGGCCTTTGGATAAGGTAAAAGTTTGGTGCAGCTATGTTTTCGGGTTAATTGGATTCATGCCATTATAATTTCTCCGTTTCTGAGATATCCCATTGGTATTCTTGATATTAGAACGGTACCATTACAAATTTGACTAAATTTGAACCATGCCATTTTATACGTATGAAAACGCTTTAGGCCCACCTACAGATGACTGTATTTTGGTATGTCCTGAAATGCTCCCGCCTGTCTTCTTCCCATGGACGCCACCGCCACCACCTGCCCCCTTCGCCATCGCCGGATGTACCGGCGCTCCTCGTCCAGCTACCCACACGCCTTGCGCCCGCGCCCGCCCCTGCGGCTGCCTCCTCGCCGTCTGTCGCGTCAGTTCCCGCGCCTCGACCCTGCCCCTCCGGCCCTCCCGTAGGCCGACGACGCCTCGTCCGAAGCCGCGCTCACCAACCCACGGCTCCGCCTCCAACGCCTCGCCGAGGAGTTCCGTGCGCCGGCTGCTGTACCTTTGGCCCCAGTCTTCTTCTCCGGTGCGAAACCCATATCCCTCCACTACCTGCCGCCTGCTCCAAATACTGCGTCTGTCCGCTGCGGTCTTCTTCTTCGCTTCAGCCACGGCCATGAAGTCGCAGATGCCGCTCCTGTCCGCGTTGGCCTCGGCCATGAATTCGCATATGCTGCTCCTGTCCGGGCACGCCAAGTCCAGGCGCGAGGAATTGATGGCGCGGCCAAGTTCTGCTTGCCGTGTGCTCCGACGAGCAGCAGGTTGTGCAGCACAGGCATCCTATTCACGCCCAAGACATTAATTTATCTTCCCAGTCAAGATTCAATTCTCAAGCTTCCCGATTCACACCCTTTTTCTTGCGTGATGCACTTGAAATTTCCATCTCGCGTGTGGGATTGGGGCAACTCGGATGGAGATGAACAGAGAAGAGGTAGAGGAGAACGACAAGGGGCAAATTTGATCCATACGAATCATGTGTACACACATACAGTAGAAAAAGATGGAAAATACGTAAAGCATGGCATGGTTTCAATTATAGCAGAATTGTAATGGTACCGTTCCAATATCAAGAATACCAATGGGATATCTAAAAAACGGAGAAATTATAATGGCATGAATCCAATTAACCCATGTTCTATATACACAAAAGACAAATTATGCACCAAAAAAAAAAGTCTCTCGATCTAGCAAAACAAGATTTTATGATTCCCTTGAAGATTTTGCATGGATGTAGAGCAAATTTTACACTGAGCCTTTAACGATTATGGGGGAAAAAATCCATGTATAGCATGTTTTCACTTGAGAAAGGCACAGGTCTTCGTCGTTCAGACACCAGCTTGTACGCACCGGAATGATGAGCACGATCATTTACATGTGCTCGTGAATCCAATTATCCGGCGCCGACGGAGAAACTTCTGAACGTACTCCGATCCATAGCGGCCTTCCGAATTTCCTAGCGGTTGATGCTGACTGACCTGCATCTATCAGCACCAGGGATCATGGAGTGCGCGACGACGACTGATTCGGAATCTATCACGCAGGGCACTGTTATTTCCGTGAACTGAAAGTGGCCGCCGAGGACTCACGTTGCCTTGGTCATACGGTACTGAAACCAAGTAGTTAGGGTCAGATCACGCAGTTATGTCACATGACCAGCGTGACATGGACGACCTGGAAAACTAGACTATTGACGACGACTCCATCGACGTACCGTGCGTGTTTTAGCGTGTCCCACGTTGGCGGCCTCCTCCCAAACCTCTGCTAATTACTCGATATATCACATGCGAAAAAAGGATCATACTAGTAGTTGCTTCTCTGAAAAAAGCATCTTAATCTTACGTCAGTTTATCGCTCCTATGCCTTCGTTCAGGTTAGCTCAGCACGGAGAAATCTGTGAATCTTGTGGTTCGCCAACTTCGGTGAGGAACCACGCAAAGGTTGCTTGCGAGAGCCGGTTAGCGCCGCAACAGAATCGTCTCGCTAGTAACCTGACGAACCAGTAACCTGTTCGTTTCGCTGCAGCTGCAGAAAAATAACTGCGAACACTGTAGCTGCTGATGAAAACACTGTAGTTGCTGCTGAAGAAATAACTGCGAACATTGTAGCTGATGCAAAGCAGCTGCTGCAAAGCAGCGAGACGAACACGTTGTATTCAAAGCTTGTGACAACGACAATAAAAAAATGTACGGGTCACTCGTTTTCGTTAACTGTGTTCTTTGCATATCATGAACCTTGATTCTCCGTCAAAATCAGCATTATTTTAGAAGATCGTGGAGGATGTTGCATATCTGTCAACCAGCCGTCCGTCAGAAACACGACGAGTCGCAAGATATTGCAAGCAAGCACGTGACGATCCTAGTTTAAAATTGCGTTGACCTTACACCATGGATTCTAGAATTAAGGCATGCCTTTACTACGCGCTGATTTGGATGATTAGTTAAGTTCCACATAGAACTATGAATACATAATTCAATTTTATGTTATGGCCAAGAGTCTACTCTCGATCAAATTGGTCATAGTTAGGGTGCGTTTGGATGGAAGAATCACTTCACGGTCAAACTCTAAACTTTTATTGTCTGAATCAAGTTGAAACGTTTCTCTGTTTTTAACTAGAAATGAGAATCACCTAAATAGGTGTTTCGAGTGATTCTATAGTTCATTTTGTGAAACGTTTCACCAATTATGGATCAATGGCCAAACATTTTCAGTGATTCTTCTGTTTCAGGTTGTGAAACATTTCTGGATTGATTTGAAACGTTTTTTTTATTATAGGTGAATCTGAAGCTGTACCGAACGCACCCTTACTTTAAACGGCACCATTCACATCAATAGGAATTAGTTCTAGGAGTCGAGCACTAGATCCATAGGTTTAAGGATTTCACCAGATCATCAAATCCTGAGTTATAGTCTAGTTGTATGCTCAAACCCTGACTTATAATTTAATTGTATGTGCAACTTAGTTCTAGGAGTTTTATTGATTTTTGTGTACTACACAATGATGAAACAAGAGACATATTTGGTGGTTTTCTAAGGCATACAAATTAGATGGATGTGTGTCTTGACGCAGATCTTGGATCATGCTTGGATTGAAGTTTGATATTTTATTGAGAATTCCATGATCCAAATTACAATTGCTCAATATATGTCACTTATTTTTGCACACCAAAGATTTCCTAAACTTCTTATATGAGATTAGAAGAAATATTTACCTGTCTCATCTGTTCTCAAAAACCACCACCATGACCCTCAACCACTCTCTGAAAACCGTCTCAACACGCTCCCATTTCAAATTTAGCCGCCGTTCCCAAAACACATGGTCTAATTTTAGAAAAGAAAAACGACGTGAAAAAAAAACCCCGAAATTCTAAACCCACCGCGCGCGTCCCCACAGGCGACAGTTCTGCCTGTGCTCGGCGCACGCCCCCAAAAGTCGCGAAGTCCTCGCCCGCCCAAGTCACCTACCCAAGACGAACGAACACCAAACCCAACCGAAAAGCCAAGAACCCAAATCAACCCGGCGCGGCCGCCGGCGTCCCCCTATGCTCGCCGGCGACGGGCGTGGCCGCCGATGCCCAGCCCCGATAAGGACCGCCCTTCCGGCCGTCTCGGCCGCCTCCTCGCCGCGCTCCGCCCTTCCCGCGCCGGGCCCCTCCCCGTCCAGACCGGCTTCCCCACCTCCCTCGCCGACCTCGTCGTCAAGAACCATGGCCGCCTCAAGAAGCAGCCGTCCCCGTCCTCCAAGCGCAGGAAGGGTGGCGCCTCTGCATCCCCCTCTCCGTCACCTTCGCCGTCCCCTCCGCCTTCCTCTCCACCCCCGCCGCCGCCTCCTCCGGCGGCTGCCGTCTCGCCGTCAGAGCGGGCAAGGCCCGATCTTGCGCCGGTCCGGGCCGTCCGCCGCGAGAAATCCGACGCCTTCGGCCTTGGCCTGGGTTTCCTCGCCGTCAGCGGCGTGGTGTCCCTCGCTCTGCTCGTGATCTGGAGCAGGAAGGTGGTTGCGGCCGTCACGGTGGCATCCTTCTCGCTCTTCTTGCTCGAATCCCTGAGGTCTTCATTGCTCCGCCGGCGGTGGCAACGGCCGCGGCCGCAGCCGGAGGCGGTCGAGAGGCAGCTTTATTTGGACGGCCGCGGGCGCGTCTCGCCGATCCGGGAGGTGGAGGCGGAGACAGAGCCGTCGCGGCCCAGCTGCTCGGATTCCGACAGGGGAATCGAGGCCTCCGTCTTGTCCAATGAAGAAAAGAGCGGCGTCCTGGACGAATCAAGCGACCCGAAGGCGAAGACCAAGAAGAGGTCGTGGAAGAAGCTGATCGCCAGCGCCAAGAAATTGCACAAGGGGAGGAAGAATAAAGAAGCGAATTGTTCAGGTTCTTTCCGAGGCGAGGGCGACCACGCGGATGCCATGGCAGGCTCTTTCCGCAGCGAGGGCGACCACGCGGATGCCATGGCTGTAGGCTCTTTCCGCATCGAGGGCGACCTTGCTGATGCCGCGGCGAGTGGCAATGTCACGGCGACGGAATCCTCAGGTTCTCGCCGTTGCGTGGCCAATCAAGCGGATGTCGTGGAGGATGCCATTGCCAATGCGCCAGCTGATCTCATCGAGGAGGCGGTGGCGGAGGCGGAGGAGGAGCAGGGCAAATCGGGATTCCGGTTTCCAGCTCTGATTCTCGTGGCTGTCGTCCTCATCGGCCTGGTGGCCGGGAAGCTCCCGGCCGTGGCGTTCACGATGCTGTGCGCCGCGTTCTTCAGTTCGGTTCGGAGATTGCCTTGCCGTGGCGGTGGATCGCGGTGGAGGCGATTGGAGCTTCCCGTGTCGTAAAAACCCCTCAGATCCTTGTAAATTAGCGGGGGTAACAAAAAAGAGCAGGAAAATACGTGTTTATTCAGTTGCTGTTGTTCTTGCATTGCATCTTGAATCGAGCAACAACAAGTGCAAACGATTAACTTAACTGAATTGGTATCTTCTTGGTTGTCTGAAACAATTTTAATGTACAGTGCGTTTTTACATCCCATTGTCATTGGTGCGGCCGCTCTGTTATTAAGACCCCACAAAATATTCTTCCTCGTGACCGCATAGCGGCTAACTGAAATCCATGCTCAATCTGTTGCCTTATCCAATAACTTTCGACGCACTGATTCTTTTCTTAACCATGTTTGATGTTTGGAACTTTGGATGCAGTAACGTGAGCTTGGCGCAAACGAGATTTGCAATTCAGGGTCACATCCATATTCCCTCATGAAGAAAGACTTGGGACTGTTCCACATTCTCTTGCCGGGGCTCGCCCCTTGTATAGCAAAGACAAAAGCTTCAGCCTCGCGGTTGTGATCCGCGCCTAAAACCTCGCAAGACTTTGGATTCTTGCTCGCGTGGACCACGAACGAACGAAGGCAGCAACCAAAAAGCCTGTGAGAGCCATCATTCCAGTTCCCAGAGCCGGCAGGCAGACAAGGCATCCCCAGTTTCCTGAATCATGAAGCGTTCGGTCGGTTCGGCGGCATCGCCGTCTCCGGTCCGGCCTGTCCTCGCGCTCGAGGACCACGTGAAGCGTGCCGCTAGGGATGAAAGCGGGGAAAAGGGTTAAATCGTTTTCAGTTTTATATTTTTTTTTCGATAGCGAAATCGTTAGCGGTACTTGCGGAAATAAATACGACGTCGGTATTACGGGAAGATTGAAAATGAAATTAGCATGACAGAAATATGCGGTATCGAACGGGAATCGATAATAAATGTCGGTAACACAAATCACAGTGAATTTGTTCTGTTTTCACGTGACAGGAAGGAGCTTGATTTCTTTCCCTAATTACATTAGGCATTCCTGGTGGAGCCAATCTTTTTTGACACGCGGGAAGGGAATGCTAAGATTAGGATTAGACCAATCTTGATTTATTGCCTATTTTAATGTAAAATATTATATATATATTTGATTGACTAAACTACGGTAAAATATCAACGGTAATTTCCGTCTTAAAACGGAAATTGTCGGAAACGATCGGTAAAGTCTAAAATTATTTTCATTTTTGTTTCCATCAAATACTTTTATTTTTGTTTCCATTTTCTCGGTATTTCATTTCCAGCTACCACGGTCGGAGAAGTCGGAAACGAACCTCAGTTAACCGATAAATTCCGTTTTTGCTTTCATCCCTACGAGCCGCCACGTCTCGGCGGGTTTGTGCAAGCTCGCGAGTCCGCGCAGGCTTTTTATCTGATTTGATGAGGGAGCTGCCCTGCCGCCCGAATCGGAACTGGCGCCGGCCGACCTCGCTGCTCCGCATTTGCTCGTTTCGTGCTGGCCTCTTTCCCGAAACGGCGGGGGACGGCCTTGTCGCCTTGCCAGGTTTTGTCTCGCCCGTGTTGGTGCAAGTGCGGTTACGTGACATTCACATGGGGTGTTTTTGGTTTCGGCGAGAGCATGTGCACTGTGCAGTACTACTGCGATGGATGGACGTTTTGGTTGCAACGGCCACAACGCTCCAGACCTGTGCTTGGAGTGGAGTGGAGGAGTACATATAATCCTGATGAGAATTGACGCCATCGAGCAAAGCAAGTCCATTTACCGCAAACTGCAGTGCGCGTCGCTGGTTTGGTAAATCAGAAGCACCCGTTCAAAATATTGCAAGTCAAGCGCTGATCCTGCGCGCGCTGCAATACGATAGGGGGATTGCAAACAAATCCGCTTCTCCTTTTTCTTTTGTCCTTTTTTCAGATCATCAAATCCGTTTCCCTTTGACTGCTGCAGGAGGGAACCGAACAAACCAAACCATGCTTTTCCTGTGAGCCTGGCCACGACGACGATAGGCTGGCCGCTTAAAATTCTCGCGACCAACGTAAGCTTTGACAGTTTCTTCTCGGTGGGTATCTATGCCTCTATGGACTACGCGTTCGGTGCTTCCATGAAGTCAAGCCGGTAATTAGGGTGGAAGTGTGCGTCGTACCGACAAATCTGCATCAGCGGTTGTTTTCTAGTGTACTAGTAGTAGTGTATTGGGCGTGATATGTGTTTATTTTTCTTTGTGATTATTCGGAAGTTTCAGCAGTTTTCGTTGCACATGTTCTGGGGTCAAAGTGTTTGCCGTTTGTTTTTGGTTCATGCCGTCAGCGTCTGGGCTTTGTTTATGTGCCAATATAACCAGTTAACTTGACTGTCGCTTTCGTCCAGATTGTCTTAATTAGAATCACGGTTAGTTATCCGCTCGGATCTAAAATAGTCGCAAAAATAAGGCTGTTCGGCAGGCTGCAGCTGCGGCTGCGGCTGCAGAAAAATAACTGTGAACACTATAGCTGCTGTTGAAACACTGTAGCTGCTGCTGAAGAAATAACTACGAACACTGTAGCTGCTGCTGCTGCCTGCTGCAAAACATACAAACGAACAGACTGACACTAGCTTTGAGTAGACTGGGTTTTTTTTTTTGGCTGACATAGTACCGTTGGAATTCTGTGTTCGTTTCGTCTAGCATTTGATTCTCATCTGCAGAGTAACGCCAGAAACATCGTATTCTACAACCTTTGTGTGTATAATGATTTGTGTGGCGCTGTTTCCCTCCAAGGTTGCAACCATGACAAGCAAAATTGATGAACGCGCCGGAGCAACTGGGAAAAGATTGTGTTAGTTGTAGATTTTTTTTTTTGAGCAAAGTGTTAGTTGTAGATGAAATGAAACTTTAAAAAATATAGAAAAAGTGGTGGTAGATTGAACGTTAATCCACTCTTGACTCTTCGTAATCGCCTGGTGAAATATGGGTTTGTGGGCTGCCACCGTATATCCGTCGCCTCTGCGGCCTTCCGACAGAACAAAGGATGGTCCAGGAGTTATTACAAGCTAGGCAGCCCATCAAGGGGTCATTACTTGTGCGGCCCACATTGTAATAAGCCACGTGCGGCCTGACAACCCAGTTCTCCCGAGTCCTAGTAGCTGGTTCGTCGACCCCCCATGTAGGCCCAGGCACTGCAAGGCCTAGCTGGTGGCCCTGAGTAGTTTTTCTGCACGGGTGAAATTCAGCGGAGTTGGGTGGATTTTTTTTTTCTGATGCAACGAGTTGGGTGAAATTAGCTCGTGATTTTTTTTTACGAAATAAAAGTCGGTATAACTATTTCTGCTCAAACTTGGCGGGCTCACCGGCAGATAATCGGCTGTACCGGGTCTCCGTTCTCCAGTTACCCGATCACCCCCTGTCGGTGCAACGAATTCCACGCGCATTGAATGCTAGGAGACCCGTCGCCGTCTTCGTGTCATCGTGTGAGCGGAGCTCGTGGCCGCCGCTACTGCTGCCGCGCGGAACGGAGCACGTTGCTACCCTTGATCACGATGACTATCTACTGTGCTCTGATTAGCGTCTCCATGCATATCGCGCGCAGGGGCTATGATAGATGAGCTTGAGAGCGTGGTTGCTCGTGTACACGTGTGCTCAGCTCGTCCGTCGCTCTCTCGATTAAGCGTTGTTGTTTATTGGCAACGTGCGCTGGCCCATGTTGTTTGCCATGTTCAGTTAATGTCACTCTCGAGTAGAAGGCGCGAAATAGTAGATGTTCGTACAACCAGAGCTTTCGTTGATCTGTGCCTAATTGCCGCGTCACTAGTCGTTACTTGCACGATTTGAGAAGATAGAAAGGATATACCCTGCCGACAATCGGCATCGATTCCTAGCTGCTGTCATGCACTCCGCCACGACTAAAACCGGTGACATTATTCCAGCCGTTGAAGAAAAGCACGTGAAAACTTTGAAGAACAGGACGCGATGTTCGACGACGTTCTCGTTCCACGCAACAAGCGCAGTAGCATTTTATTCATTCATTCAAGGTCTATACGTGTACATGCATGTGAGATGCATGATACACATCACCAGTAGTACATTACATATTGCCACACTTTATTTATCACGCACGATATATAGCATCACACAAACTGAGAATGGACACGCCCGGCCATAGAATACGTAGCACGCACAAGGAGACAGAGCTCGTCGACGTACGCCCAACCGACGATCGATCGATCCGTCGGTGGCTCGTCGACTCGGCTCAGCTCACGCGCACGTAGATCATCGTCGCTGGATCATGGGCAGAAGGTGATCTCGTAGTTTGTCCCCGCGGGGCACGTGTAGACGGTGCCGCGCGTGTCCTTGGGGTACGTGATCGTCTGCGGGCACGCCTTCTTGAAGTACTCCGTCCCGTTGTTTGGCCCGCAGCTAGCCTTGCCGTCGCACGGGTTGCTGCACCCGGCCTTCTGCCGCTGCTCCGACGGGCAGTTGAACGTGATCTCCTGCACCGGGCACGACGGCCCGCCGCGGGAGCACTTGCTTCCGGCGGCGGGGAGGAACGCCATGGGCGCGTTGAAGCCGTGGACGAGGGAGATGTCGAAGTAGTCGAGGCCGCCCTTGGTGGACGCGAGCGAGTACTCGGCCAGCGTGATGGGCTGGAACCCGACCTTGGTGCACACCAGCGTGCCGCCGCAGTCGCCCGTCTGGCACTGCCCCAGCGTGCCGTTGATGATGAACCCGCAACCCGTGCGGCCCCAGATGCGGCCGTTCCGGGTCCCGGCCGGGACGTCCAGGAAGAAGGAGTCCCCCGTGTTGAGCTCCGTGCCGCCGCCCGGGATCGCAGCCGGGTGGATGGTGTACCCGCACTTGTTGGTGATCACGATGCTCACGGCGTCCGCGCACGCCGCCGCCGCCAGGAGCAGCGCCACCAGGCGCAGCAGATGAGCGGAGGATGCCATCTTTGATTGTTTTGCCTCTCTGAGACTCTCTCTCTCTTCTCTCACTGAGGAGGAGGGTGTGGTGGTGCTGTGTGGAATGGAAGGACGTGGGGATGGGTACTTATAGCGGTAGTCGGTAGGTTGGTTTGAAGTCAACATTTTCATGCGCGAATTTTCTTGAAATCGTCCACAACTTGGGTTGGGTAAGGCATCTCGATGAAGGCATGACAGTGACCGAGTTAGTCTATCAGCCGCAGTTTATCCATACAAAAGTGAGCTGGAACTGCAAACCACGGGCTGTCAATGACACAAGCCTGTTCTTTACATTGCACGACCTTTCCAAGATAATTTTGAAATACCAGTTTTGGAGACATCAATCAATAAACACAAAAGGTAGTACGCCACAAATATCATGAAATTATTTTTTTCCCCAAAAATATCTAGTTACTATAAGCTGATCTAAGTAACACAGTCATGCATTTGTTTTTTCTCCAAAATCCAAATAGTTTGACTCAACTAACTGAATGAAGAATTACAGATGGTACTACATGTCAGTTCTTTACCTGCCTGGATCATGCAAAACCACAAATTAAACTATTTTGGAGTGCATCTCTAAGGCTAGCTATAGAGAGTGGGTCAAACACTCAAATGATACCATATGTACACTTGTGCAGTTCTTTCCTTAGCTTTGATCACAAAAACCACAAAATAACTAATTTTTAGATGATTGGTTCAAACCACGAAAGTCAGTCAAAGACTCAACGGAGACTATATCTTTTGTTCATTGCTACGGATCACGGCATCACCTGTAAATAAATCCCATTATTCCTCAAAAGATAATGTTATAGAGAAAAATAATTTAAGTATTAAGGCGAAACAAACCATGTCCCAATCATAAAAATATAAACATGTCCTTGATTATTCACGTGACTCCTTGGATAGAAGTATGAGACATCTTGTGACGGTATTAGATCCGGATTAGGATCCTTTACCTTTGTAAATGGTGACTTTGTGTGCCTTTGAGTCACTGATATGTGGATCTACAAATCATAAGATTTATGGATCTACAAATCATAAGATTTGTGTGTCCTCATCTGTTAGTGACTCAAAGGCACACAAAGTCACCGTTTACAAAGGTAGAGGATCTCAATCCCTTAGATCCTGATACAAAATTTCTCATACATACATGTGGTTTGTGGACCCATAGTTTTGTTGACATTAGTTATTCTTCATTTCGTTTTCGTTTACTGAATTACTGAATTGTCAGATTTGCCTTGGGATCCTTCTACGCGCTATTTCAATTTTTTTGTGAGGTCAACGGGTTTATTGGGCTGGCCCAGGATCAAACTCAACCGGTTGGGCTTACATCTTGATCAAACGTAACTGAGCGGGGCCTGTGCGCGTGTGAACTCGGAGCAGCACGAATTTTCTGCTGCCTGTCCGATATAATGCAGCAGACGGTTCAACCTTGCTAAATAAATAAATAAAAAAAGAGCAGACGGATCAACGCTGGCGGACCGCGGCGCGTTGAAAGATCCATATGGACCATTTGTGCTTGCAGTGATGGGGTCCGAGCAAGGTGATCGATCATGCGCGGCTGCAGGGCATGCAGCCGCACCTGCAACGTGTAGCCTAGTCCCTCCACTCATGTATGAGTACCATTCGAATGCATGATTTCTTTTACTAGGAAATATAGTTTTGTTGCTGGCTGACTGGTCTGGTCAAGCCGGTTGGCTCCATAAAATGGGGATAAACTTGTCAACGCAAATTGAACTTGTGCCGGCGAAGGATCAGATTTGTATCCCTGTTGCTATTTGGACTATGAAAAATTCAAACGGCAATGCCCATTTCTTTGTCCTTCGTTCCGAGATTTGCTAGGTCAGACTCAACGGTAGTACGGGCGAGTTTTAACATTTAACAAGCAAGCTGTGTATGTGAGATCATATACTCAGAATGAGATTGATCAGGGCTGCAAGTTTCCTCTGCTACTTTCGTCAAAATGAATGGCACATCGTGTACGTCTGATGCTTGTATGATTGACCAATTAATAAGAAAAAAAATGTCAATTTCGTTAATTATTACTATATCTTCTCTAATTTACTTGTCATTCTAGTCTACAACGGTTTCCTCAAATTACTTATTATTCTTACTTCCCGATGCATGTTTTTCTGTTCCTCATTCTCGGTGCACCCATCTTTTCTATCTTTCTTTAATTTTCGTGCCCAGGGCAAAAACGGCATCTGCTTTGGTACGAATGTAGCATGTTTTGTCAGTTTTATCTCTTTACTTCGTTCCTGATATCACATCATTTGCTGAGTATTTTTCTCTCTTTTTTTCCCTACTGAATAACTACTCACAAGTCACAACTTGGTGTGGAATTATTTCAGTTGGGTAGTAAGGCAAATAGTTGGACGTTTAATGTGGTGATCTGCGAAGACACATATATGAAGGTGCTCATGTCATGTCCTGATATGCTTAACGCAGCCGTTCTTAACAAACATCGATCACTGAAGAACGAAGTGTAGTACAAAGTTCACGTATGGAAAACCAGAAACCGTAATGTATTTATTCATTCACGCGATCCGACGTCGCAAATCATTGTGTTACAAACAATTTTATTCTTATCATATTGTTATCCAGATATACTGAAGCAAGAGTAGAAGACGATCGATCGACGTGGGTCCTGTCCACTGTCCAGCTCGAGCGCGCGCTAGCTGCTGCTAGCTCATCACGGGCAGAAGACGACGTTGTAGTTTGTGCCGGCGGGGCAAGTGAAGGTGCTGGTTTGGTCGTCCTTGGGGTAGCTGTACGCGTCGGGGCAGAGCCCCTTGAAGAACTGCGAGTAGTTAGTCGGCCCACAGTTGTTGGCCGCCGAGCCGGTGCAGCAGTACTGGTCCTGCTTGAACACGGTGCACGCGTTGTCGCAGCCGCCGGGCACCCTCAGCTCGGCGGGGCACTGCGCCGTCACGTCGGCGTCGCAGCGCGGTCCGCCCTTGCCGCAGCCGGCGCCGCCGTTGGCCGGCAGAAAGTCCATGGGCACGTTGAAGCCGTCGATGAGGGAGATGTCGAAGAAGTCGAGGTTGCTGAACTGGTTCAGCGCGAACTCCGCCAGCGTGTTGGGCGGCTGCCCGTACCCGGAGCACTGCAGCACCCCGCCGCAGTCTCCCGTCTGGCACGGCCCGTTCCCGTTGCCGTCGAAGGAGCAGCCCGTGCGCGCCCACACGCGGCCGCCCGTGGTCCCGGCGGGAACGTCGAGAGTCCATGTTTGGCCGTTGTCCAGCTGCCGTCCGCCGCCGGGAACCGCGGCCGCCCACACCGTGAACTGGCAGTTGTTGGTGATGGTGAACGTGGCCGCGTTGGCGGCGCCGGCGGCGGCCAGCAGGAGGAGAGGGAGCAGGCGGGGTACGCTGCTGGAAGCCATGCCTACTATCTCTCTGCTGCTTGCACTAGCTCGATCACTGAGAGATGGAGGATCAATGGAGGGAACTGGGGTGAGTATTTATACTGGTGGTATGGTCTGGAGTGTGGACTGGAATTCAACTTTTGCATGCGCGAATTTTCTTGCCCAGTTTTTAAGCTTCCACTAGTTTCCTTTGCAACTTGATTGGACAAACCAGAATCGTATTTCGTCCTAGTATACCGGAATTATCTGTAAGACTAACATTGAATACTACTGTCCATGGCGTTGGAATAGGTCCATTTAGGTTGCCAAACATTTGACGTGGATTTGATCGATAACTACACGAAGTGTTTCATTGCTGCTTGGCCTTGGATAATGTTACGTCTGCACTACAACGACTGACCAATTAACGGATCAACCAGTGACTTGCAACGATTATCTATGGGTAGTACGTGGAATTTCTACGCGTATTGACTTGGGCATGCATGACTTCCACAGTGAAATGATGAGTTGCTTAGGGCATCTACAACGCTAATTAATGAGCCGTCTATATGTTGCCACCTCAGCAACTTTTTCCTAATTAGACTACATTAAATGAGGAGGGAGAGAGTTGCCGTCGTCTCACGAAGGGACGGCTCGGGCCCGTGCTCCCATGTGTGGCGACGGCTTCATCGACGCGTTGTACGAGTTGCGCCGTCTCCGCTGGATCCACTGAGAAATCGGCAAACAAGCTTCCTGCGCCGCCGCACCTCCCGCCGGCCAACGGCAGCGTCGGCCGTCGCCGTCGTGCCTTGACTCCCGCTGCCGCTGTGCTTTGCCGTGTCGTTCGGGTCGAAGAAAAGCGGTCAATGCTCTTCTGCAGGTTGTGGATCGCCGCCTCCGACCAGTCCGCCATAGAGTTGTTGTCGTCGTCCTCGTCCAGCATTCTGCCTCTCCAGCACCACCCCCACCATGGAGGGAGGAGTAGTCGTTGACAACGGAGTTCGCTGCCTTGTGATTGCTTGCCAGCGCCCATGCACAGAACTTGAGCCTCGCCATCGTCATGCCCTGGACCAGCAGCCACAGCGAGAAGGCCACCAGGCAAACTACCGACAGATCAAGTACGCCAACGCCATGGCCATCCGTGAAGGCCAAGCTCCAGGGAGAGGATAAGGATGAGTACCTTTTAGATTTTGACCCTTTCCATTTTGCAGAAAAGCCTTATTGAAGGTAGTTTCCAAAGAATAGTCCTTTCAGCAAGCAAGAAGCATAGAAAATAAAATAAAAAAAACTCGACCTGCCGGGGGTAAGACCGCCTCCGACGGCATTTGTTTAAGGAGAAGAGCCTCTCACGTAGGCCGAGAAAACCCCCGAACCCCCTCCCCGATCCTACACAGGGACTCAGCTGGCCGTTGTGAGCTCCGGCGCGAGTTTTTACCATGTGCTTTGACCCGGGGAAAGCGAGGGGATTTTTTTACTCTGCAGCGTAGCATATCTCAACTACAAATTACTACAGTGCACGTGCGGCACCCAGGACTCGATCCCGGGCGGAAGCGTCACCAGCCACTGCGCTGGGAGCCCCTTCGCCATAGAAAATAAAATACAAAATTATGTTTCAGTTTTTCACAATATAAAATTGTATTATCACAAATATCATAAACCATGTTTTCTCCTATATTAGCAACATAATGATCAACAAAGATCAATATACACTTGAACATCTTAATTTATGGTCTTAAGTACGAATTAAATATTATACAGACGGTCTAATTGACAAACCATTGTATAAACTGTCTATTTAGTTATTTGTGTGCAATAATTAAGGTATTTACAGACGGCAGCCGTCTACACCACTGTAGATGCCCTTACAGGTTTACATCTGCATCTTATTAATTACTAACGGATTCCTGCCTAACACCACCAATGCCGTGTGGTTAACGTCACACAGATGGTCAAGATTGCCCCGGAGCATGGATGCTAGCTAAACGTAATCCTCCACTGATTACGCCGTACATGACTGCGGAATATGCTTTCGAGTAGACGAAGAAATTTCTTTTCAGAGCGGAAACTTTACGCCGAGTGAGGTTTGCGTTTACATGGTATTTGGATTGGTGCATAGGACAGCCAAACTTCGCCTTACAAAATTTTATTGTATTTTGATGAACTAGGAGCACCAGTGTATTTGGTTCACCGCTATTTTTTTTTTAACACGTTCTGATTTTTTTATGATGAAATTGCTTAGCAAGGAGTTCCACTCTTTAAAGGTAAGCAACACTTTAATTTAATAATATAGGAAGTAAAAGTTAAAGTAATTAAACATGTTCTCTTAATGTCATCAATAAAAGAACAAATTAAAGGGAAAAATTCTGTGGCCTATTTTAGACCACACATTTTGTTACTCAAAGCTTAGATGGTTTGAGACACTTGGAGAACAAAGGTAAAATGCTCCGTTTAAGTTGTAGAAAGATGTTTACAAGTTTTGAAAATTTCGGTAAGAAATAGAAATGTAGATGTGATGGTGATCAACAAGCATACGAAATTTAAATCCAAACACAATTTTGTGTGGGACATACAAAAGGTGACAAATAATAAAGAAAGACCAAGTTGCACTTTGTGAGAACACATCGTGACAAGTTGCGAGTCCACTTTCTTGGAGGGTGAATGATTTCTTGTCCATCAACTAGAAAGGGACCAATGAAAGGTTCTATTGACGAAATACATACACTGATGCATGCACAAATCCCACTTGACACTTAAAAGAGATTTTCTTTTGAACCAACTTATTACTTCCTTGTCGGTTTGTAAATTAACACTGAGTTGTTTTTTATGGTGTAATGCAACTCCAGGAAGTATTTTGAGTGAAATGCACCACAAGTCCTTGAACTTGTCCCGGATTCTTAGCTAGGTCCCGGTACTCTCAAATGTTGTTTTTTGGGTCCTCGAACTTGTCTTGGGTTCTCATCTAGGTCCCGGTACACTCAAAGTGTTTGGTTTCTAGGTCCTCGAACTTGTTCCGGGTTCTCATGTAGGTCCAAATCATCATCTATATACACTACAACAATTCAGCTGATCCGTGACGTTTCAGGGATGACGTTTCTTAGCAATGTCATAGATATACGGACTCTGTGACGATTTTTGACATTTCGTCATAAACCTAGCTGTGCATAACGGCCGATTCTTTTAGGCCCAAAAGCTGATAACATCCGTATAAATCCTGTATGTAACCCTAGCTCACTTCAACTCAGCTCTCTCCCTCAGCCGCCGTCGCACCTCTCTCTCTTCTAATTTCATTCGCCTCACCTCACCAAGCGTGTTCCTCTTCAGGACGGTGGCATCCTCCCCGACAAGCCGGCTCCCAGCGCGGCGGCGCGTGGCTCCCAAGAGCGGTAGGGTGGGGCTCCTAGGCGCGACGGTGAGAGGTGTACAGACGTGGCGGCGCGGGACTCCCAGGCGCGGCGGCGTGGGTCGTCTTGGCGGGGCTGCGGGCCGGCTCCAAGGCGCAGCTCGAAGGCGTGCTGGCGTGCGGCGGCGCACGATTCCATGTCTGCGGGCGGCTTCAGATCCAGGCGACGACGGCCCCCTCCTCTGACAGATCGAGGCTCCCCCATCCTCCAGCAATCCAAGGCTGCTCCGTGACGCGGTGGGCGGATCCAACGCGCAACAGCGCGTTGCTCCAAGCGGATCCAGATGACGACGATGCCCTCCGACGAGGACCCTCCCCCGCGGCGCCCTCCTGCTTGCTCTTCATGGCGTCCTCCTCCGAGCACCCTCCTCTATGATGGTTCTTTTTTGTCCTCTGTTTTTGTTCTTGTTTTTGGGGCTTCTTGTTCTCTGTTTGATGTAGTTGAAAGAATGCAAATGTGTTGTATTGCTATTGCTGTACAGATTTCAATTACCAAATGGTGGAAAGAATGCAAGTGTGTTGGGGATTTGAATTACTGATGATACAAAGGAAGTATTACTCGTGTGATTTGAATGATTGATTATGCAACTGTGTTGATGATACAAACGGATTCCTCACTATGGTCTGGGTCCGGGCTGGTACATGCGGGCTGGTGAAAGTCCCTTGATGTCGCCTAGAGGGGGGGTGAATAGGCAATATACGAAATTAAGCAATTAAAATTGCAGCGGAAACTGAAACTGCCAAACGAACTCGTTGGCAACGACTTCCGGTTTTCTCGGGACAGAAAAACAGAAGTTCAGATCTTTCGATCCTCGGTTCCCTCTAGGTTGAAAGAAAGCTACTAGGGTATGTAAAAGAGCTCTAGTAACAATATCCACAGAGAATAAAAGCTCAACAATACAAGCAACCTAGTAGATCAAGATTTGCATATAAATGATAAGAATGTGTAAAGCAAATGCAAACCGAATGAAGCACGCAAGGAGTTGTTTCCCGAAGTTCAGCAGCTTGCTCTTCAAGCTGCCTACGTCTCCGTTGAGGAAGCTCTACTCAAGAGCCGGATCTCTTTCAACCACTTTCCTCCTTTTCACTATTTGTTTCTTTCCTTGCGGGGGCGAAACGGGCCTTGCACAAACTTTCCCAAGGCTCACCACAAGCTTGGGAGCTCTAGGGACGACACCTAGCCGTCTAGGAGGCTTCACCTCCAAGAGTAACAAATGCTTCACGAATTCAAGACGAAGTGCTCAAATGCTCAAGTATGAGAATGCTCTCTTGTACTCTCTAATTCAAATTCTCTCAACCCAATCTAAAGGATTTAGCTATAATCTTACAAATCTCACAAAGAGAGGTTTGGGGAGAGCTCTAGGACACCTTGGCTATGAATGTATTCGTGGATGTGGTCAGCACCCTCAAAGAGAGGGTGTGGTGGGGTATTTATACTCATTCCCCCGAAACTAGCCGTTGGAAACTAGCCAGTACAAACCGGAACTTCCGGTTTCACAAACCGAAACTTCCGGTTTCCCAGAACTAGCCGTTAGGATTCAAAAACTGCTAAAAACCGGAACTTCCGGATTGGCAAACCGGAACTTCCGGTTTTGCCAGACTCACAGACTGAGTGCAAATTGTTGGCTATAGTGTTTCACTCTTCTCACTTAGGTTTTTCTTGAGCACTGAGACTTGCTAGCTATCCATGTAGCATCCCTCTTGATAGAGCGGCACACCTATACTCAAGATCAAATATAAAAACAACTTTTACAACTTAAGCATATAAGAAACTTGATATTGCCACTTCTCTTCAAATTTGTTCCATGAGGGCAGCCACATGAGTTTCTCTTGAGCATCACCATCTTGAGCTTGTGACTTGGAATTTTTCAAACCAAATAAGCAATATCCATTCTTGCAATTCCTAGTCACTTCAATTCTTTATGATTCAACAATAATTGATACTTAGCAACATATACTCCATATAGTTTGAACGGTCTATCGAAATCGACTCCACTTGCCCTTCACCATACTTTAGGTGCCTCGGCGCCAAAACTCCTGCTTGCCCTTCTCCTAACTATGGTTCATCGCGACCAAGTCATGTCAACCCTTCACCTTCTTGCTATTTAAGCCATACATTGCTTTGCATCATCCTTAAGCATCCAATTTTGTGTTGATGATTGATTTATTGATTGATCAAGTTGCTTCCAAACATATTACCATAAATGACATATAGCACTTGATCATTCTTCATCTTGACCATGAGAAAACCCCTAGATATAGAATCTTGTATTTGAAATAATTCATTTCTTTATATCATACATTGGTCATATGGTCTTCATTTGCTTCAAACAATTATACATACAAGAGTGTATACATGAGAAACATTGTACGTATATTGCTTGCAACCTGTCCATATACTCACAAAGAATATTAGACCTTTAATCATGTTGTCATACAATACATCAAAACCCACTAGGAGTGCACATGCACTTTCAGCTAGGCCTAACAACCGTGACGCTGTGAATTGTCACGGATGCGTGACGTTAGAAGAAAATGTCATCCGGATTAATCTATGACGCGAGATACATGACGAAATCGTATTTCGTCACGGATACTTGTCTGTGACGATTTTTAAGCAATCTATGACAAAACACAAACGTCATAGATTAACGGATTTCTTGTAGTGATAAAAAAACATTTTCATATTTCTAAAATACAAAAATTGCGAAATCAAAATTTCAAAGTACAAAAGGTATTCCTGTTCGTTACCATTGACTAGTCGGGACCAATAATGAATATGCGATAAGATGGACCATATCCTGCCAAAACATGAACTTTATTATCAGTCGAGTCGAGCAGCACACAAGAAATCCGTTGACGGGTTTGGTCTAGAAACATTGACGGGTCAGCTCTCTTGTAACTGTGTAAGAGCAACCACAATGTGGTGTTAAAGTGGTCAATAGGGAATAAAATAATCACTATTGACTGCATGATACATTGTGCAACTAGTCTATAAGGAGTCAATAGTAAAAGCTATCCATAAGCTTATGGACTGGCTATAGTGAATAAAAAATATTATATCACTCTCATTCCTCTCTTGCACTGTAGACTGGTTTTAACTTCAAACATTGTGAACCAGTCTATAACTATAGACTACCTGCTACAGGCCCACTCATATGTACTACTTTTTTTTCTCACATTGCGGTTGCCCTAACAAAGACCCAAAGGCTTATGAAATGGGCCGGCCCACATCTCTCGATACTGTCCGGAAGGAACATGGTCCATCTGGGCTCTAGGGGTAGCAGTCAAACTGTGCGCAGTCAAACTAGTTGCTATGCTGGGTAGTTCAACAGTACTGGGGTACCCCTCTGTCCATAAATGTTAGTATTTGTTGACTTTGAGACAAGGCGTTTGACTATTTGTCTTATTCAAAAAATTAATGAATATATTGTTTATTTTATTATGAATTGTTTCATCAATAGATATATCTTAAGTATGACTTATTTGTTTTAACATTTTTCATAAATTCTTTAAATAAAATAAACGGTCAAATATATGTCTGAAAGTCAACAAATACTAACATTTGTGGATGCCGTCAGCACGGTACATAAACCAACAATCGGCACGAATTTCTCGTGATGCGCGTCACACTGTATAATGACTGATGATCATCACGCCTGGATGCTGCCTTCCCTCTCCGTAATCCATCGGTAAGGGCGGAAGAGGGCAGAGCCCATGCGAGCACGGCATGTCATAATGCGTTCGTCACGTAGGTACACGCATGGCGTGTCCCATCCATGATGCCGGCCTCCGACGTCGTTCGTTGTCTTGTCGTCCGTCTCGTCGTCGCCTCGGGCTTGGGGTGCGCGCGGAGCTAAACGGCTACTAAACCAGAGCATAATCAAGTGCATCTTTTACGCGGCGCGGCCTCTAGCCAATCATGCCTGGCCGGCGGATCCGCCGAGTAATCAACCGCGGTCAGCCTTGCCGAGCCAGCCAGGCCCCAACGACAGACGCAGTCAAGTATCAAAAAAAAAAACGACAGACGCAGCCAGGGAGAAAAAAAGTTGGAAACGGAGCGTGACGCGGGGGACCTTTTTTGGCTTTGCGAGCCATCACCTGTCGTCATCACCCGATCGAGATCCAGCCATGCTCCGACGCCACGCCACGCCACGCCGCGCGACCGGCCTGCCTGCGTCGCACGCCCAGCCATGCACGCAGCGTGCTCTGCTTCAGTTCTCTCTGGCTGGCGGTGGCCCGGCTCGATCACCCGGTCCCAGCGCATGTTAGTTGTAGCATCATCCACGCGGCCCATGCAACGGGGAAGGTAGCGAAGAAAACGACTTGAGAGCAGTGGTGGTGCTCTGACTCCTCTCATCGCAAGCATTCCTTCCTCGTTTGACCTTGCAGATGGAGAGGACGCTACTGCTGCGTGCTCTGGTATACAGTACCTGCACATATATGCGCTGACACATCAAATGCCAATTGACCGTATGTTTGCTCCGACTCTCAGATCCATATACAGCAGGAGGTTAGCAGGGGAGGGACCCTGAGGGGCAGGGACGAACCGGGTTTCACTCTGCTTCCTCCACCAGCAACGTGACACCATGCAACGGCACCACCACAACCGTAAAACTTTGCAAAAGCTCCGAGCCATACACAGGCGAGAACTCTACTCGCGCCGATTGGACGTCGTCTCAGCCTCTCAGGCCTGTAAAAAAGGCGAGATGGTCACTGACTCACTTGTGTGTCGTGCGGGATAGCTAGCTGCATGGCATGCACGCCGGTGCCCGTGTATTCCGGACATGGGCGTTGCCGAACTGCCTGCGACACGAGGAAACGCTTGCTTGCCTACATAGAGCAAGCCCAATAAAAGGCGTGTAGCCGGACAATGTCTGTGCTTTTCTGACAAAAAAACAGGAAAAGAAGGAGAGAGAGGGAAGTTCGTCGCTTCAGCTGGCTATCGGCGCCACGCACCCCGAGCTGCTGGTGGGGCCTAATTGTGTGCATATGTGAGAGAAAAAGTTATATAAATAGGTAGACTAATGGGCCCAATAAAAACTTAAAAACTTTTTATAGAGACAACTTGTTATAGACCTTGTCTGCAACTTTGTCGGTAAAATAAGTGCTTGTCTATTTATTGGACTTGCTCTTGTGCGCACGAACGAACGTACGACGTGATGTGACTGGGTTGGCTGCTTCGCCTGGATTTTCCTTTGTTTCTGGTTCCTAATCTAGGGCCTGTTTAGCCCACTTTCAGAGCACGCCATTTTCGCATGCGTGGCATCTCAGAAATGTCGCGCTGTCCAACCCATTTTTGCTGCAGGTCAACCGTAAGATGTTACAGAAGTGTAGCGGCAAGGTAAAGTTTGGTTAGAAACTTAGGTCAGCAAGATCAGTCAACCACGCCTATGTGAGATCGATGTTATAGAAGTGTAGCAGCAAGGTAAAGTTTTGTTGCCAACGCTGGGACGCCCGAGTGGCCAGAGCCGGAGGGCTCTGGGAGCTTCGCTCCTGTCGGCCCGGGATCGAGTCCCAGCTGCGGCACGGGCGCTGCAGTGAACAGTGCCAGAGATGGTACTGTTTATTGCAGTGTAAAAAAATCCTCTCGCTCTCTCCGGATCAAAGCACATGGTAAAGACTCGTGTCGGAGCTCACAACGACCAGCTGAGTCTTTGTGTAAGGTCGGGAAGGGGGTTCGGAGGTTTTCTCGACTTACGTGAGAAGGCTCTTCTCCTTAAGCAAATGCCGTCGGGGGCGGTCTTACCCCCGGCAGGTCGAGTTTTTTTAAAGTTTTGTTAGAAACTCAGGTCAACCACGCCCTTTCAAACTTCAGATCGTTTCGTGTCAAGCACACTGGACTTTTAATCAGTGACGCCTCTGTCATGTATGTGTGGGTTGCACACCAATGAAAAGGGTGTGCAAAGTTTTCTCATTAATTACTTTGATGATGTTAGGTTTCAGTAGGTTTTGTAAATAATTTGTGCACGACCAGATCGTGAAGTGCTGGAGTAATGGTCGACTGGATCAAGCCAAACAAAAGCTATAACTCATCTTGCTCTCTTCACTCTTTTTTTCTCTCTTTTTGGTTGAGACCAAGAAAGCTAACTGCTCTAGTACATTCATGTACGGTCTTAGTTGACTCTTGCCATTATCTTGGTTAGGCATAAAGTTCGATTTGAAATGTATCGAACTATCCACTGTGCATGGCTGCATGCACGGATATGCTCGACTGTTCGAGATGCTTACATAGCGTCGACAGCGATGGGTTTCAACCTCTCCAAACCAAAAGTAAAATACACATATCAATACTCCCGTCTTTCCACAAAGGTTGTCGTCTGGGCACCTCAGGGTGGAGAGGAAGCTTTTGAGGAAATTACCAAAATACCCTTTTTAACTGCATCTTCGTCATCAAATCACAGACAGAGACCGAGAAGGATCGAGAAGCTAGCCACCGCCGCCGGCCTTCGCGCAGGTTGCTGCGCCCTCCACCGAGCTCGCCACAGCCATCGAGGAGCTTCCCATCGTCTCGTCAACGGCACCGCGCGGCTCGCGACGCCTGCCGCACATATCGCAACGGCTGCCGCCGCACACGCCGCAGCTACGAAGGAGGCTTCCGCATGCGCACCGCTACCTCGACCGCTTCGGCAGCATCGCGTGCGCTGCCTGCCCCAACATCTGGGAGCTCGCGCGGCTGGTCGAGGACGCCCGGGCCGGAGATCTTGAGCTCACCAATTTGGCACCTTCATGCGCGGAGATGTTGTTCAGATGAGAATAAATGAGGATGTCGTTCAAACCAGCGTGTTTGGCTTAATCGCTTGGTCGTGGTAGCTTGGTGGTCGCTTGGTCGTTTGGTTGTGGTCGCTTAGTCGTGATGCTCCGAACACCTCTGTCGTTCAAACCAGCGTGTTAGCTTGATCGCTTGGTCGCTCAAACCAGAATTTTCTTAATAGGCTTTCTCGTGGGTCGTGTAGCTGTGGTGGAAATTCTCGTGATGCAGGCGGTGGACTCCTCTATTCTGTTCTGAGTAACGAGTGGTGAGGGTGATCAAGGGGTCTCCATTGAGGATTCTTCCCACCCGAAGTCGTGACTTACACAGAACATGGTCTGGGTCTTCACTTGTTCAATATCCTTTTGGAGGCAATGAATGTTTTGAGCATGAGGCTTTGGTCGCGTAGACGGCTGCCCAAGGTGCTTCACCCTAGTTCCCACTCTTTTGTCAGCTTTGGTCGCGTGGGGGCTTTAGAAGGATCGCGACAAGAAGGTCTTTGATTTTCATGTCCTTCAACTGGTCGCTCTAGCTCAGAAAATCATCAATGACCCCTCCTATCAGATCTGGTCGGGGGCGAGGAACACATGTCGTGGTCGCTTGGTCGTTTATGCTTGGTCGCTTGGTCGTGGGGATTGGTCGTATGATTGTCGTCGTTTGGTCGCTGTCGTCTGAATCGTGCTGGCTTCTTCTTGCCTTCGCTTTCTCTTCTCTCTCCTCTTGGTTGTGATGCTCCAAACACCTTTGCCGATCAAATCGGTGTGTTTGGCTTGATCGCCTGGTCGTGGTCGCGTGATCGTGGTCGCTTGGACGTAAGGTCGTGGATGCTTGGTTGTGGTCGCTTGGTCGCTTTGGTTGTGGTCGCTTTGTCGTTTGGTCGTGGTCACTGTAACTTGGTCGTGGTCGCCTCCGTCGGAATTGCCTTGGCCTTTCCTCGCTTCCGCTCTCCTTTCTTTCCCTTCTCGGTCGTGATGCTTCGAGCACCTCTATGCCGATCAAATCGGCGTGTTTGGCCTGATTGTCAGCCGGATCCGCGCGAGGACCACTTGATCCAAGCGAGGGAGGCTTTCGCTCATTTCTTTGGTCGTGATCGCAACGCTCCAGTCCCAAGCACCTCTGTCGTTTCACGAACTCTTCTTTTTTTGATCGGTGGAGGATTTGGAAGACTTCACTTTCTATCTTTTCAATTGGTCGCTCTCATCATACAAGCCTTGAGAATTTTTTAATAGGCTTTCTCGTGGATCGTGTAGCTGTGGTGGAATTTCCTATTCAGACGGTGGACTCCTTTATTATGTTCTGAGTAATGAGCGGTGGGGGGTGATCAAGGGGTCTCCGTTTAGGATTCTTCTCACCCGAAGCCGTGACTTACAAAGAACGTGGTTCGGGTTTTCACCTGTTGAATATCTTTTTAGAGGCAATGAATGTTTTGAGCAGGAGGCTTCGGTCGTGTAGAAAGCTGCTCAAGGTTCTTCACCCTGGTTCCCACTCCTTTGTCAGATTAGTTTGATACTTTGGTAGTATTGATCGCATGGAGGCTTTGGACGATGGCAGGCTACACCAAACTTCGGAAGCTGTTCTCCCCGCGTCTCGGGAGGGCTTAGACCCCCTATTTTTTCTTCTTTGTGTGGGTTGTTCTCCCTTTTAGGTAGTAATGGGTAGGTTATAGGCCCGTGTTGTTTTGCTATAGGTTGTTTTCGTTCGTGCTACGTTTTTTGTTTTTGGTCGTTTATGTAAATTGTCCCTACATCGTGGTTGGCTTTTGCTAGGTCTCCTAGGGGATCTAGCCCTGACCACGCTTGTAACAATTTTCTTCTTCTTCTTAATGAAATACGTGCTCCGCACGTTCTCAAAAAAAAAAAGAATAAATGAGGATGCTGGCTGAGAGAGGAGGTCCATGGTGGACGGTGGCCGCGGAATTGCTCACTGGTGGCAGCCAATTTCTTTGAAGATGACCGGAGGGGAGGAGTAGATTTAGGGAAAGAAGCGGAAGGGAAGGAGGCGAGCTGGGAAAAGAAACAAAAGAGAGATGAAATCGTGGGGAATGAAGGGGTGGGACCGGGCTGCCTGTGGCTTGCGTTGGAAGGATCGATCGACGAAGATCTGGCCGGAGTATGGCAGGGGAGAGGAGATTTCGCCTGGAAAGAGAGAGAGAGGACGAGAGAAAGATTTTTTTTCCTTTTTAGTGGAGGAGGATGACCGACCCTGCGTGGAAGTAGATGGGGATGGGCCCGGGTGCTGGAGACGACAGCTATTGTGGGAAAAAACCATTTTGTACGGAGCGACAACAATTAAGGGAAGGAGGGAGTATTTGCTCATTTTCGAGTATCCAGCCTGTTTGCCTCGCTACTTTGCTCTGCTCTGGGCACGCTAGCTGCGGAGGCTGCATACCCGCTCCCTGCTACTCCCCCCGTTTCATTTTAACTGACGTTCTAGCACCATCAAAAATTTTCGATTTAGTTGACGTTTTACTGCCACCATGCATCTGAGCAGTACAGACATAGGTGTGCCAGTTACTTTTTATTTGTTTTGTTGCGGTAAAACATGGGGAAGGTAGGCGTGTTCGTTTCGTTTAGGACTAAAATTTAGTCCAAAGTTTTTACTATTTAAAGGTATTAAATAAAGTGTAATTACAAAATTTTTGCAGAAATTTGGGCTACTTTGCGAGACGAATCTAATGAGGGTAATTAAGCTGTGATTAAACGATGGTTACTGTAGCATCACTGTAGTAAAACATAGCTTAATTAGGCTCATTAGATTCGTCTCGTAAATTAGCACCCGTTTGTAAAAAGGTTTTGTAATTAAACTTTATTTAATACCCTTAAATAGCAAGATTCTCTGGACTAAACTTTAGGACTAAAGGAAACGAACAGGCTCTTAGTCTTTGCTAGGGCCAGGAGCAATAATACCATCAGGATGTAGCTGTCATTCGTGAAACAGGTGTGTGGCCCACTTCTAAAACGTCAGTTAAAATGAAACGGAGAGAGTACATTAGTGCTTCCCTTAGTTCCCTTCTTCAGGAACGTTTTTGCCGTGAAACCTATGCATCCACATAACGACTTACACCTTTTTGCCGTGAAACCTATAATTACCAATTGATCTGTCCTCCTTTGACTACAGCAATACAAAGCAGTTCATCAGATCTAAAAGATTAACCTGACTATCGACCATGGACGCTACAGCACCACTGACGCTCAACGTTCAAGCGACACAGCATCCTTGAATCATTGCTTCTTGCGGCTGCGCGGTGCTTAAGCTGGAAATCATCATGTGCTTATCGGAAAGGTTTACGCTTTGGAGGTGGTTGCCAGAAGCGAGGGGCACAACAGATACAGACAGTCGTCGATCAGATCAACAGCTAAGACAAGACGCCACATTGAATGGACGCTTGCTATCGAATACTCCAACGTTGTGCGCAGATTGACAGACGGGTCGACGGGTTGGATTCTCCATCCATCGAACAGTCTCTCGATGTATTCTGCTCACGTGTCGACACGGCGGATTCCAGGCGTGCGTGCACAGTCTCGATCGACATAAAATTTGGTCGATTTGACGTGCATGCTGGAGCTGATGTGAGCAGTCACCTAAGCAGCATGATTGCCTCCCATGTGGTTTTCATTAAATTGCATCGGCCGAGTGATGATGGAGTGTTATCAACGGATTGTTCGTCGGTATGGCCAGTATGTTGCGATCTTTCAGCTGTTAAGATTACGCATGATTTTGGCAATATCATCCTATCAGAGTATATATTGCTCCAGTGCACAGTTTAGCATCCATCTTCAGAGCATATTCTTTTCTTTTACAAAGCACTCCACTATAGCATTGATGCTTTTATTTTCGTTACACACATGTGGTGGTGGGACTGGCTACGTCAAAATTAAAACGTCGTGCACAGGACACAAGCTCACTTTGTCCAGGATAATGTCCTCAAATAGTCAAATGTGAAATATGGCATCATAGTTGCTTTACGACATGTGCTTTTGTAACGAAGTTGTTACAGAGTCGAAGGAAAAGAAAAATTGAAAATGTGTTCCAGGCAACAACTCGCATTGCACGGTTACGCTTGATTACAATGAGTGTGCAAGCCACGTAAGACACATCCCTTCTGATCAATGTCTCACTTTGCCCAAGCTCGGCAAGAAATGAGTTCCGGTTCTCAGAGCATCGAGTGGATGGAGATGTCACAAAAGCATGCGACTATCTAGCGCGTTAATAGGATGGATACGGAGTGGAAGATGGCGATGGTTTTCCTTTTCCGCTTTTAATGATTAGATTACGGGAAGTTAACATAAAGCGTCAAGCGATTTGCGCCGCTCTGCCTCCCAACTTCCTCTGCTTTACACGGCAACGACACGGCTATATGGGCCCTTTTGCAGAAGATATATCCTACTACTAGTGTATCGTGTGTATGATTAGGGTAAGTTAACATCAGTGGTTAGTTAAACTTTCAGTTCAAAAGACGAAGAAAATCGACCCTCACCTCGCTGACGTGGATAGTTTCGCTTCATGCAATGGAAGCTTCAAGTCCGGAATCTCTGCTGCTGACATCTTTGCATGGTGACACTGACAGAACAGAGCTCTCATTCAGTTCCCGGGCCTGCATCTTCCTACTCCTCGCAAAGCCGTAACAATTCATTCACACACCTTGTTTTCCACCTCTTGTTTTGCAACAAGATTCTCTATGTGCAGGGGCAGGCAGGCATGCGATGCCGAGGGCAATGGATGAGCTGGTTACTCGAGAAACTTGCTCTAAGTGCAGGAAACACCATCCATCATTGATTCATTGATCACGAAACACTAGCCGAGTGAATAAGGAATAGAAAGGTTTCAATATGCGCCGGAAACCGCAATGCACAAAGCAAGTGCTAGCCAGCAGGAGGAAGAGGGACTCCATTGTTTGACCAAGGACACCTGAACAGTTCAATTTCCATGTATATCTGCTCCATGGAGAAGGCAATAGTCCCGACTCCCGGGGTAGTGGCACGCCATATTATCTTGTGCAAATTCGCAACAGTATATTATTCCACCTTTGCTTCTTCATGGATCCTTCCACCATGGACCTCAAACAAACCGATCCGCCCTAGCTTCGTTGATGAGCAAATCAAAGGAAGCACGATGCAAAGGCGCACTGAAGAAGGATCATGCACGTCTGGTCTTTAATGTGGTGTCCAATCCATGGTCCAACCTGTTTGTATATGCACACACACTTGAAAAGGCACGAAATCCCGTCTAGTACTGTAGCTCGCTGCTGGTGGGGTCCTCTGTTGAACTGAGTGGAAGCTTCACTAAGTACACACAAATAAATTGATAAATACATGTTGATTCCAGATGTGCGGCTCTGTTGTTGTAGTGTTAGCACGGGCACGGCCCCCAGGTCACCCACCCATTACGTGTGTCGTTGCCTCGCGGCGTGGAAGATACTACATGTAAGCCTGGCCTGCACGTAGGACGGACGGGACGGGTCCCCTCCCGCTCGGTCCCCTTGTTCGGGGGGCGTTGGGCAGCCGCTTTAGCGGCAGCGGCCTCATCTTGATGCCGCCTTTGCGCCACCCTCGAAAGCGGCGATCATTGTTCGTTCTCCGGCACAGCCGCGCAATCATGCCGTGCACCAAACACCAGCCGCGCAAAGCAGCGTAACATTAAAATCTACTAGTGTGCCGACGTCGTCGCGGCCGCGGGGAGCGCGCGGCTCGAGCGAGAGGGCGCGAGGACCGCACGGCGCACGTCCTTGACTGGCGATCGAGTCAAGAGCGAGCGCGAGGGCCGCACGGCGCGGCTGCGTCGGCGCGGTCGCCTCGCCGCCCACGTCCTTGAGTCAAGAGAAGGGCCATGACAGGATGTTGGCCGTCCGTCCGTCCGGACGGCCTACTATCTTCGCTCATTTATCAGAGTTCCCCAGCTTGCACGTACAGCGATCAAAGTTGGACGTGCATTCGTGCAGTACTACTGAAGCAATGGCGAACAGCGTCCGTGAGATGCGGCACGTACAGCAATGTGCAGTTGCTTCCTGGCCGTTCGTACGAGTCCGAGCTACTGAAGCAGCGAGGTGACTAGGTGAGACCTCACAAACGCCGACCGGGTCCAGAACGTAGCTTAGGTTGGATGTTGCGGTTGTAGGTTTGGCAGGGCCGAGTGATCCCAAAGGCCGGGGCAGCGATGTAACAGCTTGCGAACCTTTTCGCTCGGCGTGTCCCGGGAACGCTCGGCACGCCGCACCCGAGTAGTGCCGCTGGCCGGTGCACCGGCGTCTCGTGTTCTTGGACAAGGGAACACGGGCAGATGAGGCGTAGTAGTAGGCCACAGCTTGTTTCTGCCACGCACCTGAAACTGAGCAATATTCTCTCCACTCCCAGCAGCTGCAGCGCCGCTCGCAGATTCTGTAGCCTCGTAGTGGTAGTCAGTCAGTAGCATCTCTCGCATCTCAGAGACTGGTTCGTTGCGATCCCAAAAACATGCCTCTGCTCTTCTCCTCCTCTGCAAACTGCAAAGCCATCTCTTTTGGCTCGCTCGCGTGGATCTCCGGAAAAGAAGCGTCGCGCGCACATCTCGACGACGGCAAAGATCTTACTACTACGACCTGCATCGGGAGTCGGTGTGAGCCAAGGCATTTCGGAGATACGGAAAGCGGCAAAGTGCGCAAAAGAGGATCTTTCGATTCTTTTCATCCAAAACTCGAGTAAAATATGCTACGATGCGGATAGATAGATATAGACGTGGGTGACTGGTGAGGTCGACGACAAGGAAAGAAACAAATGGAAGTGGCACCATGGTACTTGTGCGCATACGTGATTCACTCCACCTTTGGTTTTCGCAGAAAGCATAGCTCCACTGGTTTTATTTTCAAGGAGGGAAGAGACCCTACCAAGAGGGCCGGAGCTCGTGTGTCTTTTTGCATTAATATTCAAAGCCAACGAAAAGAATATGTGTATATACCGGAGTGGAAAGTGGAAGACTGCCTATAATTTAGAGAGAGTGCATGATAAAAAAAAAAAAAACCATAGTGGTGAAACCAAAATAGATCTTTGTTTCACAACACATTGCTTGCTTTCTTTTGTGTTGACATGATGTAAGTATCTTCGCAAAAAAAAAAATCTTCATGTTGTCAAATACTCCCCAAGTTATCCATGATATGACTGTGAGATGGTTGTGATGTGCACATTCCTGCTAGTTTGAACATACAATAGAACCTTGCTGTCATTTGTATGAAGAAGAATAAATTCAGATGCAATTGTCAGTTTTACAAAGTCTCCAACTATGCGTGTAAGACGATGTGGATAATATAAGAGAGCCTTGCATGCCAAAATTACCATGGCAGATATGTATGAATGGCGCAACATTATATCATCCCATCCACGCGTAATCAAATAGCTTTGATTTGACATAAAACTGTGCATGTGTTTAGTGGCATTTGGTACTCCACTCGTGCGAATTTGATGGGGACATATGGATCATCAAGAGTTGCTGTTGATGCAGCACCAAACGGGACTACACCACCGCGGGGCTGATCACTGGTCAGCATGGTGCCATTTGTATATCTGGAAAAGGCATTTTATGGACCATCTAAGAACGACTTCTCTTCCAATAATTATCATGACTAATCACAGATAGACTGTGATGGCCAACCATATAGCTCACTAATTCAAAGATTCACTCAATCTAGACAGCTTTCTTTTGCGGAGTAAATCATGTGTACATTTTCGTGAATAAATAAACTGGGACTACATAATTTACGCAGAGAACGTATACATCTACGCCCTATCAAATTTTAAGGGAAAAAAAAGGAAGTTCAATGCTATAGTACTATAATATACATGAGATTCCTGTATTTTCAGCAAACAAAAAAGTAGTACTCCTACTCCATATACAAAGCTGAGCTGGTGTATCTTGCCAAACTGCAATCTCTGCAAAGTACAATACCGACAGCGACAGTGGCATGGGTTCCTATACGGAACCGCTGGCCTACACGGTACACGACCACACACACAAACGACACCAACCTGGATATCCTTTGCCTTGCCTGCTTTAGACGTGCTTTCTCGGTTCTTGCTCGGCAGCGGCATCCAGCAAAGGGAGGAGAGGCCACAGCGAGGAAGATACCAATGCAAGCAACTCAAGGCAGACACCGCGCGGCACGACGGGGTTGGTCGGAGATCTCTGTTGCCAACGCTGCACAGCAGCGCGAGTACCATGAAGTGTGCCGTGGCACTACAGGCCGTGCTGCTCTCTCTGCTCTCGATCTCGAGACGGGCCGCGCTGACATGTGGTCCCGGTACTGTGCCTTTTGGGCCCACATGTCATACGCTGATGCGCGTGGTTTATATATGATGCCAATTGTCACTGTGCTGATGTTTCGTTTATCAAGGGGAGCCTGGGATTTCAGTGTGTCTACGGACGGTTCTGCTAATCATCGTACGAGTGTTTAGAGGATGCTGCAGAATGTGACGTGGCCACAGCATGGGAGCTGATGCTCAGAAAGTCAGAATACAGAGAGAGCAGTGGGAAACTCAAATGTCTCGTAGTGCTGGCTGGTTTAATTTATCGAAATTGTTTAAGATAAAATTAGAGGTCTCCGCATGCAAACATAGTATTTTTTTCTTGCATGGCATGCAATATATTAAGTTTTTTTTTTTTGAGAAAACACAAGAGCTTGTATTAGCTTGCAGCTGGATTACAGTCTTTGGTTACAACTCCATGGAGCCAGTCCGGAGTATAGCCCACACACGAAGACACTCTGTTAGAAGCAGTGGCCATTTTCGCACAGCAATGAGCCGCCGAATTTGCAATATATTAAGTTGAAGTTAGAGATCTCCACATATTCTATCGACCATGAGATCTCCACATAAGCAGGTTCGAGCTTCTTATCCTAATTTGTGCGGTGGTGTGCATGAAAATTTAGCATTCTAGTGGCCCACAGTAGCTCATTTTTATTTTAGCTGTCTGTTAGGCGCACGATACGGCCGTGCTCAGGCTCAACACGATGCACATGTCACGGCCGTGCTGAAGCTCGGCTAGCAACCAAATTAGGACCTTGAAATATAAAACTCGTGGAAGAATGTGGTAACACAAAAGCAGTTTTTTCTGCATGTTTGTATGGTTTTTGAGGCACCTTCTTTTTGTTTGAGACGGCCGAGGCTGGTCTTGATGTCAAAAAATACCAGGCCAAATTTAGCAACTCACGTATAGATCACGGTCAACAGTGTCCGAAGAAAACAACATAATTAACCCAACCAAAAATCGCAGGCCCTGCCTCGGAGTTGGAGCTAAAGAGCAAAGGCTACGACGTATAGAAGGGGAAAGAGACGGCAGCAGTAGCCGAAGGAAGGGCAGGCCCGCCCCCAAGCTTTCGCTTTATTCCCTTCATATTTCTCGCCTCCCTTTCTGCCTCCTCGCTGCTTGCTCTGCTGCTCTCCTCCATCCAGGACTGCTCTCTCTGCTGCAGCTGCCCTCCCACTCCCCTACCACTTGCCCAGCTCTCGCCTTCTCGGACAGAGAGAGCGCGCAGACCGCAGAGCAGCGTGCCCCTCCGTCCTCGCGCTGTCTGCAGCCCTCCCTCTTCAGCGCGCTTCAAATCCTCGGCCGCGCCACCCGCCGGTCCCTCCCCTGCATTGCTCGAGGCGGCTCGGCTCTTGTCGCCTCCGTGCCTTTCGCCGTGTTCCTTGGGCTCCGGAGGTTAGCCTCATTTACTCCCTGCCGCTGTCCTGGGGGCGAGACTGCTGGGCGTTTGTTTCTTTGTGGCCCCGAGCAGCGTTAACTGCTCTCGGGCATTGATCTGACGAGCAGTGCTGGGGGTTTGGTGCGCGAAGCAGGAGCCTTTCTGGTGCCTGAAAGGCCGCATTTGATCGAGGTTTCCGCCGTCGTTGTTCGCGGCCTCCGTTTCTTGCTTCACCGGCGGTGGCCGTTTCTGGGTTTCCTGCATCCGAGCTCTTGGTTTAGCGCCTGAATCGCGCGGCCTTTTTTGTTTCGCCGGCTTCCGCTCTTGATCTTTCCCCCAATTGATAGTTCCTGGTTTCCTCAATCCTTCGCTTGCTGTTCTGGAGGCTGCATTTGGAGCAACTCCGTTGCCAAATAGTTGGGGACTGTTGGGAATTTCTGGGGTCATTTAGCCCATAGTTTGCAGAAACAGGAGGCGGTCTCTTGGACGCTGGGGAGAGAAATTTCAGTAGTAGGCAGAAGCAGAATCCTGCTGCTTCCTTTTTGCTCTTTTGGAAGTACTGTTTGAGGGGGGAAATTTTGGAGGTTTTGAGGAGGGGAGGGCTCATCCGTCCCTTGGACCTGCATGAGGAAGCATTGAGACAATGAGAGATGAGAATCCGACCAAGAAGGTAAGGGCCTTTCAGATTGATAGCTATCTTGTTCGTATGATGTTTCTGCATCAGCTCCTGATCAGTTTTTTGGTTGTCATTGGTGTGGAAGAAGCTGTCCTGGTCCAAGACCCTTGTCAGGAAGTGGTTCAACATCAAGACAAAGGCCAAGGACTTCCACTCTGATTATGCAGTTGAAGAAGGTACATTCATGTAGCAACACTCTACCACCTCTTTTAGCTTTTGATATAGTCTACTGCTTTTGGCCATAGTTTGTGAGCTCGAGTTTCACTACTTAATTTCTCTCTTTAAATTATGTTCCCAGAATATTTCTGTTATTTTGCTAGTATTTTGCTTGTCCGTTCCAGATGCATGTTGATCTTTTGCTCCATGTTCACTTGTGCAGTAGACATTTTCCCTCTGCATTTGCAGAAGCAACCTAAATATGCTTGAGACCCAATGAACAGAATCTTCCTTTACTGTTTGAAATTGTTCTAAATAAAAATTCCTTTTGATCATTTCAGTGGGAGTGCAGTGGAGGACGAGCTTCTCAGACAGAGAAGCATGCAAATCCAAGAAAAGTAGGACAGGTACATTTTGATTGCCCCCTAACAATAACTACGATATTTTTCACCCTTCATTTTGTTTCGTGCACAGATGCGACTGTCGTGGCTGAGTTTTGTGATAACCTTATGTTTACACAGAGAGGTTGCCTAGGAAGAATGCAGATCGAGTAGGAAATGGATTTGACGGTGCTTATATAACAAACACACAGGACTACAGGTAAATAGATTGTGCTTTTTGAAGACTTATCAATCCACTAATCATTGGTTAGCGAGCATTCCTGTGATATGACAATCCATATACTCATGCTCATAGGGTCTTCGTTGGTACATGGAATGTGGGCGGGAGGTCACCATCGAGTCATTTGAATCTGGAGGACTGGCTTCATACCTCTCCTGCTGCCGATATATATGTGATTGGGTAATTTTCACCTCAAGCATTTATTTAATCAGATTGTTTTCTCTCTACGCTGAAACATCTCCAAAAGTCATAAAAAAGGGACTTAACATTTCTTGAGAAATTAAGGAACCTAACAGAGTTGTTTTGGCAGGTTTCAAGAAATTGTTCCTTTGAATGCTGGTAACGTTCTATTGACTGAAGACAATGGCCCATGCGAAGAAATGGGTTTCTCTTGTTAGAAAAACGCTCAATAATCTGGATCAAGGCTCTGGTGTCTACAACTACCATACCCCCTCACCGGCTCCTGATCCTATTGTGGAGCTCAATGTTGACTTTGAGCGATCATTAAGAAGACAAAGGAACTCATCATTCTTCCATCGGCGTTCATTTCAGTCTTTCAATCGCAGTTCAAGAATTGATATGATGGATCCTCACTCGTTAGTGGACCGTCGTTTCAGTGTTTGTGAACGCATTAGTTTCGGGAGCAGACCAAGTGATGTTGACACCAGTATGAGATGTGGTGGGTCATCTGATGATGAGAACATTGACGAGGAATCACCAAGTGGTACATTCTTCTCACCAATGCCATGTGGATATGGTGCTCCACTATGCAACGATTCTAGGTAAGCTTATCAAGTTTAGAAGATTCAGGACAAAATATCTTATCTTTCGTCCAAGTTCATTTCTGGTAGCAAAATCAATTGTTTGTCACAGTTCCCAGTTCTGTAGTCTGCACTAATATTTCAATGAAGCTATGGCTCTCGCTTGTCGTTCTTATAACTAGAAACCTCTGAACTAAAACCAAGATTTTCCACAAAATTCAGGTATTGCTTAGTTGCCAGTAAGCAAATGGTTGGAATCTTCCTCATGGTTTGGGTGCGCAGTGATATAAGGGAGCATGTGAAAAACCTGAAGGTTTCATGTGTTGGCAGAGGCTTGATGGGCTATCTTGGAAACAAGGTACCATTGCTATCTTCTCGTTTCTTTTAGATTTCAGTTTAGTTATAGTTTGTCTGTTTTACTTTGCATGTATATGCTTAATTAGTACCCTTCTAGTGTCTGCATCTATTACATTAATCGCTTTGCGGGAACCCTATTCCTTTTTTTCACACTCCTTTTCTTAATTCAGGGATCAATATCAATCAGCATGTCTCTGCATCAGACAAGCTTTTGCTTTGTATGCACTCACTTAACATCAGGGCAAAAGGATGGTGATCAACTTAGAAGAAATGCAGATGTAGTGGAAATTTTGAGGAAGACCAGATTTCCACATGTTCATGGATCAGGTGACAAGAAATCACCAGAGACAATTCTCGACCATGAGTAAGTTGTGCTTCTTATGTTGTACTACTTTGGTTGAGTTAAAACACGTTGTAGACCAAATTTCAAATAAAAAATTTGAAAATATCAGCCTTTAATATGTCATCTGTTTTATTTCTTTCAGTCGTGTTATATGGCTTGGAGATCTGAATTACCGAATAGCTCTTTCGTATCGTTCGGTGAAGGCATTAGTTGAGATGCATAATTGGAAACAATTATTGGAAAAGGACCAGGTTAGCTATTTTTCTTTCGAACCTGTGACTGTTATGCCTCTCGAAGCAACTAATGTAGTTGTGAAGATTTTATTCTGTGTTTGGCCTCTGATGTTTAGCACTTCTTTTACAGCTTCGTATAGAGCAAAGATACGGACGGGTATTTGCAGGCTGGAAAGAAGGGAGGATTTACTTTCCTCCCACATATAAATACTCATACAACTCCGACAGATATGCTGGTGATGACATGCATCCAAACGAGAAACGAAGAACACCAGCATGGTAAAATCTACAAAGCTCAACCTCATGACATCATGTTTACTTTCATTACACATCTGATGAAGCATGTTTCCTGTGATCATATTGAACCTTCTCTCCTCTGCATGCATTTTCCTCCTGATTTTTGGTACTTACAGCAGTTTTTTCTTTTTCTTTTTCTGAAGGTGTGACCGGATTCTATGGCATGGAAGAGGTCTTAATCAACTATGCTATGTTCGCGGCGAGTCTAGATTCTCGGATCACAGACCTGTGTACAGCATTTTCACGGCAGAGGTCCAAATTCCGAGCCAAACGCAGTTCAGTGGTCCTTACTCGTTCTAACTCGCTCATGGGCGTGGATGAACTACCATACCCGACTTATCCACGCAGTTACATGGATATAAATTTTTATTGATCGCGCATCTCGATAGTGCCAAGGTGTGTATTGTATTGGTCCTGACAGTAGCCCGTTGTTTATACTTGTTCTTCTGACTGATACTCTGAATTCCATGTGAAACCATTCTTTCTACTCATCATTACCCATGTGTTCGTTGCAGACATTCTTCATTACCTGAGTGGCAGAGTGCACCTTCTGAACTCCGTCTCTCCCAAGATTCCATCAATTGGAATATTTCTGGCTGACAGGTGATTCTTGAACTATCCATTCCTTTTCGTCGTGTTTCTGTTCTCATCATGTCTCGTTCGCGGAATATAGTATGTTTTTATTCCTCTCCGGAAAATGTACTGCCATTGACACCCAATCCGTACCGTTGTGAACATGCAGATACTGAAGGAGATGCTTTTCTTGTACTAGGATTATTAGGTATGATTTGCTCACATATCAAAATCATTCTGTGAGATCTCAGCAAATTGTATGACTGCTAATAACTCTTCGTAACCATGTACAGGAACATTTGCACAGTTTTGAATTCTGAATCTAACCATCCGCGAGGATAACAAAGCAAAAAAAGGAGAGTTTTTGTGTCCAGCATAATCTAATCACTAACATCTGAAGATAAGTCGTGTTGTGCTTCCGGGTACCAACCCTTCATCATGACACAAATTCCTTTTGAGCCTGGATGGCCAGTTTTCTCTTTTTGTTTCGTTTTGCTTGGTCCCCTGATGTAACAAGAGAGCCGCTTGGCTCAGATATTTTAATCGAAAGGAGTCATGGTTGGTTTGTACAGCATAGTGTCCCTGAAACTTTTCACCATTGCATTTGATACTGGTGTGCCGTGGTTCATGCTTGCAATGAAATGATCACCGGCACGCTGCATGCCATTCAGGCTTGTGCACGAAGCAACGTGCTGAAAAAGAGTGCCAAACACAGAGGCTGCCTGCCTGAGCCTGACTGCCTGCTCCTGATGGATGGATGATGCATTGAGGCAAGCCTGCAATGTAGGTTTTGCTTTGTTCCATCTCCTTTTTCCCTCACGAGAAGAGTGACCATGAGAGATGAGGTGTGAAATATACAAGTCATGGAAAAGCAGGCCGCGGTGTGGGCAGGCCAGGGGACATGAAAGCAGCGGGGCCCCAAAGGGGAAGGAAGGCTCATCAGTCAGATGTGCCGCTCCAGTAGTAGACGCTAGGAGCAGCAGCACTCATCAATGGCAGGGGTGCATGCCATGCCGAGCAGACAAGCATGAAGCCATGGTCTACTTGTGGTAGCGCCACCTTGCTTTCTTTCTCAAAAGAATGGAAACGGAAAAACTGAGACGTTTGGTCCAAACTTCGAAGGCCAAAGTAGCATCTGCATCTCAGTAGCAGGGACGAGGACCACTGCCTGCGTTTCTTGTTTCATCACTTTTTTGAAGGGAGTACGACGAGCCCTAGGCTGATTTTACGAACAGTACTTGTGGCTGCCCTCGCTGGTGCCAAAACGGCTTCTTTCCTAACAAAAAAAAAAAAAACCCCGCTTCATCTTCTTTTTCGCCCCCTTTTGCCATCTAGCCTAGGGCACCTCGAAGTCGGTATCGTTAGGCAAAGAATAGCATTTAGCTATGCCGCAGAAGCACTGAAGAGAATAGCAGTAAGCTATCGCAAAATGTAAAATCATAATTGATCTTCAGCCACGCTCTCATGTTTATTGTTGGGAACGAACTTAGCCTTAGGATGTTACTTGTGGCTACAAGTGAGGGGAAGAAAATTACTTGTCTCCACTTGCCGAATCTGGACAATTTCTTTCTTATCTTGAGAGAGGTCGCTCGTTCTTCTGGAGCGCCGTCGTTACTCGGCGCGGCGTCTCCCGGACTTCCCGCCCCGCGCCGTCCAGCCAGCCTCCCCAGCCATCTGTGTCGAACTGTCGATTGCGTCAAGCGTACGTGGGCCAAGGCCAATAGCCACTACTTTTTTTTTTTGTTTGAGAAAAGCCAATAGCCACTACTGCATTTCAAGGGCCAAGATTCCACGTCGTACGGCCCAGCCAAATCCGTATGGCGCCGTTTTTCTTGGGCCTTGATATGGTCCAGTCAAAGTAAGTATCACGCCAAGTCAGCCGAAGGCCTTTTCAGCTCCGGCTTGGCCCGCAAGCTGCCAGTCCAGTCCTGCGTGATCGAATTCGCGACCGACTCCGTTCCGGAATCCGAACGCGGACTCATGGGTCATAAAAGGCCGTTCCCCTGTTTCGATCCCAATGCGCAAAATTTCTCCCTCCTCTCCCTGCTTTCCCGCGGCGTCTCCCCTGCTTCCACTCCACCAAGAAACCACCGAGAGGCAAAGCGCCGGCAGGCATCCGCCGCTCCGCTCCTCTCCTCTCGATGGCGTCCTGCAGCCACGCCGCCGCTGCGGGACGAGCGGCCCCCAAGAGGAAGCGCTTCGCCGTCGGCAGCACGGAGGAGTTCGAGCAGACGTGCCAGCTCGGCAAGGGCGGCTACGGCGCCGTCGTCATGGCGCGCCACCGCGCCACGGGCCGCGTCGTCGCCATCAAGAGCCTCAAAGAGCATGGGCTCGACGGAAATAACAACGCGGCCGTGCAGAAGGAGGCCGGGTTCCTCGAGGCGTGCAGCGGCATCCCGTTCGTCGTCGGGTTCCACGGCTTCGTCCGCGAGCCCGGCGCGGCCGACCTCCGCCTCGTCATGGAGTGCGTCGGGCCCAGCCTCCGCGACGTCCTCCGCCAGTGCCGCCGCGGCAGGCGCGACCCGCCGCTTCTTCCCGAGGCCACGGTGCGCGCCGTCATGTGGCAGCTGCTGTCGGGCGCCAGGAAGATGCACGGGCTCCACATCGTGCACCGCGACCTGAAGCCCGGGAACATCCTCGTCGGCCTCGACCGCGGCGTCGTCAAGATCTGCGACTTCGGGCTCGCGATGCACTTGTCCGAGCCGCCGCCGTACGAGGTGGAGACGGGCACGCTCTGGTACGCGGCGCCCGAGGTGCTCCTGGGCAAGACCGACTACGACACGCTCGTCGACATGTGGTCGCTGGGATGCGTCATGGCGGAGCTCGTCGACGGCGGGGCCCTCTTCCAGGGACTGAACAACGAAGGACAGATATGCTCGATCATTGACGTGCTCGGCGCGCCGGACCACCGGACGTGGCCGTGGTTCTCCTCCACTTCGTTCGCCACTGGGGTGTTGCCGGATTTGTACGTGCCGAGGCGCAACAAGCTGCGTGAGCGGTTCCCGGAGAAGATGTTGTCCAAGCAAGGCTTTGAAGTCCTCAACGGTCTCCTCACGTGGAACCCCGACAAGCGGCTCACGGCGACCGCCGCCCTCAAGCACCCGTGGTTTGCCGAGCTCGCCGCTTCTACACCGACATCATCGGCTTTGCCCAAGATGAAGGATCCGCTTATGGTTCCTCCTGGTTTCAACAAGAGGCAGAAGGTTCAGTGCGCTTGACTTGAGAGGATGTAAAGAGTAGTCCAGCCTGCCGAACAAATCATGTAATGTTGTGAAATAATTATATAATCATGCTGTTAAGGATGTCAATGCTATAGGGAATTGAATGTGTAGCCAATGTTAGCTTGACACGGCTGGTTGGTTCAGTCAGAGCAAGAGACCCAAGTGTGAGTTGATCATTCTCTATGTAGAGCCATTCAAATCTTTTTATCGATCATCATGGTTTCGATTTCCGAAGAAGGTGGATGGTGTCGGCTAGTCTTATCGCCGAGGCTGACAATCAGCGCTTGAACACGATTCATTGACCTCGAATACAGCTCGGTGAAGAACGTCTTGTCAGAAGTAGAAGTCATGTTTTGGCTAGCAATGCATCATTCTCTGTTCCGGCCATGTTAGATTGGCTATGCATGAGCACTAGCTGGAAGGGACTTGGATTTATAGGGTGTATAACAAGTTAGGGAATAACACATGTTTGTTGAACAAAAATCTGATCAGAACATTCTTGATGTCGTTGATCAGTACACGAGGACTTCCTTTTCCCTAAGAAAAACAGAGTATTACGGTCTTTTATAGGAAGAAGTACTTCGGTACAACAATTTCCATTCCTTGATGATGCTACCAGGAACAGAGCGTTCGTTCAACCTTAAAGCAAAACTGGGCTTGGTGCACACTGATCTTAAGACAACGATTGCATCGGTTGTGAACACGAGAAGACGGCAATATCAGACAAGGGCTCTCTGCTGAAGATAACACGTCAGCCTGATGAGTAGTTTAACTTGTTATTTATTTATGAACATTGTTGCCTCAGTGTAGTAGTAGTACATGGTTACATAGGGAGCCACACTTTATTGTAGGACTACCAGGTCGCAGCATACACTTATTGTACACATGCACATACGTACACGCCGAACACGTCCCCGCTCTGTCTGTGGCTCTACGTCTCACGCTCACTCCGCGTCGTCGTCCTTGCTGCCGCGCACGGCTTTCTCACAGCCTCCCGGTGGCCATCCTCAGGAGCGTCTCGGCCACGTCCTCGCGGCGCCCGCGTCCGCGTTCCTCCTCCCGCTCACGTTCCTGGCCGCCGCCGCTCTGCTCCGGGCCGGCGAAGAAGCCCTGGTCGCGCTGCGCGTCGAGCACCTCGTCCACCTCCTTCTGGCTCGCCGCGAACGCCAGCTCCTTGGCGGCGTTATCTAGCTTCCTCAGCACGTTGTTCTGCCCGGCGAGGTACACCCTCTCGTTCTGATTGGCCTGGACCTCGAAGCAGGCGATCTGGAGGTTGCTGTCCCGCGACGCTACCTCCACCACCGGGTGGCCGACGGGCACCACGAACACCGTGCCCCGCGACAGCCGCGCGCGGATGGTCTGGTACCCCTGCCCCGCCTGCTCCTCTGACTCCTCCGACTCGGACCCCTTCTCGCGCCACCTTTCCTCTTCCTCCTCGGATTCGCGCTGCTCACGGCGCCTGCCCTCGCTGCTGCGTCCTTGGCGCTCACGGCGCTCGCTCCAGCGGCCGTGCTGGCTCTGGCCGCCGTGCGACAGGTGTGGGCACACGATCTCGGCGTGGCCCTCGCCTTCCACCACGTAGGCGATCTTGATGGAACGGGTGTTGTAGAACGGCGCGCTCATCGATCCCTGCCAAATAACACAAGTGAATCAGTACACACATTACTAGATGCTAGTGACCAGTCAGTGCAGGGACGTACCGCGGTGATGTTGACGAGGGAGACGCGGATGTCGTGCTCGGCGAGGTCGCGGAAGCTGCGCTCGTCGGCCTCGTAGAGCTGGCCGTGGCGGTTGGAGATCCTGGGTCGCTGCTCGAGAAGGTTGTATGGCCCGTGCGACTCTCCGAACGGCGGCAGGGGCCAGTGCTGGCCGTGGCCGCCCTCGGAGGCGTGGCGCCGGAGCTCGCGGACCTGCTGCTCGGAAGCGCGCACGATGATCCCCTTGTCCTGCTTGCCGAACAGCTTCTCAAGCCGGTCGCTCGAGGTCTGGTGCAAGCACGTCACGTGCAACATGATGAGGTCAGTTCAGGTCGACGCGATTCGTGTGTCCTTTGCACGTGGAACGAACTTTTTACGTACCTTGAAAGCAGCTCTCTGGACGCTCTTGCTGAAGCTCGACACGATCGATTGCGGGTTCCTCCCGCCGGGGCCGAAGAAGATCTGCCAACCAATCGTCGTCGTAAAGTTCAGTTGATCGGCTCGAAACTTTCGGATAAGTGGATAACTAATCTCGAACTAATTAATGTACCTGGAAGTGGCCAGGCACGGAGATGGTGTGAAGGATCTTGGCGATGACCAGTTTCCTCCGGCCGTCAGTGTTGGCGAAGTAGGTGACCGCCCCGGCCGGCAACACGATGACGTGGCCTTCCCGGATGGCGTACGAGCGCTTCTCGCCGTTCTCGATCGTCGTCACCACTCCCTCGCCTGTAGAACAAACAGTCAGTTTGAGCGCACACAACGAAACCGGCCAGGTATCAACATGCTGCCACGATGATGGGTTGGTTGGTACCTTGGACGACGTATCCGATGGAGTGCGCGTCCGTGTGGCTGGGCACGACGAAGGAGCGCGGGTTCGCCTCCAGCACCGTGACGCGGTAGTCCCGGATGCCGCGGAGCAGCTCCGACGCCTCGTGGAACGGCCGCAGCGCCCTGATGGACCCGTGCTCGCTGCGTGCGGCGCTGCGGAAGCTGCGGCGACCGAACACGTACGGCCGCCGGTGCTCCTCCCCCTGCTGCTCCTCTTCGCGCTCCTCGCCACGGCGCTCGTGCCTGCCCTGCTCTTGTTCACGCTCTCGCTCCCGCTTCCGCTCCCATTCCCTCGACGACGCGGCGCAGAGGAGGGTGCCGAGGAGGAGGATGAGGAGGAAAGGAACCGTCGTTCTCGCCATTGCTAGTGTTAATTAGTGTGCTCTTCTCGTGCGTTGTGCTTGGCCTGCTGGGCATGCACAGACGGAGTTGGCGCTTATTTGTAGTCGCGTTCGGGCCGTGGTACGTGGCGAGGGGCCGCGGCTACGTGGAGCCAGGCTGCGCGACGCCGGGCACACGGGTCGCCACGTCTCGCCGCGCGCGCGTGCTTATCCCCGGCTCCGGCTCAGTGCACCACCCCAGGTTGCGCACACGCTGTTTTCTTCTCGGTGGTGTCGTGTTATGCGCGCGGTGGGATAGGACGGACGTACGGATCAGGTCCGGCCTGTGGCATCCCGTCCAGGTTCATCTGCTCGTCGCGTCCCCGTTCAGGTTCACTTCCCTTCTGTCGTCCTTATCGCACGGCCTGCTCTTCGGCGGCCGAGGTTAACGTTGTAGAGAAATGTTCTAGTGCCACCAGCCCAACGGGTGCTACCGTGCTCCCAGCAAATATTATGCGTTTGATGAAGGATGGATGGACAAGATCTGTTATACGGAGCTGACCTCGCTTGTCGGGCTGCTTTCTCTCCATCACACTGAGAGGCCGCGCAGAAGTCTAAAAGAAAAAAAAAAAAAGGCCGCGCGGCAAGAAGTAGTAGAAAACCACAAATACCAATAACGTAAAATGATATCACTAAAATTTAAGATAGCTTGTTTTACTACTACTATCTTATTTTAGATTGGTCGTGTGTTACTTTTAATGAATTTTTTACTATTGGTGATGGTCGAAATGTTGACTAAAGACAAACATAAAAGTTTCTACTAGTACTACTACTCTATCTGTCTCCTAATATAGGGCCTTTTAGTGTTTGAAATTTGTCTCAAAGATAACGTGTTTTTTACAGATAAGACAAATTTTGAAGTTGGTGGGAGGGTTGATGGAGGGATGAGTTGAGCTAAAAATGAAGGATACGGTAGTCTTTTAATACTTAACTATTTTCGTGTTCGAAAGCTAAAAAGCCCTATATTGTTGGCAAAATTGCTCATGTAGCATTTAATTTGAAGGGGTTTGCTTTTGTCCCTTTATTTTTCTTCTGGTTTCAAAACTAACATTGCTTCTGCTCAACTCCTTTCTCTGTCTAGCACGGAGCCTTCAGATATCAAAACAACGGCCTAGATCAGAACAAAACCTATCTTCTCTCTGATCTTTGATGGGGTCTTGCCCACCGCCCTCATGCCTCACGGACATGCTGCTCCTCACGAGAGACCACCAGATCTGGCCACCTCGCACTCATTTCCAACATTGCAGAGCAGGAGAGGCTGGACAACATCATCGCGTCTTGTGGATTTCACTCCTCTGAACTGCCAAGATGTCGACGTTGCTTTCATGCCGTGACTGTTCGACTCCTAGGTTGATCTCCATGGCGATGGCGCTGCCCATGTCCCCGCCGCCTGATTTTTAAGACCCCGTCTCTCCCTTGCTGATGCACGATCAAATTGGGCTGCTAGCTAGCAGCCATATAACGAACAGAAGGACTACTAGAGCCTAGAAGGGAGATGCAAATTCACTACATGATGAGCAGAATGACGACGAACTCGAGGGCAATGGACAGGTACACAAACACCTGGACTGAAAATAAACTGAGGAATAACTGGGCAGAAAACAATGCTATTTTTGCAATCGGAGAAAAAAATAATGGTACCACAGGGAATCAGGTCGTTTTGAGTGCTACCTGAGCAATTTCGTCTATTTTAAAGACGGAGTCACTATGAAAAATTGGAGCATGAGCATATGGACAAGACATGGTTTGATTCAGAGTATGCTAGATCCAACATTTTTCGAGAACGTAAATGCTTATATCTAGCATTTAATTGGTTAGACACGGCAAAGAGTAGATGACATTCGGCAAACCATCGGACTCTCGGCAAACGTGATCACGTGCCACGCACGTGTGACGGCCGTTAGGAACAGACCCGGGCCCGTCAACATTTTGCCGAGTGTTCTCTAGTGACACTGTTTGCCGAGTGCACAGACCTGCACTCAGGCAAACATTGAACATTTGCCGAGTATTTTTTTTCCTCATTTTTGGCCAATTTTTTTCTGCAGTCCATGCATGTATACATGTACTTCATGTCAAAATTTGGTATTTTTTCGAATAATTTGCTATATTTAAGTAATTTATTTTATTTAAAGTATTTATTAAAGATGAGTCAAATTTGATCCGTAAGTGATTCAAATATTAGAATATAGTGACTAAAAAATAATATTCATGTTTCTGAGTCCAATGTCAGGCCATAACATGAAATGGAAGAAAAAATAGCGTACCTTGTCCACAAAATATCACTACGAATGTGGGGTCGAATTGTATTTTAATTTTATAAAATACAAACAAAGTGTGAAAAATATGAGACTCGCCCTGACATCATGATATCATACGTGGAGCTTGTGGTAAATCATAGAAAAAGTTTGCACAAGTTGTCACGCACGCTGCTTACAAACCTAAGCTTCCCCGAAGAAGATCCATAGAGTTGAGAAGTGTTTGTTTAGATTTCGAATCAAAATGATGCTCACATTATGGTTTCACTCTAGGGTAATAGAACATATAAAATGTATCACGACAAAGTTTGGTTAATTTTTGATTTTTTTAAGATTTCAATTTTTTTATAACTTCAGATTGTAAATGTTTACCGAGTGAACACTTGTTTGCCGAGTGTAGTGCAGGGGCACTCGTCAAACTCAACTTTGCCGAGTGCGCCAGATCGGGCACTTGGCAAAGATTTCGTAATATCCCCCACGCGCGGCGTGCCTCTCTCTCTCTCTCTCTCTCTCTCTCTCTCTCTCTCTCTCTCTCTCTCTCTCTCTCTCTCTCTCTCTCTCCACCACGCCTCCCCCGCGCCACCCTCCTCCACCGCGCCGCCGCCCTCCACATCACTGAGAGGTATAGATGTTGGTGACCAGAAGGAAGTATCCTGATTTTTCAGAGGCATGGCTGTAACTTTTGTGTCTTTTTAATTGTATCGATAGACAACGATCCATGAATTACTCCAAAACTTGGTCTTTCACTCTTATATCAAATTTTGTGCTTGCGTAAAAATATTGATTGAAGAATCTATTTTACTTATATTCCACTCACAATTAACTAACTTGGAAACAGTTTCGCTTCAGTAGGTTATGAGTGGGATAGCGTTCTAACTTCTGTCAGTTCCATTTTTAAAGTATTTTTATTAGTGTTGATACTTTTGTGAAAAGTGTAAAATACCAAGCAAGTTTGTCTTCCTGAGCTTTTTAGCGGGTCAATTATTTTCATGATCATTTGTTGGGTTGGCATGGTTCATGCTAGAGGTGATCGCACTGATGCATAACCAGCTAGAGGGAGGCATTCCTGATGAGGTTGGGAAGCTCTCAAAACTGACATATCTAGTGCTTGGACATAACAAACTGTCAGGCGAAATTCCAGAGAAAGGAGAAGAGCACCCACTTCCTTCGCCTGATAAGAAAAATCCAGATCAATAATGCTTTTCCCCCCATAACCTGTCAGCTGCAAATGTAACATGTATCCATACTAAAGATGGAAAGGCAGTGGAAAACTAACCGTTAACCATATGATTAGTTGTCTACTGGTAAGCATCCTGTGGATATGGAGTATTATGGCTCGAATGTTGTACTAATGCTGTTGCTTGCTGCTCTGAAGCTGTCGTTGCCCATGGAGCACGAGGAGTTTTTTCCCTCTGACGACTGGCGTCGTAGTTCATGTTGTTTAAAGATTTGTAGTGCCTACTGTATTTAGAACCTACCGTTTATAATCTTCCATGATGACGACTGTTGTGATCCTACCTTAATAAAACTTTGTTTCATGTCAACTTTACCAATTAAATCTTAACCTAACGACCACGTCTACACGCAATCAAAACATAGTAAAAATACACAACCCGAATTGTTCAAAAATGGAAACAGGAAAAAGGATGGAAGAGTCTGGCGCGCCACAACTTCTACTGATGTATAAATTTCCATGCAAGTTACCATTTGGTATTGTATCTAAGTCTGCCATCTGGCAACTGGCATAGGTTCATTCTCATGTTCCCGAGAGAGTTTCAAACTTCCCTTTAGATTAAAGATATACTTGTTGGTAACATATATACCTTGTACTTTAAAGATATGGAGGTTATTGTGTGACTGGGTACTCTCATTTTATCATTTATTTGACTAAGAAATTGTGGCAACGTAGTTATCTTTTTCCTAAGGATCCCCTGACTACGTACTTGACCTCGTGTCTCCGTGTATACACTCTACCAAGGTGACGCAGGTTCAAAAAGCTAAGCCTTCACGTCGTATTATGCTTTGAAACACATAGGTTCGAACAATCAACCCGTTTAAAACCTATAGAACCACCCGGACCAACCCAACCCAGCAAGTCATCAAACCTGTTTTGAAACCAACCAGCCCAGCCCAACCCGCATTAACCCGCCAGACCCAGACCATGAACAGCCAAACCGGAGGGGCGGATCCTATACGTAGGGCGGGCGACGGGAACGTTTTTGTCAGAACGGTGTTTGAGATTTGTGTGCTGCTTTTCCGCCGTGCAGTTTCCACGGCAGTTCGTGTGCGGCTACTTCCCCTTTCCCCCGCTACAAATCGCTTCTGACGTCCGCCCTTCCACGGCAGTTCGTGGGGAGCCGTTCCGCTTGTTTGTCGGGTATGACCCGCGGGAGAACAAGGCGTACGAGGTGTATCGCAACCTGCTCGACCGCTCCTCTGGCTCGACATGTGCCCGTCCGCCAACCAGACCTCCGCGCCGCGGGGCTCCCCTGTCGAGGAGCTCGAGGCCACCGGGAAGCGCCTCTTCGACTTCGCTGACACGCTCGGCCTGCCATTCGAGTTCTGCACTGTCGCAGAGAAGGCAGGCGATGTGGACCCGGAGAAGTTGGGCGTCACGCGCCACGAGGCAGTCGCCGTCCACTGGCTCCACCACTCGCTTTACGACGTCACAGGCTCCGACTCCAACACGCTATGGCTTATCCAAAGGTACTCCTATGCATTGCATGTCAAATCTTGACACTATCATCATGACCGCTTTTCAGTGACTAGTTTACTTTATTAGGAGTAGTAACCAATGTGACATTGTGATATGCCCGTCATGGCTTATAGGATTTTAGTAATCACAACAATGCATACGGGGCTCAGCTCTGATTGTTCTGGTCTTTCAAAATTCTTGGTTGTTTGTGTGCCACAGAAGAGAGCACACGACAGGGCCTTCTGTTGATGTCTTGATGTCAATGGAACAAGTATGCGTCCTTCAAAGAAGTGTGCACTAAGTATTTTCATCATTGTTAATTTGATAGTCATATGGGTGCTAAAATTTCAGATACTATTAGATGCAATTCAGTTATTTTGACCAGATTTTGTTCAATTGATTGCCTACAGAATTTAGGACAACAATTATAGAATCTGTATTGACAGCAAAACATGTAATTTGTTTTAGCAACTCATGCATATCACAATGTTTTTTTCTTCACATGTAAGAAATGTGAGCGTTGGTTGGATTGAAGAATCAGTAGGGATGCTAAAGCTGTTAGGTAGAACTGTCCAAACAAAACAAGGAGACAAAGCATGAAAGAAATAATTTGACAAAGTGAACTCACAAATTCCCCATCTTTAATCCAAGTGTTATTTCCTTATAATAGCGATGCTGACCGACGAGGAGGTGGGAAGTCCGGTGTTGTGAGTAAATCATTTGAGAGAAGGGGCTCTTAAATGTACAGAGAAAATGACAGAGGTGGATGATCAACCAGTAATGAGAGTCAACAGAATGTCACTGGATTTGTGGAGAAAAGAGCACAAGGTGGTGCTGAAACCAGCCGGCACAGGCAGGGAGAAGTTGAGGAGTATGTTCCGAGAACAGTTCTTGGTGACATGAGAGCATACAAATTTGCCATTAATGAGAGGCAAACTATGTAATTGGATTTTGTTAAAAGAAGAGCTGATAGTGATGCTGAAAACAGCCGGCTTAGGCAGGGAGAAGTCAAGGATTATGTTCTAGAAGAATATTTCGTGGTGAGATGAGACAAACTAACGGGAATATGTAGTTTGCATTACATATGAAGGCCAAAGATACTAGAGGTGGGATGAGTGTCCCTCAATCAGTGAGGGACGAGCAAGCTCAGACATGTGCATGCAAAGATTTATAGCCCATTAAGTTTCACTATCTGCTTTGTGATGCAGAATATGTGCAGAAAGGCAGCTGAATTTTGGGCCAAATTGTGCCTTGAGCTACTATCAGCGTGTGAATTCTCACAGAAGTTAAAAGCAATTCAAGTCAATTGGCAGTTGTTTTGGGCCATTCATCAGGTGTTACTTATATTTCCATAAGTAGTTTTCATTAACTTGTCACCTTTTCACACTTTACTCTTGTCTGTTCCATGAATGCATGTTTTTTCATCATTATATTGCCTTGATATACTTAAAACTTAGAGATATAACTATAATATAGCATAGTGAGTCTAGTACATAATTGCCTGATATGGTCAAACACCTGGTCTCCCCGTTTTTTCCCCTCCAATTTATGCTGACCTGCTCCTTCTAATCCTTGTGTAACTGGTGTATTTTGTTTGCCGTGCATGTATGCGAAGGTGCCAGCTGCTGTTATGAGATTAGCTAAGGAGGCCTTGCCAGAGAACAAATGTATAGTGATTCGTCTTAAGAGCACCAGAGAAGCTCCAACTGAGGAAGCTGTCACAAAATATGCCCGTGCAGTGTCCATAATTGGGTGTCTTCTGTAATCATGTTCTTTGGTTCTTGTAATAGTTTTAAGTTGAGAAAAACCTGTAATGGCATAAGAGATGCACTTTAATTATGTCCGTAGCCATGTGTTCAGATATTGTGGCTATCACTGGAGTTTTCTGTGATGAAAAGTGCCTTTCACTATTATAATTGATAGGTGTCTATATGAAATATGTGGTGCACTTTAATTATTCATGGCAAATGTGATCGAGACAATTTCATCCGTTAGGTGGATCTACTCTCTTCGCAAAAACTCATGTCTTTTTTAAATATTAATTCTATATTCCTTATGATTGCGCCATCTGAACCATCCTATATCTCTTCACAAATGTTGATTAATCCTGACAAACACCAAGGATGTTGTTGATAGAGGATATACGAAGTGTTGACATGGTTTTCATAAGATGTTAATTTGGGTTAAAAAGATATTGATTTTTAATTTGCTAAATAAATTGATACCCAAAACAATATATGTTTCCCTTCATTTCAAAAATGTTGATTCTGTCTTAAAAAATGTTGATACAGGGTAAAAAAAATTGTTGACACGGAGTTCGCAAAATTTTGATACATGTAACATTATTTGTTGTCATGGAAATTCAAAATTTTGTCAGAAAATGTTGATTCAAGGTAACATAAATGTTGATACAGGGTTCAAGAAATGTTGACACAACCTTTAAAAAATATTGACATTTGTAACATTATTTATGCTATGGAAATGAAAAAAAATCATAAAAAGTTGATCTAGTGTTACAATAATGTTGATATAGGTTACAAAAATGTTGACACATGTAACATTATGTGTTGTCATGGAAATTCAAAATTTATCAGAAAATGTTGATTCACGGTAACAGAAATGTGATACAAGGTTCATGAAATGTTGACAAGGCTTTTAAAAAAGTGTTGACACATGAAACATTATTTATGGCATGGAAATTCTTAAAATTTCAGAAAATGTTGATTTAAGGTTACAATAGTGTTGATATAGGTTTACAAAAATGTTGGCCCATGTAACATTATTTGTCGTCATGGAAATTTTAAAAAATTATCAGAAAATGTTGATTTAAGGTAACAATTATGTTGACTCAGGGTATCACATGGGAAAAAAGTCAAGGCAGCGATTTGTAGTTGGGCCGCGCGAAGCAGAGGGTGTACTGGGCTGACTGGGCCGTTCTATCGAACGTTAACGATCGGACGCTCTACGCCTCCACCCAACCGGAGGTGCCTTGCAGCCGAATCCACCTTATCAGCCAGGAACGGCCACACCCTACCCAACCCTATCTCCCCCATCCCGCCCCCTCGCCACCGCCGCCGCTCCGCCGCCGCGAAATGGGAGCCCATGTCAGCACTGCCGGGGCTTCACCCGCGCCCTCCATCGGGGAGCAAAAGGAGACGGTGGTGGATGCACTTCGTGCAGCTGCGTCCGAGATCTCCGCCGCCGTGGCCGCACCAGCCGCCTCTATCCGCGCGCAGCAGAAGGCGGTGATGAGGGCCCTTCGCGCAGCCGTCGCGGAGGTCGCCGTCGCCGGGGTTGCACCAGCGCCCTTCCGTGACCAGGAGAAGGAGGTGGTGATCGCCGCCGCCGCGGCTGCGGTGGTGGAAATCCTTCGCGCAGCCGCCGGCGCGACATCACCGGCGCCCTCGATCCGCGCGCAGGAGAAGGCGGTGGTGGTCGCCGCCGCGGTGGCTGCCATGGTGGAGGTGCTCGGCGCAACCGCCGCCGAGGACTCCGTTTCTGCGGTAAAGCGTCGCCTCCGCTTCTTCGGCCACAACATGCCGCCGCTTCCCGCGAAGGCCGCAGGTACCCGTCCCCCTGGGCTGTCCCCTCTCTCACGCATCTCCGCTAGTAGCCTCGTAAGCATATGCTTCTGTTAGCTCAATTAGGGTTCGCTTGTAGATATATCATCATAGAATTTGCACCGGGGTTGACTTTGTAGATTTTTGTCAAAGAATAAGAAAATGGTGAATTCAACATAGTCTTCACAGCAACGCCATGTCTCACGTTAACTCTTTCATGGTCAGAGATAGCTCATATGCAAGATTAATAGATGTGTTGGGCAATCGGAATATAAAACACATTGAGGCATGTACTAAACTTTACCACAAATTTCAGCATCTCTAGTGTCACTTAAGAGATATGATTCTTTAATATTATTATGGGATTATTTTTCAATTGAACCATGTGCCATATTGATCAGCAAGGGTTTGTTGATCTTTTTTTTTCTTTTGAGGAAAAGCTAACTAACGCTAGAGTTTATCAATCATGAATCAGTTTATCAGCACACTTACATTAATTGGACGAAATACACGTGCCTTTTCTTCTATTTTGAGAAGGAATCTTTGTATCATACCTCTGCAAATTCAATTTTCATGTGCATATGAACTGCTGGTACTTCTGCTCATTTATTTGATGTCACAGAGGTCGTTTTAGAAGCTCATTTTTATTACACTTCTTTGTCTTACATGCAGGGCTATCAGCAAATGCAGCGTTGTTAGATCTCCTGTTGCAGACGTTGACATCGGAGAAAGGACAGAATGATCTTAAACCATTTGGCAAACAAATTGTCGTGAAGTCATTTGACGAGTCAGAAACAAATCTGAAGGTCAGGAGCCCCCTTACCATCATCCTTCCCATGCCTTTCCTTATTATCTTATTTTCATGTCTGCAAGGATGAAGGCTACAAACAGTATAGTTAAACAAAATTTAGGTCACTGTGGTACATGCTATTCTTCTGGACACGTTTTTCCATTATAAGATGCCTTGGTAACCTCTTTCATAAGGCTAAACAATGAATTTAGGTTATTGTAGTACATGCTATATTTGTGAACACAAACACATTTTTGAAAGTTGTTAAAATGTTTAGTTTGCCGGGCATTGACTTTTATAATCTGAATTTCTTTAACATGTGTTTGTTTTTTTTGAATATGTAGCCTTTTATTGATCTATATGTAGTTTTAGACAGTGAGTGCCACATGCATGTTGATCTCATATTGCAAACATTATCTGGTTGTTAACTTTTGGTCTTTCTGTATTTTGTAGGAAGCTACTATATCAAGGAAAAAGTCCTCGGGCTCTGGTAAGAGAAAAATTATTGGTACATCTGACTTCTATGGCATTCTGTTTCATGTTACAAAGGTAAAAATTTACAGTTTGATTGTTTCAGCAACTAATGCAACGACTGTAACAGAAAAAACAACGGAGCTGCATTTGAATGGCAAAGCACCTATCAATGGCAACATTGAGAAACCAAAGAAAAATTATCAGATGCCCTTTATGATTAGCAAGGTATAACCTTTTCCTCTGTTCTTGCACACCTTTTAGCTCGATGCCTTGTTCCTTAGAAAGCTGGGTTTCCATTCTGACTGGCAATGAATTTAGGTAGTTGTAGTACATGTTATATTTGTGAACAGATCAACACATTTTTGAACATGTGTTTAATTTGCTGGGCATTGACTTTATAATTTGAATTTTTCTTTAACATGTGTTTGTTTTTCTTAATATGTAACCCTTTATTGATCTATATGGAGTTTTAGACAGTGAGTGCTACATGCATTTTGATGTAATTTTGCGATCATTATCTGGATGTTAACTTTGGTCTTTCTGTACTTTGTAGGAAGCTACTATACCTGCTGTACTTTCTACTCAGAGGAAAGGATCCTCAGGCTCTGGTAAGAGAAAAACCATGGAAATTGCTAAAATTATTGGTACATCTGACTTCTATGGCATTTTTTCTATGGCATTCTGTTTCATGTTACAAAGGTAAAAACTTACAATTTGATTTTTTCAGGAACTAAGGCAACAACTGTAACAGAAAAAACAACGGAGCTGCATTTGAATGAGGAATCACCTCTCCATGGCAACACTGAGAAACCGAAGAAACATGATCAAACGCACTTTATAATTAGCAGGGTACCTTTTCCTCTATCCCGTCTCACCTTTTAGCTCTATGCTTTGTTCCTTAGAAAGCTGGGTTTCCATGCTGACTCGCTCTCCTTTTGAACATATTGTATCATTCTTATTTACAATGATTTGAAACAGAAATCTAGCAGTTCAAGGTTTAGAACCTTTCACATTTCAGAGTGTTACAGGACTATAACATAGATTGAATGTTTGTAGTCTTAAGGAACACATTCCTTTTGAACATGTTTGTAGTCTTAGAACCTTTCACATTTCATACCTCATTGTCATTGAAACTACATTAGAAGCTAAATGTGAATTACAGTATTGATCATGGCTAGTTCCATCCACTCTGCTTCTGTTCCGAAGCTTGTTGCATATTTCAGACATGGTTCCATGCTCAGTTAGATGATTTAACTTGCTGCAGCTATATGATTTATTAGCAGAATGGTTCATTATTATAATTGAATGATCTAGTGGTCTTAGCATATACTCTTAAAACAAAGTTTAGTACCCAGTGTGTTCAGTTTGTTTACAGTCGGGTCTCAATGCTTCTTTTTGTAAACCCATATGCCTTATAGTCGTAGCTTTTTGGTAAGGCTAAACAATGAATTTAGGTAATTGTAGTACATGCTATATTTGTGAACACAAACACATTTTTGAAAGTTGTTAAACAATTTAGTTTGCCGGGCATTGACTTTTATAATCTGAATTTCTTTAACATGTGTTTGTTTTTTTTTGAATATGTAGCCTTTTATTGATCTATATGTAGTTTTAGACAGTGAGTGCCACATGCATTTTGATCTCATATTGCAAACATTATATACACTTGATGATTTCTTTTAAGAAGTTCTAGATTACGCTTAAACTGCAGTTCTCGAGTTGTTTGAGCCCAACTAATATACAGAATTGTGATTTTTGACTTACTGGGCAATTACTGAAATGATTTGATGTCATAAAATTGTTTTGACTTCCTGAACAAGTGCTAAAATGAAGATAACGAATGAGTGAACACAGACTTGTTGGAATAAAGCAGTTAGTAGTCTGAAACAAACAAGACTAGGCGCTTGTGTTAGTGGGATAGTTATTCTGATTCATGCTAGCTACTATTTTTAATTTGGGTTTTGATTTGGGTGTATGATGTTTCAGTGGAAAAGGTACTTTGTATTGATCATATGGATGGTTTGCTTTTCAATGGTCATGCCTACTGTGGCCTCACAAGCAACCGACCAGCCTAAATGTGACTTCAAAGCATTGGGTGATGAGATTGAGGGAAATTGCGTAAACCCACATCAGCCTGGTCCCTACTGCTGTGACGCTATTGTCAATTCTGTGGAGAGAGGGGAACCAACTCCATGCTTCTGCTATCTCCTGGAGTATGATAGTAGGTTATCTCAGGAAAAGATTATCCGCCTGTACCTTGCTTGCAAGAAGCATCCATCTGCGTTACGTCTAAAAGAGCTTTGCAAAGGTGCCCCCCCCCCCCCCTCTCCCCTCCTCTCTCTCTCTCTCTCTCTCTCTCTAAAAGGCTTTGCGTGTACTGACTAGTTGAAAACTGTTACTGGCAGGGAAAAATTCTACCATCATGCCTCCTACGGCAGGTAGTACTCCAGATGGTGATAAGGGTGAGTCTCTCTCTCTCTCTCTCTCTCTCTCTCAGAGCTTTGAGTGTTTGTGTGTACTGACTCTTGTAATTGAAAACTGTTGTTGGCAGGCAAAAGTTCTAGGGCGTGTTCGGCGTTTTAGAGTCTAAAATTTAGAGGGGTTTAAACACAAAGAATATTATCTTAAATAAAGTTTAATTACAAAACTAACTGCAGAACCCCCCTCTAAATCGCGAGACGAATTTAACGAGGGTAGTTAAGCCGTGATTAGACGATATTTACTGTAGCATCACTGTAGCAAAACATAGATTAATTAGGTTCATTAGATTCGTCTCGTAAAGATGTACCCATCTGTAAAAAGGTTTTGTCATTAGACTTTATTTAATACTTCTAAATAATAAGATTCTCTTTAGAGTTAAATTTTAGAGGGGTCTAAATGGTGAAACGAACACACCCCTACTACCATGCCTCCTCCGGCAGGTAGTACTCCAGATGGTGAGAAGGGTCCGGCAGGTAGTACTCCATATGGTGACAAGGGTGAGTGTCTCTCTCTCTCTCTCTCTCTCTCAGCTTTGCGTGTTTTGTGTGTCCTGATTGCTGTAATTGAAACTGTTACTGGCAGGCAAAAACTCTACCTTGCCTCCTCCTACTACTGATGACTCCCCTTCCTCATCCTCCCACCTGTCTACTCCGGTCATCGTGTGCATTTCTGTGCTGGGCTGTTTTGTTGTTATGGGCGGAAGCACCTGGCTGGTGGTCATATACCGCAAGAGACGGGATGGATTCCACAAGCTGGAAGAGAGAGGGCCCACTTGGAGCGAAATGACTGTTCTGTGTCAGAATGCTGCTGATCATGCTGTCATGTCACAACAGCTTAGAGCATCGGGAGTTGGGTCTCAACAACTGAACATGCAGGAATTGAAGTCTAGGTATGCATCGCTGGTGGGACGCTTCTGGGGTCCAGACTAGTTGGATGGGAAGCTTCTTTGGTCCAGACTAGTTGGATGGATATTATTGATGTAGAGGCAGATACACTTTCTTTGTGACAAAGTGAGGTCCTGATAGACTTTGTTTGCTATGTGCATGGGATCAAAATTTGATCTGCTGTAATAAACTACAAAAATTTTCCATAATCAATCAGAAGTCTAATACCTTTGGATCATGTTATGCTTGGAACAGTCATGGTACAGTTTTACTTTTTATTATTTATTATTTATGAACATTACCAACGGGTGTAGTGGTAGTTATTTACCGAACTATGCTACTGCCTTGTTGCCGTATTGTACACATGACCGCGCTCGCTGCCTCTAGGACGGCGGCTGTGCTGGCTCACGCCGCCTAGCGACAGGTGCGGGCACCGCTCCCTCCCTCAACTGAAAACATATCTCAGCAAACACGCACGCCTCAGGAAATAAACCAGAGCTAGCAATTAACATGCACGGTGCGCAAAGTACCCTGGACGACGTACCCGATGGAGTGCGCGTTCCGTGCCGACGGTGCGTCGGAAGCTGCGGCGTCCGAACACGTACGGCCGCCGGTGCTCCTCCCCCTTCTGCTGCTCCTCCTAGCCGCGTCGCCAGTCGCTGCCACGGCCGCGGCGCTCGTGCCTGCCCTGCTCTTGTTCACGCTCCCGCTCCTATTCCCTCGACGACGTGGCGCAGAGGAGGGTGCCGAGGAGGACCGTCGTTTTGGCTGGGGATCGCCGTTGTTTGTGTAGTGCGGCGGTGTGCACTTCTCGTGTGTTGTGCTTGCCTGCTGGGCATGCACACGGAGGTGGCGCCTATCCCGGGGTTAAGGTTGTAGGGTTGTCGGGGAAACGAATTAGTACGTGAGACCCAGCCTCACGCGTATCCGTAAGACCACAAGCACTGCGTGACATGACGTGTCCTGTGTTAATCATAAAGCACAGCCCCCACTAATCCCGTTTCTCCGTCAGGGCCTCGTGGCGTTGCAGCAGCTTTCATCTTCTTCAATCTGAGTCGAGCACGCGAGGCGCAGGGTGCTTGTCGTCAGCCCCTGCAGCAACGCGCCATGGTTTCGTCATCCTCCATTGCGGGGGGCAGTTTTCATCGAGCTTCCACTCATAAAAAATTTAGCATATCACACTCTTTCATTTTGCTCTGAATCAGAGCCTTGCTTCTTTCTTCATGTTCGATTGGTCTCCTACAAGTCTGCTAGAGCAACCGGTTCGAACTAGCAATCACATGGACTGAGATCCTTGTCATCAGACTCAACAATTAGGATGGGAGCTTCTGCCCATGTCTCCTTGGACCGCCGAGAACGACGAGCCGGCGTGCGCACCCTGCCGGGGATCGAAACTACGCGCGTGAAGGGGCCAGGGGCAGCGGAACCAATTTTGGTGACGGATTTCGAGGATTAGCTGCTGGCCTCGATCAGAGATGAATTTCTTCCGCGCGGCGCGCGCTCGTGAAACGACGACTTTAATTACTACTTGAGACAGGGATTAGCGAAGGCAATGCGTTGAGATTGACATGGGACACTGTCTGTCTCACGGACGCGCGTGAGGCCGGGTCTCACATAATTCGTCCTGCTCCATCACACTGAGAGGACGCGTGGCAAGTAGAAGCAGCTAGAAAATCAATAACATGATAACTTTTTAAGATAACTCTATCCTGCCTTCATGAAACGAATAATCTTGTTTGTACTTACAACAGAACCATGTGAGTTTGATTCGCAAAAAAGATGCATGAATTTGTTAGCAGGCATACAAACTTTTTAACCACATGTCAACTACGTACCAAGTAACTGAGACCTGCAGGTAATCCTGTGTACAACCCCACATGAAGGGCACAACCAACGCGCCCATATTTCAACTGCATGCATGCTGTAAAGCATCCATGCATATGTATGTTCATGAGTGGTGTGTGTAAGTCCTCGCGTTTGAACTCCCACCAAGATGAAGGTTTCACTTGTGTTTGTGTTGCTTCTCTACTGCTGGCTCTCACATCTCCCATCCATGCGCAGTATGCATTAACATCTGCGGTCTGCCCTCACAGTCACAGTTGTTCTTTTTTATGCTTTGATGAGGAAAAACTCTTTTGAGTTCGACTCAGTGCTATACCGGCCGATCTTCTGCTCATTTACAATCAAGAAATCAGCAATCCAGCAGAGGAGTTTTCTGATTCTGACTGGTTCTTAATCCGTTTTGCTGACTGCCTGTACAGAGGAGAATGGTGGAGGCCAGGGACATGGAGACTTTCCTTGCAGCGACTGGCGGCTATACGAATCGTTCCTCGCTCGTCTGGACAGCCTGGTGAACAGCTCCAAGCTAGTACGTGGTTCATGCTGCCGCTTATCGGTCGGCACGGTGACTTCGCGATTCTGTCCGTGAGGCCCGACAACCTGAAGATCAGAGGCTTCACCAACTGGAAGTCTGGAACGGGACGCAGTTCAGCTTCAAAGGCCAGGAGCACCTGATCCCGGGCTCCGTTACTCTGGGATTCGACGGTGAGTATGTACGCCAGCCTCTTCGACGGCGGATGGCCGGGCCTGCAGAACGTTGCTGGAGGCGATCGCGCTGCTGTCGGGCTACGACCCGAAGGCCACACCAGAATCGAACCTCAAGGAGGCGGTGACGAGGATGGACGCACGTGATGCTCCTCGAGGCGGCGCGGTTCCGTGGCCTCGTGGCGCGGGCTGGCTGCAGGACGGCGCCGTGCTCGACCTCCGGAGCGCGAGGCTCGTGGACAGCTGGCGCAGGCTCTCGTGCGCCGTGCTGATCTGGAACATCGGCGGCGTGCGGTGGGACAGCGCGGGGGCCGCTGAGCTGGCGGCGAACGTTGAGCTTCTATTGCCGACACGTGGCGGAAAACTAATCTCAAGTCTCAACTATCAGTTGTCTTCCCCATCCGTAGAGATTGGAGTACTTGAGGAATGTCAGTTTTTATAATCTGCCTCGGTTGTCCTCCTCCTAATGGACCAATCAATCAGGCGAGGCGCCGGACGGTGATCCACTTGATCACACAAACATGGAGATCAAAGGAAGATGACGGGTGCTCAATCTAAAGCAGAATTTTGGACCAAAACGAACAAAAGTAGGCTTCTAGCCATGGCCTCCCTTGCATACAGGAGAGGTAGAGCAGCCTGGTGATTTCTAATTTGGCATGGCAGTTTGGACCCCGCGGTGGCCGGCAGCCCGACGCCGAGCATGGAGGCGTTTGATATCAAGGCCGATTCAAAGTTGAGCGCTGGAGCCGCAGCAGCACAACTGCCGTTCAACCAAATCGTCGTGATGTTGGTCCAGATGATGAGGTGATGATCAGTCATGCGCATGAGAAAGGCAGGGAACCGGATCGGTATAAATCGAGTTGGACCGAGGAAGATGTAACCTGCAGATGATGCTTTGAGATTTAGTCTTAGCCACGTGTCGGCAATAGGATAGGGTCCTTTTAGATTCATATAGGACCCGGGTCCTATATATATAATTTCCTTCCTAGCAGGGCGTCGTCACCTTGCCAGTTGCCACGTTGGGATGTTAGACTATCGGGAGCACGAAAAACCTCTCCTATATGCCGGCCGCGTCGATCATCGATGCACAACGTCAAACATGGACACACGATCAGGTGTTGGGCTTCCAGCGTTCTGTACCGGATGGGGCTATGTGATTAGAGATCATGATGGTGACGTTGTCAGAGCAGCACGAGGCAAAATGGTTTACCTGATGAGCCCTTTTCATGCAGAACTGTTGGCATGTTTTCAGGCAATAAAATCTGCAAGGGAGCTGGGGATCGGTTTTATTCAAGTCGAAACTGATGCAATGATGATCAGACATGCTCTTTGTTCTGATGTCTATGATCTAGCTCCAGAGGGAGGTATCGCTAAGGAGATCAAGCTCATGCCGCGGTCGGATTTTGTAAACTTTAGTATTCATCACAAGTCTAGAGACTGTAATACGGTGTGTTGGGAACTACAACCGAAGCCCCTCTGACCCATGCGAAGGTCAACAGCCACCAGCGAAGGAAGAATGAAGGAAACAGACGGCACAGAAGTCCGAAGTTACCAAACTAAGAGCCATGCTAAAGTAGCCGATGGCATACATGTAAATATAATCATCCCGCCCCTATAAATATGGAGGGGGATGATCCTGTAATGACATCTGGTTTTGGGGCCTCGAGCCAAGGACAATCATTCACATCGCATCCGACTCTCTCAACAGGCCAAACCCCTTCGCCCAGCATCGCGGGAGAAGGAGGGCTTCGCGCGATTAACCACAGGGAACCTGAACGGAATAACCTTCGTCCGACATCGTAGGCCGAGAGGGAGGGCTTCGCATCAACCAACGGACGACGACATCGATCAAGGAGGGCTTCGCGAGGAGCTTCGAAGGCTCACACCCCCTCTGAAGGCTTCAGGCGAACGTGAACACATCAAGAGTCTGTTGGAGGGCTTCGACACGTCCTACGCAGACCTTCGATCCCCCAACATTTGGCGCCGTCCCGCGGGCTGAACCCACGACCACGATCAACATGGCGAAAGCGAAGTCGAGAACAAACGTCAGCGACACACAACGTGCAGAGATCGAAGCTGAAAATGAAAGGCTCGCGAAGGAAGCGGAAGCCAGAACAGCAAGAGAACAAGAAGAACGGGACAAAGCCGCACGAGCAGAAGAAGTAGCAAGAGCCGAAGAGCAAGAAAAGAAGAAGCCTTAAGAGCTATGCAAGTAAACAACGCTGAAACATCTCAAGCAGGAAGTTTCCAGCAAGAGGACGACGAAACACATAACATAACTGAAAGGCTTCGCATCATAGAACAAGAGAGAATCGAAAGAGAAAAGAAGTTGGCCGTCATCGAAAAGACAGCGAAGCTAAAAAAAGACATGCTCGAAAAGATAAAGCAAGCCCAACAAGAGATCAACGTAATGGACAGCAAGCTAAATAAATACAATGAGGAAATGGAGAACCTGAAGAAACAAGAACAAGACATGCACCACAAGACTCGCAAACAAACCGAGCACAAGATGGTGTACGAAGTAAGCAGCTCTAGCAAGGACAACCAGCTATGCATCATCTACAACGAGAACTCGCCTTTGAGCGAAGAGCTACAGAGTGAACCTTGGCCGGTCAACTTCAAAATGCCGAAGATAAAGGCATACCAAGGAAAAACATGTCCGAGAGAGTTCCTCATGTCTTTCGAAGCCGCAGTAGAATCGGGCGGAGGATCAAACTCAACGTATGCGAAAGCTTTGGTGATGGCAGTCGAAGGAGTAGCAAAGATATGGTTTTCCACTCTTGAACCAGGATCAATTAATTCTTGGTCCGAATTAAGAAGAGAGTTCATAAACAATTTCCAAGGTTTCCAAGCATCAGAAATTCATCAGGGAAGACTATTTTCTTGCAAACAGAAACCAGACGAAGGCTTAAGGGAATACATGCAGAGATTCATGGAAATAAAGTCAAGAGCAAAGGACGTAGGAGCTTCGACAGTTATCGATGCACTGATGGAAGGCTTGAGGGCTGGCCCTTTCCACTCTGCACTAACAAGGAAGAGACCCAAGACTATCTTCGCACTATTGGACACCTTCGAGAAGTACGCGAGTGTAGCACCCCGCCTCAAATTAATGAGGGGTTTGCTAACCAGGATCTTAATCGGGGAATACTTGGCGAAGCAAGTATGCATAGACCAGACACATAAGCATAAATAAAATAATTTTACATTAAGTTCAGTTATTACATTGGTTCCATAATTAACATAAGACATCCAGTTCGAAGTTCGATTTATTTTACATAAAAGAGTTCGAAGTCCGATTACATAACGCGAGCGGAAGCGAAACACACGACGATACATAAATACAATGAAACCATGTCCGGCCCGTAGACACGATCTCACTCGCCTTGCTCCTGGCTGGGAGAAGAGGGAACCCACTCAATGGACCAGTCCTTGGGCGGTTCACCCTCCCACACTACTTTACCACAACACCCGCAGAAGTTGCAATTGGGAATACCTGCAGTAAAATTTTAAACAACGAAACCCTGAGCAACTAATACTCAGCAAGTCTTACCCGTCAAATTGGCCATCTAAGACCGACTTCTAATATGCAGGGGGTTGACCAGGGGGTGAAATTTAATTGCATAAACGACACTAATAGTTGATCCTTATTTTCATATTTTTGCCAAATTTAAAAGGGTTCTTGCATAAATATAAATATTAGCAACCTAACTAAGCAATACATGGTTGCAAAATAAATAATTAAAGTACAACAGCATTTAACATCATAATGTGCACTTCTTACTACGATGTGACGCAGTGAACAAGTGGTACTCAATAACCGCGAGGGACGGCGATTCGAATCGATTTACACCTGCAGGCGAAACCCGAATACACGACGTACGCTACTCGAAAGAGCCACGCACGGCAACCTTTTACAAGATACCATAAAGTCGAGCCGCTTAACACCTCTCCCGAGTACACGTCTCCCCACGCGATAGCCATGCCTGGTCTAACCGTGGTTCGCCCGGGCACCCTCCCCTCAAACACGATCCCAGATTCCACCATAACCATCTTCATCACCAAAAGAGAGGTGGGTTCACGTCCAACAATATAGCATCGAGCTACTAAGTTTACTAGTTCCCATTCTCCTAGCATGCATTCGGTACTGTTCAAACTTGCTCAGCGGAGCCACAACGAACGGTCATCAACCGACACAAACGGGGCTATGGCGAACAAGGCGAGCCTTGTCACCTCCACCTACACATGAACTTTTCCGTTCGGTCTCAAATTCATTAACATCATCATGTGAGAACATAAAGTAAATCCGACCCCACTTACACCGAGCGGTCTCCATACCACTCGATTTCCTACCGATGATACAACCCTATTAAGCATAGCGGAGTCTAGCACGTGGCTGCATAAAACTGAACCCACCCATAGGAGCATGTAAATTAAATGCAACTACGGTTCCATAAAACTACTAAAACGTAAATGCACAATTCATGACTCCATATATAGTGATAAAAGGAAAAGCTTTTAAAACAAGGTGAGATGCACCGGGGCTTGCCTTGGGGCTGGTGGTTAGCACACTCGAGCACGTTCAGGTCAGCGCCGGTCTCCTCGGCCACGATCTCCACGTCCTCGAGTCCGGCGTCGGTTCCTAAATGAATGCAACAATATACACAAAATCAAAGATAGTTCATGGAACTTCCTTGACAAATATGACATGGTGATGTTATGATGCAGATGCAACACGCTGGCAGGGCCCTTTATCAGGTTTTTGCATTCTGGTCCCAAGGGATTTACACCATTTACTTTGGATTTAGGAATTTCCTTAGGCGCAAATAAGGGATCTTCTTCTAAATTCCTTAAAAAGGGTTCTGGAAGATCTAAAATTACATTTGTATTTTTATTTAGCATCGTCATCCTAGGTACAGTAACATATCCAAAATTTGGTGCAAAAAGGTGCAGGAATAAAATAATAAAAAAGATTCTTCTAGAAACTGAAAACTGAAATTACTCCTAAAAGAAGGTGCATTTCAAGATACAACTTGGTGGGATGTTCAGTGAACCTATTAGGAGTGTGCATGCCAAAATTCAGAATTTTTGCACTTACAGATCTTTTTATAAAAATTATTTCCTGATTCTATTCTCTGAATTGTATAAAATTAACTGTGACGAATTAAGATTTTTATGTTATACCACTGGATAGGTATCATTTCAAGGATTCCAGAACATTTGAGTTTGCATTTTTACGATTTTTCTACGAATTTTTATCAAATTTAGAAATTTGGCCAAAATCTGAAAAAATCAGGGAAAAAGGAAAACTGACTGGCACTGTAGCAGTGCCAGTGCGTGGCCACAGAGACGGCGGCGACAACGGCGTTCCGGCCAAACTACGGTGATCCAAGGTGCAGACCACCCGGCAACGTGACGAGGGAGTCAAGGCGAGCTCAGCGCACTATCAAATGCACCCGCGCACAGCCGGAATAAGAGCTCGACGCGAGGCCAGCGGCGGCGGCCATGGCGACGCGGTAGTCCGGCGAGGAAAGGCGGCGAGAGGGCGAGATAGAGGGAGCACGAGCATCACCTTGACGTGGGGAACCTTCTGGTGCAGCGTGTGCTCGACGAGGTGGCCCGGAAGTATGAAGTCGTCGGAGAGGGGCGGATGTCCGGTGGACGGCGGCGGGGAAGAAGCAGGGTTCCGGTGGTTGAGCTGCACAATCGTCGTCGGGGTCACTCTAGGTGGTACGCAATGAAGTGAGGAAGACACAGCCGCGAACAATCGGGAAAAGGCTCACCGGTACGGACGAATTTCACGTCGACGACGAGCTTGCCCAAACTCCGGCCATGGCCGATTCTCGGTCGATTGACTCTCCACGCTCGGGGAACGGCTTCACTGGTGTGGGTAGCAGCTCAAAGGAGTCCTTGCGCGCACTTTCGCTGCTGGCGGCTCGCTCGGACGCGGTGAGGGAATGAGGGCCGGCGCGAGCTCGGTCGACGGCGATGGCGCGGCTCGGGAAAGGAAGAAGGGAATGGCAAATCGACGACGACTTGACCGAGGGAAGAGAAGGAGAAGACGAGGACGAGGTTAGGCGCGATCGTACGGGAAGGACGGCAATTACAGTGGCCGGAATGGGCAGTGAGAGAGGAAGGTGTCGCCGGCGGCGACACATGGTGGCTACAGTGCCATTTGAGAATTTTTCGAATTTCAGTGATTTTCCTCGGTTTGAACTGATTTGATTCAAATTCGATCTTCCCGAGCTCCAAAAATCACGAAAAATTCAGGTTTGGAAGAGTTCAGTGAGAGGAACAACTTTGTAAATTGGCACTTTTGCTAAATCGGCTTGGATTTCAAATTAAAATTCATTCAAAGCTTAAGTTTGAAAAAAGTTCATGCATTTGATTGGGCTTCAAGATTTTTGCAGAAAAATTCCAAAAATCTCTAAAATTCTCTTTTAGCCCCTGTATGCTGAGGAATTTTTCATTTGGGTCCACTTGTATAGAAAATTTTAAAGTTGTAGTTCAAATGCTTGTTTGAATGAAATTTATCCAATTTGAAGTGATTTTGAGTTCCTTTTCATTTCTCTTTGATTTCTCTTGATCATTTTCACCGATTGAGATCAGTAGCTTGATTAGGGACTAAATTTGAGTGGGATGTTACAGCCCTCTCCCCTTAAGAAAATCTCGTCCCGAGATTTGCAATAAGTGCGGAAAAGAGGGGGTTGTAAAGATTTGCTTGCGTTACCTCAATTGCGAAGCGAGAAAGTCCGAAAATTTGGAGTTAAGAAATTCCTCTTGTTCCCATGTGGCTTCCTCGTCCTAGTGATTGCTCCACTGAACTTTATAAAAGGTGATGGTCTTGTTGCGCGTAACGCGGTCTTTTTGATCAATCACCTTGACGGGATGCTCGGAATAGGTAAGATCATCCTGTAGTCCTTCGACATCTTCGAGCACCACGTCAATAGGGGGCTTCAAACATTTCTTGAGTTGAGATACATGGAAAATATTGTGAACTCCAGATAACTTGTCGGGTAATTCCAATCGGTAGGCGACGGGTCCACATTTCTCAATAACCTCGAACGGGCCAATGTAACGGGGAGCGAGCTTCCCTTTGACACCGAAACGCTGAACGCCCTTGGTGGGTGAGACATGAAGATACACGTGGTCACCTTGCCGAAATTCCAAAGGACGACGCCTCTTATCGGCGTAACTAGCTTGACGGGACTTTGCGGCCTTTAAATTTGCTTGAATGAGCCGCACTTTCTCTTCAGCCTTGGCAATCAAATCAGGCCCAAAATTCACCCTTTCCCCAGGTTCCGACCAGTTCAAAGGAGTTCGACATGAACGACCATAAAGAGCTTCAAATGGAGACATTTTGATACTCTCTTGGTAGCTTGCAAATTCTGCCAATGGTAAGTGATCATCCCAATTGCCACCTTCAGATAAAACACATGCCCTCAACATATCCTCCAGTATTTGATTTACCCTCTCAGTTTGTCCATCGGTTTGGGGGTGATAAGCGGAGCTTCGGATTAACTTGGTCTTCATGGATGCATGTAACTGCTCCCAAAAACGAGCAACAAACTGAGGTCCTCTGTCGGATATAATTGTCTTCGGCACTCCATGCCAACACAATATACGCGAGATATATAACTGGGCATATACCTTGGCAGAGTATCTAGTGTTGACCGGAATGAAATGGGCCGACTTTGTCAATCGGTCCACTATAACCCATATAGAATCATGCTTTCGAGCAGTGAGGGGTAGTCCAACAATAAAATCCATACTGATGTCCTCCCACTTCCAGGACGGAATACTCAATGGTTGCAGCTGACCGGCCTTTCTTAAATGATCAGCCTTGATTCTCTGGCAAGTGTCACATTCAGCCACATAACGTGCCACTTCGCGCTTCATGCGCGTCCACCAAAATTTAGTTTTCAAACCTCGGTACATTTTGTTGCTACCGGGATGAATGGAGTATTTGGATAAGTGAGCTTCATCTAAAATTTTCTTTCGCAGCTCCATATCTTTGGGCACGACAAGTCGGTCATTGAACCATAACACTCCATCCTTATCTTGTCGGAAACATTTGATGTCACCGTTTTCTAGTCTTCGTCGGATATGTTCCATTCCTTTATCTCTCTTTTGTGCAGCGATAATCTCCTCCCGTAGGGTGGGAATGAGAGCGAGATTATACAAAGCACCATGAGGAATAATCCTGAGGTTGGGTTCACTAGGGTCGCAACATACGGTATGATCCAATTTGCGAACCACCAGATTATTGCAATGTGACTTCCGACTCAAAGCATCGGCAACAACATTGGCTTTTCCGGGGTGGTAATGGATTTCCAACTCGTAGTCTTTGATCAACTCAAGCCATCTTCTTTGCCTCATGTTCAGCTCTTGTTGTGTGAAAATGTACTTCAAACTTTTGTGATCGGTGTATAAGTGAACCAAATTTCCTAGCAAATAACGTCTCCATATCTTCAGAGCAAGAACAACTGCAGCCAATTCTAGATCATGAGTGGGATAATTTTGTTCATGCCTCCGAAGTTGTCGAGATGCATAAGCAATGACACGTCCTTCTTGCATTAGGACACAACCCAAACCCGTGCCAGAGGCGTCACAATAAACGTCGAATGGTTTAGTGACATCGGGTTGAGCTAACACCGGGGCAGTGGTTAAATGCTTCTTGAGAGTTTGAAAAGCTTTTTCACAACCATCACTCCACTGAAATTTAATTGCCTTTTTCAGCAGCTCCGTCATAGGCTTTGTAATTTTGGAAAAATTGGGGATGAACCTCCGATAATATCCTGCAAGCCCAAGAAAACTACGGATGTCCTTGATACATGTAGGAGCCTTCCAATTCAGCACCTCTTGCACTTTACTTGGATCCACTGAAATACCTTCATCGGAGACAATGTGGCCCAAGAAAGGTACTTCTCTCAACCAGAATTCACACTTGCTGAATTTTGCATACAGCTTGTGATCGCGGAGCCTCTGGAGTACAATACGGAGATGTTCAGCATGCTCTTCTTCTGACTTGGAATAAATTAGGATGTCATCAATGAATACCACCACAAACTTATCCAATTCCGGCATAAACACCGAGTTCATCAAGTACATGAAATAGGCTGGAGCATTTGTTAGTCCAAAAGACATAACAAGGTACTCATATAAACCATACCTCGTAGAAAAGGCTGTCTTTGGTATATCTTCCGCCCTGATCTTAATTTGATGATAGCCAGAGCGAAGATCAATTTTTGAAAAGACCTTGGCACCAACTAATTGATCAAACAGAATATCAATCCGCGGGAGAGGATATTTGTTCTTGATGGTGACAGCATTCAGCGGTCGGTAATCCACACACAACCACAGTGTCTCGTCTTTCTTCTTTACAAAGAGTGCTGAACAACCCCAGGGAGAAGAACTCGGGCGAATAAAACCCTTGTCCAAAAGATCATGTAACTGCTTCTTTAATTCTGCCAACTCATTTGGTGCCATCTTGTACGGTTGTCGGGATATTGGGGCGGTTCCCTGGCTGCAAATCAGTCCGAAATTCCACATCCCGGTCGGGCGGTAAACCCGGTAATTCCTCTGGAAACACATCGGGATATTCACAAACCACTGGAATTTCTTCGAGACATTTACCGGTGGTGTTGTGAACAAGAGGGCTTCTAGTTCGTAAGATAGGCAACCTAAGGACAGCGGATCCATTGATCGGGGAGTACCAAATGAATATCCCGCGAATCGATGTGCAGCACGACTTTATGATACTTCATCCACTTCATACCCAATATCACATCTAAGCCTTGTCCATCCAAAATGATGAGGTTGGTCGGATATGTCACACCCTCTAAAATAATAGGCAAGGCAAAAATCCCGTGCGTGGCAGATATCTTTCCACCAGGCGAAGAAATTAAATATGGTGCTTTTAGCATAGTAGGGATGAGATGCAACCTTTTCACACATGCTCTGCTTATAAAATTATGCGTTGCACCGGAATCAAATAGCACAAGGACAGGGTGGCTAGTGAACGGAAAACGTACCCGCAAGCACTGGTTCTCCGTCCTGAATGTCCTCGGCCGTAGTATGGTTAACACGGCCACTCTTGGGGTTGTTAACAGATGCCTGAGAGCTCTGCCTGCTGCTGTTATTGCTGTTGCTGCCCTGAGACTTTTTTGGGAATCTGCAATCCTTCGAAAAGTGACCGGTGCGGCCACAATTGAAGCAAGTGTAGGGGTTCGATGCCACCACTTGGGAACTCTGCTGTGACGGGCGAGAAGCATAAGAGCGCTGCTGGTTAGAGCCTTGCGAAGCACTCTGCCGCTGATTTGCAAAGGCACGGTGCCCTCCACCGTGTGGTATAGCTGCCCGGTACTGCTGACCGGTTGGAGAGGTGATTGCTAACCGATATTTATTAGGAGGTGCGGTACCGGAGGAACTACCAATGACACGCTTCCTCTTCTTGTCTTCCTGATGGGCACGAGTGGCATCCTCTTGGACGATCGCGGCGCTCACTAACTCATTGTAAGTGCAGTTAGAGAGAAGTGCCAGCCGATCACGCAACTTGGTGCTCAGTCCTCTGTGGAAACATTCCATCTTCTTTGCATCTGTGTCCACATGGTAGGAGGCATATTGTGACAGATGGTTGAACTTCCTGGAATATTCATGCACATTGCTGTTGCCCTGTTTCAGATCCAGGAATTCACGAAGCTTCCTATCCAGGAGGCCTTGCGGAATGTGGTGCTCACGAAAGGTTGTACGAAACTCTGCCCATGGAACTTGATAGCCAGCTGGAAGAGTCTCCACATAGTTCGCCCACCATGCGCCCGCTGACCCACGAAGTTGCTGGGCCGCGAACAGGGTCTTCTGGTACTCAGTGCAGCGAATGAGCCCAAACTTGGACTCGATGGTGCGAAGCCAGTGGTCGGCCTCCAGCGGTTCACTTCCTTCGGTGAACACCGGGGGGTGAGTAGCCAGAAAGTCTGCATACGTGGTTTCAGGAGGTGGTCCATTACGGCCCGCTTGGCGAGCGTTGTTCCCCAGTAGCAGACGGAGAAGATCATTCTGAGTCGAGAGCAAGTGCTCCATGCTGCCCGGTAGTGGTGGAGGCGGTGGTGCTCCATCACGTTGGGCCGAAGTATCGCCCTCCTCCGAAGGAACCTGTCCGCTACGAGGGTCTGCCATCTGCCATAAATCATTGCACCATTAAATACAAATTTAATGATCAATAAAATGCTGTAATTAAAATTACAAGGCATACATGGCATAAATTCAGAATTTAACCCACGTAAACAAACAACGATAAATAACCATTTCTACACAAGCATTGTCTTCCATTTGCAGCATAAACTTTACAACACGATCATTGGACGTTCCCAACTATGTTACATCACAAAAGGGCGGTGTGCAGCTACCATACACCGCACGGGACATCCATAAGCTACGCTAACGTCTTGCAACATACCGAGCCGTCACCATTAGATTACAACACCGCTTGCAACGCTTTTCCAAAATAACAAGCTGCGGGACTCGTAAAGTTCGGTCAACCGACAAGTTACGACTAGCCTAAGTCATACACACTAGTTAGCTACTTTAGAGCCTACTCGAAGACCACTACTCGTGTGGCATGTTGCTACCCGCGTCGGAAAGCATGTCCTCATCATTAGGGGTAGCGGGTGGCTCATAGTCCACACCCGACGCGCCCTGCACCACGTGCTGGTCATCCATGGCAAGTGGCTGAGGATTGTGGTGCACCACTTGGATCTGAATCAGCTCAACAAAAGCATTGTGAGCTGCATCAGCCTCGGCCTGCACGTGCTGAATCTGATCTTGTGCCTGAGCAAGGTTAGCTTGAGCGACGTGCAGCTGCGCCTGAAGGTGATTGACTTCCCCGTTATGCTCTGCTGCAATCTGGGCCTTCTCATCAGCGAGGTCCTTCACTAAGCCCTGGAAATCGTCCACGGTCTCCTTCAGCAGGTCGTTCTGCCGCTGCAACGCCATACGCCGCTGCTCGGACTCCATGAGCTCAGCTTCCAGCTCGGCGATGCGTGCAGCCATAGGCGGCATTCTCCGCCAGGATCTCGTTGAACGCCATCTGCGGGGTCAAGTTTGATGAAAGTCAAACCATAATGCCCAGCAGTAAAACATGTTAAGAAATTAACATATAGTATATCCAACGATTACAATTTGTTGAACCCAAAACATGGACTTCAAAAATTTGCAACACATAAGTGACCAAATCTGTCGAAAACTGGCAGTGATTACTAAAACGACATCTGACATGTTTCTAGGCAGAAACAGAAAATTTGGTAGTTACGAAAGTTGTAGATAACTTCAAGAGCTTTCCAACAAGTACTTATTCACCTCAACCAGATCAGTATAGATGGAGTTATGCGATTTCAAAGTTCGACCCTTGTCTGCTGAAATTCTGCTCTGGACAGACTGGACTCGACTCACAAACTACCAAATTTCGTCAGGTTCCAGGACGAATCACAGAAAAAGTTACATACCACTGTAGAGAATTCTGAGATCTTTCCATAGAGTGTTTAAACACGACAATCGGATTTAAAACGGAGGAGTTATGGCGTTTTGAAGTTGACTGAAAATTTTTACTCGCGGCAGATTTGAACTTGCTTGATTTGAATGTTTTCAAATTCGTTTGAAAGGATTGTTTCATTAAAAATTTCGATCTTAACGAACACAACCAAGTTTCTTTGCATCTGAAATTCATGAACATGTTAAATGCAAATGCAATGCAACCATTTTTATTAACCTAGGTTATTCGTTCCTCACCAAAAGAAAAGGGTGCCATTATATCGGCAATTTCGTTTCGGTGGCAAAAACGTCTCTCAACCGTGTTAGTCTAGCAAACGGTGTGACCTCTAACGTGGTTGGTACCTGCAGAAGATTCACAAACAACAAAATAAAGCAAAAACAACAAAAAGGCCATGAGATCAACGATCCATGCCTAACCATACAACATCGAGGCCATGCGGTCAACGACCCATGCCTAACAACATTCTTACCTTTCATCTCGCCGACATTTCAGAAAAGAAATAGAAACAAATCAAACCTATTCAAGCAAGACTCGCTAATTGCCACCTTAAACCACTAACATCCTTATATAGGGCCGACTAAACCGTACCTCACCGTAAGCGTGGTTTTCGAAAATAATGCTCATTAGTGTGGTGCAACCCGACTTTGCTCTGGTACCAGCTGTAGCATCCCACCTCAAATTAGTGAGGGGTTTGCTAACCAGGATCTTAATCGGGGAATACTTGGCGAAGCAAGTATGCATAGACCACACACATAAGCATAAATAAAATAATTTTACATTCAGTTCAATTATTACATTGGTTCCATAATTAACATAAGATAGCCAGTTCGAAGTTCGATTTATTTTACATAAAAGAGTTCGAAATTCGATTACATAACACGAGCGGAAGCGAAACACACGACGAAACATATATATAATGAAACCATGTCCGGCCCGTAGACACGATCTCACTCACCTTGCTCCTGGCTGGGAGAAGAGGGAACCCACTCAATGGACCAGTCCTTGGGCGGTTCTCCCTCACACACTACTTTACCACAGCACCCACAGAAGTTGCAATTGGGAATACCTGCAGTAAAATTTTAAACAGCGAAACCCTGAGCAACTAATACTCAGCAAGTCTTACCCGTCAAATTGGCCATCTAAGACCGACTTCTAATATGCAGGGGGTTGACCAGGGGGTGAAATTTAATTGCAAAAACGGCACTAATACTTGATCCTTATTTTCATATTTTAGCCAAATTAAAAGGGTTCTTGCATTAATATAAATATTAGCAACCTAACTAAGCAATACATGGTTGCAATACAATTAATTGAAGTACATAAACATAACATCATCATGTGCACTTCTTACTACGATGTGACACAGTGAACAAGTGGTACTCAATAACCGCGAGGGACGGCGATTCGAATCGATTTACACCTGCAGGCGAAACCCGAATACACGACGTACGCTACTCGAAGGAGTTACGCACGGCAACTTTTCACAAGACATCATAAGGTCGAGCCGATTTCACCTCTCCCGGACACATGTCCTCCACGCGATACCCGCGCCAGGCAATCCGTGGTTAGCCCATGTGCCCTCCCTTCCTACACAAACCCGCAACCACCATTCCATCTTCATCACCAAAAGAGAGGGGGTGCACCGTCCAACACATGCAACATCGAGCTACTCAGTTTACTAGTTCCCATTCTACTAGCATGCACTCGGTACTGTTCAAACTTGCTCAGCGGGGCCACAACGAACGGTCCTCAACCGACACAAACGGGGCTATGGCGAACAAGGCGAGCCTTGTCACCTCAACCTACACATGAACTTCCCCGTTCGGTCTCAAATTCATAAACATCATCATGTGAGAACATAAAGTAAATCCGACCCCACTTACACCGAGCGGTCTCCATACCACTCGATTTCCTACCGATGATATAACCCTATTAAGCATAGCGGAGTCTATCACGTGGCTGCATAAAACTGAACCCACCCATAGGAGCGTGTAAATCAAATGCAACTACGGTTCCATACAACTCCTAAAACGTAAATGCACAATTCATGACTCCACATATAGTGATAAACGGAAAATCTTTTAAAACAAGGTGAGATGCACCGGGGCTTGCCTTGGGGCTGGTGGTTAGCACACTCGAGCACGTTCACGTCAGTGCCGGTCTCCTCGGTCACGATCTCCACGTCCTCGAGTCCGGCGTCGGTTCCTAAATGCATGCAACAAGATAAACACAATCAAAGATAGTTCATGGAACTTCCTTGACAAAATGACATGGTGAAGTTATGATGCAAAGGCAACATGCTGGCAGGGCCATTCATCAGGTTTTTTGTATTTTGGTCCCAAGTGATTTATACAAATCACTTTGGATTTAGGAAATGTCTTACGCGCAAAAAGGGATTCTTTCCTAAATTCTTTAAAAAGGGTTCTGGAAGATCTAAAAATTACATTGGTATTTTTATTTAGCATATTCCTCCTAGGTACAGTAATATATCCAAAATTTGTTGCAAAAAGGTGCAGGAATAAAATCAATAAAAAGATTTTCCTAGCAACTGCAAAATGAAATTACTCCTAAAATAAGATGCATTTCAAGATACCACTTGGTGGGATGTTCCGTGAACCTATTGGGAGTGTGCACGCCAAAATTTAGAATTTTTGCACTTACATATCTTTTTATAGAAATTATTTCCTGATTCTCTTCTTCGAATTTTATAAAATTAACTGCGACGAATTCAGATGTTTATGTTGTACCACTGGATAGGTCTCATTTCCAGGATTCCACAACAATTGAGTTTGCATTTTTACGATTTTTCTACGAATTTCTATCGAATTTAGAAGTTTGGCCAAAATCTGAGAAAATCAGATAAAAAGAAAAAGGGGAAACTGTGTCTTTGCCGACGCCGCGCACGACGCCGCCACTAGCATGGTGGCTGTTCCGGCGAAACGACGGCGAGCCGAGGTGCACATCAAGCACGAGCGTGCTCAGGGCGTCACGACGACTCGGAAACGGGGCTAGGTGCACGGGGAAAGGTCTCGTGAGGTCATCGGCGGTGAGGGTGGCGGCGGCGGCGATGGCGCGGCCGCGTCCCGGTCGCCGGAGTGGCGGAAAAGGAGAACTAACGCGCGCACGAGCATCCACGGGGGCAGGGGATTCTCACCGTGCAACACATCGACGGGGAGGAGCTTCGGAAGGCGGAGTTCGTCGGGGAGGGGCGGAGGTCCGATGAACGGCGGCGGAGAAGGAGGTGATTTTCGGCGAGGTCTCTGCATAAACAGCGTCGAGGTCACGCCGGTGAGTGCGTAGGGAGAGGAGGTACTCGTGTGCGCGATTAATTGAAACTCGGCTCACCGAGGAGGGAAAAATCGACGTCGACGGTGAGCTTGATCAAATTCCGGCCATGGCCGATTCTCGGTCGATTCGCTCTCCACGCTCGGGGAACGGCTTCACCGGTGTGGGCAGCAGCTCAAGGAAGTCTTTGCGCGCACTTTCGCTGCTGGCGGCTCGATCGGACGCGGTGAGGAAATGAGAGGCGGCGCGAGCTCGGTCGACGACGATGACAGCCGGTGGCGGAGGGGAAACAAGCGCGACGACTCGACCGAGGACTCGGGGAAGGAGAGGATATGAGCGAGGACGATGTTAGGCACGATCGTACGACGAGGACGACGCTCACAGTGGCCGGAATGGGCAGTGAGAGAGGAAGGTGTCGCCGGCGGCGACACATGGAGGCTACAGTGCCATTTGAGAATTTTTCGAATTTCAGGGATTTTCCTCGATTTGAACTGATTTGATTCAAATTTGATCTTCCCGAGCTCTAAAAATCACGAAAAACTCAGGTTTGGAAGATTTCAGTGAGAGGAACAACTTTGTCAATTGGCACTTTTGCTAAATCGGCTTGGATTTCAAATTAAAATTCATTCAAAGCTTAAGTTTGAAAAAGGTTCATGCATTTAATTGGGCTTCAAGATTTTTGCAGAAAAATTCCCAAAAATATCCAAAATTCTCTTTTAGCCCCTGGATGCTGAGGAATTTTTCATTTGGGTCCACTTGTATAGAAAATTTTAAAGTTGTAGATCAAAACCTGGTTTGGATGAAATTTATCCAATTCGAAGTGATTTTGAATTCCTTTTCATTTCTCTTTGATTTCTCTTGATCATTTTCACTAATTGAGATTAGTAACTTGATTAGGGACTAAATTTGAGTGGGATGTTACAGCGAGGTCGGATGATGAGTTCCGAAGGAAAAAAGAAGACGAAAGGAAGCAATCCAGCTAATCAAGATGAAAAGAAGTATAAAGAAGAAAAGAAGCAGTCGAAGCAGGAGGCACGATGATAACAGAGATAGTTCGAGAGATCATAAACAGTCGAAGGGTACACAACCTCGAAATAGAGAAGAAAGGGGCGATGAAAAGAGAACCAAAGACGACGAAAGA